>JAWMRA010000113.1:12929933-13058633 GCA_035584735.1 Pseudotriccus pelzelni
GGCTTTATTCCGGAAATTCACCTGGACAAACCACTTACAGCCCCCCAGGGAGGGGGGACCTTTGCAAACCCACGACACATGGCTAAAGAAGTTATCTAATATATTAGAGGCTTTATGTTTAATTGTAGAATAACAGACAATTTCTAAAAGAAATTCAGCATTACACCAGTATTTTTAAAAGGACTGAAGAGCTCATCCTGGTATTCTGAACACCAGAGAATCAACACAGGACAAGTTAAATGTTTTCAGAACTGAGAAATTGGTCTTACAACATGACAGGCAGGAGATGAGTACTAAATAAACATTTTCACTAGGGAGAGGAGAATGAGTTTTGCCATATAATATACACTGAGAATACAATAGGCAACAAAGCCTGCAACTGGCATAAATGTAGGGTAATCATAAATAAAAGGTAAATCACTGAATAAAAAAAATAGTACAAACAACCTATTCTTTAATAAGGTTCATTGCCAAATGACATGCAGGAAGAAAACCATGGCAATAATGACTGTATGAAGACACTTATTCTGTCGGTGTCACCAAAAAGAATATAATTGTAACATCAGATGGTCAACTGGTGGTTGCAGTCAGGCACTGCCATCAGCTGTAGGGAGAGGCACAACCTGTGTTGCCCTGACATCACAACTGAACTAGATTTCAAGCACGATTATGCAGAAGTTTCAGGGACCTGGTACCTGAGACTACAGCTCTCAGTGTCAGTGACATGGTTTTGGGTCAGGCAGTGAAAGGAAGCAGATCTTGGAAGAAGTCAGACTACAGCAAGATAACCCTTATAAAGACCTGACCTTGGTGTTTTTAAACTGTTCTTTCATAAGGCAAAAAGTTAATAATTTTTAGCCAAGCAATGAATTACTTTTCAGGATAACTACTATATAAAAGACAAACTGAACATGAACCTTCTACTCTCAAAACCCTTTTCCTGTCTTTCAGTCTGTTGAGATCCCCACATAAATTAAAGGGCAATCTACTGCCTTCATCAGAAACTTGATATTTTCATCCTCTCTCTTCAAACAACTGAGGCAATGAAAAACTTTGGCAACGTTTAGTGCTAAAAAGTTTAGTGCTCACTGCCACTCAACGCAGAAAGCAAAGCCAACCAAATACACCAAGATGTATTTTTAACAAATAACTTACTGGAATCAATGCAAAGATTACTAGATCAATTTCTGTCCACTACGTACCCAGGAGGTCAGATGATCTAATTGTCTCCTTTGGCCTTCAAATCTATTAACTAGTTTGTTTTCCACAAATGACCAAACACGGCTCCAAGAAAAACAGCCTTCACAGTCTACTGCCTGAGACAAGGAGAGGGCAGGGGAAGCCACTTGGCACGGAAACGCTATCCTCCTCCTGCTGTACACGATGGTATTAATTTAGTTTTATTCTATCTATCATCTTTAACTACTTGTAACATTTTAAAGAACCTCATACATTAAAACAAATGTCAAGACAATCATGCCATGCAAAAGCTTTCCCCAAGCTTATAACAACAGCCTGCAAACGCAATCTCTATCTAGAGGCTGACTTGAACACAGTGCAAGTACCCCTCCTAGCAATGAGTAAGGCTCCTACTACAACTCTCAGGCTGTATGCACCTCCTAGCACAAGAAGCCAGAGAGATTGGTAGACTACAAAGGCAAGTGACTGGTAAACCTACATTCTAGGAAAAAAAATAAAAAACAAAACACCAGCACCACCCAAAACCCCCACAAAAAGCAGTCTCTCCTAAAGGGAACTTTGAAGATTATCCTACTCACTAAGAAAAAACCCTAACAATCATCCCAAAAGATTTTAAACCACAGTGTTGGCTTTATTTTGTTATATGATCATATCTGTAGTAGCACAATAGGGGAGAAAAGTCTGGGATCTCAATCAAGACTCAATCTTATTTAAAATGCTATACAGTACCACCAACCCTGTGAAGCAGGGCTGGATGCTGACTGGCAACATCTGGGGAGTGAATCCCCACACCTGGAAAAAGATAATTTTTAATCAAAGAATGCAACGTCCATGCAAGTGTACTTTCAGGATGAAAAGAAATCTGTAGAAAATATGCAGAAAATTATATCCAGGAAAAAAATTAATATTACATGAGTTCCCAGCTACTTAAAGCAATGTTGATGAGAAGATTTCTGCAGTTTTTCCAAGTTTAGCCTTGTAATATCCCTACCATGCCAGTATATACATTCTTATTTTGAGGACAGTGAGCTGAAATATGGAATTACAAATGTCGACATTGTTATTTGCTAGGCAGGACTACAGAAAGAAGTGGGATTGTATCCTTCTGAATTATTAATAAAAACGTGTCCAATCATTCCCTTTAATAGTCCTTTCTCTGTACAGTAAAGTATACAGAATCCTTTAAGTAAAGGCCACTTCTCTTTCATAAAAAGGATATAATTTTAAAGTATTTTAATGTTATTTCTCTCAGAAAACTATCCAGTTATCTAAAGTATCAAAGACCATTGTAAATTTTTATTAAGCTGCAAATACGGTTCTACTCCAGAACAGGTAATTGCCATTATAAGCATAAAAAAAAGGAACAATGATGACTGCGTTACTGACAAAAGAGACCCAGCTATGGAGACTGAGCAGGAGATTGCTTGGAAGAGCCCTCAATGCCCCAGGGCAGTAGGACTGATCCACAATCCTTCAACCAAACAATTCAAACCCACTGAAACATGCAATCTTTTTGAAGCCAGGATGCTTCCTATGCTTATTTGACAAATGTTTCACTGAGAAGGCCTCTCTACCAGGGACAGGTTTTGGGCTACTTTAATCACACACATCTCTTTAGTGAACAAAGACTACAAGTCAATCCAAGCCCTGTGAAAGGTATCAGCAAATGGTATTTCTACCAGTGACTGCTATGAAACTCAATGCAGAGAAAAGAGTATCTTTCTGTGAAACTCTGAGGGATATTTCTGCAAGAAAAATAGAGGAATGCTCTGTGGAATTAAACAAATAAACAAAACCCCCAACAATACATTAGCAGGATGTAGATTGCACTGCCTAAACATGTTTCACCCTCATCAAAAATAAATCAATGTGACTGACTACTCCTCTTGTCTCTCCAACAAAGAATTTGTTAAGTTTCTGCCATTTTATATTGATTTCATATAAAGTAATTTAGAAACCTGTTCTGTAGCACCTAAGATGATACATTGTACATAGAAGTTATTTGGTGTTTTTTATTTGGTTGTTTGGAGGTTTTTTTAAGAGATACCAGGGACATGAAAGCTAAGAATAGTCACAAGCAGAGATTTGAAACATTTCTAAGTACAGACTCTAAGCACTTTCAATCACTCATGCCAACTGTTTTTTATATTGATTCCCTGAAAAGACAGTTCTTCAAAAATAGCTAGTTTTACTTCAGATTTTAGAATCCAAGGTTTTCTGGGTCTCTTCACCCTGACTCCAAGCCCTGGCATGTTGTATCATTAAAAAGCTATCATACTTGCTAAGACATTTTATATACAGAAAGGAGAGTTGTCCAAGGTTGGGTGCCTAAATGTGTGCACCCTTGTATATATGCTAAAGCATGCCAGTGAAAGTTTCCAGGACAGAGCTGTTACAAGAGTTCATTTTATGCCACTGAAGGGAGAGAGGTTGCCCCTTTTCCCATTTGCACTGCCCTAGCCTTTGCAAATCCACAGCTCTTGTGCTAAAGGGCATTTCCTGTGCAATAAATCTCCCTGTCACAACAGCTGCTCAGACCCCCAGCAGTGTTGCTCCACGCTGTGGCAGCAGATACAACAGTCCACAGTCTATGATTCCAACCAACCTTTCTCTCCTCTAGCTCTCCAGGCTCCCTCCTTTACTTGAGCAGCTCTTCAAAATAGTTTGGTCTCACAGAGTGAGGAAATCTGGTGGCACCTTCTTCATATTGTATAATTTATGAAACTCATCTAGGATCATATCCACATCCATTTATGTTTTTAAACAAAATTTTGGGGGAAGAGAGAATACTCTTTCCAGTCAGTTAGCTGCTATACCAATGGCACACTCTCTTTGCAGATAAAACTTTGCTCTTCTAGAATTTGGCTTTGTCTCAACTTACACTGTAAATTGCAAACTAATGAATTTATATTGGCAGAGGAAAATGTTTCTGCTTTTACAGACTACAGCATTTACTAGTAAACAAGATTACTAAGAACAATTCCCAGTTTCCCCAGCAACTTAGTTACTTGTCTCTTACAAGGCTCATTGTTGATTCATTCCTCTCTGTGGCCCCAGCGTAATGAGTCTACTCCTAACCACCAGATAAAATTATACCAACTGAATGCCAAGTTTTGTGATATGCCTAAAAGAATATCAGTACTACCTAAGTGCTGGGCACAGGACTTGGTTTTACCTTGATGTCACCAGAGCTCCAGGTTTCTGTTTCAGGAGCACCCTTGAAAATTTTTCCATACCCCTTCAAACATTACGCTCAAAATAAGATCAGACTGAAAATTATTTACCTTCTCAGCCCTCCTCCCATCTCCTCATCTTGTAAAACCACAGAGAAACCCTTAAGTTGTGAAGCCAGAATTACTGCACAAGTGGGAGTTATTCACAGCTATGTAACAGCAGCCTTGCACTATAGTTTCTTGTCCCTCCCACTGGTAACTTCCAAATGTATTTTGTTTAGAATAATGGGAAGACACTTGATTAACTTTCTAGGAGCTTCAGCTCCCCAAGGCACTTCTGTAACTTGAAAACTCCTTGCCCTCACCTCTGATTTTTATCAATTACAACTGAGTTTTGTGTAGCAGTTAGAAATATACTTTCAATAATAAAATTATGTACCCATGATACAGTGTGACCAGTTAAACCCACATCATTGACAAAAAGCGATTAATAGTATTTTTTGAAATCTGGTTAATAAAGAGTGGTCTAAGAGTAATATGTTATTTTACCCGAGAAGTGAATTAAGCCACACCACTTCAGTACCAAGCTCCTGAAGTACCACAGGCTGAAGTATTCATACACATTCAACTAATAAAATAATGCATTTTTGGAGACTTGCTAGATCTCACTCAAAAAGGAAGTTCAAATCACCTGCAAACTATGGAAGAAGTTGACCAAATCAGTTAAATGCTTTTTCCAGATAAAGAAACATTTTTATAGAACATATTATTTATAGTCTGGCAAGGTTTAAAGAAATTAATTCATAAATAGCACATATCTGTTACAGACAGATTTTTTTACAGGCTGTTAAGTACCTAACAGTGCCCAGGTATCTCAATCCCATGGAGATAAAGGACAGTCATGTTCTGAAAGCTCTTTAAAAACTAATTCAATATATCTAGTCTTATTTTTTCCTTTTTTTTTTTTTTTAATCAAGAAGATAATTTTCTGTATATTAAATAAATCACCACTCTTCAAAAGTAGCATCTGTAGGGGATTCTGGTTTCATTCCTTACAATTTACAGGGGCAGACAAGTCATTTTATGAAGCTGCTCTAAAAGATACCTAAACATATATGCTTACAACAATGAAAACATAAATACAAGTTTAGATTTTTTTCTGCTTTGATGATATTCAGTGAAATGAAATAGCAAATAAATAGAGAAGTTTTCTACAAATTAAGAAATACTAATTTCTTCCCAACATTTTCACACAATTTTAGAGAAACGCACAAATTCCTATCATATTCACCAAATATATCTCGTATTTGTGTTAAGACAGAGAGGGAAAACGAAACTGAGCAAGAACATATTATCACATTTCAGGACTTGCAGCCAGATTTGATAGTGCAAATTGCATGATAAGTATTCTTTTATTTTTAAAAAATGCCAAGCTCTATTTTGATCTTGCATATGATATGGTGTGGTTGGCTGACACACACAAACATCAAAGATGTTACGAGAAGTTACTGCTATTTTCTTTTGTTTAAAGGAAAGCTGAGCTTGCCAACAGATGAAGTTCTCTACAGCTTTTGCTATTTCCACTAATTTCATTAGGGCCTTAGAGACATCACATGCAAGTTTCTGTGCCTTCAACACCATTAAAAACCATTAAAGTAGAAGCTGTTACACATGAGAACTTATAAAATACTTGTTCTAAGGACAAGTGTTGCTCAAAACACAGGAGACGATGCACTCCTCTTTTTCATAAGATGGTACCATGTTCAATCATGGGGTGAATTTTCAGATACTAAGCACAAAATTTAAAAAAAAAACCCACAAAAAAACCCCAAAACCCCCCAAACTTATAAAACTACTCAGATTTGATTTAGCTGAAAATCTCAATGACACAACAAGTAATGCAGTAATTGCATGAGGTCTGTGGGTGCCAGGTTATTATGTTTGTCAACCCATTTTCAGGCACTAATTTAACAAATGATGATCGGTGTTTTTATGAACTTCATTAGCTGAAGCATAGAGCCCTCAATTTAACTTGTTCTTGTCTTCAAAAGATCCTTTCCAGAAGTTTCTTTTTTTTTTTTCTTTAAGGAAAATAGCTTTTCCATATACAAAACTTTTAGCAAGCCAAAGAGTGTTTATACAAGTTCATGCATATTTTTCACTTGTCTTTCCAGAACTTTGAGCAGGAATAATAAAAAAAATGGTTTAGTTCATATAAATCAGTTACCGTAATTTAATTACATTCACAATGTTAAGGATAACTTGTAATTGTAAGATTTGCTCACTCAGGATAATTACTTCTGTCAATACTTTGAATTTTCTAAGGGAGATATATGCAGTGTCTAGAGGATTTTAATTTTTCTCAGCTGACATCTTCACAAGGATTAAATTTTTTAAGTGGATAGCCCTCAATATAAGCTAATAAATTCCAAAGAGAATTTGGATGAATTTCTGCTCAGGCAGACATTCAGAAAGAAACAGTACAAGTAAAATGCTGTAATGTAGTATAGTTTTTTTCTGTCTGCCTGACTCCTAGCTCATTCCAAGTTGAAATGGATGACCTGTGTGGTTTTCTGTCCTGCTTACTGCATGTCCATGCAATACTTAACACTGTGAGGAGTAAATATTTAATTATTACTTTAGGGACTATAGGATGAACGAACATAAAAGCTCCATCTTTAGTTGTCACTTGACAGTGACACTCAAATTTTCAGGAAAGCACAGAACTCCATGTATCGGCACAGCTATGAACACTCTTCAAGAGGGCTGGCACGGGCTGCCTGGGCTTTTATTGTGATAAAATAATCACAGAAAAAGCACATCGTTAAGGTGCTTTACCTAAAATTTGAATCATAGAACAGCCAACGTTGGAAGGGATCTCAAAACATCATCTGGCCCAACCTTTCATGGGAAAGGGAACTTAGAGGAGATTATCTAGCATCCCGTCCCATCCAACTTTGAAAACATCTGGCAATGTAAAAAAAAAAACCACCCTTTTTTTCTTCTATCAAGATGAAACTTCTCCTTACTTTCTCCATGTGGTTCCTTGTAAGAGAGTCTGTCCTCTTTGTAGCTGCCCTTTAAGTACTGGAATACTGCAATGATGTCTCCCCCAAGCCTTCTCTTCTCCAGGGAGAAAAGACTTAACTCCTTCAGTCTTCCCTCATAGTGTAGGTGGCCCAGCCCTTTGATCATCAAAATTATGCTCTGTGTAAAGAAATCAGGTCTACATTTTTGCACATGAGTATGCATTTTTAATTTCAGAGGAGGTCAGAGAAGTTCTTGTCCCTGAGAAGCGCGCCATTAAAACCGTATTACGGCATTGAAAACTCAATTCTGTTCTTTCTTTGACTTTGTTCACTACTCAGCAAAATGCCTTCTTGTTAATTATCGACTTCATCATCAAGGGACAGTTTAATCACAGGACTGTCTGCAGTTCAGGCTATCACAGCAGTACTAGCAGGGAATTTTGCACTGCACATAATTGGCCAGGTAATTAGAATACAAAATCCTTAATTGCTCAGTTACCAAATGTAAACGGTGCAGCATGCAGTGCTTGACTGGCGGAGCACTTGGGGGAACCGACATATCTGCCAAGTGCCAACTTTTACTTCTTCACAGCACAGCTAAGCAAACAGCACAGGTGGCTTACTGCCACCCTGTTCTCCTGTGGGGTGGTGAAAGCCCTTCCGTTCTGTGATGTGAAAAGAAATCCAGTAAATAAACCGTGTTTCACAACATCCAAATACACTTGAAAATAAAACCACAAACCGAGGATTTTTTGAAAGGCAGAGGAAATTCAGCATCCTGTCAACAACAGCAAGACAAAGCCAATACATTGGTATGAAACAGTATCACAACCAAGAGTCACAACACTGTGGTGTTGCAGGCTGGTAACTTAGTACAGGATCTGTATGATCTGAGGTACAGATGTTTTCAGCATACTGTGGTATAAACTGATGGGTGCAGCATACAGCTGGGAAGAGCAACCCTGCTTTAATAACTGCGTTACAGACAAAATACTTCAGAGCAAGAATTACACATAACAATAATACCAAAAAAGGCAGTTCTTTCATCTGCTAATGGACAATATGAAGTGCTGCATTAAAACTAGCTACATTACCAGCTCCCTTCATTGGAAGGCTAATTCATATCTCTGATACTTCATAATCTCCGTATTTCCATGCTAAATATATTTATGGCCTGTATTTATTTGTTCATATGTTCCTTGGTCAGCACTTCCTTCTCCTTCAGCTAGCCTTTCAACACTTGCCTTTCTCTTTTTCAAACATATTTATAAACATCAGCATCTACTGATGTCGGTAGACTAAAAAGGGCTATTTTGTAATCTCACCTGCTGTGGCAACATCTCTGCTCCATAAGCACCCTTCTAGGAGCCCTTTTCTACACGTATTATCATTTTAGATTTCCTTTCTCAAACATAGCCGACCAGACTAGTACGCAGCACTCTGCCTTAGACACTACTACTGTTTTATGCAATGGCAACAGCATATTCTTTTCTCTTCCAGAAAAATCTTTACCAGTCTTGCAGCTGACTGCTGCGGCAATTAACAGAAACTCTCAACTCTCTCTTACTGTTTCAACTTACAGCCAATAGTCCCTGCTTGAAACAGAAATTTTTACCCTGATCCATGTACAAGATTTTTCATTTCTGTACAGTTATTGCCTCCAGGGCTCCAGTCCTAAAGGCATCACATTCTTCCTTACTTTATTCCACTATTACATTAGCAATGCCTTTCAATCCTATGTGGCCACATTTATTCCACTGCTTCTGTGTTCCCTATATGGTACAGAGGCAATGACTCATAAATTCTTGTATCAGTTGGTCCAACAATCCCACGCCTTTCTCCCTGCTCCTCCTTCAGGGATTTCTCTCTTCAGCTTGTGAAAAATCCGCAGTTGCCCACACAGGCTTTACAAAAGCAACTACAATGCTTTTTTTGTATAGGAACAAAATTAGACATCTCCAGCCATAGAACAGAACTGATAACAATTGTTTGGTTTTTAAGAGAAGAAAGGTTTAATTTAGGAACATGGACAAGTAACAAGTGCCCTGAATTAACAACTTTATTTAAGGAATAAAAATAACTGTGTGAAATTCTTTAGTAGACAAGCCCCTCAAGAAAGCTGTTTGCTGGGTGAGAACAAAGGAAACTTTTGCAAGAAGCAGCTAATTCAATTGCTTGTTGCCTTAGTGTCCTGGTTACATTAAACCTGCACAACATGATTTTCATTGGAAGGAGAAATCGTAAGCTGGACATAATCATTAGGCAAACTCAATCAATCGTGTTTATATTATTCAGATTTAATCAGAACGTACTTGTCCTTATCACTGTAAGGTGTTTGAGAAGCAATGTTTATAGTGTGGGGGTTGCCTTCCCTCTTCTTCTATTGTAAAGATACAAAAGATAAAATACTGGACTCTCCACTTGTTTGTGGATTTGATTCAGCATAACATACATTGCTACAGTCTAAAAAACCTCAGAAATAAATGCACAGAACATTCATCATTGGGCAAAGACAAATTGCCTTTGAGAAAGCAATTCAAATCCAGAATTGTAATAAACTGTGTAGACACTCCGAAACAGTAATACTTTCTACAGACCAGTGTCTTTAAAATGCATTGAAAACGTAAACAATACATAAATAGAACTGATTTTCTATGTATAATGATCTATAAATAATACTCATATAAATTCACAGTCATTAGTACAATCAGATGCTTTATATCATAGTTAAGGATCAAATATCCTGCAGGTATTAAGTAAATAATTTCCTTAAATTAATTTTCCTGATAAGCAGCTATACTAATGCCGGATCTGCCTCCTGATAAACAGAAGAAACACTGAATTTCAATAGGGCTATGACACTTTGCCTTAAAGTAGTTTAGGAAGCTACCCAGAAGCTAATCTGTCTTAGTATAAAGGATGATCCAAGTACCCGGATGAAAACAGCCAAGCTTTTACGGAAGTTAACCAAACACATCGCACATGAACAGGACTTGCAAGATCTCAGAACTCTTAAACCAAACAGTTTTTTTCATATTTGGCCACATAATCATGTTCCACAGCCTTGGATAAGTAACATCTACTTATCAGGGATGGATGTATTTTAAATCATATTCATTCAATAGTTATTTTTTCTTGCTTAAAATCTAGAAAATTGTTTGTTATCTGAATTAATGCAACAAAACCAGTCAATAAAGTGAATACCTTCAGGACTTCAGATTAAAAAAAAAATTTCTGTTCTCACTGGTATCAAACAGACTGTGGAAAACACTGATGATAATCTCAACCTCACAAAACTCTTCATATTTCTTCTATGTCTTTTTCTACTTTCAAAGATAAAACATATGCTACTCCCAGTCTAACTACCTGTCCATCCAGACAGATAATTGAGACACTTTCCCTACATTTGAAGTACTTGACTTGACTGAAAAACCCTGTGATGTGAAAAATTTCACTGGGTACTTGCAAAGTTACCACCTTGCTTTTGCAAACCATAGCTATGCAGTTGTACCAGCAGCACAAACTAACATAATTTATCATTAATCTCCAGCTCTCCAGTCTTTACTGACTCTGGCATGGTGCTATTAAACTTTGTGTTTCATAGTAATATGATTTCAGTTCAGTGACTAAATGTATTTACTTTGAATTAAGATTCACAACTAGCTAAGACAAATGCTAGTAAACCCATGATCTGTATCATTATCTTGAGTCAAGAGAACAGGAAATAAGAAGTAAAAGTTTAATCCAGAAATGAGCTGGGATTTAACTCTTTTCTGAAATCATTGCAGCAAGACCACTCTTAATGCATTTAGCAACAATTAATTCTCAAAGCCGAAACAGCTGCACATTGCTGATGCTCTCCAGATGCAAGGTAAGGAATTAAATCATAGGATAATTCAATTGGAAAATTGCTTGTAATTATGGAGAATGCAGCGTCTGCTTGACTCCTTGTAGTGATTGGTAGTTGCTTTAAGAATAGTGAGGTAGTCTGTGCAATGCATGGTGAATTCAAATAAGTAGCTGTGCTATGAGAAATCTCATTTAGTTTCACAAAGATATGGGTTTAACATGGTTAAAACTGTATTCTCTGACATTAATGATAATCCACTTTCACTGTCCCATTACTGCCAACAACCCACAATCACTTGCACACAGAACAGCAGTATCCACTGGTAGCACCTTCCCTCTGAAGGAACTCAAAGTACTTTGCAAACGTACGGAATGGGGTCCTACTCTTAACAACAATACTCAAATAGGGTTGTTCTTTCTCACTTCATTTAATACACATGCAAGCAAACAGTCTTGTTCTGACAGGTCATGTAAATCTCTGATGCCACCAGGCTGACAACTTCTGGGAATGAACAGGGGTCCTCCTTTACACCAAATGTTAGAAGTAAAATTCTCAGTTATGAATCTATAACAACAGAAGAGAAGGCTGCAAAAAGGTCTAGTCAGAGACCCTTTAGTATTGACAGCATGGAAAAATGCAGAAGAAACTGGTCTTTTGGACTGACAGTTACCAGTGCAGAAAAAGAGACATCTTGTCATCTGTAAACTGAGCACATGTATTCTGAAAATAATAGGATGATGCAGTTTTTAACTCTCTCTTTGTTAAATAATCTTACCACAACTGATCCTAATTAGCATGTGACAGAGTCTGCTCACTATTTTAAAAAGTCCTGTTCATTGGCAAATTGAAGGACAAAATGGCTGTTGTATGAGATCATACTCCTACAGAGTCAGTGATCAAGTGGGAAAAACACCTAGAAATACTAGTTTTCTGCTTCATGCTTTAACTCTTAAAACACACAGCTCTCAGCATATAAAACCCCAGTTACAGGAGCAGTGGTTAGTGTGACACATTATGTTATTAGTGCTTTAGCTGCTGAAATGTTTGCCTGATTTTTTTTAGTTTTTTACTTTAAAAAGCTTTAAAAGAAAAACCATTAGGGAACAAGAGATCAATTATTTATAAGTTGCTTCACAAATCAGTCATCCAGTATCAAAGCTGAAGTTGTTATTTTTAGCAGTATTAACTGCACAATAATTAAAATTGATTACAAAGTCACAACCTCTCATTAAGTTGCTGTCAATTGAGGGGAAAACTCCTCAAAAGCAATTTTTTTTCTTTAAAGTGATTGTAAAAAGATTCCCATCAATTAAAGAGACATCTGGTAATATGGAAAAAGTGATAAATTATCTTCTCTTCTCGGTGCTAGTACTTTGTAGATCAGAGATAGTGAAGTAGAAAAAGCCTTATGGTTTTATGTCCACCTGAAAAGGAGTAGGAACACCACCGTGTGGGGCCACATGGACCCAATCCTGAAGAGAGGCAAGTCTTGCATTTCAAGTCTTTAAGCACACACTTTAAGTACTGGAGTAATCCTAAGAAATACAGAAGTTCTTTGCGTATTTTCTTGTCACACAACAGATACTGGTTCTTAGCAGGACCCAGCCCTATAGCAGAGTTTTTACAGTAACCAGATATGCTGTTTCTACAAGACATATCCCCTTTGCTGCTCTCCTAGTCTTCCTGAGCTACATGAAATTGGCTTAAATTTTAATTTTGAAGACAAATAAAATTGTGTGTCCCACTCCCCTTTAATATAGTTTTCCAAATTGCAAAAGAATTCTCAAAATATCTTTCTTCCCTCCCAGATCTGTTCCACAAGCTTGAAGTCTGGGTTGTCAAGATGCTGTTGACTTAAGTAGCTGGTCTAATAGCAACTCTGCGAGGGATCAGAGTGGATTACCTGGATCACGCTAGAAATGCTCTGTGCAGAGGCAAACCTCACTCCAGCCTTTGTGCTCTCCCCCACCCCATGCAGCAAGTGCAGAACATCCACATACTTAACAAACACTAATTTTCCTCAAGTATGTAAAGGATGCAGAGCTGAGAAAAAGTGGCACAAATGTTACTTCCTTACACTAACATCCCAGCCCAACCAAAACCAATGCCCACAAAACTGCAACACACCAAACTAACAAAATCAAACAACCAACCAATCAAACAACACCTCCGCCAAAAAAAGTACCAAAAAACCAAAAAAATAAAAACAAAAACCCCTGACCAAAACAACAACAAAAAAGAACAAACAGAAAGAACCCCAAACAAATAAAAAACACCACCACCACGCAAAATCCCAAAACAAAGTAAGTCCAAAACATCTCTCATGCAGCAAGGCTTCATGTACACAATGTACATCTGTACCACCTGACAGTGTCAGGCTTTAAGAAACATCCCGGACTTTATGCCATGTTTTAGCCAGACGCAGAGAAACTGGTAGCTCCTTCACAATGCTCCTGGACGAGAAAGATGCCACTTCCTGTGGCTGGTATCCCTTCATCCAGCTATCCCAAAGGTACTTTCAAGAGAGAACAGATCAGAGGAGGAGAAGGGAAAAGGAAGGAGCTTTTCAGAAAACAGCGGGCACCCTCCTCCCCCCCCCCAAAAAAAAAACAACAACCTGCACATAAAGAAACAGGGCTTTGGTTATATTCAGGAGTCAAAGAGGCTAATCTGTAGTTCACTGAGTTTCTCCAGTTTGCATTAGGAGTAGTTTTAGCAACAAAGAATAGTTCAGGATTTAAGTTGCATTTAAAAAGTTTGGCTTGGTGATAACAGTAGAACACAAAGTTACCAATCAAGTAACCAAGAAGTTAGTTAATTTTTGCAAGTCATTTAGGTCATTCTTACTGCAATGCCCATTCAGCTTCAAACTCGGGGTCAGTTTTGGTGCTCCACCCTCAGCAAGAGTTAATGGATGTAACATTAACTAAGGCACAGAGCAATCCGTTTTTAGCTGTGATGCAGTACATTTCACCTTTCTGCCCACAAAGCACTCTGAAATGTATCATTTCATACAGTTGAACATAAAAAACCTCCAAATATAGTAGAGAGTTAAAGGCACTGTCTCTAATGTGCCTGTTTTCCATAGGGCTAATTCCTACCTCTCAGTTCAGTGATATCTGCTCTTCCCCCAGGTTAAGCAGTGCTTTACACCCAAGTGAGGTACCTGAGCTGGCTGGAGCTCAGTTATTTCAATTAACACTTTGTCACTCACTCTGTAATGAAACTACAAGTCAACCACCACCCAAGCACTGATTGACCCTACTCCAACGTATTTGTACTTGTCCAGCTTCACACAACTCTCATGTATGACACAAATAGCTAAGCACATAAACTAATGTACAATACAAACATTATTGGAAGCATATTGGCTCTCAAATGACTTTGGAAAGGGGATTTCTCCTCACTGCAAGGAAAACCTGAACACTGATTCCCGAAGTTTAATCTGCAGTGAAACATCCCTTAGTCCTGTCACCAAGTCCTGGCAAAAGCCCACTGTAGGACAGGACAAGAAGTTTAGCGTTAATGAAAGCCCTACTTCTGTTTCTAAATAGTCAAAATTTTACCTTTTATTTCTTGAGTATTCCTTGATTTTAAGGCAATCAGGAACAATACCACTGAATGCAAGTGCCCCAAATATTCCAGAAGTCGATATTCAATTCAGCTTTACACACAACAAAAATCACTCAAGTCTGTTGGACAGCAAACACCTACCATTAACCATCCAGTTTATAAGGTGACCAGAGAGAGAACTGTCTGCAGCAGGTCAAACACCAACCTTGAAAAGGCCTGGAGTACATTTTAGTCATCCTTTGCTTCAAAACCATTACCATTATCACTGGGTTTGTTTGTTTGGTTTTTTTCAGGAGGTTTTCAGGTAACTGGGATTCAGATTTTCTGTTCTCTAATTAGGTGATCAAATTCTTCAAAGATAAAACTCTTTCTGTACTTAATTCATCTTTCTCCATTGAGGGATAAGACAACCAGCTACTTGTTCTACACTGCTAGTCATATTTACATAAATGTTCTTAAAGAAACTTGCTATTAAAAAATGTTAATTGTTGCTGTTCACTCCACTGTTGCCACCAATCGCAAATGGCTTGGCATCTTTACTAAGTAGCTGATTTTAGAATCTACTTTTGCTTAACAGATACTCTTTTGTCTTGGTTAGTCATTGAAAAGGTCATTACTTCGAGCAACATAAAAATTAGTTCCTGAATTAAGTTATATAATGCTTTGTAGCATCTTCTAGTATTCTTCCTTTTTACCCTAAATTAATGATAGAACAAATATTAACTAAGCTGTTTGTTCCTCAGAAATCTTGGTTTGTTACTGATATGATAACACTGACTATATTTCCCTTAGACAGCTCAATAAGCCAACAACTACAGAATGAAAATGGTTTTCAGTACTGTGCAATTAATTAGGAAATGAGGCTACCAGAACAGTCTTTCCTTTCTCCCCCAGTCTAAGGAAGTTCAGTATGTAAAATTCCAAGCTCTGTATGTCACAGTAAACTTTCACCTCTAATGAAGGGATGTTGTTGACACGCAGGATCAACTCAGGCAGGTGGGCAGAGCCTGCCCTGTCCACAGCTGGCAGCCAGAAAAGCCGCAATTTTTTAGAGAAGTCAAACATAAACCATCCTCTGCCTCCTCCTCAAATACTTTCACACCTCCAGGAAAAACTCAGAGAGTGGAATTAAACCTGCATCATAATGCTGCTTTAATATGGGCTTTTTGTTTCTTCCATGCTCTGAATAAACACCTTTAAACCAGAACATCCTTGAACCTTCTGCTCAAAATCAATACCAGAGTTCTGCAGCTTGGGTTTTTCTCTGATAAACAAAATTACTGTGACAGGTGAAAAGGAGTTGTGATCTAACCTTTAGTATGCTGTCTGTGTGCCTTGCAAGCCTCTAAATGACTTCCAGAGATGACTATCTGTGGAACACAGCAAAATGCTTCCCTTCATTGCCTGACCTTTCCTCTCCCCCACTGGAAGCACATGAAAGCAGCAACATGAACCCCACTAAAAGCAACACACAAAGCAAATTATTGTAGTTCTGTCCTTCATCAGGTTTATCGTTTTAACACAGGCAATGGCAAGTAACAAATCTTCTGGTTCTGCTGTATGAACACCTCTTCGAAGCCGGAGAAGTCTACTCATCATCTTGTTTACTCGTGTTTACACCAGATAATTTAGAAAGATAGCCTCTCACAGTAGAGTGGTAGGATCTGCTCACAGACACAGAAAAGAAAGAAGGAAAAATGAAGAACAATGGCTAAAAGTCTACTATTACACTTCTTGAATTCCTAAGGAAATACCATTCAGAATCAAGTGGTGCTTGCTTCTCTCATTTGTGTTGTGACACTGGAGCATTCAGCTAACAAAACTGACTTTCATCTGGCTTTACAAGTGATATGAACCATTAATGTGAACGACAAATGGTTTTCTAAAAACAGAGCATTTTCATTTTAACAAAAGATTGCCACTCGTATTTAACTTTTTTTAAAAATTCTGTTTAGTTAGGGAAGGTAAGAGACGAAGGTCAAGCATTTCTAAATTGCTTGCATTTGACAGATGAGGAAAATGAGCTGTTGAGACTAAAGGGACACAAAGGGACTAAGAGAAAGTGATTCCTTTACCAAAAGCAGGATGCACAGTGTATGTCACTGCACAGAAAGGAAGTGTTGCTCAACACAGAAATATGGTCTAGGACTGGAGATCCCAAATCAACAAGAAGATACTGCAGGATGTACCCCAGCAGACTTACAACATAACATGGAGGGCTATATTTTATTGGTCCCCTCAGTGCACAGTCTCTGACACAGCATGTCCGAAGAGTGAGAGGATATTTGGGGAAGTCTGGCCGCCAGTTTTCCTCCCTCTCCTGCTCTCCCAGTCTGGCCATTCTCATCTTTGTACATTATACCATCTGCTTAATCACTGTGCTCTCAAAACAAGCAAAGAAAGATAACAGACGAAACTTCAGGGATAGCTTCTAACTCATAATTGAATGGCTGATTATTCATTAGAATCTAGGCAAGTTGCTTGGGGCCCCCTAAGCAGGCACTGCATGGTATTATAAAATTTATTTTTTTAAAGATAGCAAACAGAATTCTCACTCAGTATCTTATCTTTAATGCAGTGACCTTCTTTGGTTATTTCAAGTGAGATAAAATAAGCATGCTCAGTTTAAGCTACTATAAGAGAAAACAACTAAGCTCAAGGGTTCCCCTCCCCTCAAGGGAAAGGTAAATAAAACTATTTTGGTCAGCTTTAACATTAATAATTCCTGTAAGATTTAACCTCTGAAGGCATGTCTAGGGGAATACTTCTTGTAACACCTCTGAAATAGTACACGCAGTTCTGTCTTCCCAAAAGTGAGATATTACACACAAGCACTGGTACCAACATATCCTTTACAGACTTGCTTCTAAACAACTCAAATTTCATTAGAAAACCAAGGACAGAAATACTAAAACTCATTCTTCTCTTTCTTTACTCAAATTTACCTGGCAAAATGGTTAAACTGTACTTGGGTTTAGCTTAGCCTGCCCTAAGAGCCTGACTAAATTTTTCTCTATCACAATCTCAAATTAATAATTTTTTACCTCTGATGAATTAGCTGGACTTTGTTCTTAGCAAGAGTCACAGCAGTAAAACATCTTAGCTTTTACAGTTCTGTAAAACCAAGCATAGGTGTGTAAGATACCTACTGCAACAGAACAGACACATCATCTTTGATGTGAAGAATAAAAGCAAAAATACTCCAGTCCTTGTCAATTTACTTATGCTTTTAATATAATCTCACAGAATAGTTCAGTAGGAAATCCCACATGGTGACATCTATTCATTACAAGTAGACCAAGCCAACTTCACGACAAAAATACTGTGGAGCCATGTGCTCCAACAATTGTTAGTACTAGTTAAGGTGCAAGAGATACAATAAGTTTGGCACAGCTAGAAACACAACTCACCTTGGGCTATTGATTTAATCACACTGTGCTTTAGATTCTCTTTGATAACAGGGAGAAACAAGTCTCTCAACTCTTTAAAACCATATGAAGCGCCTTACCTAGCAGAGCCTTCTCAGAGGCTCGGAGGTGGAGTGCTAAGGAAGCACAAGTTACTGTAGTATTTGGCGATGTATGCAGTTAGACTGTGTTTGGTAACGATTGGTAATGTGCAGCCAAGGGGCTGCAAGGCTTGCAGTGTCTTGCTGATACCCCTTAATCATACATTATATTTTTATGTACAGAGCCACATGCATGAGCTGTGATTGCAATGGTAAAAAAATAAACACACAGAAAACAGAGGCAGCAGGCAGGCTAGAAAGAAATTAATACTACCAAATAACAACAACTTATTAATTCATTGAATATTTTTTTTTGCACAAATGTGAGTTTTCTATACTTAAAAAGTTCAATTAAAAAAACCTCTGAACACAACATATGCTTGGATGTACACAAGCATTTGATGATAAAGGACAGCGTCCCTACACCATGGAGAGGAAAAAAATTACAAATGTGTGTTAATCCAGTAGTCTTTTCCTATAACAAGGTCAAACACAGACAAGAGCAGGACATGCTTCCCTCCAGCTGTCCTTTTAATATATCTCTCATCTTGCCAAGGACAAACCATCATTAGGAGTGAAAAAGAGACCATTTTACAACCCATTTATTCTTCATTGTCTATGCCTTTTCTGGATATACTTGTTGGAGTACATTAGTCACAGGTATGCAGCAAGCCACTAGAGCATACTAACATCTGATGCACACTGAAATTAACTTTTCTTCTTCAGCTTCACGCGAAGTTGCATGCAAGTCTTCACTGAATTAAGGAATGAACAAACAAGATTTCTAAAATCAACAAACCCACGTGATTACCCATGGTCTGTATAAATACATGCCTACTCTATAAACAAACACACTGTCCTAGAGTGAGACAATAATTTGCCTCTTTAGAGCAGGCTCATTAACGGGAAATAATTTTGCAGCAACAAAGCACAAATGTAGTACTAATGAGAAGAGCAAGCTGCAAAATGCTAAGAACACCTGGTACATTTCTTGTACTGACAGAGTATGAGCTGGAATCTGGTCATCATAAAAAGGCTGTATTTTTCCTTCTCCACAGCCCAATGGACTCTGGAAGCAAGTTTGGTTTATGTTTGGTGTCTTAATGTTGCATAAATTCCCGTGTTGTGCGGCTGTGTTGTAACACTTGGTACGTACGTGTTGGCAAGTGGAGTATCAAAATCTAAATCTCCTCTAGAGCAGCCAGAACTAGTAATTGTAAATAATATTTTTGATTTTAAACCCTCTCTTTGTTTACAAAGACCCTGATAGTTGTCTCTACAAATCCATAAAACTCTCATTTGCAGTAAGATCGATTGATAATTTTCAGTCCATGTGTTACTTCCAGATCTCACTTAATTCTTCTGCTATTTCACTTGCGGTATGTAGCTGATCCTTCAACTCACACACAACAATTATTTCCACTGAGTCACTGGCAAAATCTTAAAGAGGAAAATAACTAATAAGAAACTGAATCCCACTTGGAATAAACAAAACCACAAAAGTTTACAAATCTTCATGGGATACGGGCTGTTTAGCTGAATGCTTATAGATAGTAAAACTAGGGTGGCATTGTATCACAACGGTATCTTTTTAAGGACTATTTAACCATCTAGATTGAGTCTTTGCAGACCAGGATGATCCACGTTCTTCTCCAGCATTAGAGAGGGGGATGCAATAAACATTCAGGTCTGCAAGTTCTTTGTCAAAATTGGTGATAGGTTCCAAAACATTTTTCTTCCCAAAATAGAAATTCTTGTGAGAAAACAATTCTTGGCTTGTTGTTTCTTTTCCTAGGCCTACTGTGTCAAGATCTCAGTGATTTACTAAAGAAGAAATACCTCTGACACCTTTTTTAAAAAGCACATAAGCTAGATCAGTTCTATGAGATCAAGGCATATCCTCAAACCAGTCATAAGAATTAATGTAAAAGGAAAACTTTTACCTGCCTAGCATGAGCCCAGCTACTCTTTTTATCCCTTATTCTTTCCCCTGGTAAATAAATATCTTTTTTCAGAGAGAATTTTTTTCCCCAATTTTTAGTGGAATTGCAAGGGTTAAAAGTCTCTTTTCCTCTTGAGTCATATGTGAAAAATAACTTGTCACCTACTTAGTTCTTGCAAGCCTACATTGATTTATACTCTACTGTTTTGTTAATAAAGTGATAATCTGAAACAAAATATTATTTATTATCCTTTATTATCTGCCTCGTTCTTCCTTGTCTGAGGAATCATAAATTAAAGTCAACAGCCATTTTATAATCCTGCAGTTCATTATCTCCCATTTGTTAATATGCTCAGTGCCTTAGCCTTGCTCCATTTCTTTAGTAATAATTACAAAAATCAAAACCACATTAACACAATATGCAGATACTTCTTGTTTTAGAACTTACATAACAGCTTTTCAACTAATCAGTAGCCGGTTAGGGCACTGTCCTCATTCGTCTCCCACTTCCCCTGCCATCCTTCATGAAAGTTTAATCTACATTTTCCATTTAGAAGTTGTCTCAATTGGAGTTCACATTTGCAGGGTGGCTTTGATTTTTATCTGAAATGGTGGTCATACCTCCCTAACTTATCTCTTAATCTGAGCTTTTTGTCAAGTAGCTGCATATTTTCCTGGTCCTGAAATCTTCAAATCACAGAAACAGAAATTCACTTACTCTACTTAGAATCACAAGATCTAAAAGAGCAGCACGCAACCTGCTTGCATCACCATAGTCAGAAGTGGTCAGGACTCAAAACATTCAAATTTAAAACTGCATTTATGATTAGAAACAGACCACTCTGACATTTGATCAGACCTAGATTTGTGTGTAATTGTTTTGGGTCCATCTGCTACTGGTCCTTCCTCCTTAAATACACAGGATTAACTTTGTACTAGTGGTCATCTCTTCCTTGTAAAATTTGACTCAGAAGGAAGACACAATTCTGCTCTCAGATGAGGGGCAACAATTACTGTCCTCCAAAGTCCCTGGGCAACACAGCAATGCAAGGCTGCTGACAGGAACATGAGCCAGTGGCCCCTGAAGGAAGGAAAATACAAGCACTGAGACAAAATAGCCCAAGAGATGAATTCTGAAAAGGCACATTTTCTGATTTATGTTAAACCACCTGCTACTCAGAGCTGTGTTCTAGGGGCCCTCATAGTACAGAAAACCCTGGGTTTGACTCAAGAACTAAAGGCACTGAATTTATGGCTTGTTTGACTCATCTCAGGTTTATTAGAGGAAGGAATGACACTCTACCTTGAACATGACAAACACATACATCCCCACAGCTGCAAAGTGCAACTTCCTACAAACCCCTTCATTCCAATCACAAACTGGCTTGTCCAACTTGCTTCCTTAGGAAATATTGCCACAGTAGCAAGATCTCAAATTCCTCATATTTCATTACAATAGACTGCAGTACGTTTTCTGGTATAATATATTATGAAGGATCATGAATAATTAAGAATTAATCACACTTGTCAAAATAAATAAAGGCAGTCAGTGATGCAAAATGCTTGAATTTTTCATAGCATCTTTTTACTTATTCATGAACTAAAAGAAGTCTAGTAATCCACAATTCATTACAGCACATACAATCCCAATTCAGATCCCAAAAGTAGAGGTTTTACTGTGAATCCTTAGCACATCGGTGGAACTTTAACCTTAAATCTCTGACCCTGCAGCAAGTTACATAAGTTAGACTTGGAAATGTTGGTAACTCCAGCAGATCTTCAGAGGCATAGCTGGAAGATACGCTAGTGATTCTATCACCCACTGCTCCAGGTGCAAGATGGTGTGGAATGGAGAAGAGTGAAACATTTTAGCACAAATTTTCAAAACAAAACCCCAACCCCAAAGTACCTCGATAACCATTATTCTCTAGAGCTCTACAGAGAAACAGTCCTGAAGTTTTTTTCTAATAAATACTCAATATTTTTGCATGGTTTGAAGGCATTCCCAAGGCTTAACAGGAGAGCAAATAATATTACAGGTTTAAATAGCAACTTTTCTCTGACTCTCTAAATTGGTCCAGAATTCTTAGTGCATTTTTCTCCTTTTTCAAAGGAAAAACCTGGGCTGAGAGGTGAGGTAGGGACACACCACCACACCAGCCCTACCAGCACAGACTAAAGATCCATTAACTTTAGATATCTGGCTCTGAAAACAGACAGGTGGAGATACAGAGGAAAGAATATATGAACAGGAAGAGTGAAGAGTTGTACCTCATCACCCCTGGCCTTCAGGGGCCTGTCGTGCATGTACTTTCCAATCTAGGAAAGGCTGTCTTGAGAATCCTGTAGCTATTTTTCTTCTCTGCTCATATCCTGTCAATTTGCACCCTCACAGAATGTTTCAGCACCAACAATATCCTGGGAAAAAAGTTCCACAGTTTCCTTATTTGTCACATACTAAAGGATCTCCTTTTGTTTTACCTGATATCTACTAATTTCACCTGATGCTGTCCAATTCTAGTATTAGAAGAAGTACTGAATATCTTTTTTGTACTCATCCTCTCAGTGCTTTACAAAGTCTTGGGAGTTTATAAACCTTTATACATATTTTATAAAGATTTTATAAAATGCTTTGATTTCTAATACAACCTTGCCATATATTCCTTTAGATGTCTCTTGCAGGAAGTGTAGCCCCGGTTAATTTAAGAGTTCCTAAAAGACAGCCGTTACATACTTCAGATCAGCCTTGTTTTCTTTCTTTTAAAAACTTTCCCAGCTGTACTAAAAGATTTCTGATGCATGGGATCTAGAACAGAACAGTGTTCCAGACACAGCTGCCCCTCACATTTATACTTTAGCATACTCTTCCTATATTCTACTCCCTTCCCAGTAAGCCCCAAAATCACTTCTAATCTGTGACTGCTACTGAGTTGATGTTCTCATAGCTCTATTCTTACCCCAAATCAGCTTAAGTAACCATAACCAGCTTAGAATATGCCAATCTCTGACTGCCTCTCATACCACCTCAATTCAAATAATCTACACTAAATTTCACCTGTCACTATTACCTGGTTAAGCATCCTTTTTCAACTCCTTGAAAACCAGACCTTCAATCTTTTACCCTGAATAATAGAATATCAAACTCTGCCACCTCATCATTTATTCCTATTCAGAAGATCACTGATTTGTGTGACAATACATGCTGAACATGTCAAGTGAATGAAGTGCTCAGATGTGACTAACCAAATGCTGAGACACCTGAAACTAGTTCTTACTCTAGGCAGCTTAATTCATGATTTGCTCCAATTTCTTGACACTGAGCTATACCATGCTGCTGGGACAAGGGCAAAAATACAGAAGTTCTTCTAATGCCTGTCTTTGGGAGATCTACTGCTGAGTTTCTACTGAACCTTCCAGAGAAACTTCTGTGCAGCACAATGAATCATGCCAGAGCCATTTGTCTCTATCAGTGTCTTGACATGACCTGATAACCAAGTGACAAGGATGAGCTAAACCATCCCAAAATCTAGTTAAGCTATCTGTTTATCTCTGTGCATTACTGTCTGCAAAGGAGATGAAATGAGATTGAGATAATTGCAAGTACAATTTGCAGGAAACAGTGGAGGTCGGAACCACTGTGCTTAATTATTTCAGATTGAAACAGACCACACAACTATCTATGCCAAACAGCCATAATTAAAGTGATTTAAAGTAGATAGATGCTAGCTCCAAGTGTTGATTTTCAAATGAGTCTTTACACAAGCAAGAGTTACAGTCATCTGTGAGTTGCAGACCTACAGCTCTACTGAGGGGTTTAAGATTAAATTTTCACCCTGTCCAACATGCCTGATAAATTAAAAAGCCAAACACATGCGCACATACAAGCAAATAAACCACCTCAAATAATCTACTCTGATGGCCCATCAATTTAAATTCACTCAATCAATATGACACTGGTTACCTGCCCCTCAGAACAGCAGAAAACAGCAGAACACAAGCTTCAGCCCAAATTGCCTTTATTCCAGATTAAAAAAAACCCACATATTTTGGGCTTAGAAATGGAATTTTATCTCAATAGGCAGTTGGAAATCATCAACCACTACCACCTTTGGTTTTGGGCTACAGGACCAGCCAACAGTGTCCCTTTATTCTGCTTTGGCAGATATAGAAAACTGAGTACAGGCATAACTCTACCGAAAAGAATCAAAAAAAATCAAATGGAGCACCACATTGACCTGGCCAGACTCTTTACCTGGAACAATATATTTACGTCCTTGTGGCTTTTCCCATTTCTTTCCCACTCCATGAAAGTGACAGCTACTCCTCTCAATTCAAAACAAGATTTTAGTTCCTAAATCTCAGTGGCAGCCAGCTTGCACTAGAATTTTAGAAAAAGAACAACAGCAGAACTTCTGGTTTACCCCAAACTTTCCCTGAACTGTATCTTTACAGCAAGAAATTCAGGATGCGTACGTATGTTCATTGATGTGGAAATCAGAAGATATTTGCCTGCAGCACAAATGTGGTCCATCTGCTTTACACACGACACAGATCACGCCAAAATGACTTGGTCTGCTGATGAATCAATGGGCCTTAAAAGTTAATTTATAATGGCTATCTGGGGAAAAGCGCTGTACTATTGATATGGATGAGAAAACAGAATATGAACGAAAAGCAGCACTGAAAATTTCCTCAGTATTTACCTGAACAGAACAACTGTTATGAGCAGTCAGACTGCAGCTCTGCAAAGTCAAATGCCATCTCTGATGCTGGCTGCTAAGAAAAGGATCCTTTCACTTGCAGCTTTCTATTTAAGAGGCCCTAAACAGACCACTGAATTAAACAAGCAGTGATGAATGTATTCTGCAAGAATTAATGTGATCTTTCTTTAAATTTATGCATACTTCTGGCCTCCGTAAGATTAATTCATGTATCTTATTCGCACAGTTTATTCAGGTCCTACATGAAAAATATCTCCACTCACTTGTTCTATACCTGGAACCCACTAACTTCACACCTGCTTTCCACTGCTCTTCCATGTGCATTTTAAAGATTTTTAAGTGCTACCATTGGAGACAAAATATAGAATTTTAATCTGTTAACCTTCCCTAGTATGGAAACTGTTCCTTACCCCTCATAATCTTTGTCATCCTTCCTGACACCTCTTTGTTTTTCTGGATAAAGCTTGTAGCCCTAATTTCCCCATTTCCACTTTTGTAGTTCTGGTCTCACCAACACCACCAGACTCTTACAGGGAGAGGTTTCAAGCAGATGTCACTAAAGGCCAAAAGGATGTTAAGGATTTTTCTGCTTTCCAGTGGCTAGAAGAGCACAAATATATCTAAAAATCTTTCAGAACATATAATCTTGATGAAATATGCTGGTGTTCACAGATATGATCATGAGCAGGAAAAGTAATTCCAACAATCCAAATTTTCTTCCAATAAAGGAGAAAAATCTATTGCACTCCCTTCTTTTCAGGCTTCTTAGCTCTCTTTAGAGACAGGATCTTTCTTCTTATATTAAGGACAAACCTCATCTTTTGCTTTCTGACCAAACAGAGAACTTAAGCCCTGGACACAAGGATTATTGCCTAAAATGGTCTGCAAATACACAAGCAGTAAACAGGACCCAGAGCAAAGGTAAAGCTTAACTCTTCCAAACACTGAATGACCTTAAACATAGGCACCATAGGAGAGTTCTCATCCAAATACCACCCATGGCATGGGTCAGGCCAATTAGGATTTTACACAATATTATATTTGATGCTTTGATCTCCACATATATGATGAAGGTTGCCTTTATATGAAAACAGATCTCTCATACGCAGAATGACCCCCTTTTGTTTGCCACATTGTTTGTTGTCTGCTGGACTAAAAGGATTATATCTGTCTTCAGCATTTCAGGAGGACATGTTTGCTTGGGTGGGGTTCTGGTTTTTTCTGTTAGGGTTATTTTTTGGGGTAGGAGCAGGGGTGTTTTGTTTTTAAAACCAACCAATGCACTGAAGGCATTAGATTTGCATTTGTCTTACCTTTAGGTGTACTCTCAGAGTGATCTCTCTCTGGCCCATCTGGGATGTTTAGCTGTGAGATCTCCTCGCCACTCAGTCTGACCCAGGCGTTGTTGGGGGTTTCCTGATCTTTTGAGGTAAAGGAATATTCCAGCTCACAAGGAGATTCAAAATCACAGTCAAATACTGGAAAAAGAAAATAGACATAAAACATACCAGGTTAATTAAATCCAGCTTCCTCTGTGCTGGAAGGTGTGTATACACACTAATCTTATAATTTAGTAAGCTAGGGCTTGGTTTTTTCCATAATGAGGTAGAAAGAAATAGAAGAATTCAGAAAGACAAAAATGTGCCTGAAATGGACTGCACAGAGAGGTTCATTATGGAGGCAGCAGCCTCAAAACAAAGGCCCAAGAGCCAGTTATTCCCCTTCAGGACAGCTAAAAGGGCAGCACAGGCTAAAACACGGAAAGGCATCATCTGGACTGAATGGACAAAATGGGAAGGAAAGCCAATGTCTTCTGGGATGGTGGTTCAAATTCAACCAGGACCAGTTTAGTGCAAAGACTACTAACACTCTCCACACTCAATGTTCCGTCTCAGTGAACACAGATCTCTACAAAGCAAGTGATATATCCTGGGAATATGGGATGTGCTGGGAGCCATAGGGACTGTACCCACTGGGCAACATGCTGACTCTCTGGCTTTGAAACACTTTAGTGAGGCAGCAGAAGCAGCAGAAACCTGACTTGCTGCTGCAAAACTTCGGGCTCCAGGTAGTGCAGCCAGCATCTGCCTCCATCACAGACATTTCTTTTTGAGATGTTTCTCTTTCAGAAACCTACTACCCTGCTGGTGCAACTGTGATTCACTTCCCAGTGTCCAATTTACTATCACACCATAATTCAAGTTGTTTAATACAACTTGCAGTGATAATCTGAAAGGATTTCACTTTAAATTGTCAAGAACATTAAATTTTCTGGAATGCCCTGTATACATTTGTTTTTATCACCATAGTCAGCACTCAACACAATATTCAGTAAGAAAAAGAAACTATTTATGAACTAACTCGCTGTTTCTGAACAGGCTAGATCTATTTGACAAAGCTCCTCAAAAAAATCCAGCTGCTCTTTGGGGTTTTCTACACTGTCTACTGTCCTGCCGTAGCTATGCAAGTGAAACAAAAAATCTGAATTGACATTAGTGAAATTAACTGATTTTTTTTTTCTTTTTTAAACTTCAATTACATTCTCTGTTAAACATCTAATTCCTTTAGTGGGCACAGATTTATGTAGTTCAGCCTATTCTCCTGGTGATATAATATTTTCTAATCTGAAGGTTAATACTGTTGCCCTCTCACTGCACTTTTCCCAGCTAATTTGCCTTTTTAACAGCAAGCTGGAAGGAACAGTCTTTTTCCAGTTTATATTTGATTTTCTTAATCAGGTGCTTCAACATTCACTCAGCATTTTGAACACTTCACAATGCCATGGAAACCATACCATGTAAGGAATCCATATACACTACAAGCAGCAGTAACAAGGATTACACTCATTTCCTTACATTCAAATGCACAAGCCCCTACTCTCTTCAGGCCTCTATGTTATCAATATAAATTTCATGATATATGAAGAACACTTCAATTTGGGCATCAGGGAACTGTGGATATATTAATGCTATACAGTTTACTGTGGCAATATCATACCCAAACCTCAGACCACTTATTTCTTAAAAGTTCCTTAGATGGTTTTTACCAAAAAAAAAGAAAAGGAAAAAGAAAAACAAACCCAAATTTTTTTAACCCTATAAAGATTTAGGAGTCTATTAAACTTTGTGTTGAAGCCCAAATGGACAAAAGAGCAACCAAATGCTCAACTACACGTTAGAGAAGATGTACTGTCATTACTGTACAGTTTTGTTAAGGGGAACACCTTGGGGAGTATGCGTTTTAGGGCACTGTGAAAAAAAAAAAGGGAGGGGAAGAATACAGCTCATGCAAGGACTTTTTTGATGGAACCCACTGTCTGGTAAAATAGAAAGCCCAGGCCAGGGATGACATGTGGCCAGAACAATCATTTCAAATCAACTACTTCATTCTTTGTGGGCTTCTCTTCCTGATCCCGATTCCTTCATACTTTCTTCAGCTTTCTAGAAGTTGCTGCTTGCTTCTGCCTCCTCTCCTGTCCAGCTGCTCAGAACAGAAGCCTTTGTGCTCTTTTACCCTCTTGACCCAAGCAGAGAAGTTCTCTATGGATATCCACAAGGCACTCCTCATTTTCCTCCTCCAGTCCCCCACGACAGTCTGACTGTCAGTACTCAATAGCCTGCTCCGTTCCCCCATTTGACTTTCCAGAATCCCCTTCTCAGAAGAGAGCTATCAATCAGTTATGGAGCCCTTAACATAGCAGGCCTCTGACCTACAGCTCGTACACTTAATTGGGGTATGTGATTAAATAACAGCCATCACATTTAGTCTTATGACCCCTGCAGACAACTAAAGGGTCTGCCTGAAGGGGGGAAAGTAAAGAAAAAAAAATGCAACACCATCTCCATCCCTTCCAATGAATAGCTTACAGAGAAGTGGGCATGATCTAACATGCCTGCTGTGGTCAAGCTGAATGTCCTTAACAACAGGTTTTTCCTTGGAAGAGGGGGAGACGACTCAGCTCCTACATCTGACAGTGTCTGCGATTTAATGGAAACATACTTGCATCTTTTACAGCACTCAATAGCCCCTCACATCACCAGAACACTCCTACTTTTCTTAGGCTCTTATTTAAATCAGTCCTGTATAAGACACAAATTTCAGTGCTATTATCCTATTCAGTACAAAAAAATGATGACAAAGAAATGCTATCTGATGCAACACAGCAAACAGCATCCAATCTTCTACGCCTAACATTAACTTCCTACCCTCAGGCTTTCCTTCTTTCACAATGTCCTTCACTATTGACAATGCAATATACTTTATAAAAAAAAGAATTGTATACTTTTTTTTTTTCACTGATAAGCTAGTCTTGATGTGTTAGCTGCTACAAGACCACATAAACCACACTTGCAAATGCAGAACCTTCATAACATTTGAATTGCTGCCACAAATCACCTGCCATTTTTTACATCTCTGCATAAAAAAATAAAGTGCTTTTCCTTCCTTCTTTACTTTTGTCTTAACGTTTAAATGCAAGACCAAGTTTTATTCTTGCCTTGCCCAGTTAAGCACAGAAAGCAGTAGCCATGTGTCTTTGGAAGCTGAATAAAAGCCATTCTGCCTTTTACTGAAAAACCAAACACTGTAGGAAAGGCAATTAAATCTAACACAATTTTAGTGATTATTTTTTAAACTTACTAGCAATATAAATTGACTAGATACAGAGCTTTGGGACCTGAATAGTGTGCCTAATCAGTAAAGTGGGGTGTTTTCCTTTTTTTTTGATTTCTGATGTTTTTCTAAGAGTGATGTCACAGAGATTTATACACAATACATGCATTTGTGCCAGAGCTGTATTGACACTACAGATCCCAAAGGCTCTATAGGAATTTAATTTCCATATAGCAAAAAAATAGTAAAAGCTCTTTTTAAATTAAAAAACCCAACCAACCAAACAACCCCTTGTCCAACAATCTCTTTCATCTGCAACTGCTGGACATGAGAGAGACAGAACAGATAATTTATTAGAAGTCTATTTCACCGTTACACCTTTACAGAGGAAACAAAAGTGATGTTTATAATCAAATTAAGGCAAAAACATGTTTAAGAAAGGTTTAGACATCAATCAGTTTAGCTTCTGGTACATAAAAAGATAGAGGATACTAACCATAGAATGAAAAGCAAATTAAGCTACTACTCAACTGAAAAGACACAAGAATCTGCGTGTGTCTGATGATGCCAGAGTCTTGTGAGTGCTTCAATTTATTTATTTTTAATCAACGTACCTAACAGCAATAATTAATGCACAAATAACTAAAATATCTGGCAACCACATCTGTTTCAATTAAACTGATTACAGCTTTCTAATAAACAAATGACTTAAAACAGTAATATGAATAATAAACCACAACACAGTAATTTGCAGGAAATATCCCTTTACCTTGCTGCAGGTCAGATTATGGATCAGTTGCTCTTTGGGTCATCTTAATTTATTTGTGTAATCACCTATCACTGAAACATGCCTTATTTAGAACAAAAATAAGCTAGTTTAAAGGCATGTATAAAAAAACTCGTTCTTGTTGAAAAACTATTCTGATTATCCTTTCTTCTGCTGCCCAACAAAAGACTGGGTTAATTTGGTCTAAACCACATCTCCTTACAACAACAAAAATCTTACCAGCAGGTAATTTCCTCTTAGACTTCTCCTTCCTGCTTCTAGTGTGTCTGGCTTTAAAAGGTCCTCTTCCCTCCCTTACAAATCACTCCTCTCCATTACTCTCAGCTGGGCACCCCTTTGGAAAGGTGTGGTTGCCTTCTCACCTGACTGCCACAGACAAGGGAGCAGGCAGAGGTTCTCTGTTCTCAATGAGACCAGCTTAGAGATGTACATCCTCACTGACACCTCGTCAGGTTAAACATGACTAATTTACACTACATTCACAGACAAATGCACAATGTAAAGGTCACTTACACCTGTCAAAGCGGGACCACAACCTCCCTCAAGAACATACCTCTTTCAGCAGCAACAATCGCAGCAGCAGTGTAGAAACAGATAAAATATTCTTGCACAGGATGTCTTTTTTTTAATACAAATATTGACAGATATTCCTTGTGGAGGAGACATAATTTAAATTGTATAGTAGAGATCTGCTCTGCTGAGTGAGCTTTGAGACCTCCATCAATACCCACTAACCTCTATTTTACTCATGTTATAAGGCCTATAAGCTTTTAATTTATGACAAGGAAATGACAAATTGATTTTCCAGTTATTAATCCTAGTGACAGAGCCAGTTCCTAAAGCCTTCCTATTCCCTTTGAGTACAAAAGGGCACAGGCCATTCAATCTATGGGTTTCAATTGCCTCATCAGGACTTTCTGAATTTCTATTCCCCAATACAGGGTGCACATGTGGGGTGACACAAAGAAGCCTGCAGTGATAAGTACTGTTCCCCAAAAATAGAACATAAGTAGGAGACTCTGCTCTCTGGCTGTCAGCTCACTAGGCTGCTGAACACCCAGGGGGATCAAGGGCAGGTCCTTGGAAGTGAGCATTGCCCCGCTGGCACAAAGAAGGGGTGAAACTCCTTGCAGGTGGATTCCCGGTGCTATCTTTCCACTGTGCAACTGGAGGTACAGAAGCAATTTAAAATGAGTGAATCCATCATAGGAAAGAAGGGCACGGGAAAAAAAACACAAGCGAAAAGAGAAAAGGTGCTGGCGGTCACACAAATTCAAGAGGAAAAACAATTGCAGGGTTTAACTGCCTTGTTCCTGCTGAGCAAGCAAGCCTTGAGAGACACTTTCACCTATTTCCTTCCATTGCTCAGCACTGAGAAAGGGCAAACTGCACATTTTAAGGGATAGTACGCGACATGTATCCCTGTCAGGCACCCTGGATCTACCTTTAGCAAATGCCTGTGCCAAAATATAACCGCCTGGTCTTGGGGCTGCCACTCGAGAAGATGACAAATGTGAGAGCAGCAGCATGGCCTGACAGGGGTGTTGGGAAACTGGAGAGGTGGGGACTTGCAGATGCCCTCAAGTAGCCCCGTGGCATCACTCAATACCGCAGGGCTTTGGAGTCCACCCCATCTGACCAACCTCAGTCACCTGCAAGTGAAGCAGTGAGGAGAACAGCTGGGCAGCATGCCAGCTCCTCCCCCTGCCCTGAGATGAAGCCTGTGTTCACCAGGGACCTCCTTTTAATTTCAAGCTACTTAGTGCAAGTTAGTTTATCTCCCTGTGTCCTTCCTCCGCACCAGCAGGTCTTTGTGCATGCTTGCCCGACCTTGAGTTTACTGACAGAAATGCTGCTGTTCCCTCACAGTAACAATGTTCAGTCGCAGGGCTCCAAGGGCTCCTCAGAGCTTGCTGTCTGCAAGGAAGTGTTCAGTGCGGCCAATTTCTCCCCAGTACCCAGGGCAAGATCGCAGCAGTGGTACCTGCTGGGCAGGGTCAAATGTGGCTCATTGCTCCAATGCCCACCTTGAGGGAAAAGCACTCAGGTTTTTCTTCGGAGAGGCTGTTAAGGTTAGATTACATTCCAAAGAAAAGTTTTGGAGGAGCACTACCCCACTGGAGGCACAATTTCACATGTTCAGTAGAAAAGGGAATAACCCCCAGGAAGAGTGCTGGGGCCTGGATGCCCAGCACTGGGTGAGCTGCCTGCCTCCCTGTGCAGCTTTCCTCATGCCAGGTACACTTAAATTAATCCTCTGGGGAGTGAGCCACAGCTGGATGGGCCACTGCTTAGGGAAAACGGCAACAACACAGCTATTCATCTATTTGTTAACAGAACCTTAAAAATGACAGCATCTACTTTTTATATACCCAGCTCCTCAGTGTGCACCAGGGACTGAATCACCAAAATCTCTGACAGCTGCTTTGTTCAGTGGAAATCAAACTACAAAGAAGAGGGCCAGGACTCCTTCATAAATCAATTATAAGCACAGTCTCTTTCAAGACAGCTACAGAGAGAGGTGTGAGGAAGGGGTGTTGGGAGAACCGCTAGCAATAGCTCTCCTTTTCATTCCTCCTGCTCCGAGAAGTGACAGAGCTCATTCTCCACACAAGAAATATTTGCCCACCAAGTCTCCTATGCATGCAGCAAAAACAATACATGACAGTGCACTTCTAATGTCAGTTCTGGCCAAAAAAATGAAGTACTGACTAACAGCGATTGTTAGAAAACATGCTCTAGTTGGCACAAAATAGTGGTTGGATGAACTGTCATATTTTGACAATTCGTACAAGAGACCTCTTGCATGAATTCTGAGAGATCTCTAGAGAAAATGAATACTTGAGAGACAGGGAGAAAAGACATTTGTTGTCTAACTGTATGTTATTTTATTATTGAAAAAATGTTGAGCTGTCATAGGGATATTATCTGCAGATGAAAAATGATATAATAGAAAAAATAACTTGAAAGAAAGTAAAAATTTCTCCCTAATCAGATTTTTATTTCCTTCTTGTTTAGCACAGCCTTTGGTTTAGCTAGACAGATGTTCCTTTTCCTGATTTTCCTCCCTCTGGATTTAGGCAACACTGCACATGGCAAAAGTACCATATAATTGTTAAACAAGAATCCTTGCATATGTATATGGGGTCACTGCATCTACTATTTTATATGGAGCAATTCTATTAACGTGATGCAAGTAACTGCTGTTAATTGAAATCTTGCCCTATTCTATTCATAATGTTATTTCCAAAACTATATTAAGTACTTCTAGAATTGCAAAAAGGATGTGTTTGTTTTAAGGTGGTACATCACTTTTCCAATATCTTTACTAAGAAAGCGTTGACTGATTTTTCCTCTGGGACAAAGTAGCACTCTCCTTGTTCCTCTCCTGACTTTATCTCACCTTCTGAACAGAATTTGCTGTAACAATCAGTTCATATCCACGCATCTCACTATGCCATGCTGACCCAAGGATCACGATAGCTTTATCATTCTGAAGATGTCAGTATTAGTCTGATTTGCTGTAGAATTATCAAACAAGTAGTCATGGGAACCTAACCATAACATGAATTCATCTGGCTGGTGCTCTCTTTCTCTCCATCTTCCCTTTTGTTTGATGCTCAGACTCACGGAGTTTCGTGTCAGCACTATCTATCTGGTATCCAACCCACATGAATGAAACGGTATCTCGAATACATGTGCATCAGTATTTGAATTCAGCAAGTTGCACATGACCCACCAGAGAAAAAAATTTAATAATCTGACACCTTGCTGAGCAGCTGCTGTGCCACTGAGCATGAAATACACAGCGGGAATGACCCCAAATTATTCCACAGTAAAGTAAGTCCAATGAATTTTTATTTCTTAGTTAGCAAACCCAATTCGGGAAATTAGGAACTCATCACAGATGACATTCCATTAGAAAGTGTAAAGAAAACCTCCAACAACCCTGTCAAATTAGTTTTCTGAAGACACAGAGCTGAGTGAAATTATTAATAGGTTGTTAATAGAGGCCATCCTTTGGATTGGGCTTTTAGTACCTATTAAATCAAAGCTGTAAATGATTACGCATTCTTGTAGGTATGTGCTCTTCCCTTGCTAAACTCACCTTTTCTAAACATTTTTAAGCACACTAGTCATTTGGTAGCCAAATTACCCTGACTTTCAGTCCCAGTTAACTTTGGAATACAAAACACCACTATTTCCTAAACTTCAGAGGGGAAAAAAAAAGTAAAATCTGTAACCTATATTGCAGAAGCCTGAGAGAGGTATTTTTGCACAAAGCTGGTTCAGAAGAGCCGAAGAGTTTGGCTGCTACTGGACAGACAACCTGGCAAAGAGGCACAGAAACAGCACAGCGATATAAGAAGAGTTAAAATGCAAAAGCCATCTCCTGTTTCCCGAATGGTCCAACACGGCAACACTTATGGCTGTTATTCTCATGAAATGTGTTCTTCTTTCGAAACAGAGTTTAAGTGGGTTGAACTGAATTTGATTTTTTCTCCAATCAGTAGCACTTTCCACAGCTGCCACTATGATCCACCAGGATCCTGCTCCTGGTTCAGTGCTGTTGGGCTGGCTCAGGGGGATGTAGAGGATGGGGCAGAGAAAGGTGTTTTGACTGCATGAAGGTTCGCAGGCCTAAAGGGGCACCTGTCATCTGGAACCCCTGTTACAGAAGCTTAATAGATTTTATGCAGTGGACAACTGATTTCTTATACAATACCTGTGCAGAAGAGAAAATTAACATTCAACCAACCAGGACAAGAAAAGAAATACGTGGCTGAGTGCAGTTAATCATGTAAGCCTCAAGACAGAGATCCATCACATGTGAAAATGGGAGATTAATACACTACCATAAGTCCACATATGCAGAATGCATTAAAAGTTTGTTCTAGCCACAGGAAACAGTCCGAATGTACCTCATGAGAATAAAAAAAATACACAAAAATTTGAAGATTTAAAGTCCTCTCCTGTCCCTCAGGTTGAATTCCCAGATAATTTTGACTTCACATCCATTTTCCAGCTTTTATTTTCTGAAAGGTGGATGGTTTTTGCGTCTTTGAGATGACTGGTGATTAATCAGTGCTTGGATGGAGGCAAATCTAGAAACCTCTAGACAAAATAGAAAAAGTCTTTTGAATTCATCACTCAAGTATCCTGTTGTGCCACTGATTATCTTTCAGGATTGCTGCATATGGTTTCAAAGATATCATCAGACACTGTCCCTGCCAGAACTACCAGAGGCAGTCTGTTAGAATTTTTAATTCTGAGCAAAAGAAAAGAGAACTTATTTTGGCAGAGGAAGAGGGACACTACATGTCAATTTACTCACTCTTTCAGTCAGAGATTTCTCCAATGGCAAAACATAGGGAAAAGGTAATTAAGACAACTAATATTGCCCCACGCTAGCAATGTCAGCCAGTTAATTAGATGGGTCCCATCAGATGATTAGGCAAACAAAGTTTTTCTAGAAATTTCATGGGGCACTCTGTAAGTAGTCATGCTGGGAGAAGTGAGGAAAGCTTCTGACAGAAGAAAAAATCACTCTGGTAGTAAAGGACTGCTGGGTTTTATTTTTTCTCAAAATTTATTGTGTGATTTTGGATTAACCACTTAATCAGAAGGCAGGGGTGTGTCCTGGGACATGAGTACGCATTTAGAGCTTGAATGGTCTAACTCTGTCTTCTTCCCTGCTCTACTGAGTCCCACGACCTCCACAGAGTCTCGTACATCCAGGGCCAATAATCAGCTACTGAAAGGCACTGTCTACCCCTGTCATGCAAACAGTTTCTGGAACAGAAATCCAGATCCCTGGGAAATTTAATAATAAACATTCAGATGGATATAAGCTGAAGGTGGTATGCAGAGGAATAGAGGTTTTAAGAACTGCCCTCTACGTCCTGAGCTATGTTTGCAGGCTCTACTCCACATATCCCCATCAGTCCTCTGCATGTTGCAAATATGAAGTGGCAGGAGTGTTCCAGTCTGAAATAAGTGACTTTGAGGGCTAATGCTACCTCTTTAATTTAAAGGAGGTTCTGCCAACTTTTGTAAACATTAAATTGCAAGGCTAAAAAACCCTCAAATTACCCCTGCTTATCTTCAAGATTCTCCGGTAGTTTCAAGGTGCGTGCCCTGAATTACACCTACTGAGGGAGAAAACACTTTAGACTTGTCCTGAGTGAAGATTTTATTTTGTGTAACACCTCATCAAATTCTTGCCTTTCCTTGCAAAACAGGTGGTTGGAATATGGTAGAATTTGGTCTTGTGCAACCAGCTAAAATCATCATAAATCATTTCTGCTTAGATGCAGTGCATTTATCTCCATGTGATGCTGTCAGATGGAATCAATGCATTTAAGTCTTAAGAACAAAGCCTTCCCTTAGAAAAGTATTACTGAGAAACTGAAAGAGTTTAGGAAGAAGTAATAAAGGGTAAATTAAAAATCATTCTTGCAACTTCTGAGAAAACCAAGTAAGGGAAAAAAGACTGTACTACTGTCGCTTCCAAAATGAAATTGGTGTGTCCTCATCATTCAAGCAGATACAACAGCTAGGAGCAGATATTGTATGCCAGTGGAAAGAATATATATTGCACACATAAAAGGCTGCAACATAAATTTGAAGAAATATGGGACTCCTTCATATAGGTAGGTCAAACTTTTCCCTCAAGCAGATAATTACAGGCTTGGGGTGAGTAAATCTTATTAGCCTCTCAGCACCTTATCTCCCCTCATGGGGACTGGTAGTAGATATATAGTAGATATATTCTATTTCAGTCACTTTCTGGATTGCATGTTAGATATTGCCTTATGCAGTCCAGTCCTAACTAGGACCATTGTACTTCACAGTGGAATGACTATGGATAGCCTGTAAACAGGCCATACCAGAGAACAGAGGAAAACAGATTCCCAGATTTTGGAATGGGTGGGTATTACAAAAGGAGATGGAAAGAAAAAAGTTCAGTACGCAGCTCCTCTCTTTTTGATATCACTGGATTCCAACGTACCGCTCAAATGTTACAGTCCGGGACGTTGTTTTTGAGTGAGCAGGGCAGGCTGGGGTAGCCCAGGTCACCAGGCACCTCCACAGAGATGGCAATGACCAAGGTCACCTCAGGCAGGGCTGGGCTGAAATGGCACTCCTGGGCCCATGGGCATGGCGGGGAAAGGCTCCAGGGGCTGCTGGTAAGGGACAGTAAGGCTTATTAGTGCCTCCAGATGCTGACAGGATGGATATTTTACCATGGATCATTTGACTTGTGTTGTTTTACTCCAGTATTACATCAACAACCTTAGGCAGTCAGTTACAGCCTCTTGAGGATAACACATTCATGCTACTCACTGTGTCGTCCTCTATGGGAGAAGAAAGGGGACGTGTCTCTCATGACCCAGGTCAAGTTCCAAGCAGAGTAACCAGGAGGAAGAGAAGAGCTCCTTGATGGGTGATCCGAGGTGCTCAGACCTTTGATTTAAAAAAAAATAAAAAAACAAGACAGAAAACCCCATTATGTATGATGCTCCTGTTTGCATGCAACACATCAAGTGCAAAGATCTTAACCTTATAGACCATGTGCAATAAGCACTGATATTGAACTGCTCTCGGCTGGTTCTTCCTTCCTGAGAACCAACAGGGAGGCAGGAGACTAATTGCTTTACATTGCAAAATTATCATCACCCAAAAAAACTGCCAAGTTTCATCTCTCACTGATTTAAAGTTCTCTTTGACCTTCAGTCCCCTAGTTTGTTTGGGTTTTGGTAAGTTTTGCTGGCATGAGGAGATCTTGCACGTGGAACAGGCAAACATGTACCCGTCTTCTGTTCAACAACCCGATGCATCTCGAAGATGCTTTTACTGATTCAAATACTACAGTGACCCAGAACAGGTGAGGTTCTGTACAAACCTGCACTAACTCTGCAAGACCATGATAATATTAGAGCTGATCAGAAACAGTATGTGATATAACATACAAGACCAATGAGCAAAGCAGAATTCTGCAAGCTTTGAAAGTCCAAATTTTGTCTATGAATGTTCAAGTTGGGTTTTCTGAAGATATCAGGATCCTGAGTATTCTGATCTCACTTTTTGAGGTTCTCAGGGGAAAGGTAGGATTTAACTTTGAAAAACACAGAAAGCCAAAACTGGCTTTTTTGGGAGCTTTGATGGATGATAAAAATAAACCTCTGGATTTGTGATTTCTCACAAGCCATAAGGAATTTGGTGTTCAGAGAGAGAATAAGAAGTATATTTTTGACCTATTAACAAATATTTTTGTCAAGTAAGAACACTACAGTTGCTTCCTTGAATTTTTTAAGTTCAATGCTAAATTTTGCTGTAACAATAGCAAAACAAAAATTGGTGATAACTCTCCAAAAAAATCTGGGAAAACTTTCTGTAAAAATAGGCATTCACTAACTTAATAACTGATTCAGAGTACTGATGAACTGTCCTGTTGGATGGATAAATAATAAAATATATATTTAAGAGGATAATAGTAAGCAAGGTAAATGGCTGAAGACTTCGGGAAAACCCTGCTTTGATTTTGTAAAAGCTTTGCTTAGCCATGCTTTCTACTTCCACTGAAAAAAACTTGAAAAATTCAGAGGGACTTGTCAGAAGCTTAAGTACCAAGTGTTAGTTGTGTCCTACCTTGTTCTCAATGCAATCTCACTTTTAGCACACTCTTGTAACTGAATAACTATAGCAAAACCAAGAGAAAAAGAACCATTCTTATGTAAGAGCTGTAACTCTTGCCCATTTCTTAGGGCAGTAATCTTCAAGATACAAATGAACTCCACAATGTATTGTAAAACGTTCTTGAGTGAAAAAAAAATTAATATCTCTAATGGCTCAATTATACCTGGTCACTATGCTAAGTTATGGTACAATAACTAAACACCCATTATTGCTGTCTGGAATGCAGAGACACAGAAAATCAGGCCAGTGAGTTATGAGTGTTAGCATACCTAAAAAGAAAAAGACAAATTTTCTCAGTGCCTTCTGACTTGAAATGAATTGTTTTGAAGAGGGGTAGCAAACCTAGTGTCCTGCCTTCAGCTGTCACTGACAGGTAACTATGGAATAATCCGTATATTGGCTTTTCCTTCCTAACATCAAAATGGTTGACACGTCTTTCAGTAGCCCCTGATAAAGCTGCCTGTGGCAAATAATGCCAGGTTTCATTACAACACTTATAATAGTTGATAAAAGCAGATTTTTTTTTCCCTACAAATGTGCTTCACTTTGATGTTAATATAAAATAATCAATAAAATAAGAATATTAATAAAAAATGAGCTCCTGAATTTAGCTGGTTTTCAAAGTCATGGGTGTTTTACCTGACGTGAGAGGTCTGACCAGGATCAATATCTCTGTTATACAACATCTGTACCCAGTGACTCTCCGAAATGGGGAATGACTCAATATCCTAAACACAGATCATGGAATTCCAAGGCCTCTTTACCCCAAACAGACCCAAATGCATGCAGAGGTGATTCATTTAGTACTATCAGAAAGCCAAGACTTGGGGTCACAGTCCTGAGAAGGCTTCACACAAACACAAAATACTGACCTGCTTCCCATCTCTGTTCTCACAGCAAAATAATCTGAGAGAACGACATTGAGGTGCATTTCTCTTCCTAGTGCTTCAGTCGCAGAACTCAAAATTAAATCTCTGCAACTACCCTGACCAGCCTTACCTGGGAATCAGTACCACAGGGATCAGCTGTAGTACTCCAAATTCCCAGGCACCTCTCACATTTCCAAAAATGCCTCTCCGTAGCTCATTCTTCAGAAATTACACCCACCTTCAGCCCCAGATAAGTGGAAATGTTCCCTCTGATACCAACATATGCAGTAAATTGAGATGAAAAACAAAGTTGGACATCTGAGCAGAGCAGACAAGGCAGTCCAGGCACATGAACCTCCCCTCTATCAGCAGCAAGAGGTGAATTAGAGATAACATAAAAAATTGAAAGTTTTTCTCTATTTTTAAAGAACAGTATGGATTCAGTTCAATTCACTTTAACCTAATAACTTTTGTTTTTAATATTCTTTAGGATTAATTTTGGAACTTCATCTCAGATGATTTGCTTGGGCTATTGGTCTGAACTTGAAGACAAGAAGATTGTATCAGGAGTTATGAATCTTTCCCAATTAAGTTATCTTCAGAAAAAGATGCTGGGTAAAAGGTTTTTGTATAGCCAAGAGGCTACTCTTCACAGTGAGGGATGATTTGATTTCAGAGTGAGCTATGGGTTAGAAAAAAGAGAGACCTTTCCTCTTCCCCCTCTAGGGCATTTTATGTCCAGAAAGGTAATAACAGAAGACTGTTTCAGCTAAATAAATGCTTCTTGTGCAACAAGGGTAATGCAAAAGTAGACCGCACTCTAGCCATTTTACAAAATAAAGGGGTTTTCCCCTCTTCAAAATAATTCAATTTAAGCCAGAAGGCACTGAAAAAATTTGTCTTTTTCTTTTTAGGTATGGTAACCTCCCTTTCCAGTTGTTTGTACCACGGTACTCTGTCACTTGTCAAAAGTAACCCTAACCTTTAAAGAAATTAATGGATTAGCAACTGAAAGCTGACAACTCCATTTTTGGTAGACAGAAGTATGGCAAGGTACAACAGAGGTTTCTTTTATATACTGCCTAAAGATATATGCGGGGGTAAATCCTGACCCAAGGTGCTCCATCACAGCAAGAAACATGCACCTGAAGAGAACATGTGACATTTCTGTTTTTTAAACTTGTGCAAAGGAATCTCCTTAGGGGATATGAAATTCATTCAGCTCACCAAGAGTTTCAGCAGAGAAAAAAAAAGAAAATGACTCATAGGTACTGAAGTCAAGCCTCAAGGCTACAAATTCATTAAATAAAATATTTATGTATTATTTTAATGAAAAATACCTCTTTAATGGAACAATGTGTTCACATACAAGTGGAACAACAAAAAAAGCTTTCTGCTTGGGTAATTTTTAAACAAACAGGATTTCCTCCCTTTTTTGTCATTTCTGGAAGAAGGAAGAAACATCTCCAGCAACTAACATATACAGTTTTCTGAAGTTTCACGCAGTGTAGAAATGTAAATGAATTTTTACCAAACCACCCAAGCCTTCTTTAACCAAAAAATGCACCTACAAGTAACTGCATAGTACTTATTACTACCTTCGGATATTGTTTCTTTACTCAGATTTCTCACTGTGCTGAGCTGTATTATTTACAGTTTCTTAGTGGCAAATCTGAGGTGACAAACCAGCATGTACCTGTCCTCTAGATTTCAGAGTTGCAACAGATGTGTATGAAACTCAGCTCAACACCTACTTTCAGCTATATTTGCATCTACAAAAAAATCTCAAAATCATTCATGTTTGTTTGTGTGAAAATCATTAGCCAGCTTTAGTGGCTCTGATTTATAACAGCAATCAACAGTGTTGTTATTAGCAATTATTACAATAATGTGCTTAGAAACAGCCGCCATTAAGATCTGGATTTTCCAGTCTCTGGAAAAGCCTGACATTTCAGAAAAGGTTATTCCAGTTCTAAGTAAAAGGTGCAATTTTCCACAGAAGGATATTACGCCATAAAGATCTGGATTTTCCAGTCTCTGGGAAAGCCTGACATTTCAGAAAAGGTTATTCCAGTTCTAAGTAAAAGGTAGCAATTTTCCACAGAAAGAATATTACACAGTTATCTTTCCCCTATTAAGAAAAGGAAGGACTAAACTACTCAGAGCCAAGGCAACTTTATTTCATTAAAACAAAAAATCTTACAGAGAGCTGACTGCCCCAGGTGAGGAAACCTCTGTAGACTTCTCTTAAGAACCAGAGACAGGCCAAGGACATCCTAGGGAAGAGGCAGATGCAACACTGCAGGACCCTGAAGCTGAACAACTCCATCTTGCAAAAGGGGACTCAAGAACTTGTCATTTAAGAAGCCCTGTCTGGCTATGACCAGGAAGGTGTTTGGGCTTGCTTCTGTCTAGCTGAAAGTGAAGACTCCAGAGGTCCCTGATAAAGGATTGCTGATCTCCTAGCTCCACAGAAGTTCTTAGTTTCATTTTTTTGGGAGGGTAAAGGTACGCAAACTGAGGGAAAAAGATTGCCTGGGAATTTCCTCTCAAATTCACAACTGATCCTCACAAAGCAGTACTCACACCACCTCTAGGAAGATTTCATTTTTCCTCTCTTCCCATCTTCAAACATACTCAGTCATCCATGAAAGTGCAAAACACACACTATATCAAGGTGACCAAGCAGCACCAAAAACAACAAATAGCCCAGGTAAAAGCTTTGTGAATAATCCATAGACTCAGTTACGCTCACAGAAATCACTGTCTAAATGACATTCAGAAGCAAAATTCAAATTCTGTTTATGGTGTAGCTGGAGAACAAGGCAAAAGGCAAGCTCATCCCATGCAGTTTCTTGCTCTGAGTAGTTGGCGAGCTTTACTTTCACTAATGGGTGGATGTACTCCAGGGTTTCTTTTCGCAGACCTTTTCTACAGTACAAAATCATTCACTGACAGTCTGTCAGGTTTATCTTTTTCAGTTAAAAAATATATTTAATAATGCATTATGTTACAATGATTTTATGTCATATTGAAAGCCTGAAGAGTACAAACAAACGATAGCGTGCGTGTGTCACAGAAACTGCGCTGGGTTACTGCAGAGAAGAAATTTGCATTTAGTGGGCTGCAGCAGACCTGTGGATAGTGAATTCAGTCAGACATACTCCATGAGGCATAGAAGTGATCAACAACGCTGACGGCAGATGCTTGATGAGTAAATTTGGGAATAGCAAGCACTTCCTGTACATGAAGCATGTGTCACTAATAAAACTGTATTTAACTCATCAGCTGAGTTATCCTTCTGGCTCTAACCAATTTTTTTTTTTTCCCCTTCGTAAGGCTTATTCAAAATTTTCTTTCAACCCCTTTCTGTTAACCATGTATTTTTTTCCCATCTCCTTTTCACAGGGAATATTAACTTCGGATTGAAAAAACCCAAATGCCTCAAATTCATTGAATCAGCAAATAGGTACTCCACAGCCCTGACTAGGAGCATGAACCTCTGTTGTACCTTGCCTTCTGTTGACTAGGCAGTTCCTCTACCTACCACATCCCGCAAACATTAACTGATGCAAGGAGACTGTGCTAAGTCTGGGAGATATGGTCTGATCAGTGGATCTTGGCTCTGGAGGAAGAGGAGCACGGAACACCAAATTTGCAATGTGATCAAGGCATTGCAAAATAGGGAAATATTAACAAAGTGTAACTTGTTGCTGCTCATTACAGGAAAATAAATAATCCACATTTTCCATAGAAAGAGCATTAGAAAACCCAATTAAAATGACCACGCTTACAATAACTAATATAGAAATGAATATTAAATACACTGCCATCTAGAGCATTCTACTGCATCTCAGGTGCTGTGCAGCTGTTGAAGACTTGCCCAGTAAGGCACCACAAAATGGCAATGAATCACTCATGAGGAGCTCAGGGCCTCAATTACAGTCCAGACTCGGAATAGCTAAACGTCGTTACTCATCTCTGTGCGCACAAGATACCTTTAAAAAAATCCAGCAGCAGACTGATTTTGGCTGCAATAATCTTTTACAGCACAATTAAGCACCTCTGTGGGCAACACAGAGAAAACGAAGGACTGAGTGTTAGTAATTGAACTGCCCTCAACCTCTGGTTCATCCCCTCAAAAGTGGAGGCTGCCAGCAGTACCGGGTTAAGGAATGTGCTTCTCCTGCTTGCCTAGCCTGCAGCTTTGCTAAACAGAGGGGAAAAGCCCTTCAGTGGCAAAGCTCCAAAGCTCCATGTACAAACACATTTTGGATATTTATGCTTTGTATCAGCGCTTAGACATTTTAGGGTCACACCTGCAAAAGAAGAGTTGGGGTGGTGGTTTTGTAGGGCTGAGGTATTTCAACACATCCCCTTGTCTTTGGACTGATAAATGCATCCGAATGCATCTCTGACCAGATATGTGGTGAAAAACAGGAGCCATTATGTTTAGCTGTTTCCTGCAGCACAGACAGACCTCCAGACACTGAAGAGAGTAGGAAAGTGTGAGACAGAAGTCTGTAGAATTGGTAACCTTTCTACTAAAGCACACTAAAGTACTTCAGGTTGCAGATGTTCTGAATTTTTTCTGTACATGTGAAAATAAAGTGACCCTTCCACTGCTGTCTGGGGTATTTGTCTACTGTAGCTCAGAAAAACTTCCAGCAAAACAACCAAGAGACAGTATTAATGTTCAGTACCTGTTCCTCCATTCACAGTTGTCAAGAGCCCTTCCTGTGCCTTGCTGCACTGACCCCAGAAGGACTATCATTAGTCCAAAGGACTTCAGAGCAGTTGCTTAACAGTAGCATTGCTATACCAGTATATATAATATATATATATATACACACACAACTTACTATACCACTAGGATCACTGCACCAGTATATTTGCTATACCAGTATGATTCACATCTTTAGAACAGGGGTCCTGATGCCACCTGTTCCCAAGGTCCACCTATTTGCATGTCTTGGATTACTCCTCTACATGTACCTTCCTCCAGTCTGTGCCCAGTAACATAACCTCTAGAACCATAGTGGCCAGACTTTCAAGGAAAAGAAATACTTTTTGACAGGGTTTCAATAATGCATTAAACATACTGACTTCAAAACATTTAGTGCCTTTACCTTGGAATTTTGCATAGGTACATATACACCCAGTTGGATTCTCCCATAAGACCTGCACACTTCCTATGCAGTTTTAAGTAGTGGGATTAAACAAATAGAAATAAACTCAGAAACAACCTCCTGCTCTTTAGGCACTTAAAATCCTCTTTTGTGCAATACTGACTGTGTACTAAACCACAAGGCATACACAAACTCTCACTACTGAGCAGTTACCACTTCAACACAGCTGCAGATATTTAGATACTCAGTGGCCTACAGTCCCCGCAAATTTTAATACAAGCTCATATTTTTCTCAACATCTGTCTTTTGGTCTGTCTTGTGTGTTAAGGTGTGGCATTCAATACTCACTTATTTTTGTCTCTATTTTTTGTCAGTGGATAAAACCACATTTTTGTGTTCAATTCTTGAACATTTAAATGATGGGGGAATTAATACTTGAAGGTTTCAGTGCAGACCTGAACCTTTGTGGTCTGCTGGAGCCTTTTCACCCTCAGAGCAGGCAGCCTGATCACCTTTCAGAGACTTTTTCAATCAGGATGAAAATGGTGGTAACTCACTTCTCCTTCCACACTTTCATGCCAGTACCTCTGTATCTGAAGACACTTGTAATAAAGTTTAGGGAACTTTTTTTTTCTTTCATAAGCAGTAACTAAATGCCTCCCTTCCCACTCAAAGCCATCTACAGGCACACATGACCGGAGCATTTAAAACCCTTTCTTCCCTCCACTGCAGCATTGAGCCTGAATGGGAAGCGGAAAGGAAACACAGTCCATTTTCACACAGCTATTGCATGCCAGAGGGAAGAACAAACTTTTTTCCTATGGTTTCTAACACATGATAACTTAAAGGTCCCAGTTCAGCCTGAGTTAATCTGAGAAATGTCTTTGCTTCAGCTGATTTATGCAGATTTACCTGGGAACCCTCACTCCCTATATCCCATAACCCTGCTATATGCATCTCTTTCTTTGTGAAAAATCTTTTTTTGGACATGCGCACCATCCTTCCTCCTCAAAGAGTATGGGGCAATGTCCAGAACACACTCATCCACCACCTGGCATGAGCTCACCTTAGATACAAGCTGACCTTGTTTAGCTGCCTGGAACCACTGATCACTGCCAGCTGCAAATGGTAGCCAGCAAATACTGGTTATCGGGGAGAAAGCAACAGCAGCGGTATAAGTCAGCCTTATTTTTTCCTTGTTATTATCATTATTGTTATTATTGCATCTGTGAAAGGAGGGAAATTCTATTGCCTACTGCATAAGTGCAGGTGAAAGATCATGTTGGCAGAAGGCTCAACAATTGGCTCCACATACAGAAATACAAATCCAGGGACTTTTTTTTTTTTTTGAATCAGCCATCCCTACCCATTCACATTTAAAATAGCCCACAAGCAAAGGAAATAAAATACAGGAACTTCAGGTAAAAACTGGATATTTCCTGCACAAAAGAGGCAGAAATTCTGAAGTGATGTCTCCCATAGAAATTGTGCCTTCACTGTACCATGCAGACAGAGGGAACACTTCCAGAAAGGTCACTGCAGCTGCACAGGCTTTGTCCACCTTTAAGAGACAGAATAATTCTGAAATCTTGTAATCCAAAGATGGAATTTTAGAAGAAGAAACTTTTTAAATATGTCTACCATATCAAAGCATAAAATGAATACTCAGAGGAATCAGATATGCACAACAAACTGTGAAGAAGCGGCAGTTATGAATTTCCTGCCATTTTTATGGCTAAAGCCATTTATTTGCTGCATTGGGCATTTATGTTAAGATACGGTGTTGCAGAACAGCAACAAAAGTTCAGGGTGTTTTGGTACCAGAGAAAATACCAGACGTCTGTTATTGGTAGGCAAGCTGCATTATTTCTAGAAATAGCACAAGGGTGCGATGACTATTTCAATCTAAAACACAGCTGTCTTGGCAGGAACAATAAAAACTACTTCATATTCCCTTTACTGGGAAAGATGCCAATGTGCTTATATTGTCTATTTTCACTGCAACATTTAATTTCACTTAAGGTAAAGGACAGCATCTCTGATTACAACCGTGGGGTATTTAGATGTGAAAGCACTTCTCAAGGAAGTTCTGCAAGTGCTGCCAAAATGCAGGCCGTAAAGCACCTGAGCGAGGCATGAGAAACCCCTGTCTTGCCTCAGATAGACACCTCTGCCTTAACTATGAGTACCCTGTAAAAGGGAAATTGCTTGTCATTCTGTTTTTCAGGTGCAAAATTAAAATAAACAGTATCTCTGGAGACATCCCAAGTTCTTTAGGACGTTTTGGGTTTCTTGGCAAAATTTTGCTCTGCATAGCTGCTTTCCAAAGATCTTAACTGTTAGCTAATCTACAGCATTCACGTAAGAGACGTGAGTGATGCTGGAAAGCAGCCCATGGCACCAGCCACCTCTGTCCTCTGCTGGATGGCATCAGAGCAGTTCAATTATGTGACACAAAGGGTGGTGCTCCAGCTCAAGGTAAGACCTTGTTTGGGGGGCAGGATGGCCTACATTCTCTCCGGCAATGCAAACTACGCTGCTGTGAAGTCCTACTCGGACTTGTCTTTGGCTTCTGATATAAAGACAGTCATCCAAATACTCAAAAAGACACAGTCTAAGGTGAGTAGGAAGAGAGAGGTTATTATCATCTGCTTATCACACAGATGAGGATGTTTCTGGTTTCTCTTTTACATACATATATTCCTACATACTGCTACAGCCTTTCTCAGATGTGGAAAAACTAGTCAGACGGGCTGGTCTGAAAAGCTGGCCCATAAGGAGCTGTAAAGCAATGAGTAGAAGACATGAACCATATGGAAAAAAATGGACACAAAAATTTTATACCTCTTATGTTTCAGGTTACCAATGAACCATGGGATTAAACAACCTGCTCAAATCACACACTGCAAAACAGTAGCAAAGTTTAGAAAAGAAAACAACGGTTACTGTTTCCTTCTTCACAGGCTTCTGGTAGTCCAGCCCTGTCTCTGCCAAACTGCTTTACGCTATCTTGCGAAAGTGAAATTCAGAGAATTTGGGAAAAAGCCAGTGTGAAGATGGGACTGTAATCTACACGAAAATAAAAGAAAATAGCCTTGCAGAAATATTTAGAAGGACAGTAACATACTTTATGCCAATTTTTGTTTTTCCCCAAGTTTATGCCTACCTAAATGCTTTCCTGCAACAGAAAAATATCTTTGCTTTTAATCCCTCCAGAACCTGCACTGTTCAAATAAGAATTTCCCCAAGTGATTACCAAAAGGCCTGTAAGAGAAATGATTACAAATGGCTGAGTTAACTGCTATGGATGGCCTCATCAGTCATCATAATGCGATCTCAGCACAAGGCTCATCAGGACAGGCAACTTGTCATGACAGATGACACCTCTTTAAGAAGACTTCCTCCCACGGCTTTTCCCCAGGAAAGTCTCCTGGGATAAGCTACTTGCAAACAGTGGTCCTTAAGCAATAATCAAGGAGGAATCATCACCAGCTGCCTTCATAAGCTGCTTCAGTGATAGGGTTTGTTGGGTTTTGGGTATTTTTTTTAGTTTTACCGTTTGTCTCCGAGTGTGGAGTTTTTTATCTGTGTGCACATCTTGAAATCAAAGTAGTTTTGGCAATTGCTCTAAAGGTGAATTTAGAGATGATGATAAGAGAGAAAAATTAAAAGGCCCGAAAAGGCTGAGACAGCACTGCTAGCCTTACACTACTTTTCCACACTCAGCCCCAAATGCTGTGAAGCAATTTGTAATCTATGCCTCATTTTCCACATCTAGAAAAGGAAGAGTAAATACTCTATTGTACATCTGCTATGGAAACTGCTAAGCTGAATTTTTTTTGAGTTATACAGCACTTTCTGTAATGAACTGACTACTAACTCCCATTATAAATGAAGACCATAGACACTGTTTTGTGAACTGGAGCTTGAGATCTAATTCCATTCCTACCTCTTCTTATCTGCAATGGAATCTAACATAACTTGCATAGTTTCTCCTTTCCCCTTTTTATTCTGGTACTAAAATGGAAGTAATGATGCTCACCAGGCCTCAGAATCCTTGAATAAAAGGCAGTAAATATTTTTATGAACAAATATCTAAGCAGGGTTTCAAAATATAATTTCCCTTAAACTGTCCTGCTCCTCACACACAGAGTTTTTACTATGGCAACAGTAAAAAGCTTGTTTAAGAAGAACAGTTGGCTTCCTAATAACACACTTCTCTGTCACAGTGAAGAGGCAAACTATTTGCAATGAACAGTTTGCTTCTGAAATTTGGCACTTGTTGGCTGGTAGCAAATTGTTCATGGGCAGAATGCAGTTGATGAATACTTTGAGATTACTCAAATATTTACTGGGAACAGATTTCAGCCCTTGGGGTTTTTTGTTTGTTTGCTTTGTGTGGTACTCCAGTTATGCACCAGTTGGTCTTTCAAATGCCCGTGGTACACAATAGGTGCTGGATCCAAGCAGCAATATGAATTTCTACTTTGCAGGAAACTCCATAATCTCTCTTTCTTTACATTCCACATCTTGAAATAAAACAAGAATACATCTGAAGTCTCCTGGAAATAAAATCTTATATAGGAAAACAGCTGGGGAACAAATGCCTCTGTGTAAAGAAATTAAAGTGTTTCATGTCAATTTCTCAGTGAAGTATATTACAGTGTAGTTGCAAATGAAGTAAATTAACAAATTCCTTCATCATAGTAAGGTCAAAATATTTCATTTTGATTTTCTCCTAGACTGAAAAAGACCCTGGCATTTTGTGTAAATTGATATTCCCATAGGAAGTCTAGCTTTCAAAATGATATTTCTCGATGGAAAATCTGCCATTAGAAAACAACTTAAGTAATTCTAATTCTTATGCATCTGACATGATATGAGTTTGCTGTGCTGCTGCCAGAACATCTCTCTGAGAGTCTCCTGACAGGGACCTTGAACTGGAGAAGCCACTCAGAAAAACACTCATGGAGAGTCAACAAGGTCTTTTAGAAAATTTAGTAAAGTGCAAAACAGAATGAGCACAGCTATGGTAAGCTCATAAAAAATTCAAGTTACAAAAAATCTCTACTGACAACAAACTTCAGGCAGATATTTATTTTTATTGACAGAGAGGGAACTGCATGACAGAGACAGTGCAACACACTACGGGAATTATGACAACAGACTGAATACCCACCAGAAGGATGCACTGCTCCTTTTATCCATACCCTGCTTTGATAACACTGTCAGGCAGTTTCAGGATGGAAAGCAGACACTGTTCTTTCCTTTGCGAAAAAAAAAATACTGGCCTTTCTGTTTACAAGCCTGTAGTCCTAGCTGCACCTGTAGTGGTCTTACAGTGCAAGCAGCTGATCCATCACTGGAGGCATGAAGCTGAACTGGCATGTGTGGAGCTGCAGGGAGCCACTCTAACTTTCAATCCCATCTGGGAGGCAAGAGCATTCAGACTTCTCATAATTTCTGGCTTCGAATTGGAAGCAGCCTTCTGAAAAAAATCAGTTTTACAAACTACTTCAGAGGTCTGCCCATCCCTCTGTCAAGGACAGTATTACCAAGGACAGAAAGTATACGATGAGGATTTGTGGTATTTTAAAAATTCTTGTCATAGGGCTTAGCAGGTAGAAATAAACAACAGTGAGTATTACCTTAGCAGACAGCCCCCTAGAATTCATTAATGAACTGATTAGGCATTACCCAGGACTACAGTTTATTACATTATGGGAAACTACAAAATTACCTTAAGAATAAAGTACTTTTTTAAAGTAACTTGTTATTCAAAACTGTTGTAGCGAGTTATCTTGCATTAAGAGATTTGCTGCATGCCACACTGCTGTCTCAGAGCATCCTCCCCTCTCTAATCTGCGTGATCTGGAGATGACTGTACAGGCTCTAGACATGAAATGAAACTGCCCTGCACTGCACATGACAAAAGGCATCCCAGGTTCTGCCCACTCAGATCACGTTGCGGATCTTTGAGTCACGTACCTGTATTTCTATCTCAGCAAATAGCGCTTTGTGAAGATAAGCAGCCTTCTTTCCATCTCATTTACTAAAAGAAATCCAGGCAAAAAGAAAAATAGGGAACATGCTTTTTTTCTATGACAACTTTATCTCAGGAAAGTTCAGCAGAGTGTCTTAAGTCTGTAAAGACAACTGCAGCAGGTAATAGAGAAAGAGGTCAGCATCCTACAGACACATCGCAACTTGCAAAGTGAGGGTATGAATAATTTGATAAAGTTGCTGAATTATACTGAGACGGCCAGAAGATGCAAAAGAACAGAGCACGGTAAGGGGATTTTTAGCACCAGATCACTAACTTCACTTCCTGTCCACCAACACAACTCAAATAAAGTTGGTAATCAGTGTCCTGTTTTCTTGGGGACACTTGTCCCACATATTTTAATACTGAGAACCCCCAGCCAGGTTGTCCTCAGTACTTATCTGTCTCCCCTTAGATGGCCCTAAGCCGTTATGTCTTCCTGCGCATTGATGTCCTACAGCCATTCTTCTGGGCTGCTACAAGCAGTCTTCAGGAATTGGGTATATCTGCTTCAGTTTTGCCTTATTTCTTTCTCTCCCTTCATCTACTCAAGGCAAGTAGGAGGGAGATGCTCTCTCCTTGCCCACTTTTTCTTATATCCCTGCTCCTGACCCAAGACTGAGCGCAGGAGACATAGGATTCTCCTGTCATCAAAAGGGAACTAATTTCTTGGCTCTGGGAGCTGGTACCAGAGGCAGCACTGGTTCTGAGGGGAGGTCTTCCCTGGTATTTTACAGCCAGGTGCCTCTCACCAGGGCAAAGATTGCTCTGTAGCACCTAAAGGACACAGGAGGGATGGCAGGGTACAGGAGTAGACCGATTCTCACTGTGAGGGGCTTAGTATGTTCTTCTGTGGGTGAAATCTTCCTCTGTCCAGCATATGAAGAGCTTTCTATTAGTAGCCCCCACCTCAGATGCTTGTGCTCCTTGAGCACCCACAATCTAACATTTATCAGGGAAATAGTGCTAGCTTGCCCAGTCTGTCCTTATTACATTTCTAAAAATATTAATTAACCTGTTTTTCTGCTCCTTGCTATCTCTGGAGTACACCTGCTTACACAAGGTTGATCAGAATCCAGCTCACTACTCACAGGAATTAACACCATTATCTCCTTGCACAGACTGCCTGAGCTGCAAATTCACTTTCCCAGCTCTAAGCATTAATCTGATGGTAGTTCTTCTGCTTTCTGACCATTACATTCTGGGCTGCATGTGGGAACATCAAGAACTTATCCTCCTTCCTCATAGTTCTCTATTATGAAATGCAGCCTGTCCTGCTTCTCAGGGCACCGGCCTCTGTGTCTCCAGCAGCACCTAACCTGCCATTTCCATGACAAAATTCCACTTCCAGCTAGAGCTGGAAGCTTCCTACACTGCATCCACTAAAAGTGAAATTAAGTCAGACTCCCTCAGTCAAACTCTCCCAAATGTTGAGGTGTGCAATATCAAAATCCAGACTGCAACCCTGGCTTGGAAGGATCCTGTATCGTCTCACATTCAGTAACCGCAGGGTACGAAGGCAATTCTGCTGTAGTCTGAAAAAGGTTTTATTGCAGACTTATCACCACTGACAGGTGAATCACAGTGCTGTAATCAAAATTCAAACTTCAAATAGACTTTAAAGTCTATTTTTGTGAAACTGTGACACTGGACAATCAGAACTGATACGGAATGATTGCTCAGAATTTCATCTAAACTTTTTAAGATAATCTGGATTTTTTTTCTTTTTTTTTTTTCTTTTTTCTCCCTTAACTTAGTTCCTCTTTCTTCTAGCCAATGCTACTTTTCCAGTAATACAGATTCAATCTGCATTTTTACCAGCCATAGAAACAGATCAGAATGCTGCAAGCACACAGGTTCTTCTCCCTTTTTCCACCCAGTTTTGCAGGTTTTGGAGGTCAGTAGTCAAATGACTGCTGCCTTAACTAATTTGGATAAGACTCCCCATCTTTTAGTATAATTCTACTGCACAGGAATCAACTGTGTAAAAATACTATAATGGGACTTTATATTATTGCAGGAACACTACTCAGATGGGCAATGAAAAATGCAATCATTTCCTAACCTTCAAAGACATCATAGGGTCAAAGTTCAGCTGGGTTTCTTCTGTCCTTGTACAATGTACATAGTAGAAATCCCCTGTAAACTGAACTAATGGTTTCCATAAAACCACTGCAGTCCCAGTGCTTTCAGTGGTCAGGGTAGGTTATTCACCAGAAGCTTGGTTAACAGCACCGTTATTGATAGCACTCAGTTGCCTGAGAGCCTTTGTGCTGTGCCAGCTATTATTTCCAGTGGATATAGTATGGAAAGGTGGAGATTCCAGCTTGCTCAAAGCTCAGTTGGTTCTGCAATGCTAATAGAAGTAAAAAGCAATAAAACCCATCATGTTGTCAGTAGCAGATTTTATATGTGTCTCAATGCACACAGAGAGTTACTCTATTGATTAAATAAAGACCTTTTTTGAATAGTCATTCTCTAGAGTAGAATAGCATTTTAAGATTGGTAGTGAATTACATTCGTTTGGGGAGTTCATCAGGATGCTGTGGCATTCACAATTTTAGCATACTCCAGTCCTGCAGTAAGAACCAAATATCCTACAACACCTGCCTGCAAGGTCGGTTTGAAGTGGAAGCAAAATTCAGCTTTTGTGGGCTCAAAAGCCAAAGATTGTGCTCATATATAAAGCTCCCACGCACTGGCTAAGCATCAGGGACATCCTTTCCTGCAGAAATACATGAAAATCCTCTGTGTAGTTTAAGAATTACCTCTACCAATACCTTACTAGTGGCTGAGCTCCAGGCAATACCGAACTAGTGAAAACCTAAAACCAAGTGGGATACAACCTAATGGCTTCATACTCTGGAAGAGTCAGAAAAACAAAGTTTCTTCTGTCAATGTATTGATTTTTCCAGACTTGGCTCATTTCTTTTAGAAAAAGTATTCTTTGAAAACTTAACTTCATTCTGAAATGCGGGTGGGTAGGGAAGAAACTACTATTTGTTTGCTTTTCTGTTTTTACCTGAAGAAAATTACAATCTGGCAGGTATACATGATCTAATGGAGCTAGAGGGTTAAGTTTACCCACTGCTGAAACCAAAAACAGGAGAGATTTGCAGACCAGTGAATTTCCTTAAACGCAGAAATCTTTCCTTCTAAAACGCTTGCTAAATTCAGCAAAATTAGTGAAATTACATGAAGGAGGAATAGAAGTCACTGGTGCTTAGATTTATTTTTGAGTTTAACCTAGGTTTTGTTTTAAAATCAAGTATATGGATGACAAAGAACCAAGAGGTGCAGCTGGTGTGCCAGAGGGCAGGGCAGCCACCCAGAGGGACAGGGCCAGGCCAGGGAAACGCGCCAATGGGAACCTCGTGAAATCCAACAGGGACAAACGTGAAGCCCTCATCTATGCAGCAGGAACTCCCTGCAGCAGTACAAGCTGGGCACTGCCTGGCTGGGGAGCACCTCTGCCCTGAGGGCTGCAGAGACCACAGACAGCACCCTGGGCTGGATCGAGGTGGTCACAGACAGCAGATGGAGAGAAGTGATTGGTCTCCTTTACTCAGCAATTGTTTGGCCACTGGATTCAGTTTGGGACACCCAGCACAAGAAAAACGTCAGTTTATAGGGGAGGTCGCCTCCCCTATATAGAGATGCTGAGGGATTGGGGCTTCTTCAGCCCTGGGAAGGGATGGCTTGGGGGAATCTAACAACAGCCCCCAGGACCTTGGGGAAAGTGACTGAGAGCTGGAGCCAAACTTGTTGCAGAAATGTGTAGTGGGAGAACAACAAACATGGTCATAAATTGGAGCTGGTGAGGTTCTGATGGCACAGAGCAGGGGGTGGTGGTGTAAAGTCCCTGTAAGAATGACACTCAGCGGGACAGGGGCCAAGACAGGACGTGCATGTTTTCAGCCTCTGACTGGACAAAGGCCTGAATGACCTGGTCCAAATTTGTTGTTGGCCCTGGCTGGATTAGAGACCTCTCATGTTCCCTTCCAACCTGAACTGGTCTAAGATTCTATGAAAATACAAGCTGTGAGCCACAGCACATTTTCAAGATGACTTAGAGGACTGATGAGTTTTCATTTAAGAAAATTATGACTTCTGATGGCTTGGTAGAAATGCTTTCCATCAGCGAAAACACAAAAGCAAAATTCAGCTTGCATGAATCCCAGCAGGTCAGCACCAAACATTTTGTCTATAGTTATATTTTCTGGCTTCCCTGGGTAGTTTGAGGCACTCAATAGCTTCATTTTGCAGATGGAGCAGTAGATAGTCAATTTAAGTGGCCTGCTCATGTTTGTACAGATTCCATATCAGAGCCTGAAGATAGAAGGGATGATTTGCTCTTATTCTGCACCAGAAACACACCTTCTAAGCACTTAGGAAACATTTTGAATGCTTTGTATAGTGCATAGAACCTTTGTAAAACAATTATAATGTTTTTAAGACAGTTTCTTGGTGCTTTTTTGCAGATTACAATGGCTGTAAAATTCCCTACTGAGAACTCAAAGCTCAGTACTAAGCCTTAAAACAAAAACTAAAAAGAATTTTTCTTTTTTTTTTTATTTCTGTTTTTCATTCTCTTTGTGTTCTAGGACACTGGCCTAATAATGCTGCGGTAATTCTATAAGTACAGCTTAATCTTAAACAATAACAACAAATGAGTTTCATTTGATCTGTTCAAACACAGAGTGTGTTTGACAAAAGTGCCAAGGGCTGATGGTGTTAGAGGGATATTGGCAGAAGCCATTTCCTCAGTTATAGAAAGGAGGAAAGGAGACCATTTTTAGCACTTGCTGAGGCAGTTGCAGCAGATTAACTTTAGATCAATGAGTTGCCTGATTATTCTACTTCACTCTCAAATCTCTTTCAAGGCTACTCTTTACCAACCAGGAAAGTAAAGACACAAATTTAAAACACTCTCCCCTAGTCTTTATCTTCATTCACAAAGAAAGGATTTTTCAAAAGTGACTCCATGTCATCTGCAGCAAGGCAGAAGTGCCCAAGTGTCTCTGGGTGTCTCTAACTACCGAGCGATGCAGTGGGCACCCAGAGGCATTTTCAGAGGGGCTTTGACAACTTTGGCTCTACTGGGTTGTGACTGTGTTCTAGTTGAGAAATAGGGGAAAAAGAACGTGATTCCTTTATTATTTGTTTCCTTCTTTCTCCTTTCCTCTCCACGCTACCCCATCTCTGGCTCGTGAGACGTTTGGAGGAATTGCAGAAGACTGTACCTGCATGCACATCCTGCAGGCCCTGCTTGTGCCCAGCAGAGCTTGGAAAAAGGTAAGCTGGGAAACTCGGACCTTCAGCTGGCATAGTGAGAGCTGCACACTTGCAACCCTGTTGGAGGCATCAGCTTTTCTTATAGCAAACTGCAGAAAGATCTCTAAAATTGCCTTCCAGACCTCCTTACCTCTGCTCCAGCCCTTCTTACTCACTGATCCTGCTCAGATTCAGCTGCCTTGAGACTCAGTATTACCCTACCTGAGATCTTCCAGGTAGGTGAAAGAGCTGCCTCCTCCACATCCACAGGAGTCACCCTCACTCCTGTCCACAGAAGTCACACCCTCATTTACTCAGAATCTGATCAGCCTCTGGAACAGAAGGCTTCTAGGAAAGCCTTTCCTCTAAATGCTGAACACAGGTTGGTATCTGCCACCAGAACACTGTGCAACTGGCAAATCTACACCCTCTGATTTTAGTAATGTTTTAAAATTAATACTACCGTGGAAAATTACAGGCTCCACTTGACTGTCTTAAAAAACAATTTATGGTGATATTTTGAAAGCTTATCTTCAATAAAACTACCTCTAGAACAACCTCTTGCAGTACATAACCCTTCTTATTCTTCCATGAGTAGAAGAATAGTATAAGTTTCATATTATTTTTTTAAGAAGCTATGCCAGTTTCAGAGATGAGGTCTGCTTAGGAGACAATTATTCCTCTACCTTTTTATGGCAGTCTGCCTACGCCCTCAAGAAGAACTTAAACCATCTTGAGTTTGATTTTTTTTTCAGCTTTTGTTTGTTGAATATTTAAAACAAGTTATAGCATCCCATTCTGGACTCACATCAGGTTCTTAATAAGAGTGCTCTGGGATTTCTCCCTTATCTGGCAAAGTCCTCTGTCCTTTCAGTTGCATAAAGTAATGGAATTTGTAGCCACGTAAATGCATTAGCGTTGGGCAATGTGATGAACAGGGTTGTATGTTTGTACTGCAAATGAGTTTCATAATGTTTTACTGCCTTGGAACTATGAAGCCACTGCTACAATCACTTGCTCATCCCTGTACACAAGATATCCATTAATCCTATGGGTGTGCACAACAAGTTTACCAAACTGAGAGACACAAAGCAACAATTAACAACCAAATTTGAAAAAAATAATTTTAAAAACCTACTCAAAACACAACAAATGTGATAGAAATTTAGTGCATCTTGCAAGGTATACCTAGAACACAGGCAAGGTAAACACAGCCCTCCCTAGAAAAACCTTATGAAGCATTTGGGAACAAGACTCCTGTGCTTCCTATATCCCAAGTTCTATGTTTCACTTCTGCTTCTGACTGTGGTGACCTTCCATAAATCACGTAACCATTTAGATCTTGTTTCTCTTTCTGCATGTATTTCGTGTCATCATTTAAGCTTGCAAAAACTAAAGAGGATATGTTAAACTTTATATTTTTCTTACACTACTTAATATGCATATGCTCATAATGTCTTAATTTAGAAAACTAGAATATAGTAAAAAATTTGAAAATATCTGAGAATACAGAGAATAACCAGTTATTTACTATCCCCAGATAAGTAATATTTTATAACTCTATTAACAGACACAAGACATAGTCTATGAAGTAGAGATGGATGATCTGGAGCAGATATAGCACCATGCTGATACTGCTTCTAACTAAACTCACAGCATTATTTGCATTACATCATATTCTTGGTGTTTCTTCCTCCCCCTTTTCTAGAACACGTCACACTGCACATGAAAACACAGACGTTGCATGGACTCCAGATCACCCAGAAATCTTGCCTAGATCTGGACAATCCATGCTTTTCTTTCCAGCTGAGGTGTGGATTTTTAGAGGAATCTAAACACTTGAAGCAGCAGATAGTACCGTATTTTTGATTCAGCACGGGACTAACATGGAGTTAGCCCTTGTTTGCTTCACACCCATTGGTATATTCCTCTCCTCACTGCCATTATTTGGGTGGTACTCCTACAGAAAGGGTCAGAGCTCACCAGATTTCCACAAGCAGCTATATAGGATTCCTCTTACAAATATGGCACAGGGGTAGCACTTGAGTGTTTGCTCCTGTCTTGCAATTGCATTTATGCAGTTAAGCCCTTCTGGAAATCTCCAAGTTTCTTAGTATCTCATTTGTTTGAACTGGGAGCCAAGCAGTAAGCCTTCCTTTTAAGGAACACACAACACAAACATTCCAGGGCTATGTTCGCACATGAGGAGCAGAAAGCAAAACAGTTATGTGGAGGCACTGTTTACCTTCCTGAAGTTGTTTTATCTTGCACAAATACCATAAAGAAGGAAAAGCAATAAAACTGAAGTGTGTAGGACAAAATGCTCTGTCTGAAGCGTGTAGGACAGGAAAAGAATGAAGACAAATGTGAAAATCAAAGGTTTATAGATTGTTCCCTTTGCTCAGGGATATGAGGGAACTAATTCAGTCTCCTAATTCCCCATGGTATAGTGATTAATTAGGCGAAAGGGATTTTCCTGTGTTTTACCACTTCTTTTCACTTAGTGGAAAAGGTCTAGGAGTCTGGGAGATTTTCATATCTCTCTTAAACTGACAAGATCCGTTCAAGGCTCTGGGCTTCTGGTGTTTGCAGACAGATGTGAACTTGCTTTACAAGCCCCCCTTGCCTTGCATGCTTCATATCAGGTGAGAAAGTAGTAACACAGAGCCTTAGTCACCAATGCCGTGCTAGGTGAATATATTCCCCCTTTCAGCAGGACACAGCGGCTTCACATGAGCTTTCCTGTGGCCCTGTAGCCCCCAGCAGGTTAAGAACACCAGCACATACCCTCTCATCTGCCTGTAAAATATCACACAGACCTGCTTGAAGGAACCTTGTACTTCCTACCACCAGACACGGTCCCGCAGTCACTTCTCTGAAAGTTGTTCAAAGATCTGCTGGACTTCAGCTCTGGTCACCAAAGAAACAAGATCTGTTTTGGTCTTTTCCTAATTAACCTGCCAATTTTCCTCAGGCTACCTCAGCCTCTGTCTTCCTTTCATACAGGTCCAGTTTTGGCTACAGCAGATATGGTAGCACCAGGCTCAATGCTCCCAGTGCCCCTGAAGACTACTCAAGGCTATTGCCACATTAACAAAAGAAATTGGCACCCTCAGAATCGAGCTAATGATGCTTTCCTGCAGCCAAGGAGTGTCCTGGTGACAGCTCTCCCTGAAAACCATGTTAGGTCAAGTGAGCCCTCTGACAAAATGTATTAACAACTGACAGAGAAGAAAGAGTTCTCGCAGAACAGAGGGGTTAAGAGACATGGGAACTCCCATCAGCGCTGCTTCACTGTGTCATCCCACATACACACAAAAAATAAAGAGATATTAAAAAACAAAGACTAATTTGTGTGTGTGTGTAAGGGTGGCTTCTTCCCCCTTGCAAAGGCTCCCACTAGACTAGCAAGAGAAATAGAGAGGCTCAGCAACTGTAGATGTCAAAATCAGTGCTTTCAAACATTTTGCTAGAAGCGGGACTTGGAGCTTTTTCTAGCGATGTAAGTGGTAGAAAGAACACCCTCTGTGAACACAATGAATCAACCTAGAAATCTCACTGATTTTTACTTTATTTGAAAACAGAAAAGTAATATGTACGTGATCTAATATATGCAGTAGCAACAGTTTGGTTCTCGGTGGTTCTACAGCTTTCCTGTTAATTACACATACGTGAAATGGGTACAAATCACTTCAGGAATTATCACTTCCTTTTCTTTCTTTCTTTTTTTTTTTTTTTCTTTTATTTTTAAGCTACAGTGAACCCTACAGAAAAAAAATAAGGTTTTATTCTGAGCACACTTGCTCCAGTAAGTTTCCAAATCTGACCAGCAGTATCCTGAGCCTTAGGTTTGATGGCTATTAAGGACAGAAGCCTCAGGAATTTGAGTAGTTTAACTTCTCTCCTGCTTTCTAGCAAAACAAGATTCCCCACTGCCCAGTATTAACCCAGTCATGCTACTTTCCTCAGTCGTGTTCCTGCATACTCCCAAGAAGCTATTTTCTCAAGCCTTGAGGAATTTGAAAAAAACAAATACATATATGCACATAATATACATGTACACATTTGCAATTCAGCTGGCTGACTGGAGGTAAAAATCAATTATTTTTGGCATGTAGTCAAAGCATTGACTTTTGGCATTTCCAGAGAATATTTTTTTCAAATCTTTCACATTCACTGCAATAAAAAAATATGAAGCTGGGTTCTTTGACCAAGAGCCTTCAGATTTCAAAAAGATTCTTAAGCTTAACATTTAAAAGTTAATTCTCCCCTGACAATGTTGAGAAATTCCATTAAAACAAAAATTATTATTAGCATTTTGTAACCCTTTGTAAACGGGTCCGTTGTTCAAATAAACCGACCTCTGCAGCAATTGACCTTAACATTGCTCAACAGCCTGACAGTCAATTATCTTCTGATCTCCCTTCAATGGGCCTTGTGGCTGGAATAACCAATCCATCATCTGGAAGGTAAGTATAATAGTGTCTCACGGGCATTTCTTCCCTACTTATGCCATAAACACACTGCTGTAGAATAAGTTGAGGAATTCTGCCTCAGTCCCACTGAAGTGTAGCTAAAGAGCAACGATACACAGGGAAACTATTCTCCTTGTGAATATCTCTGAATACACAATGGGAAATACCTAGTGGGTTGAACACAATGCTTGGTGAAACCATCAGACTCACACACAGTACTGAACCGTGCCTCTACTAAATACCACAACACCTCGTAGTCTGTAGGACACCGATTTCGGTGTGCTGCAGGAAAATGCAATTCTCTTTCTCACTCTTTTCCTTGCAGTCAATCTGATCCCACTGGGACCGTGGGACCTGCTGCTGGCTGGGGCTTGCAATATGGTTAAGACTACCCTTCTCTTCCTCTGGCTTCCAAAGCACAGTCTGCCCTTCCCTACATAGCACTGTGACTCCCACATTCCCCATCCAGCCCAAAAGGACATGAGCTCTCTCTCATCAGCGTGCCTGGGTAAGCCAAGGAGAGGCCCCAGGACAGGACCACTGCCTTACCCCTGGAGACATGCATGTGGCAGATAAACATTGTGGGTACTGAGATATTGCTGGTGCCTGACATTCTGCCATTGTTTGCTGCTCTGCTCATTTACAGTCGCAATGCTGTGAAGACTTTATTACACCACCCTTCCCCAGTGCTGATTGAAAGCTGAAAGTGGTGTTTACCATTAAATCTAGAACAGTGAGGGGTTTCTTTTCAGCCAAGTCTTCTGCACTGAAACCTCTGAAGCTAAGACTGAAAGGGGGATATAACTTCTTATATCACAGACTATACAATACTAAAACTATGGAAGTACTGGTTTATTGCTAGCAAAGTAGACCTCGGCTGTGCTCAGTCTTGCTCACCCTATCCCCAGCACACACATTGCTTTGGTAGAGACTATGCATCTTTACAGCAAGCCTTTCATAAACGAAGCTCCCTAGAAATATAAAACCCACTGTAGCCTTTGTTCAGACCTCTTGTGGAGGAAAATAGAGCTGGGAGGTGGAGAGAAGCAGGGAAGAATAAAACCCCAGGTTTCCTGAAAGGACAGACAAGAAAGCATGGAGAAGGAAGCTGGAGAAGAACAGCAGGCTAAGAAGCAGTAAAGCACATTACACTAATAATTAATGGGGTGGTAAGTCTTGCATCATGATTTATAGCTCTTCTGTGATTCCTTAGCTCAACTGAGGGTTAGGGAACCCTCACAACTAGCCCTGTATCAGCCACAGAAACTGCTGCAGCCTATACTACAAGACTAACTGTGAGTTATTCACATTTGAGGGTCTCCATGGGCTAGAGTAGCTCGCACATGCACATACACACACACATGCACACACACTCAGTAATGTGCCCTCACAGAGCAGCTCACAAATAATGCCAAGACCTGAAATTTCAAGTATGTAAAAATAAACAAAGGTGGTTTCTAATGGAAAGAAAAGTAGGATGAAGTGAAGAAAAGGTTATTATGTAGGATGAAAGCATCTGAAATTAATAAAACAGTTAAGCTAGAGATGAACTGTCTTGATGTTTCATGGTACCTTTTCTTCTGACATTTAAAATATGCTTATGATTATCCTGAATGCCAAAAGTAAATATATACCATGAACAACCAACACAGGACACATCAGCTATTTGTCTGTTATTACTGAACTTACCAACCATGCACAACAAAACAACTATGACTAATGGCTGTGAAAAAAACATGGTAGCTTTTTGATCCTCAAAGGACCAGCCACCTCAATTTTAGGTCTCTCTGGTGTACATAAGGGCCTAGCATTTCAGTACAAGCCAAGGCCTCCTGGGTGTCCCTGGTATGGCGGCAGAACTCAGCAGGGCCAGTACACCTGCTTGTTAGCCGGGGTGGTTTTCAGCAGTGTGAAAAAGTTAAGGATTGAGTCTACAAGACTATTGTCCACATTTACCTTGTTCTTTCATGTGCAAGACTGAGGGTGCTGACCTGCCTTTTGACTTTCTTTACATGTCAAGATTGAGATCCCCAACTGGTGATCAGATTTTACAGTTCTGAGGAATCTCAGCTCCAAGAAACTCAGCCCCCTTTGGCATTATATTTAGCAAAATTGTCCACTGTTCAGAGTAAATGATATTATGCCTCTTGCAGAAGCTGAAGAAGTACCCATCCTGGACCACAAGCCAGTCAATGCCAAAAGGGGACATGCAAATTATGAAAGAGCCCATTATCTACTCCAGGGAAACATTAATGGCCTTTATTACTTGCGCACAGCAAACCCAAAGTGAAACGACCACTTTAGCACGAGTGTGAACAGCAGATTGTAACAGGGACAGAACTCTCTACGTGTGCTGCATATATTTATTATAATGAGTGATCAATTATGAAATGTGGGAAAACTGCATCTTCTTTAAGACAAGCTCAGTTTTCCAGCTGGAGACATAGCATCAAGCTTAGATAAAAACAAGGTCTGAGAAAAACAGTATAAAGTAAGATCACTTTGCTTAATGCTTCAGTACCCTATGTCTACCAATTAGCCAGCTTCCACTTCATCTTGGCCATCTCTTCCATTACAGCAAGTTCCCAGAGGAAGTAATTTTGTAAGAGAGAGCACCAGAAGGGACAGTATCAGATAGCCAACTCCAGCGAGTGTGCACAATTTACTAGGATCCTACAAGACCGTGCTGCGGAAAAACTTTGAAGCTTTCTGTAATGTCCAGCCACAGGGGAGGAGAATTACATCGGTTGCCACTACAAGCATTCCCTGTCTCTGTCATAACCTGACCTATCATCTCCAGCCAAGATCAGCTCCATTTTTCTATGTGAGGTCTGCACACAAAGAGAAATATATTGCCTGCCCCAAAACCTTCCTTTGTGCTCTGAACAAGGCCACAGAAGACGCGTGTTGGCAGGGAAGGGACTGGGTACTGCTGCGTGGGTACTTTTGAAGACACTTGCTAAGCTAATACCTCGGCTCAGCATACAGGTATGAGTGTGGTGTATCAACACCAGAGGTGTGACGGCAAAGTTTTCGTAACTTCTATTCCACGAAAAACTCTCAGGATGTTTTTCAGAAAACTAGAGTGTGAAGTACAGGCTGCATGGAAGAATTGCCTGGGGCTACATAGCCAGGTTTTACCTGCGATTTCATATGCTACATTGCACCTTGTCTTGCAATGGCTGGGTACAATGTTCCCTTATACTCGGAACTAGTTGCTGTATTAGGACCTGAAAGTGGTTGTTTCAACGGTAAAAGTGGGAAAAGAAGTTCTGGAAATGCGTGAGAAAGAAAAGCAAACCAGCTGGTTGACCAAAGTAGGAAAAAGTTTTTGCCTAAAAAAGCTCAAAATGAGAAGATTCTATAAGACATAGGTGGTGTAGATTAAGCTATTGTCAAACTGGTGAGCACATTGTTCTTCATTGCTTGGTTATGATCTGAACTCCCCTCATATGCTACCTTTGGATAAAGAAAGGAAAAACACCGCATAAGCACTGTGTGTTGGCAGGTGTCCAGAAAGTGGGTCTGGATCAGTTACAGTTAAGTAGGAAAGAAGTTTCTGTCTCATTCTTTATTCTTTTTAAGGATTAAAAACTTGATCTTTCATTTCCTCTCTGGAAACTAAATAGGCCTTCAAGGAGGACCATCAGACATTTAAAAGGTGTTTTTTATTTGTGTGTTTTTAATAGCACAAATAAAGAATCCCTGGCAACTCAGACAGGGTGACAAATAGGCAACCATTGCGATTGTTATTAGCCCATCTGTGAATACCCACGGTGGAGTGCTCTGAGGAGAAAAAGCATGAGGCAGAAGAGAAAGAAAGTGCCCTGTCATAATTTAAATTCATAAACGCAGAAAATATGAACAAGTTTCATTGTAGTGTGTAGCCTCTAGTGCCAGGGACCTTGGCTCATAATAATTTAAACAGCCAACAATGTAAGATTTATAGAAATAATTTAGCACCTCTTAAACAAAAAGTCTGGCTTACCCATCTCATATATATGTAGAACTAACACTTGAAAAAACAAAGCAGATAACAAAAGCCACTGGTGTATTTACCAGACACTTAAAATAGTATTAGTGGCTTAACTTAGGTCCCAGTTAGACTGACTTGCCAATCTTAGTATGAATTTTTTATAGGTATAGAGAATGCATGTAGATGGTACTTTTCCAGGCCCAATTAGCATTAACATATGCAAAGACAAATAGACTGAGACATGAAGAGAATTTGCAATGACCCATGTGTTACCACAAACCCAGGGAACATTATAAGCCAGCAAATGAGTGAACAGTAAGGGATGTGGCTGCACAGGTGCTAAAGCTGATGCACAACGAGGGAGAAGCTCATGAGGGAACTTGCATTTAGAAGATTTTTGAGAGGGAAAGAACTTAGCCTAGCTGCTGAGATGCACCAGAGTTTGTTCTCCTGGTTTGGAGTGATTTTGTTTGTTCCTAATGGGAAGAGAAAAATAAAAATAAAATTTCAAAAATCCTCAGGCTGTCCTCCCCAGGGAAATAAGAGACTTCCAAAATCTCAAATGCACACATTTGCTTGACATGAAATAATTCCTGCCATCAGCTGGAAGCAAAACCACATGAATTCAGTGACATAGCTTTAGATCTAATCTGAGCTCTTCCATGGTAATGCCCTTACATTTCACCCAGTTGTCCCTTTACTAAGCCTCATCTCTTCTGTTTAAAACATAACGTCCAGAAAAGGCATCCAGATGTGACCTGAAGGGGGAGGACTTGCTGTTACGCTTAAACACTTCATTAACCCCTCTCCCCTTGACCGAAATCTGTGTTCCACATTGGGATTTTTCACTTTGCACACGCAGGTCCTTTTCCTACCTCTCTTTGATGGATTAACATCCATAACTAGTGCCAGAAGGAGAAAAATAGGACATAAAGTCTCCCAAAGTGATGCCTTGATCTTTTCCTTAAGAGGCCAAGTACTTCAATTCTCTCACACTAAAGCATTTCCTTTGGCAATTAAGTAACTTTCCAGGGTTTTCTTCCTTATGATACAGGTCCAGCTGAAGGAAATGGATGACTAAATATGACCTTCAGGTGAGAGCATTCAACCAGGAAATGGGTTACTGAGGTTCTGCTTCGAAGAATATTCAAGTTAAACACAGAGCAAAATAACTTCTAGAGAAGAAGTTGAGAGAGAGAGAGGGAGAGATAAAGCGCATGGCCAGCTGAGATAATCACAAAAATGGCTTTAGAGGTCACTTGAACTTCTAAAGCCCAGTATTTTCATCTGTGGCCTCCCCAGTAAAAATCCATTCATTTTTTGCGTAAGCAAAAGTTTTTATTTATGTGCTGCATTTGCTTTCCATCCTTTCATTCTTCTACCTCCCTGGAACCTCATTTTTGACCCTCCTGTATGTGTTTAAAAAGCTTGTGTGTGACGATCATTTGGATCCCTGCTATATTGTATGAGCTGAGACCAGACTTTTCAATAATGCATGAAGCTGCAGCACTCACTCCTGTGCTCAGAAATGCAAAAAGGATGTCTTTTAAATGGCTTGCAATGTGCTAGAGACATGAAAAGCAAGTTAGGTAAATATCAGCCCATCTCACAGCAGAAATTCACCTCTATGTAAGGATTCAGATGCAAGTTAAAAGTTACATCGAAGTCCCAGACTGTAAATTTAGGTTAGGTATTACGCTCTGTATTTCATTCAGGATTTTTTTAACACAATCAAATGTCCTCATACGTTCTGCACCAAAATTCACTTAATAAATTTAAGAGTCTGGCTAGACAGATGTATTATGGGAAGATAAACTAGTATGTGGACTTATAATGTATTAGCCCCTCCACAATAGCCATGCACATCTTATCCATCAGTACAATAGGCAACAGTCTACTGCTTCTGAGGGTGCTTTGTCCACAGGACACAACAGTTTTCTCACACTGATGCGCTAAAATTATTCCAAATCAGGCAGAGTAAGTTCCAGGACACCTAAACCCATCCACGTAGATCTGCCTTAAATATCAATTTCAGACACAGAATATAGGATCTGGTGCACATTATTATGCCTCTCTAGAACCTGGTCAGAGGAACTGGAAGAACTTGCTACTTCACCATGCCAGAATTATATCTGTAGCTAACGTAGAGGCCTGGCTTGAAACGGTCCTGTTGTCCCTCGTTCAAGCCTCTTGGATGACACTGTACCTCATGCTCACGGCACAAGGTACATTATAAATGCAAGGTCACTCCTAATAAAATGTATGATGATAGCATAATCTTTGTAACAGAAAAAATGGGTAGGCTAGGAAACTGTCATTTCTAATTGGGTAATTTCCCAATTATTTTGTTCAAGATTACTGTAGGCAACAGTAAAGTTGTGGGGACCTTGGTTTCTTTAGGCTAGGTATCAATCACGACCCAGAGTCTTAAAATGGGGATTAAATATCCCTGATTAACTCTAAGATCAGTTCAGTTTTGCACATAAGCCATTTAATTTTTCTGTAAAGAGGACCAATTTGCAAGTAGAATCAGCTGTCCAAGATTTTTTTTTTCTGAAGTTGCTAATTTTGCAATTATTGAATAGTTAGTTTTGCAATAGAGTGAGGAAGGGAGAAGAAATGACAGGACCAACCCAAAAACCATCCATGCCTTTTTTCCAGATCTCAAAAATACTAAGGAAAGAAGAATTTGTGTGAGATTTCAGCAGTTTGTTTTTACTGGTTTCCTATAGCCCACTGCACATTGGGCACATACTCAACCTCAGCTGTCCTTGTAAAAGGCATTTCTGCAGAAGCCTGAAGTACAGAAGCTCACAAATAGCAAGGGAGACTCTCATGGTAAGAAAGTGCCGGTTGTCCTGTTGCTAAATGAGTTCAGTCCATATCCATCATACTGAAAGTAATTTGATCTAATGCAGCATTAATGCAGACACAAAAGGTACAAGGGAATCTATTGTCATTAAGTGATTCATTGATTTCCCATTAAAGTGTTAGCATTTTAATTTATTTAAATTATTTGCTGAATGTTAAATGAGCAAAATAAATATGCACGCTACGTTTTGCCCAACTCCTACTGTTCAGAGATCCAGTGTCAGCAGTATGCCTTGCCTCCATTTGGCTCATCATTCGCTGGAGTGAAAACTCAAACACAGCGTTCAAAGTCAAGGACTGAAAAGTGAGACAACTCAATTCACACCGAGGCCTTTACAAATGCTCTGAGGCTTAGCTGTGCTGAGCACCCACCAATAGGAAAAAGCAGAAACACTCTGAGGGATAGGACACTGAAGGTGAAATTTCTTTTTCAATGCCATGGCTTTGTGAAATACAGCATCCTCATCCTACCTGGGATAATGAGACGTGGCCTCGTTTCTTTAGCAGAGTTTATGCCTGGCTGTGTTACAGTGCACATTGCTTAAGAGAACTCACCTGATTACTGCTGGAATCTAGTTCATGCATCAGGAGCCTTAAGCTTGCTGTTTACCTTATCTTGCTGTTTCTCTTATTTGAAACTTTGCAATTGTTTTATAGTTTCTCCAGATCTCTGATACAACAGTGTTAGGTAACAAGAAGTTTCTGGGAAATCCTGTGTAAAAATATTCCTTTTGTACGATAACTTGCTACCTCAAAGTGCCTAATTTACTTAATATGGCAAATATTATGTAGTGCTTTATCATACTTACCATATTGGATAAAATAAAATACCTCAAACATGTCTTAAACTATGCTGGAACAATACAGTAACTTTGTGATGTTACAGAATCTATGACTAAAACTTATACTGAGTCAAGAGCAATGTCATTTGAATCTGTTCAATCTGTATTTTCTTAGTCTGGAAAGAAGAAAAAAAAAAGAGAAAAGATAGGTGGGCAAAGGGGAAAAAAAAATCTATTTGCGGTCAGATAATAAGAAATTACCATGAGAAAGAGTGTCCCAGTAAGTAAGATCTTTCTGTGTGATTTATAACCTGCTGGTGAGGGCTCTCAGACGTGGTGTAAAGATGGACTGGGGCCTCCACTTTGCCTGGCTCAAAGATGGGAAGGCCCAGGGGCATGTCACAGCTACTGGGGCAGCTTTACTTTTTCTCTTCATCTCAATCAATACACAATTATTTTATGTTAAATTCAGCTGCTTTAGGGGGAGGGAAGAAGAGAATGCTGAAATATGCCCTGCAGCCTGGCAGGAAGGGTGTCTCAGAGGCAAAACTGTCCCAAATCATGCAGAGATCTGAACGTGGGTCTACTAGACAAACGCCTCAGCTAACACTAGAGAAAAGCAAAGGTCCTTGGTTTCTACATCTTATGAATTTAAACCGCAAGACGCAACAGGTTTGCATTTTCCATTTTTCTTCCATTTTTCATTTTTATTAAACTGTTTACGAACATCCCCACCTCCTTCCTACCCACAATTTCAGTAGTTGAAATCCCATTTCTTGGCTGAGCAGCTATTCTCTTCAAACAAAATGAAGCAGAGCACACACACTCCTTCAGTAATGGCCTTGCTTTGGCCAGATTACTGATTTTTTCACAGGGTCCAATCTCCCTGGTGGCAAGTCAGCATGCAACCCCATGCTGCCTTTGGCCCAGATGCCACTTTGTCCTTTTTATTTCAAGGACATTGAAATGTCCTTCCGTTTGTGTTTTCCCCATCCTCCCTGTTCATCTTCCTCATCTCGTACTGATGCGAAAGTGCATGGGGATGCACCCTACATTGGATCATACCCAGAGAACAGTGCAGTGTGTTAAGTAGTCTGAGGATTTTTTTTTAAGCCCTGCTCACTTCATTGCTTTGCCTTCCAGTTAAGTCCCTCAATAAATGTGCCGGTGCAGCTGTGGTGGGAGCCAGAAGGGCATAAGCAGGAATGAGTGGACATGGTGAAAGTCGAACTGCCTTTGCCACTACAGACAGCACAGAGTGAAGCCTTCAGGGTTTTCAGAAGATCAGAAGTGGCCTTTTAGTGACACCTCATTGTTTCAGGGCTTTCATTTTCTACACTGGCTACATTGTGTATCTACATTTACCATAAAATTTGAGCAATGGTACCAAAAGGGGTAAAGCAAACAGAGAATTAACAAGGCGGATTTGCACTTCTGAATGAACCGTAAGACAAACTAGCCATTTTTGCAATGATGAATGCTTGATCTCCTCAGTTCTTTCTCAACAGGATCATGAAACAAATTTACCATGATCTATTACACAATGATCAGGCAAAGCTTCCACACAACCAAGGCCAATTTCAGCATTGCTTTAGCAGGCAATTTCACCCGGAGGTGAAAAATTCCTGGAGCAGCTTAACCAATATTATGCAAAAAGTATGCCGCATTTACCAAGAGCCAATTTTTAGTCTATCACCACAGCATCTGAGCGAACAAGATCATAGCCTTGCAATTATAATAAGGATGGATTGGTTTTGTCTCCCCTCTGCAAGCACTGGATTTTACAATGGCCTCCAACAAAATAACATGTTAATTCAATGCCATTTTCATTTTAGCTATACAGAATCCTTTCTCTGCCCTAAGAATGAAGTATTAGGGCATATACTTTGCTCATGTATTGGTACAACACTGAAGACTACATAATAAATCTTTATTTTCTGTCTCTGTAGCCTGTTCAGTTTTTCTACTTTTGGTCAGGATGTACCAAAACGTAAGCAGCAACATCATCTGCTGTTAACAGTAATATTACAAGGTATTGTAGAAGGGAAGTAGTTCTACTGTCAAAGAAGGAACAGGATGCGGTTTTGGCTGAGATTCTAGAGATGTGACTACTTTTATGAAATGACAGCCCCTCCTCACCTGGTAGGTGTACCCAGGTCCACAGAACTGCTTGATTATGTTTTACTGGACTCACAGTCTGGGACAATTTAGTCATACCAGGATTTTTCTATCACAATTAAGAAGGCAGTATCTGGTACCTGTGGAGCAGCTACATACAGGCAGCTGAAAGGAGTGATGATGACTCTTTGCATGACTGAGCTGTGGCAGAATCCTGCAGCAGCCACACAGAGTGAAAGTGTGAACCATCCATCTTCCTTAATCTCCCTCTATGCACTTTCCTGTTTTGGATTCTACTGTTCATATTTTTCCAGCATTTTGGATTGGTTTATTTTCATCTACTCTATGCAGTCACTTGGAGGAACTTATCGTGCTGCTATCAAATTGCAAATAAAGTCAGGATATTGGATCGCAGCCTCCATAATCCATCAGACATGGCAATTCAGACATGGCAGCTCAGAGGAAGCTCTTCTGGACCAGACTGAAAGATGAGGCAGAATCCGAACACTAGTAAAATGCTTCCTAGAGGATCCAGTTGGATTTGGAGACTCACAACACTGCTCCCAACCTTTCCAAGTGTCTCCATCTGCTGATCAGTATCAGGGAACCATTGCATCAGTCGCTACTCAAAGTTAAAACCACTCTTGGGCCGTGCTTAGGTGTGCTCAGTGCTGTGCAGGTGCACAGTAAAATCAGGCCCACTGCATGCCATTGAGTAAATCTGAAATTTCACTTGCATTATGCAATTTTCTTGATAGGTTTGACAAATTACATCTTAATTTCTGTTTTAGATTAATAGAGCAAGGTTCATCTCCCTAGAAATGAACAGCAATGGAACTGAAGGAAACTTGCAAGAAATAGCAATACAAGCCTTTCTTCCCATGTAATTCCTCTCCATTTTCCTATTTAGCTCCTACAGCACCACGAATCAGTGAATCTCAGCATGAAATAAGCAGCAAGTGATTGTCACTATTGCATGTGGAAGAAAAAAAACAAGGTCCACTTGATAAGAAGGCTCAGAGCAGACAAGAGACTAAATGGAAAACCCTTGTCAGAGTAATGCATTCTCCTTAGAATTCATGGGATAACACCCTGTAAGCATGTCTTAGTCTTGGCCATCCCAGGTTGGGTATTAAAAGAAAATATCCTGGAGAACAACCTATTAGAATGGGCCTATATTCTCCTCTTATCTGTAGCAGCAGGTCAGAGATGTACAAAAGTACTTCTCGAATGGGTACAAAACAGTCCAAACAGGATTATTCCAGAAGTTCTGAACCAGAAATGCACAATTCTTGTTCCAGCCACTACTTAAGACAGTGAGGCCATCAGAAACACCCACACCAAAGCACCATGTTGGCTGTACAAAACGTTAGTCAACACGAGGGTAACAGCAACACCTGTAAAATACAAAGGAGTAGGATTGGCTCACCCACACAAGATGCAGTAGCAAAGCCAGAGAAGTCATGCATTTCTCTGAATTACAGTCAGATAGCTCAGCAGATAATCTGTAATGTTGTCAGTTCATAGAAAGATAAAAATTTTGGCTAAGTAATTCTGTTTGCTCATCACTTCCCTGAGCTCATTGCTCATGAAAACCTCTCAGTTACTTCAAAAAAATGAAAGCAAGCAGAGGAGCGAGCTACTCGGATCCTGGATAGAGTAAAATATTCAAGTGGTTTAAAAGTGAGCAGAGAGTAGAATTTTAAGGAGGCTGATTATTGCTTCAGTAAGTTATACAGAAGTAAAAGTACATCACAAATGGGACAGATCAGCCTTTTTGAAGGAAATGGATATTGCCTTTAAAAAGCATATCAAAGACCTCTTGCAAGGCAGCATTTGTCTGAGATGCAAGATGTCTCTCTCAGATCCCCTGTAAAAGATGCTTGCAGGTTTTGCAGTTACGCTCAGGGGAAGAATTCCAGACTTAAGAAGGAGAGGAGGGACTTTTGGAAAAGAGGCATGTGAGATGTAAGCTGAAGTGTTGCAGGAAAACCAAATTTCAGAGCCCTCCTGTTGACTTTCTGGATGGTTGAAACAATGCTGGTAGGAGTTCACAAAATGCCCACTGATTTAAAAGAGCTGTTTGGGAAAGCATCCATTTACACCTATACAGAAGTCCATGTCTGCAGAACCGCAAGGGTATCATCTCCGAGAGCAGCCAGACTGATACTAGAAAAAAATATATATTTGTAAGGTGAGTAGATTCCTCTCTAAGGCCCATCTCCAGGCACAGGTTGACAGGTCGAATTCCTTTTAGATGATCAACACTGAGCTAATAAGACAAGCCCTTGGTTCGTACAAAGCAAACACGATGGATGCTGTCTTTGTTGCCTCCTGCTTCCTAAAAAATTTAAAAACTAAAACCAAACCCAAACCAAACAAACACCCTCCCCACTAAACCCCAAAAAACCAAACAACTCCCCCCACCAAAACAACAACAACAAACCCAACAATAATAACAGAAAAGCTCAAAAAGAAAACCCCACAAAAAATGGAACAGAAAAAAAGAAAAAAGTGTGGGAAATGTCCGGTCCATTCCTCTCCTCAGGGTGGAGGAACAATATAGATTTCTCTCTCCAGAAATTATTTCTCGCATTGATTCTTCCAAATCTTACTTTGAAATGGAAACATGAACCATTTGTTAAAATAAATCCTTTTCCAGCCACAGAGGAGGAGCTACACAGAAGAACAGACATTGAAATTTCACCTTTTTAGCATTTTACCTTTCATTTCCTTCCAAAAAAGGGAATAGAGCAATCAAATATTCTCTGCAGTACTTGTAAACTCAGCATCTAACCAAGGTGCCAGCATGCAAACCAGGACTGACAGGAAAAAAAAAAAGCAAAACTCACTTGTCTTATTTCACTGGGGAAATAAATGATGAAGTAATACACAAAATAGATGGTTAAAAGTAATTACACTTAAATAGCACAGTGCTTTAAGGCATTTTTTTCTATCTGAAAAAACAGAAACTGTATTTTCAAAACACTTGTAAAACTGTATTTTGCAATGTTGTTCTAGTGAATCTGCAAGAATGCTTCTCTCATAGATATGTTATTTTTACCTTGAGAGCATTTCAAGCAAATAAAACAGACAGGCAAATAAAGGCAAATGAATGGGATTGGACCCTGAACAACCTGATCTAGTGAAAGGTGTCCCTGTCCGTTTCAGGGGGGTTGGAAGTAGATAAGGTCCCTTCCAACCCAAACCATTCTATGATTCTGTTATTGTATGAACAGAAGGTGAGAAAAGGAGTGAGGGAGAGAGGGAAGGGGAGAGAGAGATGGGGGGAAGAGGGAGAAGGAAATGGGACAGAAAGAGGGCTAAGCTATCCAGCCTGAGTAAAGTCATATAATCCCAAGTTAAGTAGTAAGCAGTAACAGCAAGTATATATGGGGATCCAGATGCATAATGTATGTTTGGAACAGAAATAGAAAGAACAAAATAGATCATATTTCATGGAAAAGGAGAATTGGAGAATGACTGGAGACAGGAAGTAATATAGTATTTTTTCCCATTACTATAGGACCAAATCTAGAGGCTGTATATCAGCGAAGGAGGCAGTTAGAATATTACAGAATGGATATAAAATCTGTAAAATATATGCAGCATTATTCAAAATGTATTTTGAAGCAGAATAGTAACTGCATATCTCCTGGCTCTGGCTGTAATACTAGGGTTTAAACAAAGCATGCTGGGGAGCTAACCAAAAGGAAATGGAGAAATGCCCAGCATGTTTCAAGGACTAACAGGAATGTCATCAGCAAATAAGGATAATAAAGGCCAACAGATGATGCCACAGTAAGGCTATTTACAACCACTGTCACATCCTAGAAATGCCCAAATATGATGCAGTCTCATGGCTTTCCAAATTTTCCAAATCTGTTGCACATAATGACTCTAAATCTCCTCTTATGCCTTCTTTCCTCCACACTGTCCTCTCTTCAGCTTTCCCAAAATTTCATTTCGTTAATAAAACCCAACAAACACAAAACCAACTAAAATGAGAATAAAGAAAGTTTGGCTCAAACAATCTCCTCAGCTTTGTGTTCTTTCAGAGCTTGTGCCTCACCTCAGGACTCCATCAAGAGGAATGTTGTGTCCTCCCTCCCTCAAATGCAGTCTTCGGAGTGGCATTAATGAGTCAACTTCAGGACTGATTTAGCGCTTTCTTGCAGGACCAGCCCAAGCTACTAAAGCTGGTCCACAAAAACACAGATACCTACTCCCGAGGCTACAGGAGAGAATATCTTGCATGTCTTAGTTTCTTCCTCCACTAACTAAGCAGTACAGTTCAGCCAACTTCTCCCTTGTTGATTAGAGCTTTACTTTGCAAGTAGCTGTCCTGAGATTAGTGTGTAATGTATTAATTTATCACCCTTGAAAGAGCTGCTAGCAGACCCTGCAGGTAACCTTTCAGCAGGCAACCTCATAAGCACAAAGTCCCCAAGGAAAAAAACCTCTGCCAGCCAAACACAACCAACACATCAGAGTACAAGCTGTACCTTTACCTCCTTTCAGCTATTAGGTTTTGCAATGAGGGCTTGTATCATCTACATACCACTGTGTCCCTCTGCCAGCCCACCTCAAAACAGCTCTCCAAATGTTATGGAACCACACAGAGATAAAGCTGGATTTCATGTTATAATGAGGTACTCAAGAAAGTAGAGATCAACAGGAAAATGATAACCCCACTGTGAAATCAAACAACTTTACCTTCACACTGAAACAGTGCAGGGAATATACAACCAGAGGGGAAAATGTTCTTTCAAACGTAATTAAACTGGGTTTTTTTAAAACCTCAGTCACACTTGTTAGAGCCACATAAATTGTAATTTCTAACCTAACAAAGCTGTGCTTGACAAATGGTATCAGTGGGTTCCCCAGTCACGGCCCTACGAAATTTCAAATCTACATCTGTTTTATTCTCTGTTAAACTGCCATTTTCCCTTCACAAACCCATGGACAAATCCTGGGGTCTTTCCAATCACATGTGATCAGCAGCAGGACTTGATGGATACCTTGAGTTATCTACACCAGGTAACAGAGTCATCTGAGAGCTCCCCGAGGGACAACCAGAGCTCTCTGGTGGCAGGTCCAGTGCAACCACCTCCAGATTACAGCTTCCACGTGGCATTTATGAGCACGTGCCTGGCACTGCCCTTTGTACTCCTTTACGGTAGGGAAACAGGTATAAATGAACTTCTGGAGGCGCAAGCAGGCACTTCCAGCAGTGAAAAGGAAACCAGCTGCAACCAATCCAAGAAAAGGCAGATGTGGCCAACAGCTTAGTAAAGAGGGGAGAAGCTACAACAAAGATCAATGAAATGCAATGTATAGGGAAAACTGCAGCACTATTTACACAGCAGAACTGCCTTCTCAGTGACTATTGATAAGCCATGTTACGTTCTGTAAATATTCATTAACTTGGGAGTGCATTTATTTAAAGCCTGGAGATTTGAGGGACTATTACTGTAGGTTTTAGTTAGGCAGTCACTGTTCTGCTCTGAGAGCACACACTCACATTCCACACGAAGAAAAAGAGGACCTGCAGGAAAGGCCACATGCAGCGTCTGTTCCAAGTGAAGCACTGCTGAATTCCACGCTTCCTCATGCTGCTGATCCAAAATAAAAATAATGAGCTGAAGAAATGTCTGGCTGTTTGCCGCCTTTTGCCGTTTACACCCATGTTATACAAGTAACTCTGTGCAAGCTGGTCTTACACATCTGGCCCAGCTACAAGTTGAAAGGGAGAAGCCAGCTCCTTTGACAATTTTAGCCCAGACTGCCATGAACGAACAACCTTAATGAGCTTTGAGTAAATATTTCAGTCCTTCAGCATTCGTTAGTCAAGTCCCAGTCACCGTGTGTGGAATCTGCTGTTAGGGGAACAGATGCAGGCTAACGCACATACACACTGTGCTGGCTTCAAAGGAGCTCTCAGCATCCAAACACCACATTGCTGCAAAGCCCACCTGAAGAACCAGGAACAAGGTGCTAATGGAGGGGCTTTCCAAAGCATTAATGTGAGGGGAGTACTCTGACAACTCAAATTAGTCTAACGTTTGAAATCACAAGTCTGTACCATTGCCCCTGAAAGCTAGAATATGGCAAGTGACAGGAATACGACAGTGCTTTCATTCAATCTATGAGAGTTTCAAATTAGGTCTGTCAACTGGATTCACTGAACAGCTTATGTGTAAACATAAGCTGGATGCATTGGCATAATAAGAGGCCAATCAATAATAGTGAAAGGACAGATTAATAAAAGTTGCTTCTGTCAGAGGACAAATTGAGGACATCAGAAAAGATGAAATTCTATGAATACAATTGCTTCCTGAGAATAGTAACATTCAGCTCTTGTTCTGATTAGATGGAATTGGTTCAGATGAGCATCAAAAACTTCTGAATGCTTTTCTAAAACTGCTGAGGCTTGTCAAAAATGCACTGCACCAATGCCAGAAAAAGACAACAAAGCAAAACACCAAAAACTCTCAAACCAGTTCTGAAAGGATCCATGGGATTTTTGCAGTCGTCCTTATCTGCCCCATTTGTGCCTTCCAAGTTTTCTTATCTGCTCAGTAAATTTGTATCACAGAGTACCTTCAAACTCTGAATAGGTTTGGATGAGTAAGCTGTACGCTGCTTTGCCTCATGTGACTCTGAGAAAAATAGCCAGTCAGTCAAGCCCTGATTCTAAATTCTTTACTGTGGACAGAGATGATGATATATAGGATGGAAAAAACCCACAACTTGATTTTTCTAAAAGCTGTGTGAGCTAGCCACACTGGCAGTTAGAAAAAAAATCTTGTTCTGACTTGTAGTGCTGAACAAATTTGATGGATTAGTCTCTCACTGAGAACTGATATAGAGTACCAAATTACTGTATTGGACATTCCTCTGAACACAATGAATTGTATTAAAATATATAAATGTCATCATTCAGAAGGTAGCTCCCTGGCAGTGTTCTTAAAGAAAAAAGACTCTGATGTGCCCATCTGCCTCAGTATATAGGCGCATGTGTGCATGTGAATAAAAATACCATCCAAGTCTTACCTGAGGCCCTTTTTTATCCTAGTACCCTGGCAATCCATGTACTCCTCATGAAAGAAGAACATGTTGGTGTTTATCCTTCCTCTGCTCAAAACACAAAAAATCCCCAGGTAGAAAGTTGTGGCAGAGGAGTTACATTTTAAAGACCAAAGTTATATCCCTAGAGACCTGGAAAATACTGCCTAAACAGTTAAGCTATCCTAAATGACAATCCTCTTTAACCAGGAGTCACTGAAATGATCACCTTATTCTTTCTGTGTTCTGTCCATGTGAAACAAAACTGGGATACTGTGTGAGCTAAACAGTCACTAACAGGAGGACAATACCCGGGGAAACAGTCAAAAAAAAAAAATCAAACTCTTCCTACTTCAAAATTTGAGAATTTGCTGGTGGCCCAAACACTGAGTCTTCTTCAAGCCTGCCATAGAGAAAGAAGATAAGATTTCCTTCTTAGAGAATGGATGCTCAATGAATTTACACCAAACAGCAATAGACAGAATACAAAGCAGCATATTATATGCAGCCTGTGGGTGCTATGCTGAAAACTTCATTTTTACACATCTTCTGAGCTCTGAGAGAGCTTCCATGCCCAGGCTTTGAAGGCACCATAACACATCATGTACAGAAGCAGAGAGCCAGTGCTGCAGGGTTAAGGCCACAACAGGAAAATTGCAAGGGATACACTCCTGTCCCTCTCCAACCCCGAGCTCATGTATTTTCTCACACTTCTCACTGCACCTTCAAGTGACAGGTATAGGAAATGGGTAATCCCTGGAGTGAGAGAAGTCATCAAACTTGAATTGATGACATAAGTATTTTTATATTTACTACTTTTCATTAAAGGATTTCAAATTACTTTAGATGAAAGTAGGTTTTACCAGCAGTCCCAGTTAAGCAAACTGGTTCATGTCTATCAGCCTGCAAATTACAGACTTTGTGACAGAGTGCAGAGGTCTCAAACAATTTAGGATCATCTTGAATGACATTTTTCTCTCCTACTTTGCCTTGTTTCTTCAGTGTAATCTAGCTCCTCTCAAAACTCCAGATTATTGCTACTACCTGCTTTGTGAATTAGGCAGAACAAACAAGAAAAACCACAAAGCTTTTAAAATGAAATCAGAAGCACCAAGGCATAAAATTGTGGTCCCGTCTTCCCATCATTCCTTCCTAAGCCTTTTCATCACCCCTTTCTATGTCTATACCATAATTTATTGCAAGCTTTGGTTAGAACAACGAAAATATTCTGGTTTTCCTCTGAAAAAACCAAGGTTTCTTGAAGTCAAAATTTTCAGTATTATTTTGCTAATGAAAGTGAATTGCTTTTTCTCACTAAGATTTCCTGTGAAAAACAGAAAACAATTTCCTGATACCTCTAAACTATGCCACTACATACTATGGAGGCTCTTTCAGTCTTGAACTGGAAACAAAGCACAGATTTTTGTTTCTGTCCAGCAATCTCTACGCTGAGAGTCTCCTCTATATTCACTACAGCCTGTCCCTATTTTTTTCTGCCATAAAGCACATATAATTGCAAGTCAGCAGCAAAGATTTTTTTTTAAATAAATCCATCAAGTCAGCGGTGGTACCCTGTAACCAGAGATATGGCAGCTATTTAGTAAAGAGGTGGGTGATCCAGACATACAGATCTGTTAGCCTGACCCTCCCACAATTCAAGGCTGAACAGGTTTTGAAGCGTAAAAGATTTTGGAGGAGGGGGGAAATGGAAAAAGGGTTGAAAGGTGTCTTGTGTTTAGCAAAAGCTGGCGGATATAATACAGGTATTTGCTAAGGTAATTGTTTTTCTAAACAAGAGCAGTGCCTTGTATTCCACCTGCACAGACGCAATATTTGAGGCAGCGCCATGGAGGGAATCTATGAGGCTGGGAAAGCTGAAGGTCAGTGAGGAAACTAAGAGAGAAGCAAGGGAGCAGCTGAAAGTGAAGTAGTGATAAGCAGCTATCATGGAAGGGGAACTCATAGCAAGAGGTCTTCAGACCATTCCCACAAAATAATGCTGGATACAAATTCTGTAGCTGATTTCCATAGTAAACTGAAGTAACTGTGTATTACAGAGCTGCAAGGAGTGTTGGGGAAGTTACCGGCACACAGAAATGGACTATTTCTGTGTCATTCAAAATGACAGTAGCTCACCCCTCTGGGAAGAGAAGGAGAAAAATGAAGCCTTAAATAAAAAACTGGATGCCTGGATAGAAGTACCAGACTATGGAGAAAGTACCCATATTGACATACATTTAGTGATTAACAGTAATTATCAGCCAAAATGAGGCATAAGACATGTCTAAACCATCAGTCTGAGTTCAGGTCTGCTCCAGTGCATTCCAGCAGGATGAGTCTGAATTGGGTCACATGCATGGCTATTAGTGGGAACAGAAAAATGGAAGGGGACCAAACATAATATGGAAATACAGGGCGAAAAGGTAGAGGAGTGCTGTCTTTAATATGTCCAGAGATAAATAGCAGAGAAAAACAGTCATTAAAGCCAAACAGCATTATTGGCATATCAGCAAACAAATACAAATCGATGTTAAGAAAGGACATCTGGAAATGAAAACAAAGCTTCTGAACAGCAGAGGAACGAGGTTCAGCAATAACCTTTTTGCAGAAGTAATGGGAAGTAGGAAGGGAATATCAGCTACTTTTGAAAGGGCTTTTTTAAAACTTAAATGGGATTATAACTAAGACTATGGGAAAGCAAACATGATGACCCAGTATATGTCATTCCTCCTACATTAGTTTTGTCATAGTTCTGCAAACTAGTCAATCCCCCTTTTTCCCTGTAAGAGTATCTCCTCTTTGTCATGAAAGACAAGAAGATTGTTAGAGTCCTGTGTTGGCAATGTTACTTTTGGCCTCTGAAATGGTTAACTGTAATCCCATCAAATCCAATCTGATCTTGGATGGTTCTGAAGCCCTTTAATTCCCATGAAAATCAATAGTGTCTAGAGTAATTCATTCAAGGGACTTCGACTAAGAGGCTTCCTTTTAAGCACATCTTCCAGAGAAACACCATGTATGTAGCACACACCTGAAAATGAAAACTATTCGACTCTAACAGACACTCTGAACATCTTTTCCTTGTTTTTGGTCTTTTATAAAACAGCTAATATTGCTGTGAATATACCTGGACCTGCACAGAACAGCACACACAAGCAACCAAAGAGCAAACCAAGCAAAAGGAAGATGGTACAGTTCAAGCGCTGTCATTCCTGCCTCATGTGAACCAAGTGGCAGTGTCTTTTGAGTTTTCTACTAGGTTATGACAGGGAAGGAAGAAAAGCTGGGCAAAATGCAGTTCTGTTTTTACACTATTTTTTAAATTTTTTTTTAAAGCTATGGCCACTGGCAGAATCACACCTTCCTGGTCTGATCCGGTATAATCATTCAATGTTTGGATGATGTTATCTCTTTCTGGAAGGTAGCAGGGAGGATTACACTCACTTATTCTCCAAAACCAATTAATATTGTAGAGCTACACCATCAAACTTCTGCCTTAGATTCAGATTTGTAGCACAGCTACTACATGGAGGATGTTGTTACAAGACTGCAAATGATATGAGTCATCAACTACTTTGTGGATTGTTGTCCTAGCTGGTTACCATCAAGAGTCTTTATCTTATTTCTGAAATGGTATTACTCAGATATTCAGCTATTTTACTACAGCCATACATCTTGTATCAGCAAGAAAAACTGAAGAAGTCTCCAGTGTTGTTTGTACAGTTAATAAGATCAGAAAGTGCCATGAGATTTAACCAAATAAAAGACCCTATTCACACATGAGCTTTTTTTAAAGTCACAGTACATAGCTGTGTACCTGTTATTCTGCAGGTGAAGCTAAATATTAAGGGAATCCTGAAAATGATAATAATGGGAGGCAGAGTATTTTTAAGGCTTGTGGCTGAATTACTGCACGAGGGAAAACAAAATGTGACAAGACACCAAAGTGTGTTGGCTTATCTATCAGTTCATCCAGATGATAAGACTACACAATCTTTGCTGCTTGCTTTCATTTGTGCTTGTATGTCATGGTTTTAGCATTCATAAGATCATTCAGGCTTACAGAAGCCTCATGCAATATTAAAATGTTTATGCAACTCCTTTCTGTGCTCTAAGCAGCAACAACAGGTTCTGAGTGTGCAGAGAACAAGAAAAAATAGGTTTCACATCTCAGGAGAACACCCTACTCCAATCAAACAATGATCTCTGAGCCGCCTTATGATTAATCAAAATACTAATTTTTGCCTCAATTAGTGCCATTTGCACTCCATCACTTCCTCTCCTGGTATCTGTTTTTTAACTTCTTTCTGTGCTCAGATGCATCAGTAAGCTGAAGAACATGCTTTTATTTCAAGAAATTGTCTCTTCAGAATAATTTTGTCCCTACAAGTAAAGCATTCAATTTATATATCACAAAACAAAGATTAGGATACCAAAAAAACCACCTTGATCTACGTGGCAATTTACAGAACCACTTGGTGATTAGTCAGATATAAGTGCTATAAGCAGCAAGGCTCAGAGAAGGGTCTGGAGAAGACCTCTGCTTTATTGTACCCTACCTTAGCAGCATGAATTGCTTCACAGCAAACTATCAGGAGTAAAACGGAAAAAATAAAAAGACAAAGAAAGAGGAAAAAAAGGCAGAACAAAGTTCTGCTTTTTCTGAAGGGACTCTGATGTTGAGGACCAGCTTGCTCAGATACACAGCTGGAATGGGACTCTTTCAGACTCGCACAGGACTGAAACAAGAGAACAGGGGATAAGCAGAGTTCTGCAGAAGAGTGGTACACTTGTACTCTCTGGAGGTTTCATGACAATGCCTGTTCTCCTCACACACCCGCTTGAAGACTTGAACCACAATTCAGACGGAAGCAGCAGACCTTCATCCCATGAAGTTTTTATCAGCGTGTTCCTTATCCGGTTCTTCCTACTGCAGAAATGCTCCATTTACGCTGTGTGCAGAGCTCAAGCCTCAGTTCCCAGCTCCCACCTGACTCTCACAGTTAGCTAGAGTTTTACCAGAGTAAAGAAGTCAAGCTCAGTCACAGGTTTGGGTTGCATACACAAGGGACTGCATGATCTCATCTGCTCACCACTGCACATCACTGAGCACCATTTGCATCTAGTGTGTCTACATGGTGAAGCCAGATCCTGATACCAGTCTGGGTAATAACCAAGAAACTCTTTACCTTCATTTCCATCAGCATTTTTATGACATTTCCTCATTAACTATAAAGTTAAACATCTTACTGTGTGTTGTCCATTAAAGATTTAGAACTCAGGTAAAGCCAAGCTGAAAAATTCATGCTCTGCACTTCACTTGACCATCCCTCACACAGCTGCTGAAATGCTTGACTGAGAGCCTTCCAGTGAGCCAGGTGAACTGCATATGCACTAGAAAATGCCCTGAGGCACTCCTGGGTTGAGTAGCAATGCTCAAAATGGCACTTTAACAAGGGCGCAGAAGAATGCTTAATCCCATGCTGCAGCCATCCATGATAATCACAAGGAGACCTCAATTGCTTTTTAAAAATTATTTTAAAAATTACCTTTAAAGGCCTTAATTCTTTAGAACAGCAGTGTTTGCATCCTTCAGTAACAATTTGGAAGGCATGAGCCTGCAGATCCCCTAATAATGATGTGCTTGTTAAAAATAACAGATTCAAACATGGTCTCTGAAGCCCACCCCATAGCATGTGTACAGCTGCGTACCCAGCTCTGGGGTGCCTGCCCTGAGCCAGGCCATCACATCAAGAACGCTCTGAGGTTTTCACACTTCACAGATAAGCACAGCCTCCAGTTGCTCATTTTAACCCAGTTGGACACTTCCCAGCAATACACAGCCCAACATGCACTAGCAGTGGTTGTTTGATCCAGTGACAAGTTCCATGTATCAACCAGCCAAAATTATTGATCCTTTCAAACTTGTTTACTTTCAGAGCTTCTCAAAAGTGCTTCTTTTCTGAAACAGTTTGAAGACACCAGGCTTCACAAAAGGGGAGAAAATGAAAGGTTTGACAAGACTCTGTGCAGCATTCACTCAGTTTAACAAAAGAGCTGTAGAAAACCAACACCTATAAATATCCAGTAGTGTTTTCCCCCTCATTTCTAGGCATATTATTGGCTCGTTTAATATCACAGACAGTTAATAATCAGTCTAAATACAAGTGTTCTATTATCACCTCATCTGTTTGCTCTTAAAAACCCCCTCAACACAAAACACAGAACTGTTACCTCCAGAAAGATTTGCTGCCTTTTTTTTTTCCCTGTTTCTCCCTGCCGTAACTTGCTCATCTCTTCTCTGTTCAGATTAATGTTATGTGAGAAATTGAACTCTCAGTTATGCTGAAGAACTGGGAAACCATGTGTATGGCAGAGAGGGGAAGTCACTGTGGGTACAATCTTTTTGCATCCTTGAGCTTATCCAAGACTACAATACATCTGAGATCTCCTTCCCAGGAAAGTGCCCTACAAACAGTGAGTTACAGTGAGGTTACTTACCTTCCATATGTCCTGCAGGAGTCATCCTTTTTTGTACAAATACTTGAAGATTTGTGGCTAGTCCATCCAATAGATAGAAGATGATGCAGTGACCTTCTGGAGATGCACCTCATTTAGCAGGTGGGGCACTGGAGTTCCAGGTCTTACTGAAACCAATATTCAAGACCCCTGCACAAAAGGGAGAAGCATCTACCAGGAATGCAAACAGTCCTGCCTCCCCCACTGAATACAGCATTCCTTGATGGCATAGGTTCTCTTCCGCAATGAGGGAGTTTGCAAGTCCAAACTCCTGCAGGCAGAGAAAGAAATTAAACCTGGAATTTCTTTACCCTGGGTGACCCCTCTAACCAGCTGATTGAATACACAAGTCACTGGCCATTTTTATAAACCTAAGTACTGATAATTTGTTCCAGCTGCAACTAATAAGTTAATATATCCAACATGTGTAAATAGTTTCAAGAAAGAATAGCTTTCTTTCTTCATCAAAGAAGTTATTCTGCAGAGGTGAAACCAAGACATCACTCAGACTATAACTTCTCCATGGCAAGGATGAGAATGAACTGTTCTCTTTTCCCAGTGCTGAACAACACTAGAGTCAGGATCTTACACTGTCCTCAGGAAAAACCCTCAAGAAAAGAATTAACAATGTTTATTTCATCAGTTTACACTCAAACATTAGACCATTGCCAGACAAAACTCCCAATCAATGCACAAGGCACTAGGAAGTCTTTTCAACATGGACTCTGACATCCCCACAGACCCAGTGAAGTGCTGTGGCCACAACCTACGTATGTGTGCCAGCCTCTGTGGCTGGGACCTCTGCGAGCGTCTCTCCTGCCCTGCACCCGCTTGTGCTGAACTACCTCGTTTGGAGATGCCTCAAATAGCTTGAGAGGCTGTGGCATGGTGCTGCACAGACAGTCCCCCATGTACCAGAAAGCATGTTTTGGGTTCTCTGTGGGGTTTATGTGGAATGTAGGTGCCTTGGAACTTTTGTAGATCTGAGCCCAGAAAATTTTAAATTGTATTAACATAAACTAATAATAATATATGAGAGTTAACATTTCTGGGGTGGAAAGTAATTCCCCATTCAGGTACTTCCTTCCTTTCTGTCTCATTATAACTGCCCAAAAGATGTCAAAGTTGCAGCATTTCAATCAAGGTGCTCAAAATACAGCCTTGTAAATTCATACTCATCTTGAAAATCAGAGAGAACGAGAAAGAAAAAGAAAAAAGCCCACAAGAACAGTTTGTCCAATCAAACAAATTCAGCTCTATTTTAGTCTTTTTAAGTTTAAAACAAAATACATCAGAATGGTAAATATCTTGTCTGCTTTTTAAAAGCTAGACAATCAAATATCTTCCACTGGTGAATTTGCCATATTTGATTTGAAAAGCACTGATTTTTCTCTTGTGTGTTTCATTTCTAAATGAATATATACAATGTAAATGAATTTGTGTAATATATACAGCCTCCTTTCAAAGAGGGCCATTTGTCAATGGTACATTAGCTAAGCTCTAAGCTGCTAGCACAACTGGCACAAAAATAGAGCAACTGCAATATAAAACTATATGCAGCTCATTGCAGATGCTGAAACCTGTTAATGACATATTAGGAAGTTACAGAGGATATACTGGAACATTTTCAGGCAGCATGAGACCACAACATACACGTGTGTACACAACTACAGCCTTTTCTTCAAATGGTATTTATTTCCTCAAATGTTTAGCAAAATTTTCTGAGTAGGGGCCAACTCCTCTTCCTACTATTTCCCTGCCCTTTGACAGGAGCTCGCAGAAAAAAGGTAGAAAGAATTAAGAAATAGGGAAAATTCTCTGCTCTCTCACGTAAAACTGGAAATGAAAATTCTTTTTAAAAGATCTGGCTAAACCAGGTATGATTCCAAACTGGAAACATTGCTACAGCAGCTCACAGCCACAACAGCTGAATCAAGTCAATCTGCTGCTCATTGCTGCAGCCCAGCCCCTGCAGTGCACTAAACCTCCTGGGTCAGGCAAACTCACGGATTGTTGATGTCCCTGGCTGAGATGCACTACGGAACAGCGTAGCTGAGTTGATGCCAACCCCACAGGGGAGCCCACTTCTCCAAATATTCACAGGCAAGCATTCAAGTACATATATTTTTGAAAGCTTGTGATTTTAAACCCAAATATGGGAGGATGGGTTTGCTCTGCTTTACCTGTCCCCCTTGTCCCTTGCCACGTGAAGAAGAGGAAGCTTTTCAGGAAAGCTTAACAGTTCTGTCGATTCCACGAGGGTTGTTTTGTGGGTTTGTTTTTATTTTTATTAAGAAAAGATATCAAATACTTTAAGGCTTGCAGTAAAAATGCAGGAGCTGGCAGAAGTGCAGCTGTAATGACAAAGGGTTATTATTTTCTGTGAAGTTGCAGAATATTCATGTATGGGTGGCATCCCTCGGCTAGAAGGCAACAGACCAGATTCCCCAGCACCCAGACCCTCGCTGGAGCGGGGCCAGGCAGTGCCAACAGCACACCAGCCTTGCTGGCAGCATCAGTACCTGCAATTCAGATGCCTGATACCAAGGCACCATCTCCAGCACTGACATGATGCTGGCACAGCTTTGCTCACCATCGCCGGTGCTGCAACGGCCCAGGACACAAGGAGTTTTAGCTCTATGGATCACACGAGTGGGGAAGATTCTGGATGTATTAACTTAATAGTTGCAGCTGGAAGAAAGTATCAGTATCATTCATGTAAATGATATTTGCGATTTAACACAGTAAGACTCTCAGGAGGTTTTATTTTTTGCATGCAATCTACTCAAAATTTCAAGAGTGCAGTGCTTTTTTATGAAACAAAGGCAGTAATACCATGATTAAGCTGGTTCTCTGTATGATAAAAGTAAGCCAGCTACGGTTCAAAGCTGAGATCTCTTTCATCCCGTAATGACTTTTAAGAGAATGTACCATGGTTTAGCCATATATTTAGATGTGTAGCTGGTTGACACCTGAGGTTTTGTGGCTTAGTTAAGGAGAACTTTGATCCTCTTTGAGCACACAAGAAGGAGAGGTACTAGAGTACATTCAGATTTCTAGAAAGTATGATCTGAATTACAATCAGATGCATCTATCTAATCAAGAGCATGTCTTGATATCCTAATTATAGAGTCTCAGCAGCTGGATGAAATATGAGATACTGAGAACTACTGACCAAGCAATTTTAAAGGTTGGTCTAACATTTTTCGTAGTCCTCAAGGGGGGAGAGAACAAGTACTTTACCTTTCTGAGGAATAAGGAAGTAGGGATGAAAATAGTGATCACGACTGACTAACGCCTAATTGCCAAATAGATTTGCGTAGCTATCTGATACCTGTGTAAACAAATGTTTACTCCACTCCTGTAAAGCCTTTCAATACGCTGGAGAGTTCCTCCAACCTGGTTCTAATTACCTTTGGATTAGAAATACCATCTTATGGAAATAGATCTCCAGCCTGATCTTGGTTTTGATTCCATGGAGGAAATCTGTCATAAGAATGTATTAACCTGTGCTCTATGTTCTGAAACTGTAGCTGCTGGGCATTTCTGCTCAGGAGAAAGCAGAACTGGTTTAGTGGTGGCAAACCTCAGGGTTGAACTTACAATATATCTTAATTTAAATAATATACCCACTAGTGAGTACAGCTGAGAAAAGCCCACTAATAATCTGCAAAAATTATATTAAAAAAAATATATATAAAAATTATTAAAAAAATAGAAAAAATAGGCATGTAAATAGAAAAGCATCCTCTGTGCCAGTTTTCACCAATTTAGACTTCAGTAACAGACTGAACAGTTTAGCTATCAAGTGAGGCATCAGGGGAGTGAGGAGACAGTGCTGAAGAAAACCTTATGTTCAAGTTGAGGGGGCAGCTCATGGGAAAGAAGAGGGGGCAATTTGCCCCCTCACTCCCTTTCTGTGCTCCTTTGCAAATTTCTACCCATTCTTTTCCTATGTTAAAATCAGAGAAAAGAAAGGAGGAAAAAAAGTGAGCATTAGACTACTAGGAAAATATAGTGCTCAGAGGAGTCAGTAATAAATAATACCTGAAAATAATTGCTTTTATTTTAATAAAAAACAACTGGGACTGAGGGAACAGGAAATTCAGGTAAGGTGTGATTTAAACTCAGTACCTAAAACAACAGGGGGGAAAATATATAGACAATAAAAATAAATATAGGTCTCATGTCCAAACTGCTTCCAAACTATTTATTTAGGTGGGTCCAGGCCTTGATCTGTCAGAGGACTAAATGTTGTTTGTTGTTCCACAGCCCCACGCTCTCCTTGTTCTCGGGGCACGTGCCTCACTTGGTGCCTGCCCTGCTCCTTAGCGATGCCTGCTTAAAGATCTGCTCCAGTCTTCAGCATACAGGTCTGAGTCTAATTTATGACACCTGAGATACTATTTGCAATAAGCAGTTTTTCATTCTCTGAATATACGAGCACTGAACAACCAATGCTTCCCCAGTAGTGGCCATTTTGCTGGCATGAACATACTCATGTGGATGTAGCTCGCTCTGGTTCAGGAAAGAACATAAGCTCCACATCACATACTGTATATCTGACACGTGCATAACGCTGTCTGCTGCAGTGTTTGGGTTGCCACAGCCGTGTGCCAGAGCAGCAATGTCCAAAGTCATCCCCAGTACTCTCCTGATGCCACGCTGTTTGACTGTGTGAACGCTCACACAGTATCCAGGTGTGGGCCACGTGACAAAGCTTTGATTTACATACTGATAAGCAATTTGGTACACTGTTGTACTAGATTTCACTCATTAGATCATAGAGTGAGAGGTCCATGGAGATCCATTTTAATGTGCTAATAGTGTCATTACCTACCCATTTCAACCATGAATATTATACATTTGAAGTATTTGGGGCTCTGAATTTCAGAAGAAACCCTTGATTAAGAGCCAACTCATAACCTTTGATTAATTAGCAGACATCCAAGCACAACATCCTTGAACTTTCAGGAGAATTAGTGTAAGAGATCCAAGCAATTAGTTAGTGCATTTCAGAATCAGACAAGACGAGTGCACGAAAGGAGAAAAAAAAAATTTTTTTCTGAAGAGATAGCAAGATATAATCCTTATTCCATAAAAAATAAAAACAAAAGAAAGAAAATAAGATGTAAAAGTACTGGTTCTAACTTCATCAACATATCCTTCATAACACCCAAGGTGTTCTGTGCCTTTTGAATTCTTGCTAAATAATCAAAACGCTATTTTCTGAACTGTAGTTGGCTTGGCACCTCAGGCCAGCTCCAAGAGACTCGTCCTCACAGTCATCCCTCAGCACAAGGTGCAGCAGAACCTCACTGGTGAATTTTGTCATCACCTCCCTGGCCAAATTCTGGCAGAACCAGAGATCCCATGAGATCAGATGATCAACATGGTGGCACAATTAAGAGCTGGGACAAGCAAAGTCTTCTTTACAAAGCCACATTCAGTAATCCTAGGTAAGTCACTTAGCTGTAGTCTATACATTTATATAACCTTCCTAATAGAACTGTAATGAGGATTCATTAATTTTTCAAGTTTTTTGAGCACCTTGGATTAAAGCAGGTACTTTTTTTTGTAATATTTTAACCCTACTAATTCCAGACTGGCTCAAAACTGAGCAGACATAGGACACGAACAAATCAAAAAGTCCAATAACTATTCAAATTTCAGAAGGAGAATGCATCAATTTAACCTGGGGAAGAGCTGGATTTCAGCCATATTTTACACAATCTGAAATGAGAGAGAAAAATGACATGTTCCATTCCCATTCTAGGGCACTTGTAGTGAAATTTTCTAACATCTGTTGATGTTAAATACTTTAGACTAGAGGAAGCCATTTAAGGTTATTCTCTGAAAGACCATACTATTCTCCAGGGTTCCTGCCTGGATGTATTTAAGGAAAGCACCCCTCAGAAGGCTATTTCATGCTCAGAATAGAAAGGTGGAAGACGACCAAGATCTCACTGCTTATTTGAAAAGCATAGTGTCACTAGGCTGACAGATTATGATATATTAAAATCCCATTTGTTACCCATGGCCTGGCATTAGTTCAACAGAAAAGAGCAAGTCTTTTTGAACTAAAAATTGATTGAAGACAATTCCTGCACAGTTTATTATCTGGCATGGTTTTGTGATACAGACCAGACTTTTAATTCTTCCCCTTTATGGGTTTTGGGAGCCCTAATAATTTGCTTTTACCAAAATCTTTGTCACTCTGAGCATGGCAAATGAGCTCCTGATAGCTGAACATTTAGTCCCATCTTACTCAAATCCTGAGTTTTTTGTACTGTTTTTCATAAGCAGTTTTTGGTGTAAAGTTGTAAAAGTATTTAAGAAAATTATGTGTTCAGTTCCCCCTATATATCAAACAGAACTTCAGTACATCCTTTTTTCTGGTAAGCTTCTAATCTAAATTCTGAATCATATGCAAATAGTGCAAATCAAAAGAAATTTAGCTGTTCGGAAAAAAGCCTAAGTTCCTCACATGACAGTTGAGCTTCCTAAAACAGTAGACTGGAAGGAAATAATGCATTCTGAGGAGCCTGCAAAAAGCAGGGTCTGAAATACTCCCACTAGAGCACACATTCAAGCACCAGCATATGCTGCTTATCTTTGCATGCACCGGTAGCCTGGGCTGCACTTACATCTTGTGTTGACACAACTTCATTTGTCATATTTGTAATAAATGCACACAGAATCACATTCTTCATGTCCCCTTAATCCCAAGGACCACAGTGTAGATGTACAGGTAAAAAGAAGGATACAGGATCTGTAGAGGAGAGTGGGAGAAGCCAGTTTTCAATCCAGCTACTTAGGGGTTTTATATTCATGTTGAAGTGTTATGTAGATATTGCTGTGGGCTTTTCCTTCATCTGGGGGAATTTTCTCAGCCATCCTCGGGCTAGCCATATATAATCCTCAATACCTTCCACTGTGCACTGTATAGAGTCAATATTTTCCATAACTCTGCTTAACTTGACAAAAATCTCACAACAAAAAAAATTACAATTTTATAGCCACCAGGGATAATGGGACACAGGACCTTTTGATGGCTTACTTAGGAGCATACCATGGGGCAGTTGCCTTTCTTTAAGTCAATAACACAATTCCTGACCAGATATTTTTTTCTTAGCCTGACTTTCAGACATGATCACCAAGCTGCCACAAGAGCATCAAGTCCTCTGTAGATGACTCAGGAATGCAACTACTTACCAGTACAATTAGGTCTCTTTCCCATGTAGAATGAGGGGCCTCGTTCAGAAGCTTGTTTTAGTAATAAAGAAGGAATTCTACCCGTTCCAGGGACTGAATTTATTCACCTTTTTCCAGAGGTAAAGGTGGTATTTGGAAGAGATTATTTAACCAAAGAAGGAGAAAAAGAAAAATAAATTATTCAGGAAGGTTCATCTTCACTTGGAAGGTCACAGAACTTTCAGAATGTCCAAATATATATCAATAAGAAAGATGTATCCCTTATTCATGAATAAAGAATGTTTCAGAGAATTCAGAAAAAAAATCAAAACATGGCCGTAGTTATGCAAGCCAGGCTAAATAAATAAATAAAATAAAACAAGGACAACCAAAAGGAACTGTCTCCTATTGGGAGACAGACTTAGCCTTGACTTCAAGAAGATCTGTAAAAGTTTATCTTAAATGGCTGATTATCCCAATCTCCAGATACTTCAACCTATTTTGGGCCACGTCTATGTGCTTCAACAGAAAAAAAAAGGCAGCAGAGAGCAGAGATGAACGTTCAGTTGCATTCTGTGCAGTATTTGTATCAAGTCACAATAGGATATTAGAATGATAATTTTATACATAATAATGTCCATATGCATATAAACATACATCCCTTAAGACCTTCTTTACTTCTGCTGATACTTTAGAAATTATTCATCTGATGAATGAATTATACAGTGAATTTATACATTAACGCCTAATTCTTAGGCCCAAATAATTTCTGGACTAATATATTATTTAAAAGCACGTAGGAAGATTAGAAACTGGGTTAATTTACTAGTATCTAGCTTGAGGCTCCAATTTTCTTAGAGACAAATTCAGTACTTGAACAGGCAATTGGACTGTGAGGCCATAAACTTTCAGATGTTTCACTTATTAGAGCTGTTTAATAGATTATCTGTATAAAATGGAGACTACAGTATTAGTCATACTTCAAATGGTAAACTAAGAACTAAAAACTAAAAGCTCCTGAGAAGCAATTCATGAAGCTTTGACTTCCCAAAATAGGTTAATATTATGTGAAACAGGAAGAAGCAGCATCCAAGACTGCAGTGACCTTTTAGATCTCTGCTCTTAGACACTACAGAAGCTGTCCATATTCTTGTACTCTGGCAATGCAGTGTCAGATCTAACTCAACAATAATGCAGGGAGAAAAGAACTGCTTGGTGGAAGGACACACTGGAATGTAGGCATACACACCAAAAATCAGTGCTGAAGAAACTGTTTCTGTCACTCCAGTTCAAGGCTGCAATTCTCAGAAAATTCTGAGAGATGGAAGCCCCACTTCTCTTCCTAAGCCAGACTACTTGATTGATTTTAATCTAATTATTATCTGCAGATGTCCTTAAAAGAGATGGTTTTGCATGTTCATTCATTTAAAACACACACACAAGACAAAACAAACGTTAGGGACTGATTAAATTGATGCTATCAAATTCATTGGCTCCATCTCAATTATATTTTCCTAAAATAGATCCAGATCAACTACATTTGAAGATTTAACAATTGCCATGTGATGGGAAAAATTGGCATATAGTTAAATGAGATTTTCAGAATTTACTTATTGAAAAAGCAGTACCTTTTAATCAATACATTGATTTAAAATTGCTGCCAACCTTTTGCAAGTCCAAAGGACAGCTTGGCAAAACTTTTCCTAGCGTTTTATTTATATCTTGTAAGTAGTGAGATTTTGCTATTGCTGACGTCGCCCATCAGTCCTTCCACTGCAACAGAAGCTCCATCTTTCCCAACTTAGAAAGAGTACAGGGAATTGGTTATCAATTTCTTTAGAATTCAAGTTTTCCCATAATAAAATACCTTAATATGCCTTTTTTTTTTTTTTTTTTTGAGGGAGAGAGAGGATAAGATGTCCTAGCTGAAACACTACTCGAAAAGAGTTTTGGCAGATGATCAGCATGGAGAATTCTCTTTTCTTAAGCTTTAAAAGCTGAAAATTATAAGCAATCAAAGAACATTATAAATGGAAAGTTTTGGGCAACGTTTCCTATAGGCACTGTGATCTGGGCTCCAATAATATTAGAGTGCTATAAGATGCCTCTTCAAAACACTGCATTTAAATTAATCTTTTCAGTAGCTTTTACACCATGTCATTTAGTACGTGATACACTTTACACCATATCACATACTGAAATGTGACATTAGTGGTTCCAGGCTCTGTATTAAGTCAGGACTAACTACTGCATAGCCACAATATGGATATGGCACTGGACACTTATACAGTGTCTCAATTATTTCAATGTATTGCCAGCTTTCAAGGGGAAATGTCTTCCCTTGGACCCACTATTCAAAAACAGTTGCACGTAAAGACCAACGACAGCTCCAAGGAGAGATAATCAACTTCAAAGTGAGGTTGAACCACTGAATAGATTTACTTGGTAATTGCTGCATGAGAGGAATTCTTCCCACCTCGGACGTTTCACACGATTGCACCACATCTTATATCTTTCTGAAATACACTCTGAAGTTCCACAAGCTCTGCATTTTAGGACACTGCAACACAAAAGGAGCAGGGAAAGGCTTATTCCAGCATTTGCTGTACAGCCAACCATAAATATTTTGAATTCAGCTGTACCTAAGTGTGAAAAAGGTAGAGACTACAAAATAGAAATCAATGGTCATACCTCATATATTACTTGATGTTTTACTTTTTCCAGGGCTTTGATTATAAAATGTAGCACAAAATGAGCAGATGTGCATCTCCTGCTTTATGCTGCTTTTTCTGCTTTACTGCCTTCCCTGTTTCTTGACCTCTTGCATTACATCCTAGGGGAAAGTGGATGAATTTCTGCAGGGAGATGGTGCAGTTACCATGTTTCTCTTTTGCTGGACAGCAGCACAGTGTGCACAGTTTTTGTGTTCCCAAAAAATACTTAAGGTCAGGAAACAAACTGCGTGGTATGAGCTTAAGTCCAGACTAGATAAAGGATACTTAACAACAAGTCGATTTCTGACAGTGGCCAAGTGGCACATTCAATATTTAACACAGGTTGAGTGAAAAGTGCAACGGGCAATTGTTCGCTCCCCAAGACCATCACCACCACAGCTTGCACTCTCCAACGCAATCTCAGCACAGTTCAATGACTGTGTGAGCTAAGGGTGATTCAATTCCTTGTTGCTCCTAAAAATAGCCCTATAAAAGCAAGAACAAGGTCTCAGAGACAGGGGCTGGTCACACTGCCGTTTGTGTTACAGCTCCGCAAATCAAGTCCGGGATTTAGGAACTTGGAGTGCATCAGAGCTTTCGAAAATCATATTCTGTGCTATGTGATCAATCATACACGGAGAAGACTGAATGGCCAATATGAGCATTTTACAAACGTCCCAGGAAATGAAATATATCCCCCAGTTTCCAGACTACCGTTTTTGAATCTGATGCATGCAGTCAACAGTGACCTGGAGATAAAGTAATTTGTTAGAGCTATATGCAGAGTTTTTATTCAATTGATAAAGAAAGGGGGATATGAGCAAAGGAGAGTGAAAGAATATTTTGTGGAAAACAATGCTCCAGATGCATCCAGAACAGTCATCCGGGAGATATATAAAACCATTACACACAGAATAGAGTTTTTGTGTTTCTCCCAAAGAAAGTAAAAATACAATATAACTAGTAATTAGTACAAACAAAAACGAGGTTAAATTCACAGTCATATATTTCCAGAATGATTCTAACAGGCTGAATGAAAAAGCTTATGTAGGCAGAATTTCAGCTAGCAGAAATATAAGATATTTATCTGAGTTACAAGACAGCAAGAATGACAGAGCCACTAAATTCACACGCAGGTTTCTAAAATTAATTTTTGTTTGTATAATGAGCTGCCAGGTTGCCAACAGCGACTCTGTATACTTCAGGGCCACGTAACTTCTCTCATATCGTGTTCTTATTCTCTTACAGAAAACAATTTTTTTTTCTTGCTCCAAACATAATATTTTAGTTTTTTATCACTGATTAGATGAATCTTTGACTACAGGACCTTCCTGGTGGAAACACTGAGTGAGGGTAGGAGGAGGGGGGGAGAGAGGGGGGGAAAGAAGCACAAGATAATTTACATAAGTGCCTTGCAATTATTTCTCCTTAATTATGCATGCAGCTGGCTCTATTTTAAGCCACTGCTCTGCGTACACAAGCACTAAGGGTATCTGTCACTCCATGTGTCAGGCCTTTAACATTCTCACCCACCTGCCTGAGAATCACAAGCAGCAACCAAAGAGAAGCAGTCAGGCTTGTGGCCACCTGCCATTCATCAGTGCTGTCAGAATACTGCTGGTGCCTCTTCATATTTCTCTCATGTTGAGCCTTTTTTTGCAGTGTGTTCAAAACACCAGGTCACTTTGCTCTTTTCTTCTGAGTTACTCTATGAACTTCTCATTCACTATCAAACTAAGCTGCACAATTTTTTGAAAACACAGAGTCACAGAAATCTAAGCTGAATTAGTGAAAAAAATAATCCCAATTGTGTTTACATGAATTAAATAAAATAAAATAAATAATTATACTTTAAAACCCAGCTTGAATCTGCTCTCAAATGATACTCCTACACTCCTTTTTTTTCCTTCCTGGAGAAGATTCCAATTTTTGTCCCAGATGCTTTGTCCATATACATATTGAGGAAGTGCTATGTTTGTCCAGGCTTTCAGAGCATGGGGAATCCTATCTTTGGTAGAAAATAATAATTCACTTTCAGCAGTGCTACGTGGAGCTGCACAGGAAAATCAGGATCCTTCCTCAATGCAAGGCAGCACCTGGAAAACTCTGCCATCCACAGCACAAGGACACATACCACAGCCATAAATAATCCCTGGCTCTGCTGTCTCCACCGAATAATAAAAAACCAAAAATGGAGAGAAACACTCTCATTCCCACCTGAAAGCCCAGCAAGTCACTCCTGCGCTACCACACCTGCTCACAATTTCTTTATGTGGATGTCTGCCTGGTGTACTCTGTCCTGCCTGATGCCTGCAACTTCTTTGGGGCAAAATATCTCATAAGGACGTTGCTCTTCTGGCCTCAGTATCAAGAGTGGTCCTGATGACTCAACATGGAACTGTGGAGAATGGTTAATAGTCTAGAAGTGTCAGGTACACCTAAGATAAATCAAATCATTTTCTATTTTCTAATGGAATATCCTATAAACTCTTTAGCTAGAAGCCAGGGGCTTTTCACATGGAATTACTATGTATGGACTTGTTTTTTGGCATTTGCATCATGCTATTTTCCTAGAAATACTCCGTGTTTGAGAAATCAGCTTATGCGACAGCCTTATACTTACTAACAGCAAGCGAGCATCACTACCTTCTCTCCTCTTCTTTCCACTCTTCCTCTCCTCACCTGCTTTCTCCCCAAACTAGAAAGAAATAGTAACACAGCTGGAAAACCAGGACTTTTGTACCCTTCTTATCATGGAAGCTTACTTTAATTTCAAGTACCATTATTTGTGTTTCATTTAAACTGTGGTTGTGAAGCTATCAACTCAACTTTTAATTTGTGCTAAAACTGACACATAGTCGATGTTGAATAAAATAAAACACAACAGGTCCTCAGATTGCACTAAATTATCATTACAGGTCCCAACCATGTCATAGACGTTAGATAGGATGCTAAAACCAACATTTCATTTGGTGGCACATGACAAAAGTCATTTCACCTAGTTCTGAATTTTTTTCTTGCAATGTTGCTGTGGAAAGTGTTCTACCTGCCTTTGGTACTACAGAGAAACACAGGGAAGAGTAAAAGGTTAGTTTTTATCGCACAATAAATTGTTAAAACCACGCATGTACCACATAGGTCAGTAATTGCTATGGCATTCACCACTGAAAGTCATTCATTGACATAAACAAATCTAAGGGGTTGGAGAAAAACAGCACACAGACTCATCAAACACCTTGTTCTAACAGCTATTTTTGAAGCAAAGGATATAGGCTATTAGAGTTCAGTAGATTATGAAACCACGCAAAATCCACTCATTCATGGAGATAAGATTTATCGAATCACTAGGACACATTCCCCGTGTTCTTTTAAGATATTTCATAATGACACTGACAGATGAAAGGCTTGGATGCCTGGCTCCTCAGCCCATAACACTGCCAATACTCCAAAATTTATCAAAATGACAATTCAAAGCTATTTGCCCCTAGTTATTATAGAAGGGTCAGTTGGATTTTACACAACTCATCTTAAATGACTGATGAAAGACACTGGAAAGACCGTCTCCATTGCCTTCCAAGTATGCAATGTGTTGCTCCAAGCTGAAATGCTAAACACATCTCAAGATGCACAAAACACTTCATAGAAGTTATTGATAAAACACGGGCCGTGGGCAAGCATCGTTATTTTTTGCTAATAACATTAAACCGGTTCTCTTCCTCTGAAATGTATGTGTGTCTGAAAGGACGCTTGAGGAGTAAACAGAAGAGGGGTTGGTTACAGATGAAGGTTACACTAGAGTTGGAGAAGTGTTTAATGCAAAGGTGTTGCAAAGAATTCAGGCTGTCAAAACAAAATGGTATCTATCTTGCCAGATTTTATTTTTCTTTAAAGATCATCAAATAATAGAATAGTTTGGGTTGGCAGATCATCTAGTTCCAAACCCTCTGCCACAGGCAGAGACACCTTTCACTAGACCAGGTTGCTTAAGAACTCTATCCAACCTGTCCTTGAACACTTCCAGGGATGCGGCACCCTTAACATCTCTGGGCAACCTGTGCCTGTGCCTCACCACTGGAATTTCTTCCTAATATCTAATCTAAACTTACTCGCTCTCAGTTTTAAGCCATTCCTCCTTGTCCTATACACGCTCTTGTAAATAATGTCTCTCCATCTTACTTATTGTGGACTGGAAACATATGTATAAAAAGGACACTGTTTGAAAATATCTTTGTTAAATGCAATATAGAAGGTACTGGAATCCTCTCTTCTATACCCTTTGTACAACATCAAAAAGACCAAAGCAGAAATTACTTCTTTTCCTGAGATTTTCTCTCTTTTCTTAATAAAGTTAGGGCCCAAGTAGAATGCAGACAGTTACATGATTAACTACAAAACCACAGAGAACACAACTCAGCTCAAAAGATCAAAATAGGAAAGCACCTTTTGTACTTACACAGCCTGACTTGCCAACCCCAGTCTGATCCTAAGAGGTAAAGGTCTGCAAACAGAGCTGGAAATCACTTGTGTTTGCATTCCTAGCAATGCTAACAGCCTGTAGTTGAGAAGAAACAGCAGTTTCTTAGGCCTTTTGTTGGTAGGGCTTTGTTTGGGTTTTCTTGTGGTTTTTGTTTGTTTGTTTGATCTGTTTTTAATACACAGACAAGAGTAAATTACACAAAGAAATTAGCTGTCTTCATAACTTTCTTGAAGCTAATCCAAATACAGCACATTTCTTGTCTCTGAGAGTCTTCGTCACATATACTCTTAGCAGACGTCTATTCAAAAAACTACAAACTATTCCACAAACAACAGAACACCCTAGGTCACTTTTACCTACTTTCCTGCAACACATAATCTTCAAAATTCATTTCATTTTTTTTGTGATATTTTTGTGATCTCTTTTGATACTGAAAATGTTATTTTATTTTCTTTCCTGGGAGGAACTGCATTTTTAATCAGGCTTCCCAGAAAGAGCTTTTGCTGATCTTAATGTGAAAAGAAATCTGTGGGGAAAAAAAAAAAGGCCCAGGAAATATTACTTCAGAATGACAGAGTTTATTTGACAGCACAGAAGATGAAAAGGCTTGGGGTCCTTAAATTCTCTCTTCTCTACAGACCACAGAAGAGTGTTTGGAAAGCTGAACAGTGAAATATGGTTATGCCTTGAGACTGCTTGGCTTCTCCCGCCCATCACAGGAACATCTGGAGAGATGCAATTAGAGCACAAGCAGCTGCAATGCCCCCACTTGCTAATCTGAATTGTTTCATTGTCACCTTGTGCTCACTCGCTGGCTGCTGCATCTACTGAGTGACCTGCATTTTATAAATCAATTCTCAACTGTGTTGCATTATCATACAAATATCAGACAGCAGTAGGCTCACTGGTCTGTTAACAGTGTCAATGGGATGACCTGCTGCCTGTTGAGCCAGCCAAATATGAGTCCTATGTAACAACCAGGCACCCAAGCCGTGCCCTAAAGCAGTTAGGGAACTCATGCATGACTTGGGATTCGACAACCTTGTCAAAAATCTGTCAGTTCCCTAATGAGAGGCACTGCTTTATTCTGCTGGTGTGCATGGTGAGCAGTCACGTGGGCAGAGTACCATAAACCTGAGCACAGTATTCCAAGCAAATACACTCAGATTGCTGGCATTCACGAAAGGACAGAATAATGCTGTTAAGAGCACGTATCAGCTCAAGCTGCCCTAAAAAAGCCAGGCCTGATGCTATCTGAGGATGTCTACAGTCACGGAATCACAGACTGGTTAAGGGTGGAAAGGGCTTCTGGACCCGTTTAGGAATTGTGAAGACAAAGCTTCTTTAAGTTTTTGGTGCGTGAAGGAAGTGCTCTGCAGCTCCTAATCAAACTGCAGCGGTATGGATGTTCGCACTTCTCGTACCTCATCCAGGTGGAGAGGAAAGCCATGATCTTCAGGTACCGCTCTGCTGACATGTTACTGCAGACACACAGTCTGGGGCTCACTACTGGCCTTCACTGGGGCAGCAGCATGCATTCATCAGCACTAACAGGTAAATCGTATGAGACACCAAAAAAGAGAGAAGAAAATAACAAAGTGAACTCCGTGAAGTGTTCCAAGATCAAACAACAGGAGGTCAGAGTCTCTCATCTTCTCTGCTCTATCAGAGATGTTCCCAATGACTCAGATTACAGCACAACCTGTTTAGCACAACGCCTCAGGAGAAAGCCAAATTCACTTCTATTCCCTACTTCCTTCATCAACATCACAAGGTTTATTGATGTTATTATTCTATTGAAAAACCAGGATCATGAAAGACTATGGAACTGCTACAAAACTTCACCTTCTGCATCTCTCAACTCTAGCAGATTTTCATTTTTTTGGGTGTCTTTTCACTTGTGTTGACCTCCTCACCAGCTACAAATATGAAAATTTTAAAAACTGTATTTCAAGGAAGATGATTAGCAGGTGAAATCTCAGTTGTTTAATTCACTACTAAATATCTTCTGCTATTGAATAAGCATGAATACTAGTGAAAAATGAAGTCCCTCACTACTGAGACATCAGTTTAAAAAAACAACTCTTTATTTTATGGAGGATTGTGAAACACTGATGGCTGACTATGAAACACTGAAACTGCCCTTATCTCTCTCAACTTTAAAGGGTAAAGCTGCCTGCCTCATTTCCCATTTCACCAGCAAAATAGTTGACAAGTCAGTAGTTTATCGCCTTGCTGTGGAACCTCCTTTAGGTTCGTCACAGATTTAGTGCTACTTGGAGGAGCTGAAGCACACTGCTTTTATGGAGTGCCTTTGAGAGAAGAGTTACTGGTTCAGAATGCAATATAAAAAATAGGACCTCGGAAGGAACCTGTGGAGGAAGTCACATCAAGGAGGGTCTGTGTAGGATCAAGTCATGACGTCAGTCACAGCAAGGCATAACTTCCAACACAATCAGCCTCTTTGGAGAAATAGGCTCTTTTGGGAAAGGATTCCTGCTTGCTGTAATACAGAATCATAACACAAAACACAGCACCAGCTTGCTCAGATAGAAAAAAAAAAGGCTTTAACAGAGAAGCTTCTGGGCAAAACAAACAGTGGATTTTCCTGGAAAATAAAACTCATCTGGTCTCTTCATTTAAGGCAGGTGAGATTCAGGTCACTAGAGTTGAACTTGCCCCTGTGCTGCACCAGCTACATGTTCAGCTTTGACCCAGAAGGCTTTTAGCTGTGACGTTTTATAGAGGTGAATTTCAAAATTGAGCCTTCATGAAACTGTAGCTCCAGAAGTCAAGCACCCTCTGTGTCCTTGGGCACACAATTGGAAGGAACATCTGAAAGCCGCTGTGTGTGACCCCAGCAATCTGTACCAACAATAGATGCTAGAGATACCTGTGTTTTACCCAAACAGGACTGCTTCTGGACCATGCAGGACTCTATTCTCAACAGACGCAATGATCATTTCAGAAGAATGGAAGTGCCCATGAGGTTCTGGAGATGGTCTTTAGTGAAGAAGTGACAAGGGCTGGAAGATCAATGATAAGGCTTTAGTCAGAGAACCCTATTCTCAAAGCTACTTTGAAAATCAGGCTTTCATTGCAAGGCTAGGGACATGCCTGGAGCCTTTTTCACTTTATCTTCTTACAGCATGAGCACAAAAATACTGAGGCAGAATCTGAGTTTATACTAAGGTGGCTCACAGAGCACCATGAGAAATAAGTCTTGGTCTTGCCATGAAATCAAAACTATGAATAAAACAGATGTGTCTCAGGATGTTACACCACAGGAACAATTAATGGACCAGTTTAGAGACTAGGAAAAAAAAATCTGAATTATTCTAGCTTGAACTAACACAGGAGATTAAAAGGCACATCTGTGTTGGTTGTACACTAGTTTGGATAAGAGTTTTCATTTAGGTACCTTGCCTGCTCTTCCTATTATTTTTCCTTACCTTGAGCATTTTAATCTGAACCCCATTCTGCCACCCACAGGTGCTTCTGGGGAAAGGGATGAGAGTTATGATAAAAACCATGTTAAGAGACAAGATCATACTTCAGATCTTTGCAGATGGGTTTTATCTTTGCAGAGGAGTTTGACTATCACAGCTACTTTGGAACTGTTTTTAGAGCTAGGAGCAAGGCATTTTCTGTCCCTTCTTGAGGAAAAAGTTGTGTTCTCCATTCAGATGAACATCTCAAGTTAGTTGGCTTTTTCTTTTCTGACAAGCTCTTTCTTTCTGTTACTGGACTCTGGAGAGCTGTTGTTTTCCCCTTTGCTTGCACTAGGATGCTGTTGCTCCTTCATTTCCATTATGGGGCTGATGTTTTCCCTTGTTTTCATTCAACTCAAAACCCATAGTATGGATGCCACAGGCCTAAGAGTTCACTACAGCAAGAGGTGTTTAATGGCTAACACACGTGCTGCAGTGCAAGAGTTATGACCAAAAGCCCCTTCCACGAAACAGTAAGAGTTCAAGAACAAGGGCTCTTAGCATCTTGTGCTCATTTGGCCTGGGTAAGGAAAGCACAGACAATACTGGTTCGGTCACTAAACTTAGCACCAATGTCTTTTTTTGCTTACCATCTAGAATAAGGTCTGGCAAAAAAAAATATGAAGTTCTATTTCTTATCTTCTGACACAAAAAAAATGAGGTGTGCTGTGTCTCCCTGTGCACTCACAGCAGATGGCCTGATAGCAAAGAGCAGGAAATGTAGTTCTTGCACAGCCTGACTGTACCTGAGAGTGGGAGAGTGGAGCAGATGTACGATGGGAAGATGCCATTGCCTTTGGTAGGCTTAGGATCAGCCCCTTAGGCCTCCCATCAAACTCTAGTCCAAGGCCTTCATGAAAACCTGAAAATTATGACTGCTCAGAGGAGAAACCCCTGCCTTTCCTACAGCCTAGATCTGGGACTTGCCTCTACTCAGTTTGATCTTTCTTATGGGATGACAGTCATTGCTTTCTCCACAGGACACTATACTTCAAACCAAAGTAATGTACTGCCTTCAGTTACACTAATGCAATCTCCTCTGATTTATTTCTTCTACCATTTCAGTCAACGTCCCAGCGAGTCATCTACTTACCAGCTGCACATCTGCTTGACAGCTTTAGGGATCTTTCTCAAGCAATAAGTCCTGAATGTCTTTCCAGGGTCTTATGCTCCAGCTCTACTGTTTAGAGGATATTGCTCTATTTATCCTCAGCTTCATAGTCCTCTTAATGTTTATCTACCAGCACTGCCATCTTTCAAGCCACTGTACTTACAGATAAGGCATTCTGCATCTGATTACTGGTCCAGTTATTGTTTGCTGTTTGGTCCTCTATATTTAGATGTATTTTACATGTTTGCTGGCTTCATTTCCACACACTATTATCCTTGTCAGAGACAGAGAATAACAGTTGCAATCATAACAATGATCCTTTATCTGACCCCACTAAGATTTTGTTAATTCTGCTTCCTGCTCATACTCTTGTAGTTATGACATTCAGATTAATAACAGCTTGCAACTTAGACTGGAAGGGAAGGATGAGCTAGCTCCACTTTCATCTATTGGGATTCTTTTATTATTTCAGTACAGAGATATTTATTCTCTTTTAAACTTTATATTTCTCCTGATAATAACATAATTACTATCTAATTAAAAGTGGACACAAGGTTTTGTTTTGTTTTTTCCTCAGTTATGTTTCACTTGCATGATTTGTCTGAGGTAAGCTCTCCACAGGAAAATGTCTGATAGTAAAATAAACCCTGCAGTGATAAGACCCAGTTACCTTCTACTGCAGTCTCATCCTGTTTCTCTTATTGGCTTGCACTTCTTAGAACAAATAGAAATTTCTAGTTTTCCTTCAACATCCCTATCCCCAGCTTACATAGCCCTTTGACAAACCAATACCTCGGTGTCCCAGCGTACTCACTTGCAGGTGAAGTGAGAACTACAGTGCATTTATCTTGCAGCTGTTCAGTGTTTCCTACCTAGGGAGGGGCTCTGCAAATGCACAGCACTGCTGCCTGGAGAGGGAACCTGACTGTCCAAATCCTCAAGACTCGATCCAGTGTGTCATTGTCTGTGTTCAAGATGCAACTCTGTCTTTCATTACACTAAAGGTCTTCCTTCTCATTAATCTTGTTGAGCAGCTCTCCTCTCCAAGCTCTGCTGCCCACAATTTGTGATTCCTTATTGTTGATCATCCGTCACAAGTAAAATCAGTTCTAAGCACCCCATTACTCACATATTTAGAGATGTCAAAGCAAGGCCTCCATGTAGCTCCCAGTGCACTTTAGAATTCCCTTCTGCTTTCCCATCAGAAAGGCAAAAAGGACACAAGCAGACAGCATCTTATTTGAACTTACCAGGGATGTAGATTTCCTTACACAGAAAGTTATGAGGAGAAGCAAGGCAAAAAAGGCAACTATATAATACAGTTACAGTTAATGATGCGTGAACATCATAAGGTTCAGCTGAGCAAGGACCCAGTCCTGGATTCTTCAGGTGACTTCTTCAGTGCCAATACAACAGGAAAATTTTCCTTGAAGACCCTCTGTGGAAATGAAGGCAAGTTTCCTTTCTCATATTGTAATTTATATTAGGCCACTGTGCACAGCACTTAAGGACCTAGAAACCAGAGCTTTCTTTTGCTCAGCCTGGTCTTCAGTTTGGTTTAGGGACCATCTCCATAGTTATGATGTGTACATACAATTATGTCCCGATGAGATCAGGGAAACTGAAAAATTTCTGGGCAAAAAAAATCACTAATATGAGGTGTCTAAAGAAGTTTCATATATTTAATAACTTCCATTATTGGGCTAAGCCTCAGAGAAGGTTGGGAATCTCATCTTTAAATAGCATCTCTGAAAACTTTGCATTCACACACTTAGTATTAAAAGGGAAAGTATGATCAATTGGTCTCCAGGGTCTATCCACTAATGGATTCCTTTTCCAGCATAGGATTGCTGTAGCTCATTCATGCGCTCATTCATTCATTCATTCATTCATTCGTTCATTCACACTGCAGTTGCGCAAACAGACTCTGTAAACAAAAACTCTTCACCAGCAAACTCCCACCGTGCTAGCAATATTAAGTGGCAGGAGCATGAACACCCTGCAGAGAAGCAGAGGCAAAACAGTTCATTGATATTTCTCTTTCCTCTTATCAGTACAGTTGATCCTGCTTTATAACCGATGTAAAGATAGGTTACACTGGTAATAAACCTCAATACATTAAATCTCCATACAGACTGGCTGCTGAAGGCTTAGTATCAGTCATAATTATTATCCATAAAATGTTATTGAATCAGATCTTAAAAGTTAATGCTGCTTTGTTTCAAGAGATAAAGGACAGTAGGCTGGCAAGGCAGAGAAGGAAACATCGGGCTTTTGATCAATCTTTGTGTGATTTAAAACCTTAATCGCAAAACAGACTCAGCACTTATCCCAAATCCTACAAACTGGCCTAAGCTGAGTTCTGTGGCAAGAGTGATTACACAGAGGATGTTTTATCTTTGAACTTGATACCAACGCCCAGATGGAGGATGTTCTTGAACTTGGGACTGGTGAATGCCGCCCTTTCAAGACAGACTGTAATGTGCTCTCACAAGGTAAATTGCCCCAATACCAAGGGCTTTCCTGAGCTGCAACTTCCCGCCTTCCATTTGAGGCCTTGCTGCTCACAGCACCATCTTCACAAACAGGTGTTTGCTTTCGCAGCCCTCAGATGAACACAAGATGCAAAGCAGGAGCGCTGACAGAAGGCAGGAGGCAAATGGCTAATGGAGCAAGGAAGCTGTCCTACAGCTAATAAAGACTGATATCCTTCCTGTCCACAGAAACAGAGGGATCCGGGTAGGCTGCATTGATGGGCTGAGGCCAGTTGTATGAGGTTCAACAAGGTGAAGTGCCAGCACACAATACTTGGGTCACAACAACCCCAAACAGCACTACAGGCTTGGGGAAGAGTGGCTGGAAAACTGCCTAGCAGAAAATGACCTGACAGCAGCTGAACATGAGCCAGCAGCATGCCCAGGTGGCCAAGGCCAGTGGCATCCTGGCCTGCATCAGCAATAGTGTGGCCAGCACAACTGGGGAAGTGATCATCCCCCTGAACTCAGCACTGGCAAGGCTGCACCTTGAAAGCTGTGTCCGGTTCTGGGCCCCTCGCTACAGGAAAGACATTGAGGTGCTGGAGCAGGTCCAGAGACGGGCAACGGATCTGGGGAAGGGTCTGGAGCACAAGAACTATGAGAAGCAGCTGAGGCAGCTGGGGGTGTTTGGCCTGGAGCAAAGAAGGCTCAGGGGGGATTTTATTGCTCTCTACCTGACAGGTGGTTGTAGCCAGGCAGGGTTAAGTCTCTTCTCCCAGGTAACAGGAGAGGACAAGAGGAAATGGCCTCAAGTTGCACCAGGGAAGTTTAGATATGATATTAGGAACATTTTTTTCACCGAAAGGATTATCAAGCATTGAAATCGGCTACTCAAGATAGTGGTGGAGTCACCATCCCTGAAAGTGTTCAAAGAAACATGTCGGAACATGGTTTAGTAGTGGACTTGGCAGTCCACCACTTTGAACTGATGATCTCAGAGGTCTTTTCCAACCTACACATTTCTATGATTTTATTCAGCTTTCTGCACTCACAATATCAACCCAGCTCTCCCTTCCATTTTCATAGTATAATATTGCAACAAATTGAAGCCATTAGTCATCTCTACAGAGAACCAAGAAGAAAGGAACAACATGAGGTAGGAAGGAGTAAAGTGGACAAGCGTGTCCTCCCCACCAAAAACCACAGTGCTTTCCAAACAGAAAGAAATCTTGGATCCCATTTGAAATGAGTCTCATCTCCTCCCTTCCTTGGTTACTTAGCAAGTACTAATTATGGCATGGGTTGTAAAGTGAGGAAAGATTTTTAAGGTTCACCACAGGGTCTAGTTTTGAAAACAAAGAAACGGGTTCTGACTTATGTGCCAACTCTCGGCCAGCTCTGACTAGATTCACTCTCTGCCTCTGTGATGCATCTGTTTTGCCAAGCAACCATTAAATTTGGAAGCTTTACGGAATGCAACATTTTTCAAATTTAAAAAGTATGCCAAAGACATCATGCAGAAGGGTAATAAGAAGTACTTGCAGGGAGACCTATTCTAAATTGTCTACACATAGATAAGGCACAGAATTCCTTTCCTTAAAGATTTTATTAACCTTTTGCTGATGGAAGAAGATTACTGATTGAGAGCTAGATGAGGTCAGTGCAGCAATTATATTTTGAATCCTTTTCAAACAAGGCTCTTGTACAACGTAAGAAAAAAGTTAACAAAATGAATTGTTACTTAAAATGTGTCTTTTAGAAGAATAATTAACCCATAATAACTACTCCAGCCTCCTCTCCAGCCCTGAAAAGTAATCCTTTCTCATTAGTTTCAAGTTTAATTAGCATCAATAATGAAATGTCCCTCAGAAATAACCGCTGCATCACACGCTCTAATGCTGACATACCCTGCCCTACAAAGGGAAAGGCCACAGGGTGATGTCTGAAGATGAGGCTTGGCAGATCACAGACGCTCCCAAAACTAAGAAGTAAACAATATTGCAAAAACTGTGACAAAAAATGTGACAAAACCAGGTTTCTTTAAAGACAAGTGTCACAAACACATAGTGTGGAGCAGAGAAGACTTGGAGGCAGTTTTGCCAATAACTGCTGCAGCATTTCCAGCAAGTTATCAAGTCTCTCAACTCTAATTTCTTGTTCTTTCTTGGCCTTTTGGCTGAAGTGTAGAGAGAGAGACATCACTATAAAGTATATTCTATATGAGAAAATTCTATTCAGCACTTGTAGTCTAACATAATCAAATGATGCTTTTTCCATCCCTGGCTTCTATGATCTCTCTGTAAAATAGATATAATAATGCCTAGCATTGTCACCAGGATGATAAGGCTTAAAGTACTTTGAGAATCCAACATGAAAGAGGCTATAAAAAGCCCAGACACTGTGATGCATCTGAGATGGCCCATTACTTAATGGGCCAGTAGAAACAGCAGGTGAATGCCAATGTAGAAGTTGTGATCAGAGGTTTGCTGCAACTTGCAGAGCTCTGAAGGATCACCACAGATTTCTAATAGGTGAAGTCGCAGATATTCAGCTGCGTTTCACCAGCACCACAACAACCACAGTCAGAGGAACCACGCAAGCTGTCAAAACTGAGCTGGAAGGAAAACTTTTTCAAAAGAGTATGACATATGGAAAAACACCCTCTCCAATATGTCTACTCAGACCAGTCTGACCTCTTCCTCGCAAACATCAGGAAATGCACAGCACAAGAATCCCCACACGGCCCTCTCGCACTGCACTCCCACCTTCCCCACTGCCCCTGCCTTTGCCCCCTGCGCTCACCACCAGGCGTTCTCTGCTCTTCGCCTTACAAGAGAGCCTTCTGCTCTCCCTTTGTCCAGCCCACAGCTTGAAGATAGGGTCGTGGTTTTCTTTCGTGATATTAGGAATAGGTAGGTGTTCTTGCAAAGTTTGTAGAGTAGCCACAGTTGGCAGTGAGAAGTTACAAGTTACTGGCTGCTCAGCGGTCAGTCACAGAGAGGTGCAGTTCGCCCAGAGGTGGGGGCACCGACCAGCAGCAGAGAATGCATCACGTGCCCATGTCCCCCATTTTGAAGTGTGCTGTGGCCTCCCTCTTGAAAAATGTCAGTGACTTTCAGAGCCACCTAATAACTTAAGAGGGGGATACATGGTAGGAGTGTTGGGAAGCCTGTAATCCCAGAGTATCTCAGCCAATGGAGAAACAGAGAGGGACTAGAAATATGGGCAAAAGGCGATAAAAGAAGCTGCGATCTGCACTGACTTGAGAAACCTCACTGAGGTTTGTTCAGCAACCTCCCTCTTTTATTTGAATAAAAGTTTATTTTTTTTCAGATAGCTGCTCTGTCTCCTGGCTATCCAGTACCTGTATTTTATGAATAATCACAAGGCTTTGTAAGACATGAAACCAGAAAGAGCTGCTTGTCAGTAAGGAAATGGGGAGAAGCTTACAGAAAGAAACTGCACCACTTTCTTTCAGCAGTACATTACTACAAGGGAAATCCCAGTCTGAAATGGACTCAGCGTGTGTCCTTGTTTGAGCAGGAAAAGCCCCATGGGCAGCTGGCCATGGGCAGAGGGGCCACAGCCTGTCCCACCCTCCTGTTTCATGGGACTACAAGTAACCCTGGTGAAAGCTGCACATAGTATTAAAATTTACAAACCTAAATTTGAAAGTTTGGCTACAAGATGTGTGCTCTTTTAAACAGTCAAAGGCAAGGCTCATAATTTTTCAACATAAACCAGAAACTGAGTCTCTTGTAGCATCATACAAAACTGTAAGTTTGCTATCACTGAAGTGAAGGAAATAGCAGTCCTGTGATTATTAACTGCAGAGATGATAATAAATCAATATGGTAGGCTGTTTTAGCTTTTCCCTTAGAAATCTCAGTGTTCAGACTGTATTTTACTGCCGTTATTGAGGTTCTTAGAAAGCAAAAGGACTAATAATCCATAAAAAAGCACTTTCTACCAACCGATTTCAGAAGCAGTTAAAACTACCCTTACTTTGCAAAGCATCTGCCACAAAGGGAAGTATTTTGTTTCACGCATGTCAGTGGCAGAGCTGTGTATACACAACTCCTCTTCTGAGCTCCTTTCCTCCTCTGATTCTCACCTCCTCCCCGCTCACTCTGTGCCAGAGTCACTGAGGACAGACTCAGTACTGCAAGATAATTAAGTTGGAAGTCAAAGCAGAACTCCATTCTTGCAGCTACCTTCTGAAGTCCTTTGCAAAAGAAATGCTTGCTGTTAGAAACTTGTCTGAAGTCAGTTTGGAGCCAGCCACCAGCTCTTTCTGCTGGATACATTCAGAACACTTCAACCACGTTATAGATCCTACTCAGCTAGCAAGTGAAGGTGATTCTCCCTCACTACAACTGACATAGTTTATAGCTTCTTAAAGTAGAGATATCTAAGTCCTATCTGTGCTGTCACAGGGAAATTCTGAGCAGACATGCTAAGCAGGATAGTGACAACCATGAAGCTACTAGGCCGCCTCAGTCATAAATCAAAATACTCATGTAAATTGGACTTTAGTCTCAAAATGTGTTTCTTGCCTAAATATTTAAACACATAAATAACCTCCAGCCATTCCAGCTTGTCATTTTAAGCTTTCTGACATTTATTGTTCGCAAGAAAAGAAAGGTCAGACTTATCAAATCTGCATTTATGCTTCCATGACATTTTTCTCCAACCAAATCTTTCTGAATTAGAGAAGCAAGACAAATGTGGCACATTTCATAACGGACCTTTGTCAGCTCGGCGCTGCAGTCTCAGCAGCCCTGTTGAGCTCAGAAGGGCTTCTCAGGAAATAGATGCTGTGTCTCAGTGTGTAAAAAGAGATTTGGAAGGCAAGCAACATGAATCTCTGCTTGATGTTAGGCAAATCACTTGTGCCTAAAAAGTAGATTGCCTAGTCTGAGTACTCTAGTTCTGGGTAGCCCAAGGGAATGCTTTGGTGTGAGAATCAGTTGGAAATGTCCAGGCACAGTGTGGAATTTGCTGTCATTTGGGAAGCAACTTGGACTCAAAACACCATCACTTCAAAAGAGTTAGCACTGATGTACTGAAAAGGTGATACCTTCTTTACTTAGATGAGGCTCATTTAGTTGGAAATTTTGTGAGTAAGTGCTAAATACTGCCAACCTCCCCGCAACTTTTCTACTTTTTTTGGCTACTGCACAAACATTGTCACAAACACAGATTTTATTTCCTATCATGTAGTGTTCACCTGAAATGTGCAGTGAACCAAATGACCAGATTACTTCAGGATCTAATTCAATCAGACCCCGCCTTTGCTTTTGAAGAGTGTCTCTGCTTTTGTATAATAAAGCACTTAGGTGTCCCAATGCACTTCTTTGCTGTAGGTATTTATTCCCTGTTTTTAAGGATGTGGAAATAAAGCACAACAAGTTTAGAGAAAACATATTTTTAAAAGGTGCCATAAATATTCACTCAAACACAATAAACTGTTACTTGTGCCCCTTTTGGTGTTTGTTTATGGCTATTTTACTGAACATGCTTATGAATAAGAACATTCATAAGAACAGTGAACCTAAAAGCAAACAAAATTTGCAGAAAACAGACCTAGAAATCATAAACACATTAATGCATAATCCTGACACCCATCTAGGATCAGCAACACTGCCTAGCTCTGGGAAAACAAAACCCATGTGATCACAACAATCACTCGAAGATTGAACATAATTTCTAACATTATCTGCCAAATAATAGGCAAAAAATTAACAAAATCTGGTGGCTTTATTGTGAAAGCCTGGTGTCTTTGCAAGCCAAATTTTTGTGATCAGCACAGAAACAGTGCTCAAGGCACCATGGTCAAGAGAGTCGTAGGCTATGAGTTTTCCTGAGTTTTCTTAGTGCTGATGGAGCAGTGAAGTGACTTGGACAGGAACAGGTAGGGCAGCAGTAGGATCAAGGATCATGCTGCCCACGAAGCCAGGCAAGCCCATCACTAGGCAATTGGTTTCCTCTACAAGAGGCATTTACTGTTCAAGAACAGGCACCGTGGGCTGACTAAATCCACACTTCTGAAGAGCACCAGTGACTGGAGATCTAGACAGAGGTGCTACAGACCTAATAGGGCAGGAAGGATGAGGAAAGGTGCTCCTAAGCACACGCATGATTCACTGGGGTTTAGCAACTGGCAATCAGCATGAAGCGCACTGGCATCCATGACAACCCAAGGATAGAAAAGGAAAACCTTGATTTGCACTAGTTCATGTCTATAGTAAACTCAGGGGCAACTTGTGCTCTCCTTAAGCTTTGGAGCAGCAAAGCTGGCCTGTTAACTGAGGCAAAGAACAAAACCCCAGCAGAAAAAGAAAAAAGAAAAGAGCAAAGCCACTTGCACTACAGCTGAAATCTTTTAGACGCCCTATGGCAATGTCTCAGTCTTATCCACCAAGTTTTGCGTCTGCTTTATCACAGAGCAAGATCAGATCTCAGATGTGGCATACAGTTGAGGATGAGAAGAACAGAGAGCAACTGCAAAGTAGCTGATGTCTTTTACCAGTTTTCTTCTCAGTATGGCACAACTCCAAACACTGTCCTTTGAAGGCAGAAAAACAGAACCAAAAAAATAATAAAAGAAAAATATCACTAAGAGGCCTTTATTAAATGCTGCTGTTTCCTCTAAAACATGCAGAAGTAATTCTGTGGACTTTACCACAGTCAGATTTCAGCTTGGAGCTCTGATTTTCATTTACAAAATGTCTAATTTTAAAACCACATTTTGATCTAGTCTGAAGTTCTTTCCAATCTTTAGGCAAAGTATTACTCCTGCAAATGAGTTGAGGTGCATAGTAGCAGTACCCTAAAGATGTAAAGCCTAATTGCCTCAGCATTATAATAGCATTGGTACATAGTGAATGCAGACATTTTCAGGGAGAATACATGTGGCAAGTTAATAAAATTTTAGATGAAGGCCACAGTGCAGGAGTAATATTTCGCCTAGCCAGAGGATGAAAAGTTATGCATTGCTATTTAAAAAATATAATTGGAATGTTAAATCTATTTCATGAATGAAAGTACATTGACCTTTAGAGGGAGGAATGACTCATTTTCATCCCTGTATGCCCCTTCTCAACATATGCTTCCCACCTTTGCATATGTAAGTAGCAATTAGTTCTCATGGGAAGTTATTTTACAGCCAGTTCAGCTTATTAAACTTCCTGGGTAAACTCACAAGAAACCCAAAAAACCTACTTAGCAACATCTGTGGGTCAGGTGCCCTACAGTGAGTGGACCTGTGTCATTAACAGGAAAAAAATCCAAACACCAATGCAGGGTTTGGGTGGAAGGGCTCTGGATCACTGTGGAGCCTACACGAGTGCAGAGCACTCACTTTGGTCTAACCTAAACCCAAGCCTACCCATGCTGTATTATCTGCAGGATGGATTTGCCAACAAAGCCTCCATGAGACTTCTGCACAAGACATGTATCCTATCTGACTGTGTAATTTTAGCCCAGCCGCAGAGGATTAGTTGTGCAAGGGGATAGTCGGTGCTAATGCTCAGTCACTTCTTTAGTTGCTCGTACTCTGTACAGACAAATGTTAGGATTTTTCTCCCAAGAAAGCTCAGTAAGCTGTCCAGAGTACCCTGCTACAGAGACCCACTGTGGTCCAACACCATATAGCAAATCCTGTAACACCAGAATTAAATCTGGCCTGGAATGCCCTGACAGTAATATTCACACTAGCTGCTTAATTCCCCATGGTAATGTACTGGTTTTGATTAAATTCTTTTGGGGACAGTTTCCTTGGAGGTAGGGTGGAATTTCCAGTCAAAACTAAAGACAATGAGAACAGATCCAACAGCAGCCTAGAAGCTGAGGTTCACCTAAACCATGAGAGATATGCTCCACTGCATTCCTGGCCAAGCTCACCTCTCCCTTCCTCTGCATTTTTTGTTGTGTTATTTTCCACAGAAATGAATGAAATTAATTTGATTTTTTTTTTTTTGGCCCAGAGAAGCACTGGGGGAAAGATAAGAAGACAATATTTATTCCAAAAGCCTTTCCAAGAGAGGAAAACTGTCTTGTACCAAATTTTGAAAAGACCAAGCTGACACAGAATGGTAGATGGGCTGAAGACCACAGTTTCTCTAAATGGAAGCATCTTCTTGCAGGAGGATATGTTCCCACAGGGATGAGTGTGAGAGAAAACTGGCATCGAGAGTATTTGCAGGAAAGTCCTGTAGAAATTCCTGTGAACTTTATGGTTTGTCTGTTAAACAGCAGCAGCAGCCCATAAGTAGATCCTTTACCAGTTGTTCAGTAACAGACTGAGACAAAGTGTTTTATGCTTTGTACGCACATGTTGCTAAAAAGGGAAAAGGTTTACTCCAGTTAAATTTGTCTTTAAGCCAGCATCTGAGAGTATAACAGGTAAAGGCAATAAAGCATTATTTACAGGACTCTGTTGTCAACTTTAAGGTCAATGGGAATTCATCCCCTTGCAATTTTTTTCTTATCCTAAAATATAATTCATTTGCCACTCATGTGGAGAATAATCTGGCAAAAATAATTTAGCAAGGTATTTATACATTTTCCTGGGAAGTACTGCAATTGTGGGCACCTCCAGCAGAACAGAAGGAAGAAAACAAACAAACAAAAAAGCCAAGTGTATCAGCGTAAGTGAAGCAGCTTTACATTGTTAATGGAAGGATTGTGTTGTTTGAAATCCATTTCCAATCAGCTTAACCAATGAAGGAAAGGCTAGGCTGCCTTAGGAAGGGCTTTTAGTTAAGCCGTGTACACGTTAGCTGCAATGGTGTCAATAATTGCTGGGATCTGCACTGGTGGATGCTGTTCATGCTGTTACCACTGTGTCAGCACATCCTGCTGTCGACAGGGCTACACAGCACAAATTTCAGCCCGGCAGTGACACATGGTGTTCACGCAGGCAGCACTTTAGCCAAGCAGTAGCAACGGATTTCTAATGTTGTTAAACAAACTCATGTTACAAAAGCAGCGCGAAGCCACGTAACAGTGTGACTACACTAAGATGTTATTGCTGAGAAACCAGAGTTGCAATTTTAGAGCGACACAATTTAAGCATGTTAGCAACCTTGGTGTAGAATTCGGGAAGAGAGCAGGATTTTTATAGATTATGAACAGCTGCCAGGAGAAGTTATCACTTCGATATCAATAAATGAGGTCCATATTCCTTCCCTCTACTCCTCCTTTCCCTGCATCCCCTGTGATTGACTTTGCATGACTGTATTGCAGTAAGAACAGCAGAGCTTTGTCTCCAACATGATTTTACAGGGGCATAGCTTCCTACTGATCTGGAAAAACATGCATTTCTTCTCAACAGACGCAGTAAAAGCCTGTGATTTTTACTAGCTCTGGTTAAAGCTCCATCTGCATTGTATTCACAAGATCAGAGCACCTGTTAGTTAACATGTATACCCTTCACTCAGGTTAAAAACACACTTTAGGAAGACAAATGATGTCCTCCAGCTCCCTCATTTCTGTAAGTACCTGAGTCAAGATGGCATTCAAAACTAAGGCCGAAGAAGGAGATCTGTAAATCAAAACAAGTGCTAACCAAAATAAATTCCTCAAACAGAAAAAAAAGGAGACAGTGGGGTTTGATGTCTTTAATTTTTAATTTTTTTTTTTTTTTACAGCAATGGAGGAAGGTAAGACCTGCTAAAAGGTAGGGTGTGTTGGCCTCACCTAGCCACCTTGTGGTGGAGTAACACCTCTGTGTTATCCCTGCCAGATCCGACACAGAAGAGCTAACCTGGGTACCTCACTTCAGCCATAGCTGTAGGACTGACTCACAGCCAGCCTGCTCCGACGGTCTGCTTTGATTTTTGTTTCAGGCAGCAAGGAACGAGATGGGTTCCATTTGTAGTTCTTCAGATGGCTATCCCATCTTTTCAGATGAGCATCAAAAATCAGTTGCTCCAACTATGTCTTCAAAGCCCAGAACCAACTTCTCTTGCCTCTTGGAAATTTACTGAAGTATACTCTGTCACCCATTACGTAGGTGGCTACTCAGGGACACACCATTGACTTCTACACAGCTTCATAAAAGCTACCTAACTTAACTCACTGTGACAAATTCTTTGGCCCTGCAGTCCTCTAGGTATTATATTCTTTCAGTAGGAGAGGCTGAATCAGAGCTTGTGTTAAAGGTACAATGTACACACAGAATGGAAATTTGTCTAGATCATTGGCCAAAAGCAGAGCCCTGATTTGAGGTAAAGGAGCTGCCCCATACTCTGACTGGAAATCACTACCAACCAGAACAAAAATCCTAAACCAGGCTCTCTCTTCACAGAAGTATCAGTGCTACATGAGCCTCCTCTGATGTACAACTTCTTGTCATACTGTAGCAGTTCACTAAGGATAGAGTGCAGTTCACTATGGATTCTCTGTGGTTTTAAAAGGGATAGAAATTAACTCAGTTGCAGATACATAAAATTGAGAGGAACACCTTTCTGCAGGTTTGTCTATCAGCCATTACCATTTATGTTTGAGAAAGAGGCATAATGTTAATACCAATAACACTAATAGCCAATAATATTGATACCAGTAGCATTAATGTACAAAACTGGGGGTCAGCACCAGCTTTGAACATGTTCGTGCTGTTCCCTAGTCTGCCTGCACATAACCTTGAAAACACTTGCAGCACTTTGAGGAAGCATCCCTTTTTAAGTTTCAAAGAACCTGATCTTTCTGTCCTTCGACTAACAACACTTTAACCTTTGGGTCTTGGTTGCGGCTATCATACAAACTCTTAGCTTTTCGTAAAAATCCCTTAGCACTTTCAAAATAGTCGTCCTGGCCCCACGGACGTCTCTCGGTACATTTCGCACCGGTAAAGCGCAGCCTTTACGGACCAGAGGTTTGGGGAAGCCGCGACTGCTCGGGGGAGCCGCGGTTCCCGCATCCTCCGGAGCTGTCAGTGACCGGGACGGTGCGGACCGTCTGCACGCGTGTCCCGGCGGAGAGGTCACACCGCACCGCGGGGACGCGGCGGGGGCTGGGCGGGGGGCGCTGCCCGGCATGCAACGCACGGCTCACCTGCCGCCGAGACGTGGAACAGGATGCGGGGCCGGGCGGCGCGGATGGCCGCCGACAGCCCGCGCTCGCTGCCCGGGAGGGCGCCGCGGCGCTCGGGCATCAGCCGCACCCGCAGCCGCCCGTCGCCGGCGCGGAGCCACCAGGCGAAGAGCTCGGTGAGGTTGAACTCCAGGTGCGCCCCGCCGGAGCCCGGCGGCGGCTCTCCGGCGCAGCCGTCCCGCAGGCTGCCCTCGCCCACCTCCAGCACCAGCTGCTTGGCGCGCCGCAGCCGCCGCCCGCCCGCCGCGGAGGGCCCGCCGGGGGGCCCGGACGGCGCGGCCCGCGGCAGAGCCCCGCGGGCGGCGCGGAGCAGGGGCGCGCAGTCCAGGCGCAGGCGGCACCGCGCCGCGCCGCGCCCCGGCGGCCCCAGCACCAGCTCCCGCACGTAGGTGCGAAACAGCGAGGGCACGACGAAGTCCACCGCCAGGCTCCTCCTCTGCAGCCGCGACAGGCCGGGGCTATCCCGCGGCCCCGCCGCCCCCGGGGCCAAGCTCAGGGCGAGGCAGGCGGCGGCCAGGAGGCCGGCGGGCAGCCTGCGCCCGGCCATGACCCGCCGGGGGGTCGGCGGCGCCCTGTGCTGCGCCCGCGGAGCGCGATGCCGGCGCAGGTCCGCTGTGGAGGCCGGTCCTCCCGGGGAAGCTCGGGTCTGCCGGGCAGGTCCGCCCGGGAAAGCTCCGGGAAGCTCGGGGAACCCGGAGGAGCCGCCGCCGCCGCCGCTGCGCGGGCTTTGCCGGCTCCAACTACCCGCCACAACGCAGGCATTACCCAGCGAGCGCTGACGTCACGGCCGAGCGCGCCCGCCGGCAGCCAATGGCGTGCCCGGCAGCCCTCGTTATGCAAATGTCCGGGGGCGGGGCGGGCGGAGCGTTCATTGAGAAAAAAAAAGGAAAAGAAATGTCCCGCGGGCCCCCCCGGGCGCCCCGGCGGGGGATGCGCCGTCCCGGGGCTGGGGGGGAGCGCTCCCCGGGCACGGGGCTGGGGCACGCACGGCGCCCTGGCACGGGGCTGGGGCAGCGGCCCTTTGCGGCCCGCAGGGGCAGGCCCGGCACTCCGGGAAAAGGCAGGGCTGGAGCCGCACCTCCACATGGCCCGGAGGGGCTGGGGGCGGGCACCGGGCGCCGAGCCCCGAGTGGTAAGGGGCTCTGGGATCCCGTGTTCCTCGCCTCTGCTCTCTGTGCAGGCAATGATGGACAGAGCTGTTCGATTTTCTTCCTTTCCTTCCCTCTGCCTTCCTTTCCATCCTTCCCTTTCTTCACTTCCTTTCCTTCCTGGCTTCCTTCCTTACCTGCTTAAAGGCTGACGTCCACAAAACAACCCTGAACGTCTTTCCTCTGTAGGGAAAAAAAAAAAAAAAGGTTAGAAGTAGTGAGGGGAAAGTCTTAGAGCATAAGTCATTCTAAAAAACTGATCAAAATTCTTCCATTTCAGAGTGAAAACAGCCTTAAGAAATGTTCGTGCAACAATTTCCCCTTTTTTACCTTTAATAAATACAATATAATTACTGTAATTACATTAGTGCTGTGCCTTAGGATAGCTAATCATAACTCATTCATATTTCTGGAAGTTGCCTGTATGAATTAATGACTTATTATTATCTCTTTAGTTTGATACTTAATGCATGTATATTTTTGTAATCCAGGTACTTTAACTATATAATCATTAGAGTGCAATTATTCTGTCATGCGGTTATTCTTCTGCTTATATCAAGTTAATGTTAATATACAGATATTGTGGAGCAGAACCACAGCGTAATGCCTCCATAATTGTAATGCCAGAGAGTGCAATTGCAGACATGATGCTAGAAAAGGGAACCGTGATCTTTTCAGTACAGAAGCACTGAGGAAGGAACTTCAGGACAATTGACGAAGGATTAGTTAGATAATAGAGTTAATACAAAAAAAAAGCTGCTTGTGTGCTGTATTCTGCCTCATACAGGTGAGCTAATTCAAAGCCTGTTTTTAATACAGCGGCATTTCCCCAAATGAAGATAATGTGCTTTGGACATACCCCAGCTCTTCTTATTCCACCGTCCATTATATTCACTTCCCCAACATATGAACCCTAATCCTTCACTTTTCAGTTTTAGTGACTTTGGGTCTCAGTCTTGTCACAAGCCATGCGTAGAGCTGTGAGGTTCGTTTCAAATTCTCCTCGCTCTGAGCAAAGACACCAGACCACGGGGCAGGGAACTCTTGGGCTTTACTGTGGAGTCACCTTAACTCCAGCAACCAGCCCACTAGTGAGACTCCGAAAGTGGTGGCTGACAAGACCTGAGATTTGTACAATAGACTTCCACAAGTGGTGACTGACAAGCCCTTCATTTTGTACAGGACCCTTCCATAAGCTCTCAGCTCCTCACAGGAAACATCTCCAAGGTGCTGGCTTACAAGCCACAACACAGCAAGACGCAAAGGTGCTGCCTCACAAGACATTTCTACAAGCTCCCGACTCCCAAAACAAACTGCAGTATGGAGTACAGAGTAAAATCATGGTTATGCTTAGTCCTCCACAGCATTGATGATTTATCTCCCTAACTCCTAAAACATGCATTGCGGCACTCAAGATAGAATATGCCACCTGAGGAACCTGACCAGGCCTAAGTCTGTGGAACATAATGAGGTGCATCCCAGAGTCCCGAGGGAATTGGCTGATGGAGTTGCCAAGCCACTCTCCATGATATTTGAAAACTCATGGAGGTCAGGTAAAGTCCCTGGTGACTGGAAAAAAGAGAAACCTTGCACCCAGGTTTAAGAAAGGGTAGAAAGGAGGACCCTGGGAACTCCCACCTGTCAGTCTCACCTCTGTGCTTGGGAAGATCATGGAACAGATCCTGCTCAAAGCTCCTGGAGGACAAGAAGGTGACTGGCAACCACCAGCATGGGTGCACCCAGGGGAAGTCCTGCCTGACCAACCCAGTGGACTTCACTGATGGAGTGACTGCAGCTCAAGCTGGAACAAAGAAATAATCTGAGTGTTGGAGCACCTCTCCTCTGAAGAAGGGCAGAGAGTCCCGGACTTGTTGAGCCTGGAGAAAAGGAAGCTCCGGGAAGACCTTCTTGTGGTGTTTCAACACTTCAGGGAGTCTTAAAAGAAGGTTAGGGACAGACATTTTAGCAGAGCCTGTTGCGATAGGACAAGGCTTAATGGTTTTCACCTGAAAAAAGTACGAGTTCCATGCCAGATAGGAGGAAGAAATTTTGGACGACGAAGATGCTGAACCACTGGAACAGGTTGGCCGGAGAGGTGGCACATGCCCTGTCCCTGGGAACTTGCAAAATCAGGTTGAAGGAAGCTCTGAGTAACCTGATCTAGTTGAAGATAACCCTGTTCATTGAAGGGGGCTGGGCTAGGTAGGCTTTAAAGGCCCTTCCCAACCCAAACTCTGTTAAGATTCCATGCCTTCCTAGTGTACCTTTTTCTTTTTTGAGCATGGTGGAATCACCCTCTGATCAACAGCCACTCTTGCTTTGCATCCTTTGACTCAAGATCTAGAGGTAAGCTCCTGCCACTAGTGGCAGCACAGGAATACAGAGAATCTGCTATCTAACAAAGTAGGCTACATGCTCTCTAGCAATGTAGGTGAGAGTACAACCCCATCTGATGGACACATCCCATCAGCACTCTGAAGAGTTGTGACATCGAGATGAAAAAATGGGTCATTTGAACACCTTTTAATAGCTTGCATGAAGAAAAAAGGGGAAACACTGCATCTGCAATCCCAAAAATGAGGTGGATTTTCCCCTGACTTTCTGACCCTTTTGGGAGAGATTCCCAGGTATCAAGGCACATGTCTGTCCTCTCTCTGCTGTCCTGTTCCCATTCAGAGATGGGGCTGATGTCTCCTGAGACAGCTGGCTGGTGGCACACAACTCGGGAGAGAGGCTCATGCGCTGGAGGGTGGGGCTGCTGCCAAGCAGAGGGACCTTGAGGGGCTGGAGAAAGGGGCTGACAGGAACCTCCTGCAGGTCAAGCAGGGCAATAGCCAAGTCCTGCAGCCAGGCAGGAGCAAGCCCTTGCAGCAGCAGATGCTGGGGAAGAGGCAGCTGTAAAGCAGCTGTGCAGACACCTGGGGTCCTGCGGGATGCCAGGCTGGCCAGTTTTGGAGCCACAAAGTGCCCCTGGGACAAAGGCAGTAGGTGAGGCTGCAGTATGCCAAGCCTTGGCAGCAGGTGGAGGGAGATAATCCTTGCCCTCGTGGGTGCCCAGCTCTGGGCTCCCCAGCACAAAGCAGACATTGGCCACCTTGTACACAAGTCCTGCCCCTATTCCATGCCCCAGGGCCCACTCCAACATCTGCTGGGCTCTGACTATTGGTCAGTTGGAGCCAACATCCAGCAGAAGCAGCAGCATGTTTGTCCTGGCACACATCAACTCTGGGACAAGGCAGGTTGTGACCAAGAGGCACCAAGCCAGCCCTGACAGCCCCCATCCCACCCTCACTGTCGCCCACTGGCCAGTGCCCTTGGGGCAAGCCCAGGCTCCTTCCGTCCAGGACAGGATGGGCCTGGCCAACAGCTGCTTCAGCTCCAGGTGGGCTCCCACCCAGCTCAGGGACACACGGGCATGGTCAGGTCCCGCAGAAGTGTCCGTCTTTCTCATGCCCACAGCTCTCTGCTCGTCAGGGAGGTGCTCAGTGATGCTGAGGTGTTGCTGAGCGCAGACGTGGCTGTGACCTGCAGTAGGAAGAGGAGCGAAAGGTGCCTTCTCCTCCTCCAGCAGGAATTGGTGGTTGCCAAGTTGCGGTAAGAGCCTGGGAGCCCAGCTGCCTTCACCCCATCCCTGGCCCTGGGACCAGGTCAGACACAGCCTGGCCTAAGCCCCAGGCCCCAGCCCCTTGGTGTTGGATGTTCCAGTGTTTGTCCCAGCACAGGCATGGGGGGACAACAGGGCTCTGCCCAGCGGGACACCAGTGAGGCCAGCTGCAGCTCACTACTCCCCTCCTTTCCCCTCCCCTCTCTCCCTTTCCCTTTCCTCGGACAGGGCACCACCCTGCATGCACAGCTCTCTCTGGCCCTGGACCAGCTGTAGGTGCTGAGAAGCACGAAGGAGGTGGCAGTGAAGAAAGCAGAGGAGGAGCAGGAGGAAGGCAGCAATGACATAGATGGCACCTCTGTCTTCCTGATCTGGCCCACCGACTCCTGCATTGCCACTTTTGGGTTAGTTGTGGTGCCACATGCCACGGCAGGGCAGGTGAGATTCCCAGCCATGCAGACACCACACAGGAATGGCCTCTGCCCTCTGTGCAAAGCCTGGGCAAGGAGTAGATGGGGGCATTTCCACATCCTTCCTTTGGTGCCCAGAAAGGAAGGTAAAGCTGTTGCTCTGGCAAGTCCAAGGGAGCCAGGGCTTGGGCAGCACCTCTCTCCTGCCCCCACGACGGGGCCTTATCCTACCCCTGAGTCCTTCCCCACGGGGCCAGGCTGTGCAGGCGAGTATGTCTGCCCAAAGGCTGGACGAGCAAGGACACCCACTGGGCATCAGCCACTGGACACAGCTCTGCAGGGACAGAGAGCCTGTGCTGCTGCCCACAGCTTGGAGAAGGGCAGGGCAAGGTTTGGGACTGGCTGTCCCGGTGACATGCCAGCTCTCAGGAGCCTGTGTGCTGGAGCCACAGTTGCAGCTGCCGGCTCCCTGCCTGTCCTGCTGCATCCCTCAGCATGGCACTGAAAGCAGGGCAGGGCAGGCTGTGGGGGCACTGGCCTGGGGTCTCTGCTGGTGGGCTTTTGGTCTCTTTTCCTTTGCAGTAGGAGGGACCAGCAGAAGCAGCAGCAGGAGGAGGAGGTGGCTGCCCTGGCCCTTTGTTCTGTGGCGGAGCCCCTGCCCAGGCACCAGGGCAGGTGGGCTCTCTACTGCTGTTAGAAGGCAGCTCCTCAGACAAGTCCCTGCCCTCCTGTTTCCCCTGCAGGAGCTGCTGGTTGTCCTGCACCAGCAAGGACTGACCACAGAGGGCATATTCAGGACATGTTCCATCACGAGAGCCCTTCAGGAGCTGTGGGAGGCCCTGGACCACAGCGGAGATGTCTCCATGGGAAGCCAGCCTGCGCTGCTGCTGGTTGTCCTCCTGAAGGTGAGTGCTTCTGACCTGCAGCTGCAAGAGCTCCTGGCTCTTTAAAGGCTCACCAGGAGCCCTTGGCATTGCAGGACTTCCTCCAAAGCATCCCCTCTAAGCTCCTTATCACAGAGCTCTACAAGAACTGGATGTCAGCAATGCAGATGGCCAGCAGGGAGGAAAAGATCTGTCAGCTGAAAGGGTAAGCAGGCAGCAGCCTGCCTCCTGAGCAAGGAGTGGGAAAAGGCTGAGACTTGTCTGAAAGGCGGCAGTCTCCTTAAAATGCTGTTTTTTCTGGCAGCTTGCTGTTGCTGGGTTGGGATCAGACTGTGGGGGAATGGACAGAGAGCCTTCCCTGGCATGGCCTTGGTTGAAATGAGAAGCTGGGAGGCAATCATGCTTCTTTCCTCAAGTGCAGAGCCTTGAGTGCTGGCTGAGAGCACCTGCAAAGCTGCACAACTGCAGGAGAGGCAGGAGGGCAGGGACTTGTCTGAGGAGCTGCCTTCCAACAGCAGTGGCCAGAACCAGAGCTCTGCCCCACACTAGTTCTCTTCTCCTGCCAAGTGGCTGGGTCCAGATGCCTGAGCCATGAGGGAAGAGCCCAATCCCCCATGCCCAGAGTCCCTGGGGACACTGGCTCTGGAGCAGCTGGAAGAAGGGAGGGATGGGGACCCCTGTGCAGGCTGCCTTACCTGAGGGGCCTGGGCAGTGTGCCATCCTCCCCACAGAGGGCTGCCAGGGGCTGCACAAAGAGTGCCCTGCTGCAGCCAGAGCCCGCCTGCCCTGGCACTGGGGCAGGGGCAGAAGGCAAAGTGAGCTGGTGTTGCCTCGAACAAGAACTGACTCCCAGAGATCATGGCTTTGCCTATCTAATCCAATTTGGGGGATAAAGGTTTGCAGGCTACTCCGAGGAAAAGGAAAAGAGAAGGAAAAGACGAAGAGGGGAGGCCTGGCCCAGAGAGATGGACTGCCAAGAAGAAAGGATGAAGAGGAAGACATGAAGAAGAAGACAAGAGAAGCACAGGAAGGTCTGGCAGGTCAGGAAGCCCAGGTGTGTCCCAGGCTCTGCTGTCCATCTCTCCCAACTGTCAACACTGCCCTAAGTCAGCCCAACTCCCTGGCAAGGGTTGGCAAGAGATGGTGCTGAGCAGGGCTTGGCAAGAGCTCCATGGCAGCTCCCCAGGGGCTCTGCACCCAGCCCTGCTGCGTGGCACAGGGGCACTGGGCACCTCTTCACATGCCCTGGGCTCTAAGGGCATCCATCCCCTGTGGGGTAAAGACCCCAGAACCAGCCCATCACCACTGCCAGCAAGAGTTCTCTCTGCTGGGCCATAAACAACTCCTTGTCAGCTGTACTCGCCAAAGACAGGGGAACCAAGGCATGCCAATTCCTGCCTCTGTGGGTTCACTTTCTGACTGTTGTTGAAGGTGCTGCTTTCCTGTTGCCAGCTGAAGCCCTGGAATTCATGGGCCTGCCTCCCCCCTTACCCCTGAAGTTGTGTTTGTAGTAAAGTTAGCTTTTATTTGTTCTCAGTATGTCTGACATACGATGTTATGGACTGGGGAGATGTTTGGGGATGAATCCTATGGGGAAGTGCTGTACTCTGACTGCCCTGCTTGAGCAGGCTCATCGAGAACAAGTTGCCCTGGACAGTTCATGCCCTGATAGTTCTGGGAGTTCAAAAAGAGATTTCTTTCCAAATAGGACCTTTCTTTTCCTCCATCCTTCCTCTTTAGCAGGGATCTAAATTTGGGTGGTTTCTTTAGTGCCACATCACTGTAGGAAGAACTATGAGAGAGGCACTAGAGACCACAGGACAGGTAGAATTTGATGATGAAGATATCAGACTGGAGAAGGCCAAGGAAGAAGCAGGGCCTTTGATTGAAATTCAGCCCTGGCCAGCTGGAAAGAAACATGCCCTGTAAGCACACACTGAGGCACGAGACCTTGCCTGGGCCTGAGAGCTGTGTCAGGGCACTGACAGGAGACCCCCAGCCCCTGGAATGGCGGCTGGGCAGGTGAAAGGAACCTGGTAGGATCCCTGCAGGGCCTTATCCATCAGGCCAATGGGCACCTTCCATTGCCTTAGGGCTGGGAAAGAGTGGAGAGCTCCTGGTCCATGGCTGGAGAAGAACTTCTCCCCTCCTCTGCACCAGGACCTTGCTCAGCTCTGGAGCCCTTGCCAAGGACAGCCCCAGCAGGTGGGTGCTGTCAGCATGGCAGGACACTCCAGGGTGCAGCCACAACACTTGGCACTGGGGGAAAGCTGCCACCCCAAAGGACCTCCCAGGCTCTCTAATCCCAGCCTGGCCCAATGGGTGAGACAGTGCCCTCAAGACGGGCTTCACAGCCCTTTTGCCAAGGCGCTGAATTTTCTTGGGAGCATCAGCCACCAGACCCACCTCGTTTCTCACCAGGGTGTAAAAGAGCCAAAGGAGACTTCTGTGGAGGTCTCTGGTTTCCTGCCTTTTTCCTAAAATGGGCAGGTTTTGAACTCTTTTCTACTTCTCCTTTAGTCATGGCATTGCTCAGGATCAGCAATTAAAGCAGACACACAGCATCAAAACTCTTTGTCCTCTTGGACCTGCCTTAGTTCCAGCACCTTGGGGATTGAAAACTGTGATTCTATGACTGGTAGTGTCTGCTTTACACACCACTGGACAATATACATGAGTCAGAGGAGCATGCCATATACCCTGCAAACTATTGTGCAGAAATTCAGGGTTTACAGTTTCCTTCACCAAGAAGAGATAGTTTACCAGCTAAAGCAGTGCTAAATTTTGGAAGAGAAAATCAAGTGCTATAATTGTGGGTGTTTATCACAGTTACAGTTTTTTCTATTCATAGAAATTTGATTTCAACAGGGTAAATCTGTGCCCACAATACAAATGAGATCATCTGCAAACAAAGTAAATGGAAGAGGCACTTTCTATGGCTTTGTTTTATAACTGTTTTGTTTGAAGAGTTATTCTTCAGTTTCATTTTTTTCATATATCTTCATGTGAAGTCAAACACAGTATACTATAACTCTTTAATTAAAGCAGGTTTTCTTTTTCAGTAGGAAAAACACTAAAGGATAGTGTCAGTCCTGTTAATGTCTGTGAAAGAATTCTGTCATTGATAGAATGACAAGTGCCTGCAGTTTGTTTAATTTTTTGTTGTAGTAGTACAGCAAAAGTTCCTCCCAGAAAGTCTAAACCCCTTTACACCACTTGAATAGCATGCCTTTTAAAGAGCTGGACCTTATCATCGGTATGTTCCCCAGTGAGGGAAGCTTTTAAGTGGGAGAGAGCTGATGTATTAACCCATGCTTAGCCTACTGTGTACTGATTGGTAGACAGAGAAGCAACTAGTCAAAATCATGCATACCCAGAAAAGGACTATGCCAGAATGTGATGTACATAAGCTATATTCCACTGAAAGATGGGACAGGGATCAGTTAGCTTCTTTTGGGAATGGGGAAAATCTGTAATGAGCTATTGGACTATTAGAGCCCTTGCTGTGTTCCCCAGGTCCTGGTGGCAGCTCAACAGCAGCTTGGTAGGCAATAGCAACTGGAAAAAGCTGGTGAAAGTCACGTGGAGTCACTTCCTCACTTCTCTAAGTCCCTTAATTCTTCCTCTTTTCCCCTACCCAGAATGTAAGTAACCTCATTTGTAAACATTTATGCAAGCTAGGTCTTCTGGGACTGGGAAACAATTCCCAGCTGGGTAGAAACCTGCTAAGCCTTCAAGTGGAAATGCAGCATGTGCTCAGTTTCTTAACAAACCTAGTTTCATCATTTTGGGGTAAACAGACACAAGCAAGAGACTCTTCCAAAACTCTTTTTGTTCTGTGGTAGCTTGAACCCAAAAGTTGTTGCTGGACTGCCTACTGCTTATTTTTCTGGCCCCCAAACTAGAGCTCACTAGCCACATTTGACCTTACACCTTAAAGAAGAATAGGTGTTTCATTATGATGTCCGAAACAGTGAGGCTCCTGGGGACCAGCAGGGAACTGGGAGAGCATGGTTAAGTCCCATCAGTGCCTGCAGCAATGCTCTGGGGAAGCCTGGTGTTCAGCCTGGGCACTGGAATACCCTCCCCGAGACTCAGCATTTACAAAAACTCTTTGGAACAACCCAGCAGCACAATTATCATTTTAAGAAGATGATTAGCCAGAAGAGCAGGAGGTGATAATAGCTGGGCAACATCTGAAAAAGCAATAAAAGTTACATGGGGCCAGAGAAAGCTGAAAACAGAGCATGGAACTTAACACTAGGCACTGCTATTCACAATTACAAATAGGAGATGGCAGCCTGATTTTCTGAACCTTGTTCTCTCCCTTGTTTGTCCATTTATGTTGGTGAAGAAGTTATGCTCCACTATAATTTGGATATGTCCCTATTTTGCTGTAGCCTCTAAAACTGACTGCAGCGTACATGAAGACATCATCACCTACTGGGTTTCAATTGTCTGAAATTTCCAAATTAGAAGGTTGCTGGTTTCCTCTCAACCATCAAAACATTATGCAGCAGTTTGTGTTAGGAGACTAGTCATGGCAAGAGTGCATAACTGCCTCCTCTCTGCTCTTTCCCACCCAAGGAAAAGGTCTTACTGTCAGGTCTGCCTGGGCTGATTCTCATCGGCATGACTTTATCCTAAGATGACCTCTGCTGTCTGAGGGTAACTCCAGTGTTGCTTTTGTTTGTTTGTTTGTCACAGATGATAAACATTGAAAGTGTTTCATTATACAACTTTTGAAATAATTTATATCCTTGGTCGTGAGTCAGTCAGTCATATTTTCTTTTTCTCACTATTACCTGATACAATGCCTTGTTTAAGAATGTTAGAGGAGGAACTAATTAGCAGAAGTATTTTAAAATGAAGACAACTTGCTGCTTCGTTTAGTAGGATGGGAGCCTAAAACACTTTTCTCTTTCAGTAAAAAAAAAAAGCCTTTCATCCAAATAAAGAAACTTTTATCCAAATAAGGTCTTCCTTGCTGCAGAATGTCCCTCACTGACTGGCCCATGCTGCTACACTTTTGTTATAAATCATAGCCAGAGTGGGAACACTAAACTGTGATACACAGCTCTATTCAAATCACACTCGCTTTTCTATCTCTGAGGAGCTTCCTTGTTGTGGAGACTTGTGAGTTATAAATAGGACAACATGTAACAAGGTTCATTGCAAAGATATGCCAGACAATATTTCCTCTGTGGAGAGAGAATCTTTTAAGAGAACCTTTTTATTTTCCTGCTTTGGTACCCAGTTCTGCAACAGACCTGAGTATGCAAAGACTCAACCAATGTGGTAGGACTCAACACTTCTGGACTTGCTGCTTCTTTTCCCTGCTTTACAACTGACCTTAATGCAGCATTTCAGTTCATTCACATGCAGAAGAAGGAATTTCTCTCAGCCTGGATTAAAATTTGAGGATCTGTTCAGAGACATCATGAGACAGCATTACTACACAGGACAAAGGCTGTCTCCATCAGCATAAGGTGTTTGAAGCTTCGTCATTCCAGAAGCAGAGAAGAAAACTAGTTGTGACTTGAAGTTAGACTCCTTAATTGATATCTTACTCCAGATATCCTGTGTAATGACTGTGGGAGTCCAAAGCCTGCCTCTATTTTGTAGTCCTCCTTCCCTCTGCTGTGACTGGTTCGGTGACTGTGACAGTCTGACCCACAGACAAGAAAGGATGTGAAGGAAAGCAAGGGTTTAAAAGGGTTAATCAAAGTATCTTGCTCTAAGAAGATACACTCACTCAGCTCTATCTTGCTCAAGGGAAATTTTGTCCTGTTCAGTGTAGTAGACCCAAACCCACAGAAGAATATTAGGAACATTGTACAAAGGGCTTAGAGGTAATAAATCAAGGCAAAGTAAG
>JAWMRA010000113.1:13058733-13079881 GCA_035584735.1 Pseudotriccus pelzelni
GGAGAAGAGAAGGGCAGGGATGCAGGCACAGCCTTTGCCCCCAGCCCAGGGGAGCAGCTGCTCAAACGCAGCCCAGCAGGACTATCTGTGCTGCTGGGCATGTGGGGGATTGTTGGGGATCACCTCCCAGAAATACAGCTGTCAGGAACCTCAGTGCCAGTGGGCCAAGGAGCTGGTCCTGGAAATCACCCATCCAGGACATGGAAAGCTTTGAACGGCTGTGGCTATCCTGGAATAGACTGTGCCATGTGCATCCATTTCTCTTAACAACCCTTGTCCTGCAAAAGGAAGGTTTCTCCTAGGCAAGACATTTCCTGGGGAAAAGGCACCAGGAAGTGTTTGAGAGGGAGGAAAACCTCCCATAGCACAGGGAACCAGATGCACAACTAATAGTTTCTTGTTGAATGGTGTGCTTCAGGAATGGTACTCCCCAGTTTAGTGTTCCTACTGAAACTCCAAACCACGTGCTGCTTGCTTGCTCACTCCTTCCCTTTCCCCCTGGCCCTCCCCACTGCAACAGATTGGAGAGGAGAACTGGAGGCACAAAAGGCAAAGGTCATAGGCTGAGAGAAGAACAATTTACCGGAAACAGCAATGAGATACAGACTAGAACAGGAACAGCAACAATACTAATGCCAGACAGTAGAAGAAAAGAAACGATCCACAGTGAAAAAAGCCCTGAATACTGGAACCCTCCCTCCACCATGTTTTCTTGACTGGAAGGAACTCCTGGCCAGAAGAGAGCTCCTTTCTCCTGCCTCCAGTGAGGATGTGAGGTGGTTGAGAATAACCTTTGTGCCCTAGTCCTATAACAGCTCCTGCAAACAATTAATCCTGTCCTGGCCAGAACCAGGACATCTAGGTTTTCTTGATTTCTTGGGTTTAAGTAAGGAAGGGGGTGGAGGGAGGGACACGTGTCACGACTCATGGGTAGGACCTCTAATCACATCTTTCCTGTTGCAACAGTCACAATGTTTTGTCATCCCTGGTCCTCCACAAGTCTTCCTTCTCTATAGAGTAGTGTTCTGTAACATAATATCTGATACAGAAAGATTTCAAATCAATCTGTTTGCTTCTATTCCTTTGAGCTCAGATTACTTACTGGAATAAATGCTAAATGGACTGAATTAAATCCGGGGCCACCAGTCTTTTCATTCAGCTTCTTTTACTCCAGTGGATAGTCATACAAACCTGTGGAACTCTACCTCAGTGACATGGGCTAGTGATAACGACTAATTTTGCAGAATATAGTATGCTGGGTGCATGAAATGTTCTAAAAATCTCTACAAACAGTTTATTAAGGGCGTTTTTCCTGCTTCCACTGATCAATCAGATTTTCATCAAATGAAGCCGCTGCTGGGGGATTTCTACAGTTTTCAGTTCTCAGTATTTTCCTGTGGGATTCAATCAATTTAAGCCTAATGCTGGGCTCATTTTGGTGATTAGTGACTCTCCTATTGACTGTAACTGGGTAGACCCAGGGCACACTTCAGATTTTCAAGTCATGTACAGAATAATTTGCTACAGATAACGTTACAGAACCAATTAATTGATTCTTTTATGCTCAACCTCTTGCTAAGATAGACCACATCTTCTCAAATTTATTCTTTATCTTGGAAATTATTGGGGCACCTCACTGACCTCTCTCTTAACTGGGAAGTTAAAGCTGGCCCCAATGATAAGTAAGGCTGGAATGACTAGAGAATTTGCTCTCTAATCTCTCCTCAGGGTGAGATAAACAATCTGTGGTGGCATACTGCAGCCTTCCTTCACACTCCCCTTTCATATTTGTAGGTGCTGTTACCTGGAGTGGAATCAGTCACTCTTGTCTTTTTAGCCTCTGCCTTCTCTACTACATTTGGAAGAAAAAAAATTTAACAAACCGTTGATCGGGATAAGGGTTTAGGATGTGCCTTACCCAGGTGTATGGGAATTTACTTCTGGTTAGTGTCACCAGTGCGGGTGATGTACAGACCCAAGTGGCTCTCCCACCTTCTGAGGGGATGTTCCCTTGGGGATAATAAGGAAAAAGCCCTGAGATGCCTAGGGACAAGACAAAAAGAGGGTGATCTTTGACTGCATTTGGGTGGTGATACAGCTTTGCATTTCTAAAGCACACACTGCACTCAATGAAATAGTCTGTATATGCTTGAGGAAAAAAGTCCAAAAGTAGGGTTCTGAGACTGTTGCAGCTAACAGACTGTTATTTAACAGTCCCAAGGAAATCAGGTAGTGCATCAAAGCAGGTAGATCTGAACTTTTCCCACCGTATTACCTGGTTACATTCCCACAAAACACAAGAAGGTTAGAGCTGAAAACTGAAATTGTGTCTTTATTAATAGGCTTTAAATGAAACAGGAACAGCTGTTAATACATCGAAAGAAGAAAAGTGAAAATGGACCCATTAATGCATGAAGAGAGACGAAGAAATCAATGATGGATCTCCAGTGGTTGAGTTGCTGGTCTCCTTTTTTATCTCCTTTTTTTAATTGGTCTTTGACAAGGAGAGTGGTATGGACAATTGGGAAGGAATAGAAGCCTGGCCAATATAGCTGCTAATGAAGGCCAGGTAAGAAAAAACTTTGTTCAACTGAGTGATAGGTTGGGATCAGCAGATCCGGACAATATGCTTCCCAGGTTTTTAATTTAGCTAATGAATTGATTCTGTCGCTGGCAATTAATTTTGAAAAGCAGAGGAAAATGAAGGTAGTCTCAAAGGCAGAGGTTGGGGGGATTAAATACAGTACTAACCTTTACTGTGAAGGAAAAAAGTCACACTGGTAGGTCAACATTTCAGCATCAGCAAAAGAGTGAAAGAGAGCAAGCCAGACAGAGGACTTCAATGGAAGGTGCGAGAGCTGAGGGTGTGACACCCATGGAAGACAAATTCTGCTGACAAAAGGCTCACAATCCTTAAACATTAAAATATTTGTGCCAGGAAAAGTGTTTTACCTGTTGGGGCTCTAATTGCAACTGTGTAGATGTTGGAAAAGACACAGTAAACTTCACACATCTGCCTTCTAGCAAACCTTTACCAGAACTTCCTGGGAAATACTACTGGGGTAATAGAGCTGAGCAATATCACATGGCCTCAAGATCAATCAGAAGAGTATTGGAAATGGAGTACTGTGTGAGGAGGATGGGTTTACAATATACCGAGGAAGCATCAAAAGTTGCTTTGCTTTAATACTTCTGCTTGTACTTAGCTGATAATGTAAGCTCCTTAGGCAACACTGCTTTGGCAAGGCTTCACCACAGCCAAATGTAGAGATCGTTATTTGAGCAGGTGTGTAAGACTGTCACCAAAGCAGAAGTAGAAAAATATTGTTGAGGAACAAAGCCAAGCTACATGCAAGAAGATCATGTTCAAGAACAGTGTTTTGTGTCTAGAAGGAAGAAATAATGACTGCTGAGTATCGGCACTCCTAGTGGTTTACAGAGGGAGATGCCATCTATGTTTTCCCCTTCCCACTGAGTTCCCAGTACAAGTCATCTGTTATCTTTACTCTGCGAGTAACATTTGATCCAAGGTGCATTGGCAAGGCCTGAAGGCAAACTATCCGTACACAACAACAATATAAAAGAGAGAGCTGAGGACGGGGACTATTCCTAGATAAAATTTTCTGTACCTAGATATACCTACTTGAAAGGAAGAATACTGAAAGAATAGAACTGGTAATGCACACATTGTTTGGGACTGTGTAGGAAGAGAGAAGCAGCCACAGTCCCTCCATGCAGTGTGATCCTGCTTCCTAAGCAGAGCTAAACTGCCTGATAGGCATATTAGACCAACGGGATCCAACTGACAGCCCAACCTTTCCTTTGGTAGATCTTCCCTCAGTAGGGTTAGTCTGAACAATTGCTGATCAATTAGCATCTGATTTATGAAAAGCATGGCTGATTTTCTTACTCACTGCCTTGCTGCTCAGAGTCCCAGAAAGTGCAAGACTTTGATCCAGAGCTTGTAATTGAGGGGCCAGATCTGAAAGCCTGTAAATCTCCACTGTACTGACTTCAATGTAGCTACTTTGAATTTACACTAATGAGGCAGAGAGTAGATTCTGGCTCTTGCTCATCACTTTGTAATCACTCTGACTCCCTGAGACAAAGGCAGTGAATCAACAATACTCATTATTTCATGTACGGCTTTGCTTAAGCTACCTGCCCTTTCTTTAGCTATTGAGTGTTTCTGAAGTAGCCTTCCATTTGCCAAGATAAAGCATAATAGCCTCTTTTATTACCTTCGTTTTTTTCGTCTTCCTCATCACGTCAATTAGTGTGTTTGCATTTTAACAGAGATCCTGCCTGAAAGCATTCTATCCTCTAATGTCACAATTAGTGTTTCTTTCTGTTGGACCAATTATAGGTGATAATGTTACTATTTGACAGTGTTTGTGTTCTAATTAAGAGCCTGATTGCAAATTTGGTGCTTCACTCCAGCCAAGCTGCTTCTCTTTCACAGGGTATCCCCTAGCCGCAGCTATCTACAGACCTTTGGAATTATATATGGAAAATAAAAATAGATGAGTCACCACCTGTATGAAATATTTTCTCACTTTCACCCAGATTCATCTCTCCTCTCTCGTTATTGAATACTCTAGGCATTTTTTCTTATTTGGTGAGAATCTTTATCAAGGACAGAGCACGCCACAGTTAAAAGCAGAATGGAGCTTTTGAATGACAAGCTTAATCCATCACTTAAAGCTCGCACTTTCAAGTGTCAGCCATGAACCACTGATTGTTAATATCACCCAGCACCAGGGTGCATCAGTACAACTGTTTTGCCCATTAAGAAAAACAAACAAATCAGTGCTGAGCGTCAGGCTATAAAACGGGAAAAACCACCCTATAAAGCAGGTCTGGGGACAAAAATGGAGTAAGATGAATTACTGTGTTTATAATAGGGGGGAAATGCCATTGCCATTAAAAAAAAAGATATATCTGATCTCATTTTTAGCACTATGTGAAACAGCATTACCTTTCCCGTAACTCTGCTTGCCTCACCTTGCACGAATGCAGGGGTCTGCTTCTAAATCTGCACCAGAGGTTACATCCCTTTGGATGCTGGTATGCACAAGAGAGGTTATAAAGCATGTGTGTACGAACAGAGCAGGGTGGAAGCTGATAAGCAGCATGTTTGTGCAGTGTGTGTTGTGATTTTCATACCGTGTAGGATCAAACACATCACCAAGGGAGCGTGACTTTTTTCCCCTGATCACCTGAATGAGCAATATACAGGAACAAATATGATCCCGTCTTGTTTCAGTGCCCTCAAGTAAATTGTGCTCACAAGAGGGAAGAGGCCAATTTCATGGCATTCAAAGTGATGGTTGAAATTTCAAAAGCAGTCAAGCTAGTTACAACATTCCTGTTTCACAGATGCCAAAGGACCCTGCAGAGGAACTCTGTATATGGGAAGCATTTTCTCTGAGAGGACTCAGCTGATCACATTAATTCAGGAGAGCTACGTTGTGAAATCAAAAGCATTTCAGCATCATGTAATGTCCCAGTGTGAAGCCTGGTCCTGCACTGGCACAAACCACAGTGCACAGAAACAAGGCCTCACTGAAAAGCTGTCAATGTGATTTGCTTTCCCACTTGGCAAGAGCTCTTGCTGCCCAGGAAGTCATTAGGCAGCTCCCAGTTGGGACTTGCCTTCTTCCAAAGAGGTTTGTCTGAATAGACTGCAGAACCACTGAAGTTTTGGATACAGGTTCCCTGTCTCTGGACCTTGCAGAAGAAGAGCAACCTGTAGCTCAGCTTCTCCAAGTTGCCAGATCTAGTATTAATCCCTTTAGAGCTTAAAGGATTTTCCCTGTAGGTGCTTTGGATTTAAAATCCACTTCTTCGGGGTTTCAGTTGAACATATGGCTAAAACATACAGACATGCTTATGAAAAGATTTAGAAGCGCTATCTCTTTTTACTTGCAGTGCAAGGAAATCCTAAAATACTGTGCACATTTCTCTGTCTCCCCTTACTGCTCTCTTAGGTTCTTAGGCGTTTGATGTGCTCAGGTCATGGCTTTTCTGCTGAAACATAGAACCTTCCTCCTGTGTAGCTATATCCCTTTTCCCTTAGCTAGTCCCCCTCTTCAGAGAGGCATACGGCCTTCCTCTTTCCTGTCCAGACTTCGTATGCCTGAAATTCTCCTGAATTTTATCCAGGTCATTGTCCTTTGTGGCTTTCAAGGCTCCTATTGACAGCTGGTCTTTTTGAATGACCTGTCTGGGACTTTGAACACCTGACTCAGTAGCCGTGCTACACTGGAATGCATTGCACACAAACCTCAGGCATTTGTGGTTTTGCTGTTTCAGAGCATCAGCCAGACTACCCTCTTAGTACGCAGACACGCTCCCCGCAAAATTGCTGTGAAAAAAGTATTTCAGGTCTGCTTTCCAGGCTCGTGGCTTGTCACATCAGTGGGGTTTGAAGCAGTTTCTGGATTCCTTATAGGCACCAACACTCTTGTATTGCATTCTCTGAAAACGGAACAAGTTCACTGAGGGTCTTCGAATTGTTGTATTAGGATCACAGGTCACATCTCACCTGATTGCAAGTGGAGTAAAAATTGCCTTTTCTGACAGGTGTACTATGACCTTAAATTCAGCAAGTATACAAGCTTGATCATTTTCTTTAATGTTTGTTGTGTTATCACAGAAGAACCATTTTTCCCATTCCAAAGCAAAAAAAAAAGTAGTCCCAGCTATTTACCTTCTGTCTGTGATGTTAATTTAATGCTGAGTTGAGCATTGCAAGAGAAATAATGAACAGTAAAAGCATATGCAAGAAACTTGAGGGAGTGGACTTCTCAGTCCATTGATAAGCTGGTATTTAGTGCAGACAGCAGAATCAGCATAGTGCTTAAAAACCTAAGATGAACCCACTGCACTTAAAGGTTGCTTTTTCTCATTAATTTCCAAACTTAATACTTCCCCAAAAGTCAATAACTGCCCAAGAGTGGTGGCTGTAAGGTTTCCCTCAGCTGCTGGCAGGGAGCAGGGAGTGCTAGTGTTAAGAATTCTTGAAGAAATTTGTAGGGATTTTGCATTTCTGTGTGACAAATCTATTTGCCTTTGCTCTAAACTTTTCAGTTCAGATAAAAAGGACAGTAATACTTAACTGCAGAAGATTTTCTTTCATTTCTGAAAAATATAATGCTGTTGCACAGGCGCATTTGGAACATGTTTGTGGTACTCAGCAGTGACTACAGTGCCTAACTTTAAATGGGAAAATGTTGGCTAGGGGCCTAATTTTTGTATGCAATGAACAAATGTCTTTCCCCTTAGCTTCAGTGAGATTGTTGCTCAGCATCTGGGAGGTGTTATTCTGTGCTCCCAGATGTTGCTGATGTCAGCTTTAGACATGTTGCCAAACACAGGAGGGGTTTTTAAATAAAATAAAAAAATTATGAATGACCTCATAATAAATATAATACTTAATTTCATTGTAAATTCAGAAAAAAATCAAAGTTCTGTATATTGCAGAGTGTAATGAAAACTGTTCTTTGAAGTCCTCTTCACACGCCTGCCAATTTTAATGAAGCAATTAGGTTCAGATAACACCCAGTGTAGAAAATAGGTTGAAGAAACCAGAGAACTGTTTCACTGTTTCTCTTGGTGCAGCATGGCAATGAAACGCCACCATCCTAATTTGGTATTGCTTCACAGGTGCTTTGGGATATATAAGAGAGGAGTCGTGCTATCAGGGTCACAGATCTCCAAGACAAAGCTAAGGAAGCTCAGCAGCTCTTGTCCTTGAAGCACTGGTAATGCTGAGGACTGAAGGAAGACCATGTGGTTCTGGAATATTATATATGATAAAGGAACCCTGCCCTCCTTGTTAGATTACCAATCCTCTCTTCATGGCAAGTTTCTTCTGCTTGGGTATCTACAAAAATGAAACTCACTGCCTGTGTACCATGTGTACTAAGGTTTACTGAAATTTGAGAGGTCCTGAGGTATATCTGCCAGGCATTATTATTGGCCTGAAGCAGCTTTTTGTTAATATCTTGAAGGCCCTGGCTTACAAAAGCTCCTCAAATCATTCATGGAGATATGCAGACATATTTGCAATGCTTCTGGTTTTCAAATAGACACAGGTGCTAGAAGTTTATAAGCTGTGTACATACTTCCTCTGCAGTTACTCATAGGAATTTAGTGATGCCCCCCGGTGCTCTGTTCCTATGGCAAACGAAATGATAGGGCATAAAACAAAGGCTAAATTTATAGATCTTTCAGGTAATGGAGAAAAAACCCATTTAATTGAGAACTGAGTCTTTTCAAGAAAGTACTGCAGCTTTGCATGGAGATATTCTTAGTGATTAAAGAGGGTGTTTTATAAAAGCTGCATAATCAGGCTAGTATTCTGCCTGAAATGACCCTTTTAGTCATCTTTCTATTCCATGTGAAGCTTTAATACTAACAAGCATAAACAAGCTAGGGTATACCTTGAATTTACTGTTATTAATAGGTTTCAATCTGCTGGAATACCATCTCATGTCTCTCCAGGCAATTAGAGTTGTTTCTTGCTTTTAAAGAAGCTTTAATGGGTGCAGCCAATGGACCATCTATTATCATGAATGAACTCAATTACTGTCTTAGTCACGATCAATATTTGCTTACACCAAGTTAGGACAAATACTGAAAGCTTATAGAGTGGTTAAATGGCTGCTGATGGTAAGACAGCAGGAAACCCTGAGAGCGTTGAGAAATGTAGCCTTAAATAAGTGCAGTTTGTCTTGATATTTCTGAAGTCATCCAGGAAATAAGTGCTGATGATCATCTTTCCTGACACTGGTACTGTGAATTTGCATCAAGGAGATAAAGGCTTGCTAAATCTCTCAGTGGGGCAAGGTTAGAAACTAACTCATTGTTTCCCCAATATGGTGAAGAATGTGTTCTAAGAAGCAAATTCACTACAAAATGCTCTGCAAATAAGCCAAGCAGAAATACATTCATGTTCATACATATGACTGGTTGAGGTGGGAAAGCCAGTACTAGACAGTACCTTTGGGATATTGCCAACCAACTCTGTATGGACTCAGAAGAGGAATATTGTGTCCCAGCTGGGTGGCTTTGCTTCCCCTGCAAGACACAGTCAACAGGCTGGGGCCAGAAGAATCAATAGTCTCATAATATGCTTAAGAGCTTCATCAGAACCACATCAATAGCCTCCCAGTGGAGTTTGCTGCATCATCCCACATGATGACTTAACCATTCCAGAGGGGGGTTATTTGGTGATTCGAATGCTGGGAGTCCAGAGTTTCTGAATTCTATGTTACTTTTTCTCTGAGTCACATTTCTGCTTTAGTTTCCAGTTTTAAAACTGGCTTCATACTCTGGGAATTGAAAGGCAGATGTGAAGAAAGAGACTGAGAATAGAAGAAGCTAAGAAGAGGTACCAGGCTTTAGGATGCTTCTTTTCCTTTCCTTGCTCTTCTTTTTTTTTTTTTTTTAGGTTAAGTCTACCTCCAGGGCAGTCAGAATTATTTTGCCCTGGAAGACCCTCAATGGGAGAGTCTGAAAATCTCCACCTTTTCCAGCTTTTAATGGCTGTCTTAGATGATTAAGGTTGCCTTTTCTTCAGCAAAGCCATGAAAGGCTGACCTATATTTCAAAATAGGTTAGGACACAATTAATTTCTTTGGGCCCTTCTTGGAAGATGTCCCAGAGTATCCATGGAGCCTGCCAAGCAAGCCATCAGCAAAGAATTACAGGTTTCTGATGAAGAGATTTGTTTATGGTCTATTCCCTACATTGTGACAGAAACATTCTGGCCAGGTGAAAGGAAGACAAGAGCTTCCAATTAATCATTTACACTTCACAAGTGAATTGTTAAGTAACAAGAGGTCAGACATCTAATCTTACTGAATGTTAATTATCTGTCTTGAAAATGAGCTGACATCACTCTTGTATACATGGTATATAGCTGAGAGACTGATGCAAGTACTAATTTGTATCATCCTTTGCAGAAATGTGAGAAGTCGTGTGACACTGAGTCCACTGAGACAGCGTGCAAGGGTGGAGCTTTGGGTTCTCCTTCACGAATTTATGGCTTTTTGAATGCAGGTAACACTTGATCCAGTTTGTTTTCTGCACACCAAAACACTTAACTGGATTCAAAGGGCAATGAAACTAATGTCAGAAAAGTGCATTGAGGTCTATTAAAAGGGAAATTGTAAAAAAAAAAATTCTCAAAAAAACCCCTTAAATATCAGCTTTTGGGACAACTAGTAGACTATTCTGCAGGTCCTCTGAGACTGACTGGCAGCTCTGAGGATCAAGGGCATGAGCCAAACCAAAACATCAGAAAGGGGTTTGATTTATTCAGACCTGAAACAAACAGGCAAACAAAGGAGAATAGTTTTCCAGTATGAAATACTCCCTTATTCCCCTCCTCCATTTCCTCCCATCAATCACTTTCAACCAAATAAAATGTCAGGTTGTTTTTAGGTGGGTTTTGTTTGTCCTTCTATTTCAAAACTTAAGGGTAAATGTTTTAGTGAAATATTCTCTTTTGGGAAACAGCAAACAAATAATTCTAGCCTTTGGTCAGAAATGTCTGTTGCTAACAAATTACATATCAACACTGGCTCATAATCAGATTTTGACTGACCTAATTCTGCATTTTTCAACAAGTGCAGTATTCAAACAGAAAGTGTCTGATCCTGAACTGGCAGCATCTGTGTATAACCTCATGAAGAATGAGATCTCTTCTCTCTTTTCCAAACATTTAGCATAAAGAAGGGGAGAAATTCTATGTCATCATTATGTGCATCAAACTTGAGTACAACCAGTGTGAAGCAGTTTATTTTCCCAAGTCAGTGCAGACTTTGGCTATGCATAACGCTCACATAGTTCATCAGAAGTGCTAGGAGTTTCTTGAACATTTCTTAACCACATTCAGTATTCAGTTTAACTCTACTAGATGCTTGGATAGACATCCAAGCAAGAAAACAAGAAACTCCAAATGAAAAAAGAAATAACTCTGTTTTCATCAGATGTTGAATTTCACCATTTCAGTGCATCCTTTCCTGATCGCTTTATAGTATTAGCAAAAAAAACTCCACGCAAAACAAAACAAAAAGAAACGTAAAAACACCCAAACAACAATATCAACAAACAATAAACAAACAAACAAACAGAAGGAACCCTGCTCCCCAACATAGTTATTTATCTTACTATCCCAAACAAATGATCACACACTTCTGTTACATATTTGCTTGTTTAAAAGTAATTTCATCTTCTGTTGCGTTCTACACTTGCTTTCCTCAGGCCCTAATCCAGCGAGGTGCAGAGCAAGCTCAGCCCCCTCCTGAAGTTGAGACAAGTGCCTTGGAGATTAGGACTTCAGAGACTGTTTTATTTCCATTGACTTCAGACTTGCAAGTCTTTGTTTTTCATCTTTCTCTAAAGTTATTTTAATTAAAACAAAACAAGTCAGAAAATCCCACATTTCAGCAAAGCAAGGTCCAAAATAGCTTTGTCTCTTTGTGTTTATTTACCAGGTCCTCTTAGGAGTTAGGCTTCCAATTTAAAAGCATGCTGTATTCATTTGAAAGGGAGAATGGAAATTTCCACTCTGAGAGTTTTCCTTAGAATGTTTCTGTTGGGAACTGTTCTGCGTAAAATAACAAAATTGCCATAGAAGAAACTGTAACTTCCATCTTTCTAATACACATATCCTTTGACATCCAGGCGAATCACACAGAAATAACGTGCTGCCCATGTGGAAAAGCTGTGTTTCTATCCCAGTGCCAGATGACTGGGTGGGAGCTGTCAGTGAGACACAGGGGTGAAAAGCCAGTCTGATTCCAGGGCGCATCAAGCCAGGCTTTGTCGGTAGAGACGGGGAAATACCACCTACGGAGTTAGGAAGGCCGCGTTTTTGATAGTGCAGTTCCTGCCACCTCCATTCAAAGCAGAGAAACTGAAAATAGAGGAGGTGAAGAGAAGGGTTTCTAAGATGAGTTCAGGAACAGAAGATCTACCTTACAAAAAAGAGAAAAAAGAACTTGGTTTGTCTGGTCTAGTGAAACATGACTGGAGATGGGAGAAAATTACTCTTTATAGATATATCGAAGAGTAAATATTGGGGAGGGAGGAGAATTATATAACTGAAAGGATAATGCTGGAACAAGATCAAATGGATATAAATTGGTCATGAATAAATTTAGACTGGAAATTGGGGAAGGTTTCCAACCCTCAGAAGAGTGATATTCTGGAGAAGCTTTTCAAATAGAGTAGTGATGGGCAAAGAACTTCAATTTAAATTTGTGATATGAGCCCTTGAAACACCAAGTGGGTTTGAAATAAAGCGTGTTGCTACAATATATGTTTACATAACATTTATTCCATGCTCTGGAGCTTCTACTGATTACCTGCCAGGGACAGAAAGAATTTTTTCCACTTCATACACAATTTCGCTTCTCCGCCCTGAAGTATCAGGAGGAAGCAGAGATAGATGCACAGGCATTCCTCAAAATATTAAAAGCTTCCAGATGGCTTTAATGATGTTATTGTCCACATACCTGGGTTTCTACTGATTGCCAGATCTGATGTCAGTAGGTAATTTACTCCTAGTTTGGCTTTTAACTGAAGGGCATAGGCCTGTGCACACCCTAAGGCCACCTGAGAATTTAATCTAACATATCCTAAATATTATTATACCCGAAATATTATTGACAAAGTCAATTTCTTGCTTCCTTTCTGTCCTAGATGTTGGCTGCAGCTGAAAAGCTTTGATGGCAGTCTGAAACTCCCGATAGGGTGTGAAAAGTGTTCTGCGTTGGGCAAGAGCTGGTGGAGTAGGACCAAGCAGCTGTTCTACAGTGCACAAGGTGACCATGTCAGGATATAGGCCCTCCAAGCTGGGTCTTGACACTTTGAAACACAGAGGATGATAAAGTGATGTTGCTGTTGCTACAAAACTGCCTCTTGCCCAGCACTCATCCTCTTTTTCTTATGGCTAAAGAGCAAGATGTCATAATGTCATAGTGCGTGGCGCCGTTTCCTATCCCTTGCATCCAAAACTGAATCAAAATCCTGAAGATTTTTAGTATGGTGAGACACGGAAAGAGGCAATATTTTGTCAAGGCAATAATCACTCTGCATCATCTCCAGTCAGCCAGAGAAACTTTCTTCTCCACGACCAGCTCTCCAAGCTGTTAAGTATGAAGTGCAAAGGAAGCCCACATCCAAACCTTAAGGTCAGTTTTCCATGGCATTTTCTTTCCTTACTTGCCAGGACTTTTATAAGGCTGTCAGCCTCATTTTCCAGCCAGTACCATCAGGCTGAAGCTTCTAACAAGGCAGAGTTTTAAAATAAGCTTAGGCAAAACTCAGTCCTGCCTTTCCCTCTGAAAAAAATTTTAGCCTTTCTGCTCATTCTGCATACAACTGCCAGTCTCTCCTTCCCTCTAACCTGACCTGCACCATACTCTGACATGAAAGACCATTTCCATCCTACAACCTGTCTGTGGCTTCCCACAAATCACTCACTGGTCATTTATCTTCTTGATCCACTAATTATAGAGGGCCAACTGGCTCCCAGGTCCCTGGTCCATGCTGAGCCAGCATACTCTATTACAGGATCCCCGTAGCCCATGAAGCCCATGAGAGCCCATGAGAGCTGATGCAGCATTTGCAATTAGGAATGCTCTAAATAAATTTTTTACCCTTTTTCTTTATGTATCCAAGAAGAAAGTCCACTTGGTCTGCAGATACATGTGATCCTGAAGTAGCCCATTTTCTCCAGTACAGACACATACACATACCTTAGTAAAGCAAAGGTTAAAGGACTGTATTTGAATTCTGTCTGTCATGCAAACTCCATCTCTCAGCTGCTTTACAGAAACCAGTAATATACATTCAGAGATAAATAAGAGCAGGAAGACAGAAGTAAGGGGGAAGGGAAGAGTTTTCAGCTGAGATTTGAAATGGGATGGAAAGCCACTGGAGCAGAGAAATACTGACAAGCCCGTTCCAGATGGCAGGAGGCATAGAGGAGAAGTTGCTCTTCCCACTTCTGGTCAGATTGCATGGAGGTACAGCGAATAAACAAAACTCAATAAAATTAAATGGCATTACATGTAGGGACAAAAAAAAGGCTTCTCTGCACAGAATAAAGGGAACCTATAGAATACGCTACAGAGAAAGCCATAGAGTTAAATTCTAAGGTTGGATTTTTATAAGAGTTTGATCATTGTGTGATTAATAATAACACACAGAGCAGCACCAGGTAACTGAAAGATAATCAAATTTCAAAGCTTCCTAGGATAAACCACCCCCTACCAGAGTCAGCAAGACAGGCTAACCTTGGGATGTAAATGCTCAAACAATCCCACCACTAACTGGGAGCATTACAGGGTGTGTTCCCATCTGCAAGAAACCAGTACTGATCCCTGCTGGAGAACAGACACTTGCCACACTGTCCACTGCTTATGTTGTTTTCCTGTGACCTTGGTGCTATTTGTGTTCATCAATTATGCTGTTCCTGTTCATCTGGGTATTCAAATCTGAGTATTCCTTTGTACAGTCAGGGAAAAAGTGAAGTGTTGTGCGTCCCTATCCGCACTCCTGGAGGATTACTGAAGGTCAAAGCTCGGATAACCAGCACTTACTTCATGCGGAATTTGCTGTTATCTGAGCAGTTCAATTAAGATGAGGCTGAAAGGAAAGCAGCTGGGGTTTTAGAAGCTCTCATCTCTCAACAAGCCCATCTTCGTGCCCAATATGTTTTATCTGCTTGCCTCCTGTTTCTCAGAGAGCCCTGGGATTCCCCAAAATGTATTCAATATATTGGGACCTCCAGTTGGTGCACAGACACACACACACACACACCCCCTCCCCACACGCACACCGCCTTTCCTCACAGGGATCTTAGGGAAGTTTCAGGAATTTAGGAGGTTGGAATAAACAGGAACAACAAAAATTCTGTTAATTTCATTTGTAAATAAGCACAATTTTTAGAAGAAGGAAGGGAAATTGCTTCTCTCCCTTTTAAACCTGTTACATCCAAGCAATTCTATGGTACGATGTGATATCATTCATTAGTTACAAGAACATTCTCTGCTCACACCTTTGCATCTGTGTTTGACAGCCCACAAGACCCGATGCCTCATTTCTGCAGGACTCCTGGTTGAGTGCTCCTGACATGCACAGGCAGAGCTGGACTCAACGGGAATGGCAGTGTAACAGCCACATGCCAGCTGGTGAGGGCATTACAGCATTGGTGACCAGCTTTGAATAAAAGCACATTACTTAAAGCATTTATTCAGGGAGTGAGGGATGAGGAGTCATTAGCAACGTGACTAGAAAGAAACTTGAATCTGGGTAGTGGGCACAGATGAAGCACTCCTGCCTCTGCTGAGGCCATCTCTGTTGGCACAGAAAAATGCAAAATTCACATGCCACAAAACCACAGAGAAACACCGGGAGAATGAGTGGAAGAGTGTTGGGTGAGTTAGAGGTTGATGGAGCAGAGAAACAGGAGCATAAGCTGCTGGTGTGGAGTAGATATGAGGGCTGAGGGGCCCAAATATTCTGCATGCATCCTCCATTACAGCTGGAAGCACAGGTGAGAAACACAAGAGGTTTCCTATTACATGCTTATTTCAATTGCTATCTCTTTGCTTCCAGGACTGGCAGGGCTAAAGGCTGCAAATCACATTCCAGCTTCCTCTAACTGGCCAGACTCTTAGAAGCCTAACTCTTCACTTCAAAAGACAAAAACAATTACCAAAAACCTGCTTCTGAGGACAAAAAGACCAGCTTGCTAGTGAGGGACTAAGACATGGCCACTCCATCCTAAAAGGCAAGTTCCCACCATCCCCCTCTTCATTTAAATGTCTCCTTTATTAGCCGTTTTTTTGTTTATTAAGAGTCAGAATACAATATTTATTCCTATTGTTCAAAGTGTGGCCCGGAGGATTTTAATGGTTACACTGATTTTATTCCATGTAATGGAAATGGAGATGCCCTTTAGATGGGATATGAGGAATTATAGAGTCTGGATCATACGCTCTACTATGGTCTTCCCATTTGATTTGGGAGCCAACATGGAAAAAAGTCCAGAACTTAGATTTTGGAAGAGAGGGAGGGTTTTATGTATTTGCCATTCTAGTTAGGTTCCCTTTACTAATTTGGCTTCCTTGCCCAGAAACAGGACCAAAAATCATCCATGGGAGAAAATTCCTCAATGCAAACTAACAAAACAATCATAAAAAGAGGTCTTGTTTTATGACATGCTCCATTGGTATTGCGGCATTCTGCCTATGTGGGCATATTTTCTAACACATTATGCAGAAACAAGTCAGGGAAGATGCTGAGGATTGTAATTTTCTAATTTAATTCTGCCATTTCCAGTAATGGAAAGCCATACTATGGCTATTTATCTTCATAAGTGACAGATGCATTTCATTAAAACTTCCTTAAATAATTTCTCATGGCACTTGAAGGAGGAAAATAAGGAGTGAGAAGATATCTGTTTTGTAAGCACACATGCATCGAGGTTTTGAGAGCTGTTAAACACGCAAATGATCTATGACATTGCATTAAAGAGGTCAAGTAAAAAGACATTTGTCTGATGTTTTTTGAAACATTGATGCCTGTTGAACACATCGTGAAGCAATCTGACATTGACTGTTGCTGGATGAAAATATGCTAATAATATCACTGTACACTGATATAACGAGTGCCACTTGGGAGAGTCCCAAAGCTCGGAGTAATGCTAGGACAGGCAGACGCTTCCCTTCCAAACACTGCTGAAACGCTGCCATGTAGGAGCAGGAGGATGCAGCAGCTGCAAAGCAAGTGACTCTGCAGAATAATTTGGCCAAGAAGTGAAGAACTTTGTGTTCAGCTGAAACTGCATTTAAATAAGCAGTGTTCCAGGCCAGGTGAATATTCACCTAATTTTCTCTCTGTGCCAGACAACAAAATCTCTTTTGAAGAAATCTCCATCATGTGCTGATGCATTTCTAAAGGGTGGATGTTCTGTGTAAAGTCCTAGCCCAGGTCTTGGCACATAGGAATTGCATGGAAGTAATGAAAGCGTCAGAGGGGGAGAGCTGTGGGTGAGATCATGTACCATTTTTCTGTTGTCCTCATATTCCATACAGCTCAGGAAATCCTGAAGGCTTGTGACAGTTCCTACAGGGTCATTAGGTCAAGGAAAATTGCCAGTGCATTTATAAAGTTTTCTTCACCCATTAGAATCATAGAATCAGCCAGGTTGGAAAAGACCTCTGAGATCATCAAGTTCAACCCTTGATCCACTACCACTGTGGTTACCAGACCATGGCACTGAGTGCCACATCCAGTCTCTTCTTAAACACCTCCAGGGACGGAGAATCCACTACTTCCCTGGGCAGCCCATTCCAATGCCTGATTACCCTCTCTGTAAAGAACTTCTTCCTAATATCTAACCTAAACCTCCCCCGGCATAGCTTGAGACCATTCCCTCTTGTCTTACTGACAGCTGTCTGGGAATTATATGTATTGAAAGCTACAAGTATGGGCAACCAGAAACACCATAGGCCACAGAACTCCTAGGCTTGTATCCCAACTTTGGACGGGCCAGGGTGTATGTGCAAGTATGAGAGGTCTAAATGCCAAGAGCTAGGATTACCTGGAAGCAAGTATATTCCCCCAGTGAATTTGGTCCTGCATGCAGGTCAGTATGTGTTTAATTCACTACCAGACTTCAAAATGGACAAACTGAAGAGTGCGGGAAGACCTGTATCTGGAAAATTGCAATGTCTGAACCAGTGGCTGGGTGAGAAGCTCTGTCTCTGAGAATGGATATTAGGCAGACTGAGAGACTGTACTAATATGTGATTACAGAAGTTCTTCTGAGATGAGTGTGTGGCATCAAACTGGACTGTCCAGAAAGTAGAAGACCTGCACAGTAAGTAAGGCAGCCCAGACTCTGGACATGAGTATTAGATGAAATTAGAGGCTGTGATGATGTTTGAGGCATCTGTGAAGGTGTTTGTATAGTGAATCAAGAAAGAGAGGACAAGTGACTTTTCACTTGCAAACCTCATTCCAATCAGTAAGAGAAACAGAACTTTGCTGTCTGTACCTAAGTTTTATATGATTTCTGGTATTATTGCACATGGATGCTGCTAAAGGCAGTGTCCTGTGTGAGTCTGCGTGGCCAGTTATGTTAATGTCACCTGTGCAGTTGTGTGTACACGTATGTTTGTGTATGTGCCTCTCTGAGATACCAGTACAGCCTTACCACTGATTGGATGCACAGGCAGAAACAGTTTCAGACACATCCATGGGACTGAGATGGAAAGAACACTGGGGACACAACATGCACCTGACTGGGCTTTAGAAGCTGGGAAGGAGTATTCTTCTGTTCTTGGAGTCCAGTGGACTCAGTGGTTCCCATAGCATCTCTAACAGAGAGATTTAGCTTTTACAGCAATGGAACAGGCTTTGAACTTTGAGAAACTGCTAGGAAGAGACAAAGTCCACTTGATAAACCTAGGTAAAAGCATCTTTTCTAATAGGCTGTCCAATCTGGAAAGGACACCCTTAAATGAGGAACAATATAGGATGGAGGTTAGAAATCACACCAGAAGAAAGCAAACAACATTCCCATCTACAAAGAGTAAGGAGAAGTATCCAAGGAACAACAGACTGGTAAGCCTTACCTCAATCACTGAAAAGGGGATGGAGCAAATCCTTGTTGACACCATTTCCAAAGACAAGATCCAATGGACTCAAATGGAAACACAAGGTATTTCACCAAAACTTTATAAAGTTTGGCTGATTTATACCGTGTGGGTGGTCAAACCCTGGAACAAGTTGCCCAGAGAGGCTGTAGAGTATTCAGCCTCAGACATACAGAAAATCCCCTGGACACAGCCTTGAGCACCCTGCTGTAGTTGACTAGACTGCTTCACAGGTACCTCATTCACTTTGTGATACTGTCATCATTATTTTTATTGCTGCTTTTCTGCTTCTAATAAAAGTGCTGTGAAATATGAGGAAGATCCTTCCTCTGCCCTTTGAGTGTAGCAAAATTATTCAGTCTTTAAAGCAGAGACAGAGGACAATAGGTCTGCTAATAACAAAAAGTTATTGGAATTGAAACAGAGAAGTAAACGGGTAATTTAAAAATTAATATCGACTCAAAGCAGATGGAGGATTGTTCTTCCCTGTATTTCCTAAGACATATATTTCTAGGGCTAAGCCTGAGCAGTCTTAAAATGTTTACTAGAACAGGAGTAAATATTTGATGTATACTATTTTTATGCTTAATAAAGCTGTTAACAGTAAGGGCAAACAACTCTTTATTCAGGCCACACAAAGAACAACAAGTAGGCCAACAATTTTAAAAACAAATTCTTCTTTAAGATTATTATTAAATCCTCATGGCTAGGCTTCATGAAGGAAGATTTGGGAAGGGCTCTACCCATGCTTCCTTCAAGCGCGCTGATGGCTAAAAAGGCCAGTGAGAGATAGGCAAACTATTTCCAATCCTCAAGGAGGGGGACTTTTGCAAACCCATGACACGCACCAAGATGTAATCAATGAGGTGCCAGTGCTTGGATCTAGGATGCATCCAGGTTGTCTTCAAACTATCTTTCTAGTGAAAGATTGTGTTGCTGATGGTGAGCTGCTGCTCAGCACAAAACTTCAGCAGAAGGCTTTTCGCCGTGTTATTAACTTGAAGGGGGAAATTGCCCTCACCACTAGTGGTGCTGCTATTTCGTGCACTTCTTGCTGCCAAACAAATGGTATAGTATATTCTTTTTTCTCTTTCTTTAAAAAGTAAATGTATAAAACAAATGTTAATTAGGCAGGCGATCTGGCTGTCCATGGATGGACTGGGTGTGGCCCTTTGTGACATGGGTGCCTTCCAGTGCCCTCTGTGACATCGGTGCCTCCCAGGGCCCATGGTGACATGGATGCATTCCAGGGCCCTTTGTGATGCAGGACATGGGGCTGCCCAGAGACCATTGTGACATCCCTAGAACCCAGCCTGCCGTATAGGTATATAAGCGGTGCAGAGCTCAGACCATCCAAGCCGCTCCCCAGGAGCGGCTCTCACTCCGTCTCTCTGCGACCCAGATGGGTCAGAGATAGAACCAGGAGGACCATCCCAGCATATGGACAGAGATCGATGCCGGGACCAGGATTCCCCATGAATGATCCCACATCGTGGATCGACGCTGGAACCAGGATTACCATCTCAGCATCTCAATAGGGATAGACGCCGGGGGACACAATGAACCATAAACAATCCCACCAGGTGGATCGACACTGGAACCAGGATTACTATCCCAGCATCTGGATAGGGATCAGTGACGGCACCAGGATAAAACATGAAACATCCGACCACATGGATCAATGCTGGAACCAGGATTACCATCTCAGCATCTCAATAGGGATCGACGCCGTGGGACCAGGATTCCCCATGAAAAATTCCACCACATGGATCAATGCTGGAACCAGGATTACCATGCCAGCATCTGGATAGGGATCAACGCTGGGACCAGGTTTCACCGTGAACCATCCCACCATGTGCATCAATGCAGCCACCAGGACTGCCTTCTTTAAAATTCGATAGGGATCGACACCAGCACCAGGATTCCCTGTGAAACATCCCACCACGTGGATCGACGCTGGAAACAGGATTACCATCTCAGCATCTCGATAGTGATCGAGGACCAGACCAGGATTCACCATGAACCATCCCACCACGTGGATCAACGCTGGAATCAGGATTACCATCCCAGCATCTGGATAGGAATCTACGCCGGAACAAGGATTCCCTGTGAACCATCCCACCACGTGGATCAGCACTAGAACCAGGATTACCATCTCAGCATCTGGATAGGGATCGACGCTGGGACCTGGATTCTCCTTGAACCATCCCACCACATGGATCGACACTGGAACCAGGATTACCATCCCAGCATCTGGACAGGGATCGACGACGGGACCAAGATTCCCCATGAAACTTCCCACCACGTGGATCGACGCTGCAACCAGGATTACCATCCCAGCATCTCGATAGAGATCGATGCCAGGACCAGGATTCACCATGAACCATCCCACCACGTGGATCGACGCTGGAACCAGGATTACCATCTCAGCATCTTGATAGGGATCGACATCGTGGGACAGG
>JAWMRA010000113.1:13079981-13162222 GCA_035584735.1 Pseudotriccus pelzelni
TTCTCCTTCTCCTTCTCCTTCTCCTTCTCCTTCTCCTTCTCCTTCTCCTTCTCCTTCTCCTTCTCCTTCTCCTTCTCTTCTCCTTCTCCCTCCTTTCTTCTTGGGAACCATGAGCTTCATCCTGGATTTTTTTCTCCATTCTGACATTTTGTCAGTACCAGAGATAATTCTCATTAAGGCTGAAATGCCCTTTTAACTAAGACAGACCTAAGGCAAATAATGGAGCATTTTTGTTTCCCTGGTGGATTTTTGGATCACTACCTTTCAGTAACAAGAATCACAGGCAGGTGAAAAGATCAATTTAGGGACAAACAACAAATTGTAAGTTATTACTTCCTACAGGCTTAAGCTGAAAACTGTAAAGAAAGGTTTGGTATCAAAATATATATTCATTTTTAACAGAGAAGGGCTAGCTTTGAGAAGGGCGAGGCTGTATATTCTTTGCTTTCAGTGTGAAGAGAGCATTAGGTAGTTACAAAAAGGCAGAGTTTTGGTTTGTTTTATTTTAACAGAGTCTCAGTCAATGCACATGCCTGTAATCAGGATGAACATGAAGAAGTCACACCAGGTATTTTCAGTAACCTGTAGCAAAACTGGGACACAATGCCCACACACTTTAACACTGGGGTAAAAATTTTTTGGGATGGTGTTAACACTTCTCTAACATCAAAAAAGAATTCACTGTGTGAGTGTAATTCACTGTGTGAGTATTTTGTGTAAGGGATGAGCATTCCCACCAGTCAGTGAGGATCTTGCCAACATGAGGGCTATGCGCTGTGGCTCTGAGCAGTTGAAAATACCAAGGAGGGAGAAACATTTCAGACTGTCTTCTTACATATATGGAAGGAAAAAAGATCACAGGCCGGTTTTCAAAATAACCTTTCCTTTAAAAGTTAACTATAATCACCTTCTGTGCAAGGAGAAGACAGCTGAAATGTAATCTGTCCATTAGAAACTGCAACCTTAAAGAGTGTAGCTCGAACAATGAAAAAGTATCCAGGGAAGGACTGGACCATGTCGTATAAGCAGCTGGATACCTGACAGCTCATTCATTATTGCTGAAAGGTGCTCCTTGTGAGGGACAGAGTCGCTCATGGGGTTGCCTATACTGCCTGGACCAGCGGTCAGGAAAAGTCACTGATGTTTTTCTGTAATTTCGTAGGTTTTGTGAAGTGTACTGGTCACAAACTACTTCCCACTGGATAAACATCTGGGAGGCGAAATCTGCCGCCAGTGGCACCAAGTGATGTGTTAGCCAAGAGCAGGCATGGCCTAGTGATTATTCTGTTTTTCCCCAGTAATGCTCATTCCACCATCTTACGGGTGAGGCTTGCTGGAGAACACCTTCAGCCTGTGGAGGGGGCACCCAGGTTGCTGGACATACTTGTTGCCCCAGGCAGAGAGAGGCTGGATGTGCCACCGCAGTGACAATCCTGCACTTTCCTGTGGTTAACTGTGGGGTTTGGGCTATGACTTTGTCTTCCATCTTTTATTTCTAACGACAGCCCTTGCACCAGGGAGCTGATATGTAGTTCCTGAGGCCCCCGAGTGCCTGAGCAAGTGACTGGTCACTTGGCCCCTGCAGTCCCAGCCCGCTGCCAGCTCGCTGTACATGTCTCAGGCCTCTGCTCGTGCTGCCCACCCAGTGTTTTGGCACACCTGCTGGTAATGTGCCATATTAGATCCAGGCCAGCGGCCAAACTCTGTGGCTCAGCCCCCCCTCTCGCTGAATTTGACATGGGGTAAAGAATTGTAGAAAACAAGAGTGGCACTTCCCTGACTTGGCCTCCGTAAGCATTTTTAATTAACAGCTATCAACTCTTGTGTATTTGGGGCCATTAGCAGCATCGACTGAATGACTCCACCGAACCTTTAGGTAAGGCTGCCCAGATCTTTATTTTCTTAATTAAATTCTATGTTTGACCTTGGGAGGTATCATTTAGTAGTGCTCATTTGAGCATTTGTAACTCGACAGAATTTTTGAGTTCAATATTTTAGTTATGGTTTTTTCTCAAGTTGCTAAGTAAGAACTATTTTCTTGTATGTTATGATACAGCCTGGTTGCCTGTTGCCCTGCATATTATGCAAACAAATACCTAGGGTAATATAAACCCAGACTTATTAAAAAAATATTAATGAGTACTGGATGGAGAAAAGGGGAGTAATTCTTCGAATTTTTCAAAATTTTTTTGTCCTTACTCAGAACAAAGCAAGGTTTTAAGCCTGCAAAATTTTTCATGAAAGAGATTTAATTTTTCCATGTGTTTTTCCTGACACATCTTAGAGATGTTTTGATTTTCATCAACTATTTGATATCAGATTCCTGAGGTAGTGAAGGAAAAAAAGAAAACAAAAGAGTAATATGGGTAATTGTTTTTCAATTGTTAGCACCCCAACTGTTCCCTTTATACAGCAGGGTAGTAAATAAAATGAATGAATGAAGAACTGGTTTTATGAAAACGATTAATTGCTGATGCAAAATGTGCACGGGATTTAGGCTTAGCTGGGAAGGCAATAAAAATCCTTTACTATTAATTTTTAATTTTTAACTTTATATTTCCTTATCATGAATATGCAAAAATACAACATCCTTAATTTTTTTCATATCCTTTGTTAAGTGCAATGTATTGCATTTAAGAAAATAAAAAAGCTTTCTCTTTTTTTCAGTAATACTATTTAATTCTCCTTCTCCCCCCAGGTAATAATTATATATAAAGTACGGAACAACAAAGGTCTGGTTTTGATCTCAGACTGGTATAAACTGGGAGTTAATCCATGGACTCGGTTGTGTGACAATGTGAGAAAATGGTTGGGAGATCAGACTTAAGGCTTCTGTTTCTAGGAAGACTCATTGAAGTGCCTATAGCTATTTTCCTGGAGAGATGCTTCAGAGCCTTTCACATGCTTATTTTAATCATTTATTAAAAATAAGAGAAAAAAAGTTGAAAAAAAAAAGATGTTTCTAATTCTAGCAGTTCCAAGCGGTATCTCAAGGTTGAGTACAAAACAAACCATACATAAATAGTAGAAAACAGTCCGCATCTTGTTGCCATGACAATGCCCTACTTATAGCACATTAAGCTGATTCATGTCTTTTCTCACCTCACTGTTAATAAATTATGGTGGCTGATGAGAATTAAGCCAGCTGGAAGAGCTAGTGAATTAATTTGCCACTTAAACGTGGTGTCCTTCAGGGGAATTACCCTCTACATAGCAAATAATATCTTACTGTAGATGTAAAATTGTAGGAATAGGTTGAAATAGCTAATCTTTGTTTTCTTTGTAATATTGATGTATCACAGCCTATTGCTGTACCAGCAGGAGCTGGCACAGCCCTACTCCTGCTGTAGGCAGCAGCACCAACTTCCGTTGGTGACAGACAAGTGTTGCAGAGGCTCCTCCACTCCATTACAGGAATAAATCTTTAAAACACCGATTCCTCAAGTTTGGGTCACGTTTTGTCATTGGAAGTGTAGGACATTCAGCCAGCAGCTGCTGAAGCATGTCACCTGCAAGCCAGCACCTTTAGGTCACACTGAAGCACATGTCTACACACGCAGGGTCACAGTAGGGACCGTCATTTCTTGGCTGATGTGCCAGTAGGGTTTGTGCAGGTTACAGCACAAGAATTCAGCTGAGAGCAAGTGTTCATCAACAGTGAGCAGAATTTAGGCTTCTTGATTAATGTATATTCACGGTGGAATAGATTTTCTCCTTCTTCTGTAGGGAGAGATTCAACAATAGTGATGGTAGAGCTGAATAAACACTGTATAGCTCATAATAGCAGCCCTTAACAGAAACCAGCCACGCTTCATTCAAATGTTTGTCTCTACGCCCACTTGAAGTCAATAAACTCTAACAGCTGGAGCTGGAGATCTGTATTGGAGGACTTTCCAAGTCACAAGTATAAACTCCTTGAAAACTAGCAAATGGGACCTGAAATCTGTGAAACACTAACTGAATTCTACTTACAGTCTTCTATGATCTTCAAGTATTTGCTCAAGCGCAGGCATTTGATTGCTTTCCCTATATTTTTTTCTTCCCTGACTTTTTTCTTGAATGGTTTCACTTTTCCCTTCAGCTGTAAACCAAATGTAAATTTTCTTTGGCATTGTGCTTCAGTTTGAGTTAACTAAAGAAACTTTACCTGATCAGAATCACCTGAGGAAGCCAAATTAAACAGTTGCTCTGTATAGCTTGGCTAAACTAAGGACTCTTCCTTTTGAGTCCTAGTTTCATCCGCTTCTTTCAATGACATGAAAAATCACTGAAGACTGGCACCCACTCAGTTATCAAAAATGCTATTGAAATATACTTTCATTTTGTAAAAATACGTTTCCAACAGGCAATGGCTTATTGTTCTGAATTTAAGGATGTTTGCAGACTTTCCAACAATTCTCATTGCTTTGGAAACATCTTCAGTAACAGACGAATAATGTGATGATAAGGAGCAAGGTCAGCACATCCAGACTTAACAGCAACTCAACAGATCCATTGTTTCCCTTGGTTATGAGCACTGCAACACTCATTTGTCTTCTCATTACATATATACACTACCTATAAACACTGTCTAGAAGTTACAGATGCATGTTGGTTTTATCAAAATGTCATAAAAAATTGTAAATAGTGCTTTGGGGCTCAGAACTCTTAAGAGTGAACAGCTCCCAAGAAACTCTAAACATTATAACTTTATACTACAGAGAGCAATGAGGAACTGAGTAAAGCCTTTGATGTCATCACTCTAATGATCTGAAAAATGCAATTTGTATTTTTCCAAAGCCACTCTTGTAGATGTCTTGTACATGGCGTTGTCATCTCAGGCCAGATGAATTGACTGAATACAATGTTCTCGCTGTATCTAAAAGATTTGTGATTTTCAACTTGCAACTGTATTTAACTCCTTAAACGGCTTTCTCTGAAAGGAGTCTCCAGCGTTATCATGGAGTTGCCTCAGTGTTTGCCTTTTGATGATCCTGCAAATGTAGACTCTTCTCCAAGTGACACTGTTTTACTGTTCCACAAGAGAATAGTTTGCAAAGATGTCTTTTGTTCTCAGTTGAGGTGTCAGGTTTGGTTCCTTCTTTATTGCTGACCATTTCTCTTCTGCAGAGGAAGGTGAGGGCACACAGAGGGAGGAAGAATTTGCCTTGCTGGAGCCCTGGTCTGGAATCCCTCATCCTCCATACCCAGAGTCCATGTGAAAAGGCCATTACTGTGTATTCCACTTTTTCTGCTCCTTGCCACTAACTTTTGGTTCTGTAGTCTTCTTTAGCAGAGCTCAGCCAAGAGGATGCCAAACACACCTACGCCTGCACCTCCCCCACTATGTTAATTCAGATTAGGAGACAGGAAAGAGAGGTTCCCCAGCCCTAGTCTTCTCAGTGAAATTATGCTTGGGGTCCATGATGTTTCTTTCCTCCACAAAGCAGAATCTCCCCTGCCTTGTCTGTACCTACACCTGCAAAACGGGACACAATTAATGGTTACTTAATTTTTATTTTTTTTTTTCATCCATACATTTCTGAACATCCTCTCCGAGAAGCTTTTTGCAGAAGATCCACTGCATTATGCTGGGGACCTGAAGAGGTGATTCCCCTCCAAAGTTTAGTTTCTGTCACCGTACAAAACTGCTTTGTTTTGGGTAAGAGCATTGTAAGCCTGCTGCTGCACAGCTGGAGAGCCAGAGCATGCAGCTGCAGCACTCTATAGAGCCTGCGGCTCCATGGGGATAGATCCCGCCGGCATCAATAGGCCTGGCCTCCGAGTGTCTAGACACCCCTACCCATCCTTTCACAGCAGGAAAATGCTGGCCGAAATGATTATATGGATTTAGCCATTCAAAAGCATGTCTGCGCACCTCACCCAAAGGCTTTTGAGCTGTGAGGAAGACGCACGCACACGTTGGGAAATCTTGCTTTGTTCTGCGTGCGATCCTAAACTCTATCTTCTTCCAGTTCTGTAATGCCCCTGTGCCCATCAGCTCCATCAGCAATATTAAGGTTTTGTTCTTTTTGTTCCACACGAGCAGATTTGGATCCTGGTGAAGTGGATGGACTGTTCTAAATTGCCTTTTTTTCCCCTTTTTTTATAAGACAAGATCTGGGGACAGCTGAGAGATTTTGGCTAATGGACCCAGAATTATCAGCAGCTTTAAGTCCACAAAGTTAAATTCTTAGACTTGTAATTTCAAGCCACAACACAAAAATTTATTTTACCTGAGGTAACTTTATTACCAATTAATTTGGTTTCCTACTCTGAATGGAAAAATTAGCACATGTGGGTGCTGAAGGAGTATGGCATTGAAATATGCTTAAGACTTTCTGAAAATTGCAAGAAGTGACGTGAAGCTGATTTACAGCTCTCAAACAGTGGGCTTTGGGGAAACTATGGTTAACCTGTACCCCACTTTTATGCTTCCCTCTCCTGTTTTCCCTTATGACACAAGTATTAATGACCCAAAGGGGCATCACACATGAAACCAAACCCCGATTCTCACAGTAAACAAATTAATGCCACCTCCTCTCCCGTACTGCCATCATCCACCCTGCCCTGCCAGAGCATCAGCTGCTGCACTTTGGCTTAAAATCTCTTCCGTTTAGTGCAGCTGAGCAGATTCATATCAGCTGACTGACCCTCCTTTTTAACTTGGTCTGTGGATTTCAGCGACTGGAGCTAAAGAAATATGGCAAGCCATTTCCATGTCTCCTTTTGTCTCCTACTCAAAAATGTAACAAGAGATTTAGTTACTTCCAAAGCAGCTACTGAGAAAGAGGATGTGCTTAGCAAAAGTCCATGAAGCATCTGCTGAAGCCTTCTTATGGTGGGGTGGAAAAAGCAATGGCAGAGAGGGCTTTGTAATGGGAACGGTTTTGTTTCAGAGCAGGTATTTCCTTCTGCATGGACTGAAAATAACAAAAACTTGAATCAGTCCCTATGTGCAGAGGATCAGAGCCTCTCAAAATCTGCTATTACTTTCCTGCCCTCACCTAGAATGATGTTGGTTTGAACTACAATATGTCCCACATAATGCACCTGGGATGTCTGAGAAGTTTTTCCAATTCTCCTGCAAGCTCTTCTCTGCATGTGTCTCTGAAAACAGAGAGGCAAGGGGTGGAGAGTTTTTATAGATCACCTTGCAATCTTCTTCATCTATTTCAGTAAACAGTAGGTAGAAATCATGAAAGGCAAAGCAAAAAATCAATGCATTCACTTGGATGACACTTAACAGAGGATTTCTGACTTATCATAAAGCCTCATTCTAAAATCCATGTTATAGATGAAGGTTTGTTTTTTTCCTTCCCCCTGGGTTATTCTAGATCATCTTCCTCATAACAATTTTCTCCTTCAGTTTCCATTGTGTGGAACACGGTGTGCTTCCTGGGGCTGCCTTTTGCAGGGCCAGGAGTTGGTCTTCGATGATCCTTGTGGGTCCCTTCTACCTCAGAATATTCTATGATTTTGTGTATTGTTATTTTAAATTAAAATGAAACAGTGTGGTGCTCTAAGATTGCAGAATAAGATTTACAGCTGCTGTATTTTGCCTTTTCCTCATTTCCTCGAATACAGCTGCGTACAGTGATGTCAGCTTAGGGTCTGACTTCTCATGTAGTTTTATTAAAGGATGTTGCATTAAAAACTCTAGAAAACTGTAAGTCTAAACACAGCAGCAAATTGTTCATTAAGGGCTTTGTAGACAGGTAGTCTATGCTATTAATACAACTTAAAATTACATCTGAATAGTTGTCAGTAAAATGCAGAAGGAAAACCAGTTTCCAGCCAAGTTTTCATATGCAGAAAGAACTGAGCTAAAATTATCAAAGAGTGATTTTATAAATATAAATACCAATAATTTTATCTGAAAATGCCAATATTACACCCTAATGTCAGGATATAAATTATAATCATACTTGCTAATTTTAAAAGTATTAATGCTCCCGAGGACTTTTTGTTTCCTGAGATACAGTACTGAGGGGGTTCAGTAGCTATTTTTCAGACATAAGCAGTCTGTTTGAAGTTGATGACAACAAATGGTCTTAACATTGACCTAATTTTTGTGCATCTTGTGTTAGAGGAAGATGATGCTGATGAACAACTGATAACGCAGCCACCACACCAACAAGTGTCCGATCTTGCTTCCCCAAAAAATAAGAGGACATCTTTTCTTCAGTGGTTGGAAGTAACCCCAAATTTGCTTTCCTAAGCTTCCCTGTCTTGTTCTTTATGTGTAGGGGAGAACCTCTTACCAGTATGATTTATGGTCTCGTTAGAATCTCTAAGCTTTCAGTTTTCTTTATTTACAGTCACATCATGTATATGTGCCAATTACAGCCATGACTCATTTTGTAGAAAGTATGCTAGGGAAGTGTGTAATTTCTGACACTGTAAATACAGGGAGAGCCATTACCAGATGATGATCAGTTCTTTGAGGATTACCAGCCACCATGGAGTTTAACAATTTCAGAACCACGGTACTCTACAATTCTTTTGCCTGGAGACTATATGAAAGTCTTTTCTCATCTTCAAAGATTTTTACGTTAAAGTTAGTTACATTACAATAGCAAATGTCAAAAGCTGTGCAGAGTCAACTATGGCTTCACTTATTCTCTTCCTTTTTTTGTGGGGTAGTGGTGCCTTCCCCCCACAGAGCAGGGGAAACTTTACACGAGGCAGAGGCCAGGGAGAAAGGCATAGCTAGAATAACTGTAACTAAGATCAAGCCTAGCATTTGGTCCCTGCTGAATAACCCCATTCCTTGAGCATCCTAAGCCAGACCCTGCCTGCTGGTGAACCAGCAGCAGGACTTGGGCCCAAAAGAGGGGCTGTGAGGACCAGCAGTACAGCAGGTGACAGCACAGTGTACCAGCAGCTTCTCATCTCTGCTCATTTCTGCTTGTCTCGACAGAGTTCCCAAATGGGTCAGCTCCAGTGCTGGGGTTGCTTTCAATAGCACTGTTACCTAGAAACTGTTGGTCTCTTCCTTCCACTTCTCACTGACTAAAGGCTTAAGGGTGAAAGTTTTGCATGTGTTAAAAAAAAAAAAAAAAGAGAGAATTGGAAGGGATCCAGCTTGGTTAGCATTTCCAGACCACTGATAGTGCTGTCAACTGTCTGCAAGCTAGAGGGGGCCTCAAAATCTCCACTCAAGCAACTGTGGGCACTGCTAGATATTGATAGTTAGTATTTTTAAAGTCATCACTCCCTGGTGTGTCCTGCTTGTCCTCTCTTCCAATAAAACACCTACTGAAATGTGAGATCTTAAGGTCTCCTTCCCTGATCTGAATCAGTGGCAGAGTACTGCTCCTGTGACAAAATCTGCACAGTGGCCAACAGCCACGAAACCAAATGCTATTTGCCTTCTTGTTGTTGTCAGCAGTGTTAACTCTTAATGAGCACAAACCAGCTCATTCAGTACTTTCTCAGTGCACACATACCTGTGTCTTACTGCTGTGGGGTGAGCCAGTGCCCCCGTATATGATACCTATTGCTATGAGCCATCCTGGCTGTGCTTCAGCTGTTTTCACTAAGAAAGTCGGGATATTATCAGTTGTCTGGCAGGCAGGTTTGACTAACACTCGCCTGCCTGCTTTGCATTGAGCATGAAGCTTGGACAGAATTTTGAGTAATTAAAAGGCTGCACTGGCTGCAGGTCAACAGCAAAACCTTACTAGGATGTTTTCTTTCAGACCTGAGGTTTGCTGCACTTCTTTCACCTTAAAGGTAGAGTGGTAACAACAGTGCTTGTGGTTAGTTTAAACATTTATAGGTCAGGTCTAGGGAAGGAGGAATAGCTTTGGTCACACTCTGTCTTTTGACAGCAACCTGGTTTTGTAAGGTGAGATGGGGTCACAGAAGTATTTCAAAATTTTTGTTTGTTACACCCTGTGGTTCAAGGTATAAATATGGGGAAGAGCAGTATTTCTAATAATTGTGCTAGTTTATATATGCCTTTTGAACAGCTTGGTATGCTGGGCACAGTTTATCATGGCTTCAGTCAGTCCATAACTGGCCTGTTCAGTTTTTCCTGATACTAGACAATCAAAGAAAATTCTTTTCCTCTCTATGACAATGCATCTTTTACATGTCCTAAATTATCCAAAATTCATCTGAGATATCCGAATTCAGAGAAATACATTTTGATATCTGTGTGCTTCTGCAGAGACCCTTAGTATTTAAAGAAACATATTCTTGTAATTATACAATCAGGAGCCTGTGCTATATAAAAGTTCCCTCTCTGGTTCAGTCAGAGATGCTTTTTCTATTTTTTTTTCCTCCACCTTGCCGCAAATCAATTTTCTGTTTATTTTCTCTCAACTAGACTCCTGTTTCCCTCTATTTTTCCTTTTCATGTTGGCTTGCTTCCCAGTACAGCCACCTCTTATTCCTTCCCAGCTACAAGAGCCTTTGTCCTGCAAGCCTTATGCTGAGGCTGTGCTTCATTCCTGCTGTGTGCTCAGCCCTCACCAGTGTCCCTGCTTTTGGGAGGTTTTGCTCTCCTGAGCTGTTCCTGTGCTCATGCTTTCAGGTGGCTTGGAACACTGACCTGCCTTAAAAATTGTGTATTGTTTTCGTGGGTTCATTTTTCCTTTTTTTTTTTTTCCAGTTGACTCAGTTGTGATGGAGTCATGAATAAAGTAAAAGGATGCAGCTCCAGAAGATGTTACTTGACTTCTTAATTTTTATGGGTTTTATGATTTTTTTCCCTCTGCTTTGGGTCTTGTGCCTGACAACAGAATTGCAAAAAATGAAGGGTTATAAATTTTGCTAAGCCCCCACAGCATTTTGAGAGTAGCTCGGGAATCATGAGACTGTTTCTAAGAGATTAGAGCTCTTGTTATTTTGTCTGGGTTCTTAAGAAGTCCTTTGGCTATATTTGGGTCACATTTTCAAGCTTTGTTCTGCAACTATGAAGGCTAAAACCTTATATTTTGTAATATTTTCAAATGACCAAATACTGCAAGACATATAATGTAATTGTGAGAGGTGTCAGTTCTTCCAGTGTTCTCCCAAAATGCATTTTTACAGTGATCCCCTCACTGCATTGGAGGTTTCCAGGGTTTCATTTATTCAAGCTGGTCTTTTTTTTTTAATTTTCATCTGTTGCTTTTGAACACAACACATATGGGCAACCTGGGATGACTGTAAATTTCATGATGAATTGGGAATAAATATTCCCATACTTAGCAAGAACTGTTTGTTGTATTGACACTTCACCTCCCTTCCCTGGGGCTCTAGGATCTCTCCCAAATCCTCACTGCATGCAGCCGATCCAAACACTGTGTAATCCTTTTGATGCAGGTCGGTTCATTTTGAATCAGCAAAGCGTTTTGTGTGCTTTTAACCTCCATACTGCATGCCACACCTGTAGGGGGGCTGCTAATCTAATTTTGATTCACAGTGGTGGCAACAAACAGGTCACTTATGGAGTTAATGTCAGCTGCTCCACTAATTACTGTAGGAAAGTGATCCCATCATCCGGGATGAAAATGTCTAACTCCAGCCTACAAAGCACTTTCAGCACACTAATTCTGTTAATGCTCCATTACTGCTTCATTTGAGTGGTGTAGTCCATCTCCCAGAGCGAGATAGTAAATCCCCAGCCAGTTCCAGAGCTGGGAAAATTTACAGACTAAAACATTGTTGACTACATTAGTGGGCATTGTTTTCTGTTGGGCTTGCTTTGTTTCTTGAAGTTTATTTAGACAGATCTTCCTTGGTAACTCAGCTTACAGTAGCCTTAATCTTCCCCTCTACTTTGAAGGAGATTAGGTGCCAAAAAATGCCCTGTGGACATGGATCTGATCTCTCTGCTCCTTAGAAACTGAAATATGAAATGAGAAAATAAAGCTACACTATTGCAATACCTTGAAGATTATCAGGGTCAGAAAACATGAAGTGTTATGCTATAGCAACACCCACAAACACAGAAGTAGAGGAATCACAGAATCATAGAATCAGCTGGCTTGGAAAGGACCTCTGAGATCATCAAGTCCAACCCTTGATCCAACACTGCTGTGGTTACCAGACCATGGCACTCAGTGCCACATCCTGTCTCATCTTAAAAACCTCCAGGGACAGAGAATCCACTACTTTCCTGGGCAGCCCATTCCAATGCCTGATTACCCCCTGTGTAAAGAATGTCTTCCTAATATCCAGCCTAAACCTCCTCTGGCAGAGCTTGAGGCCATGCCCTCTTGTCTTACTGATAGCTGCCTGGGAGAAAAGACCAACCTCCACCTGGCTACAACCTCCTCTCAGGGAGTTGTAGAGAGTGATGAGGTCTCCCCTGACCCTTCTCTTCTCCAGGCTAAACAACCCCAGCTCCCTCAGCCTCTCCTCACAGGGCTCGTGCTCAAGTCCCTTCGTCAGCCTCGTGGCTCTTAAATAAGCCCTTACAGAGGAAAATGAGGTGGAGAAGTTTAAAGGTAGCGTTTTCACTCTGTGCTCCTCAGTTTCCCATTTAGAGAAACTTTTAAACTGAGGGGGTTGGCAAAAGGGGGTAGAGTGGAAGGGAGAGCCTTGCCCAAACTCCTATCATCTAGTCTAGCAACTGCTGCCCAAGAGTGCCAGCAGGAAAGTCAGTGGTAGGTGAGCTGTTGAAATACTCTTTCATATGCTCGTACAAGGAGGTACTCTTCCACATGCTGGTGATATGGATGGAGAAGTTTTCACGGTCTGTAACAATGGTCTTTTCACTCCAGGGTCCCCTTGTTAAAGCCCCAGAGCTGTCAAAAAAGCTGGAAGAGTGCCAGCAGCCCCTGTTGCCAGCCCCCTGGCACTCCATAGACCCCTGTCTATCTGGCCTCGTCACCTTTCCCTCACTTTACATTTGCTCTCAGCTCACTGAGCAAATAAACTCAAGTGAATAAACTATTCAAGAAATGCTGCCCTCTTTTTGGTTCGTGAGTCTTGCAGTCCCTTCTCGCTGTTATTCCAAACTACTGACTGAACGTATTCCATTTGTTATCCTTCCCCAGTGGAGTTTGATGACAACAATGTCATGGTGAGAGCAGTGTAAAACAGCACATACTAGATAGGTGTTCTTCCTACACTTACTGAAGAAATGCTAACTCTCTGATGAGAAAAAGTCACCTTCTGAATGGAAACATTAGCAAATGAGACAAATCTTGCTTCCTCCAGCGTGCTTAGAAGATGTGGTCTCTATAAGTAGGCTGCTCTTAGTGCTTTTCAGAATGGCACATTCACCTTGTTCATGTGAATCTTGAGCAGCATCACCCAGGGTAGGAAAGCCTACTCTGGGACCAGTGTGTGTCTCCTCCCTCCAGCCAGCCTGCAACCTGCTCTGAATGTCAGGGCAGACACTGCCCAATATGCTTTGTACTTCATCAGGAATTTACCTCCTTAGAAAACTCCGGCTCTGAAGGTATTTTATGTCATGGTCATGCACAAGTTAACTGAACCTGTTTGCTAGTCAGCACTGGGCCTCTCAAATACAGGTTCTCAATCAGCAATAGAAGTTCAGCATAAAAACTGGGTCCTCTTCCCCCATTGCTCATGAAGTCAGCCTTTATTCACACATTCTGGCAGTGCTGTGTAAGAAGGTGAGCCAGAACTCCTGCAGGCCTCTTTCCTTGCTCTGTTGAGTCACGAAGGCTCCAGTTGGCCCTGGCTGCAGGTGGATGAGACCACCTCTTTGGGCACAGAGGACTAGCGCAGAGGAAGTCGTGCAGAGAGCGACTCAGGGGAGTTTGGCTGACAACAAGAGCTGATGTCAGCTCCTCAGTAAAACCAAGCTTTGGAGGAGGCTGAGCTTTCTTACTCATGCTCTGGTGCTCAGAGCATGACTCAACTTGTTCACAGCGCACAGCACTCAGAGACCACACGGAAAGTCTTTCATCCGCAGCGTTTTGGCTGTGCTGTTCCTGCCACCACCTCTTCCTTTCCACTTGTATTTCCATGCAGGTGATTAGTTAGGACTGACATTCAATGCTGCTGTGGAATGGCTGAACGGTTACCAAAAAAGCAGAGGTTCAAGGGGGGGAAGTAAAAATTTCCCTTGCAGTTAATCACTGGCCCCGCTGTGGAACTCATCAAACTTTGAGGAAGTAATTGAAGCTATTTGCACTTGTGGAAAATGGGAAAGACAAAAGTACAGGAAATTGCTTGTTGTTTTGCTCTCAGTGCCACAGCTATGATTACTCTCTTGTTGGATGAGATTCCCTTAGAAAAAAATGGTTTCCAGATAAAGAGACCAGTCAGATTTTGTTTAGTTTGTTTGTGTTGAAAAATCCTTTTCATGCTTGCTCTGATCCATACAGACAATCTTGATATATGAGACCTCCCTGGAGACTGCTCTTCTCCAGGCCGAACAGGCCCAGCTCCCTCAGCCTATCTTCGTAACAGAGGTGCTCCAGCCCTCTGATCATCTTCCTGGCTCTCCCCTGGTCCCAATCCAGCAGGTTCACATCTGTCTTGTGCTGAGGATCCCAGACCTGGATGAAACTCTCCATGTAGGGTGTCTCATGAGCAGAAACGAAAGGCAGAATCACCTCCCTCAGCCTGGCAGCTGTCCTTTTGGTGCAGCCCAGGATGTGTTTGGCTTTTTGGCTGTGACCACACACTGCTGGCTCATGTCCAGCTTTTTATCTACAAGAACCCCAAAGTCCTTCTCTGCAGGTCTGTTCTCAATGAGTTCTTGTCCCAGTCTGTACTCGTGCCTGGGATTGCTCTGACCCAGGTGCAGCACCTTGCACTTGGACTTGCTGAATCTCATTAAGTTCTCATGGGCCCACGCAATTAGCCTGATGTATTTTTTTAAGGTATGATACTATTTTAAATTTATGTGGGAGATAAATAAATCCCTGCAATAATGCTGCACTGAATTCTGACATTTTCTTATTATCAGTAGAATTTAGAGTCATGTGGATTCGTCTGATGGCACATGAGAAAATGCAAAGTATAGTGGCAAACACGACATGAAGGTAGGAGCTAAGTCCTGCTTTCATTTGTGCACTGCAGGCTCTCAGTAGAAACCACTCTTGGATGTTCACCAGGGTGTATGACTTGCCTTTTAAGGAATGCCATTGCCTATGATGTTTTAAGGGCATCCATGGGGATTTACACATAATGTATATGGTGATACGTGGAAACAGTGCCTCTGAAATCTACACGCACATCACTTACATGGTCAGCTCTGATTCTGGGTGTTGTTCCTGTCTTCCTCTATCAATGATCCTTCCTTTTAGGACATTCATTGGATATAATTGATGGAGTTAATGCTTTTGGTTTCCCCTCTTCAGGGCCCATTTTTAGAAGTCATCTTGTCACTCTCTCATTCACTGCCCTTGCCCTCCCTCTTCCTTCTTGCTCTGTTAAATCAGACTCCATTTTTCCTCCAATAGCTCTGCACAACCTTGCATTCCGCACATTGACCTTTCATATGCTGCCGTTTGGATCACCAGCTCTAGCCATTACATTAGCAACACACAATTACACCCTCAAGGTAGACTCAAGTGCAGATCCTACCTCTACATAAATACCTTAATGAATGGGAAGGTGCTGATGTATGTTGGAGTATGTTTTCAGCTCACGTACCAGAGGAAAAGGATTCTGCGGAGACGTGAAACCATGGGTAGTGATGGGAGCATTTCCCAAATGTTTCTGTTCCACCAGAGTGCCCTCTGTATGGTGCTGTTCTCAGAGGTGCCCATGCATTATAATTTTTTCTAGAGGTTATTGCCAAAGCCATACCCAAATGTCACAGAGGGACTGTCACATCTAAAGAGCTCAGATGGGCAGCTCTTGATTGGTGAGACGATATGGCCGTTTCAAAAGAAGTGTTCTTGGTCTTAATTGGTCAATTTTCCTTCTGATAAGAAGTCCAATCCTGATATGCTGTAGTTTGGTGATATTTGTTGCTGTTTTGGGAGTGTGAGTGGGCCATTAAAGTACCTAGGCTTTTCTTTTTTTTAAATTTTTTCCTTTCAGAATTCAACATACAATTTTCAGTGAGCACACACCATCAGAGCTAAAGCAACTCTGGCTTCCCCCCCCAAAAAAGCCCAGTCTGACAATGAAAGATGTCAAACCTGGCATATGAAAGAATTTGCCCCATAGCTATGTGGGTAATGAACACACAGCTAGTGGGTCATGATCTAATGTTTTTCTTATAGACTTGCAGTTGTGATAAATTGAGCAATATGTGAAGTAGTGGTTTTCAACCTGTTCAAGGTATTGTTTGTCCAGATTATCACAAACAAAATTTGCTCACAGTCCCCAGAACATTGAGAATGAACTATCTCCCTTCTAGGAGGAATTTTGCTATGAGAGATAGTGTGAGGCTATCCCATACCATCTCTGTGGAGAAAGAGTTATCAGTCTCTGCAGCGTCTCTTAAGGGCCCTGCTGGGAATGTGATACTAACTGTGACATCTGGCCTAGAGCAGAGTTTCACCACAGGCTCCAATATCAATTTCTGTCTCCATAATTCACCGAAATAATCATCAGATGTTATTTTATGTAAAGCCACGTACTGCTGCTCTTCCTGTATTCTTTACTTCATTGATTTTGCAAATGGGACCTCCTCCAATTTACAGAAATCTTTCTTTATATTTATTTATAAACAAATTCCTTCTAAAATCAGTAAGTGTAATAAAAATCTATGGCATGAGTGGTCAATCCAATATGTCTGTTTAATCAACCACTTCGAAAGAAGTGAGGACAGAAGACCATCTCTAAGAGACCCCAGACGGAAATCAACTTGTTACCAATGGAGCTGCTTTCCTCCAGCATATTCTGGGTTGTGCTAGTGTTTGATATGATAACTTCAGTAAAATCCAAAGTGAAGTGATGGAATAAGTACATATGTGGTGAAAAGACAGGGAATTTGACCTCCTCTTGCACTCATTATAGCAAGGCTTCTGCAAACCTTGTCCCTCACAGGCAAGTTTCTTCACTGAGATCTTCCCGAGGAGGAGAGATGCTGGATAAATCAATGACTGCCTCAGTGGATCTTCGATCAGCCTTTTGCCCTGCTGGCAAACACATGCATCTTCCCAGCTGAGGCAGCTTTCAAGAGAGATGGAACTTCAAATATGCAACGCCCTTTTGCTGGGCTTCAAAGAATTAATGGCAGCAAAACAACTAGGCATGCTAACAACATGGGCTCTGTCAGGATAAACACAACTGAAATTCTGTAAGGTTTTTCAAAGGGGGAGAATACAGCATTTCTTTGTATATCACGTGCAGAAAGGAGGGCTGTTGCACAGACATTTGGAAGCTCAGGTTGATTTTTATCACCTGAGGAGTGAAACCCAATTAATTTACCCTTTTTCCCCTAATTAATTACACAAACCTGCTTGCTTTAAAAAAGCTAGACAACAAGACAACCTGTAGCTGAGGGTTTCTAAGCAGTTTTTTCCCACTGCTACCAGGCTTTGCCTTTTTTTTTTCCTTTGCCCGCAGGGTCGCAGTGCCACATAGGAAGAGACATTGCTGCTGGTACAGGATCTCCACAGCTCCCCTCCTTCCAGCTGACTGTGTGCTGCTCTAGTGCCATCATTAACAGCTAAGCCACAAACCTGGGATGAAGGGCTGATCTGTGGAAGAATGCAGTGCTGTGACAGAACCTAGGCCACCAGTGAAATCTGAATGCATGTGGGACAATCATTTACCCCTGGCAAAAAAGAAAAAAAAAAAAAAAGAGCGAGGGGCAAATTGCTACTTTTGATTTTGACATTTTCTAATATAAACACTCTTATTTTTCACCCCAATGGGATCTTTCAGGGCCAGATTGAGTCACACTTACTTTTCAAAAGTTAAAACAAATGAGTCTCCCCGCAGCACACAACTGAAGCTCAAAGCTAAAGCTTCTTGGTCAGTTTTCCCCCTGGGCCAATTCAGTCAGATACAAATTTTCCTGGTTTACCCATGCTGCTGCTGCAGTAGAGAGAATAAACTGTCTGCACAGCTCAGCCATTAGAATATGATTCCACATTTAGCCTGCTCAAGAAGCAGGTGTTGGCGGAAAATACGGTGTTCACAACCAGCACACGTTCCCACTGACATACTTTTAATGCAGAATATAGAAAGACACAATAAAAATACTTATGCCAAAGTTGAAGAATGGGCTGTGAGCTCCCAGCATATAATTCTATTTTCAGTGGGATAAGCAATTTTTCATATGCTTTAGCAAATTTTGGCCTAGTTAAAAGAGCAAGTAGGTAACTACTGATAGTATACATCCAGAAATTAGAGCAATAATCTAGTCATCTGTTCCAAACATATCCAGAAATTTATGAGGACTTTGATGAGGTGCAGATGTGCCCCTTACAACAACAAATGAGTCTGGAGGACTCAGGGTTCGGATTTTCCATATCCTATGAAAATTTGTAACTTGGGGTCAGTGTTGTTCAGCTGCAGTAACAGGCACGCAGAGTGGTAGAGGAGACACCATCACCATATGCCTGGTAGTCGCTGTTACATACTGAATGACTTGTCCAACCCATTATGCTCTGCTGTCATATTTTTTTTTCTTCACCTCCTGAAAACTGACTTCTCTTTGTCTGGCTCCACTTGTCATATACTTCAATACTTCGATCACAACAGCCTCACAACACCCAAGAGCGGCTGGAATGTGGCTCAGCAGGAAAGGACCTGGGGGTGCCAGTCCACAGCTTCTGAACGTGAGCCAGCGGTGTGCCCAGGTGGGCAAGAAGGCCAGTGGTATCCTAACTCGTATCAGCAATAGTGTGGCCAGCAGGACTGGGGTTGTGATTGTCCCCCTGTACTCGGAACTGGTGAGGCCGCAGCTTGAGCGCTGCACCCAGTTCTGGGCAAAGAAAGACACTGAGGTGCTGGAGTGAGTTCAGAGAAGAGCAATGGAGCTGGTGAAGGGTCTGGAGAGTAAGTTATATGAGGAGTGGCTGAGGGAGCTGGGGGTGTTTACCCTGGAGAAAAGGAGGCTCAGGGGTGACCTTATTGCTCTCTACAGCTACCTGAAAGGAGGTTGTAGCCAGGTGGGGGTTGGCCTCTTCTCCCAGGCAACCAGCGAGAACACAAGAGGAAATGACTTCAAGCTCCACCAGGGGATGTTCAGGTTGGATATCAGGAAGAATTTTTTCACTGAAAGAGTGATAAGCACTGGAATGGGCTGCCCGGGAAGGTGGTGGAGTCACCATCCCTGTGATCCATCCAAGGTTGGACTCAGTGATCTTGGAGATCTTTCTCAACTTTAATGATTCTATAAATATCATCTCCAGAAATGGGTCTGGGAATGTCAGCAGAATTATCTTAATGTTAAGATTCCCCTTAATATCAGCTAAGCATATTATCATGTGAAAACCTGATTACTTCACTTTCACAGGTGTCCACTTTCTGTCATCTTCGATGCATAAAGTCTGGATGTTTCCCTATGATTATATAAAATGGGATGCAAGGCTGTTAAACAAAGCAGCAAGATAAACTGAAAAGCCTATTCTTGTCTAACTACAGTTTTGTACCTTTCTGACTCACATTCTGGCTTCTTCCCATTGCCCTCCCCTTAAGAGGAAAAATCCATGTTGGATCCCAAAAGCTGGGCACTGTCTGACATCTTCACATTAAGAAACTCTGGCAGTGACTGCTCCTGCTCCCTGATGTTTGATCCCAGGCCTCCCACACACATCAAGATACAGGAGGCTCAGTACCTTGGAGGCCAGAATGGTAAGAAACACATATCCCTGATGAGAATGCAGGAAACGTGAGTCAGCATGAGCAAGACCTATATTACTGTGAACAACACACCATCTGAGCAACATCCACTTAATCATGGTCAGAGTCGGTACTGTGCTCATACTAAAACAACTAACAACTCCATTTTCCAGGACCCATTGTAATACTGTGACATTCCATAATTTGCATTCCAGCCTGCAAAAGTTACCATTCTTTTTGCTGTCTGTAGCCTTAAAAAATGGCATACTTCCTCAAAAGAAAAAGATAATCTTTTAACTTCTGATCTTAATCAGTACAACAATCCTATATCCTGCTTAACATGTCATTTTTCACTTTGACATCTCTTAGTTATCCCCAGTGATAGGCTGTATCTTGATGAATGTATAGGAAAATGAGGCAGCACCTGTGCTTTTCATACTCTGAACAAAACAGATCAAAACAGAGAGTCAGGAAGAAATCCACACACAACCTCTGCTTCAACCACTTGCCTGCCTGTGCACATTGGAGATGCAAAGGTCTTTGCACAGATCGAATTTAGATGTTTAAAACAACTGTTCACTTCTCTAGCGACAATCATAGGTAGCTTTACATGTGGCAGTAAGGTGCACAGAGTTCCTTGTCTGTAGTAAAAAGAGTTGCCTTTGCTCTTCCTGTAATGCCATTTGGGATCTTATTAGACTTCATCTTATGTCAAAAAGAAACTCTGAAATGAAATGAAATCACCACAAAACCATATGCCACGCTCTGCCTAGGCACAGTAAGAGTAAGTTAAATTCACTGTTGCAGCTGCCAGAGTGAATTTGTCTGGTTTTATTGGTATATGACTCAGCTTAAATATTTTTCCGAGATAGTTCTTGATAATCTTACAGACAAATAAGTAATATTAATAACACAGAAGAGCTGGTCAGTTCCTGCCAACCAGCCTAGTATAGGTTATTCTAAAATAGGTTATTCTGGGTATAAAGGGAGGCAAAACAACAATCAGAGCATCCAGATTTTCGTGTTTGGAATGGAATACTCCTAATATTTTTGCCTTGGACAGATTTTCTTATTAGTGAGAGAAAGTATTGTTCGGGGAGTAGAGTACAAAAGCACAAAGTACCACATTTCTATCCTAGGTTGGAATATTGCTTGTGGTGATCTTCCCTGGCTCCTCCCACAGTCTCAATCTGTTGGACCATGAAATACAAATAACCATTTACGTACAGCACAAACACAGTTGAGCCTTATCAAACTTTCAGTGAAGTACTTGGTGATTCTGGGATGAGGATATAAATGAAGAATTAGATGCTGCTACTTTATAGATGTTCCCACTAATCAGATGTGGAATTGCCCCCACTCCTAAAATCATTGGTTTTGCACCAGAGGAAGAAGTCTCCTGAAGCTTTTGGAAAGAAAGGGGAAAGAAAGAAAAGCAAGGGAGAAGAAAGGATTGATCTGCCCTTAGATATCAGTTGCCCAGCTGGCCATAATTCTCACATCTCCTAACCTCTTATTTATATGATGTTGCACATCAGAAATATGAGTGTTTTCTTGTGAACGGCACCTTTATTTATAGCTTCTGAATTCATTTTCCTTTAAGAAATAAAGTTCTGTTACTGCTGATATTATTGGTCTTCTCTCTTCATTTTCTTACAGCTTTAAACTAAATCTCACCACCACTTCTTTCTCCTGAAGTGATACAGAGCACTGCGCTTTGGATCACAGGGCTGTGAAGTGTCAGTTGGTCTTTTTTAACTGTAACCATACACAACAAATGGAACTGGCTTTGCCACTACTACTGGATTTTGTAGATGACTGAAGACAAGCTATAAGTGAAATATTTGTGGCATTATGCATTTGTGATACCATTTCAAACATGAGCATTTCCATTCCTGCAGGCTAACCCCTATTCCCTCCTCCCGCAGTTTCACACCAGTTCCTCACACTATCACTCCCATCCTGAGGGGCTGTGTGCAAGCTGGGTATGTTTATTAGACAGAGTTAATTCCTTTCAAGCTCCTTCTGTGCAAGGCTGTGACTGACAGAGACGGGTGCTGTTTGCAAGTGTCAGTGGAGCATGACCTCGAGTTAATACACTGAATGATGAAAGAAAAAAAGATTCATTCAGCATGTGAACTCTGTGCTGAGATTAGCCAGAAGTACTGAGCACATACAAATTGCTGTTTTGTCAGCACAGCACTTGGCGGAGCTTTTAAATATTCCAGCTATTCTAAGCCATCATCCTTAAGGCTGGGGCAACTAAAAAAAGAGGGAGATCAAAATAGCATTTCCAATCCAAACACCATTGTTTTAGATGAGATATTTGGACCTGGATGCTTAGAGCAATGCACGACCTGCTGGCAGCCACAGCTCTCAGTTTGGTGTGAAAGGACTTGCAGTAACATGCACAGAACTGTTTACAAAACCCAGAGAAGGAACCACAAGATGTGTAGCCTTTCAGTAGTAGATGCCTGCTTAACTCCAGCCTGGCCAGGAGCAATTGGAAGTTACAAGGATCTCTACAGTCTGCCTGGCTCCTTGTGCTAATTGCTCTCATTTCAGTTGCCTGTGGCCATAAGTTGATGTTCCAGATGCCATCTCTACATCTGGTGTTAGCAGAGCAGTTAGGGGCCACACAGGACACAGTAGGTGACCTTTTCTCCCACCCAAGCAGTTCGGACCTGAGTCTGTCTGTCTGGGGCACTCTGTCTGCATTAGTGGTCAGGGTGTAGATCTTATCTGTAGTTGGCTAAAACGTTATGAGGTTGTGGAAAACCACTGAAGAATAGCAGTGTTTTAGGGTTTTTTGTGATTTCTCCCCAGCTATATAATCGGTCCTTTCTTAATTTAAAAAACAACGAGCTGTTAGCAGAAGGATTGGAAGAAATACAGTTTCCATCCCTCAGAGGAAGGAGTTCTGAGTTCTAGCACTATCACCAGAGGCAGGATTGCAGAGAAGGTATCAAATCCCTTTCTATCTCTGTTTCCTATTGTTGACTCTGACAACTACATCCATTTTGGATCAGATTCTACCCTACATTGCTGCTCTGAAGCCAGCAGACAATAAATGCAGAATTTGGAGTGTAATAACATCAGTACTTTCTGTGCAAGGAATCCTCTGCTTCACCTCTCCTCACTGCCTGTCTCCCTCATGCATGCTTCTCTTGACTTTGTATCTGACCGTGTGTTCAAAAACCTCTGCATCATCTTTTTCTCTTGCAATCTTAACTAAAGGAGCTTCTTCTCTCTATTTCCATTGTCATCTATCAGATTTTTGAGCCCTTTAAAACGGCAAGATCCAAAGTGGTCCTGTCTTTTCTTAAAGGTGATCAAACCCTAAGACAATGCTTTCTACCTTCTTCTTTACCTCCCCTCTTACAGCTGCCCCAGGTAAAAAGACATTCAAACAAATCTGCATGAGAGGCAGAAGACAGTAAATGTCTTCTTTTGTGAAAGCAGCAATATCTATCCTGGGGTTGCTGCAGCCCATTAAACACACATAGATTTTGGGGTTTCTTTCTGTTAATAAATGTTGGGGGGGTTGTTACTAACCAGCAGCAGTAGCTCTTGATAAATAGATTTTGCTGAAGCCTACTAGTTATTTAATAATTTCACAAGCAGATACAGTTTAGATTACCAAATTATTGGCAACACTTCTGCAATATCTGGTTTTTTCCCCCAGCAACCCTCATCATGTGCTGACCCAATCCAGAGCTGCTTAGTTTAAAAGATATGGGCTGCAGCTAAAGTTGATACAAAAAGTACCCCAGCTGTTACTGGCCAGTTTGTCATTCACTATTTGCTTTTCCTGTCTATTTGTTCATCTGTTCTGTCCTCTCACATGGTTTCTCTCTGCCTTCCACTTGGGTCACTTACCATGCTAAGGAGTAAACAAGAAGAGAAAGAAGAGGGCATCTGAATTAACAGCTGTGCAGAATTATATATATGTGTACTACATATTGATACATCACTACTTGTCAAGCACTTGCTGGAACAACGTGCTTTTGTTCACTTGCTGTTGTGGGCAGAAGCCCGTATCGTTTGCTTGCTAGGACGTGCATACAAGGAAGACTCATTCTTGCTGCTGAAAGGATGTGTTGGTCAAACCACCAGAGAAAGAGTAGAGTTGAGTCAGCATTACAAAATTACAATTAAAAAAAAGGGAAAAAAAAAAAAAAAGAAAAAATACCAGCCATCATTTCCTAGAGAGCTCCGCAGGCTTGCTGGAACCCTCTTAATAGCCTTGCAAACGTTGTTAGTGGTGTGCAGGCAGTTGCCACTAAACGGTGCAAATGGGAAAACTGCAGGAACTCACCATCTTTGCACAACGTCAAGACCGGAAAATACCCAGAACCTGTGATTCAGATGTGGTAAACTAGCCTTGCTCTGCCACCTCCTGGCTGTAGCAGGCACCGAACAGAATGCTAAACAGCCCACTTCATATCTTACTCTCTTTCGGGTCAGGGGCCTGATGTAAGGTTCTCTGAGGTAACCAAGCTTCAGCCTAGACCTGGAAGGTATATGCAGAATGAATGTAGACACAGATAATGCCTTTGGGACCATAAATATGAAAGAAGAACTTTGCTGTGACCTTACACTGCACTCCACACATACATTTGAAAATGCAATGAAAACATTAGAATTCTTACTGTGCCTGCTTCCCATACAAATGTGTTTTATTAGAGTTTCTCACCTTAAAGGGGAGGGAGATCGCTGCCTCTCATGGCATCCCTCATGAAATTGTCATGCTTCATCCTCCCAAACATTTGGGAGTCTCTGCCTCTTCATTGCTCTGTGGAGAGGAAGTTTAGTAAGTATACAAAAAAGGATTACATACTGGTTTGTTTTGTAATATGGGACTATAATATGGAAAAAACCCTCTAGTTAATATTCTTCTTCTTTCTTTCCTAGCTTGCAATGTCTAGCAATATTTCTTGCAAATGTTGGTGTAGGGATGGAGATAGATATTGACTTCCATCTCTGTGCAGAATTCTAGCTTTACTGCTCCATAAACTGCTCCAAGAGAATAATAATAATATGATGTCATGATTTATAAGCACAATACAGTTTTTTACATTTTTATACAGTTTCAAATAGTATTTGCTTTCAGTTTCCTTTATATGAACTTCTATTCAATAGCAAGTCATAGAAAATCACAAGGAGATTGTCAGCCTGAGGATACATAACCTTTGGCAATATGAGTCCACTGGTAAAGAGGGCATGTGAGTTTTGAGCTCTTGTTATTCCAAGTCTGCCTTTTAGACGCCAGTTTGAAGCCCTTTAGTCCTCAGTTTGCAGCCTCCTGTTATTCCACATTTATTAACGATTCCGATAGCACCCCTCCCGAGTGATATCACCCCTACAGAAAGATTTTTCAGAAAATGTAAACACAGATGAAAGCAAGAGCCACTGCATTTTGAAACACACATTATCTTTGCTCTACAGCTGAATAGCATCAAATTCGTCTGGTAGGAGCACACTCTTTCCTTGGTTTACATGTGTGTGAACAAGTGATGTATTTTTAATGAGATTTATTTTCATGACAGGAATCGCGCTGACAATTTGCATTAAAGATAAGCTAAATGAGCTGTTCAAGATTACAACAAGCTTCCTCACATTTGTTTCCTTTAATTAATCCATATAGTATGTTAATTTTGGATTAAGTCCTGCCTCACACCATCTATGAGATCAAAGTCATCCTTCCATAAAATCTTTGATCACCTCATTTTCTTAATGTCTGTTAACCCTTTGAGGACATAGCTCACAGAAAAAAAAATCAGAAGGGCATTTTTTTTAATGTTCTACCACAAAAATACAGTAACTTTTTTTTTTTTTTTACTTTGTGTCAAGTGAAATGGCAATTGTTAAACTTTTCAGACAGACAGAAATTCGTATTTCCAGATGGGTTTACTTTAAGTACCTAGTCATTTACCGGAATTATCAAGTCACTTCCCATGTTAGTCAAAAATAAATGATATTACATGAAACCCTAGTGACCTCCAAAGAAAACTGAAACCCATTAGGTCCCCAGTACAGACCTTTACCACATGTGCTGATAATAACTGGTAGCAGTAGATGTCTGTTATCATCCAGGTAGATCAGTTGCATGGGGGAGAAACTCAATCAACAAATTTGAGGGATGTAGGATACATCCTTCATCACCAGATAATACAGATATTCGCCAGCAAACAAAGACACAAGATGAGCCTTGGATTGTTTCAATGTTGGATGAGAAAGAACAGACATAAGGGCTGTATAAATGCTGGTTCTGCCTTCTCTCTGCTTTTTCCCCTTCTTACAGCTTCTTTCTTCCTATAATATAAAGTCCTATCCTCCAACTTCTGATGGTTTTATCTGCTTCACCTGCCTGCTGGCCCTGCTCCCTACACCTACCCTGCAGTGCTCTGCTCTCCACAGGAGAGGTTGCCAGCTCTGGGTTGCAGCACGAAGCTGCACATAGGCAGATGAGCTGGCAGGGAGAAGCTGGAGGGCTGGAGGATGCTCACTGCAGATGTCACCAGCCAGAATTTAGCTGCCAAGCTAACAAGCTTCTGCTGAGGGTGTCCAAATTAAAATTAGTCAGAGTTTAGGATTCGGCCAATACATGTTTTCCTGGAACAGCAAAAGAGGCTGACTTGATACTGAAAATGCCTTTTTCTATAAAGCCTGGGAAAAGTAACAGTTCTAAGTCAAAATATTGTAAGATTTTTAACTAACATATTTGCCATACTCTCATTTTTATTTTTATTGACTGAACAACTTTAGATAAAATTTTCAACATCTTGCTGACATGAACTGCAGAAAAAGAGAAAGACAGTGTTATAAAACATTTTAGATACCTCTACAGTGTCAGCCTTCTATCACAGTACCATAAAGACTAATCACATCTCATTGCAGTAATGGAAACACTCCCATCACACTCATGCCCAGACCAGGAAGCACAGGAGAGGCATCTTAAACCTCTCTCCTGACTCCAACAGTCACACCAGAAAAAATTTACAGAACAAAGCACAATATACACCTTACCCAAAGGACACAAAATCTAGGCTTGGACACAGGCATGGAACAGGGAGTCTCTATGCTGCAAAACTGCTAGCACAGCCCTGGCATAGGTCTGGTCAGGGACAGCTAATGCCCTCTGGGATAATGTCTGTGCATGGTCTGGGGGTTGACAAAAGCTACAGATTGTTCCCAATAGGGAGTTTGGATGCAGATACCATGTTTTGGACGCTGCCTGAGTTTAGCTGTGTCTTGCCAGGAGTTTACTAGTTTGTTTACTAACTTGTTTACAGGTAGTTTGTTTGCTACCTTGCCAGTTTGCTTACTAGTAAGAGAGATTCAAACAGGCTCGTAACTCCAAAGAAGGACTGTGATCACCCAGGGAGATGGTGCACATGTAGCTTATTCCACACTTACTTCCCCTTCCATTTATCATCAAAAAAATAGGCCAGTGGTGCTCAGCTTGTTAAACTTGCCAAGTAAGGCAGTGAAACTCCCTGTTTGGAACAAGAGTGTTTAAAATTACATCAAAAGAATACGGAGGAAGGTAATTTTTATGCCTATAACAGGAGACCAAAAAGACAGCATATCAAGCACATTTTGTCAGGAGATGAAGCCAAGGATCATTACTTGGAGGATTCAATAAATGTCATTAGAAACAGCACTTTTTCCCGCTTTGTTCTTATCATGACACCTTGGCAAAGTGCTAAGAACTATTTCTAAGGAAAAGGTTGCAGATGCTGGCAGATAGGAGCAGACAGGATCACAAGAGCTTGAACTTGAGGAACATTATCTGCCAGATTTTAAAAAAAAAAAAAAAGAACTTTTGTAGCTAGTGATGACAGATCAAAAAGAACTAGCATGGCAAAGTAACAACTGCAAAGCTAAAAATGAGAGAAAATGTTTTTAAATTGCATGTGAGAGTCCAAGTATCATAAGGGGAGCAAGAAGTTTGAAACAGGAGAATTCTATAATAATCCAAAGCAGAGGGAAAGTGTAGGCAGAATATTAAGGAAACTTTGCAAATAGATAGAGAATCATTTATCTGGGGAGAAGAGTGAAGGAAACAGTTAAATGAGTGACATCTAGAAATGAATTAAAATCAGTGAGTTCCAGTCCAGAGGGAAACTTTAAAGTTAGATTTTGGAAAGCAATAGCCTCATGCTTTCCCTTTGAATGCAGTGACATGAAACTGCACAAACTTACAAGGAGGAAGACAAATAAACCTATCACTGATGACAATTTAACAGTTTAACAATTTAAAGCATATTATTAAAGAGAACCATTACAGAAAAAAAGAACTACCTCCCTGGTGCCATCAGTCACAAACCAGCCAAGCCTAACTAAAGGCTGCAAAACTTGGACGATCTGACAAGCTTAGAAAAATACACTAAAAGATTCTTCTGACAGATATTGCAGCCCCCTCGGTAAGGAGAGTTTTAAGGCCTATTGCAGAAACAATGAAATTGGAAAAAGTAAAATAAAAAAAAAGTTGGGAAAGAACGACGATGTTCTGAGAATAGAAGCAAAGCATATTCCTGTGTTTAGATCATTCAGTTAAGAGCTGTGTGGATTAACCTTGCTGGGAGGTGACATGAGCCTACAGCCAGCTCCAAGAGCTAATAATTGTGCTGAAAATGTTGAAATGCAAATCTTGAGGAAAAATTATGCAAAAATTCTTACCAGGCATGTTTTTGGGGGAAACCTTAAAAATAAATTGTAAAGAACAGCATGAGGCAGCACTGTATAGAATAGTAATTGCTAAGCCAAGGGAAATAAAAGAAAGGAATGTGCCAAGAATGTCATCTACGACTGCTGTGAAATACTGAAGTTCCCCAAAGCACTGCGTGAGAGCTAACAGGGCACTGTGAACCACCAGTACAGGCACCCATCCCTTCCTACAGCAACAGAGAACAGCTGGGCATTAGAGATACATGCCACAGGTCTGGGAGAACATCTTCACATCCAAGAGAGAGCAGCGTCACTTTCAGAGCGTGTCTTGGAGTTTTGAACTCTCAGAGCTACATAACATGCCATCAAAAAGATTCTGCACACCTGATTTTGTTTAGGAATAAAGATCAAGACTTCTCTTCAGGCATTTTCGGCAAGTTTGGATTAGGTGAAATGGATGCCCAGGTACAGGCAGAGGGTTTTTGGGAGTTCTGCACACACAGAAAACTCTGAGACCCAAACCCTCTCATAACCTGTGCACAGTCACCAATCAACATCCTGACATTTGTTTGATCAGGATAAAGGAAGCATGCTGCTTTATTAAGTCCTACAGCAATGTGGCTTCTTGTAAGGAACAAGTCATCTCATGTTCTTTTCTGCACCTTCATCTACTCAGAAAGGAATTACAACCTTGACAAGTGCCTAATTTTAACAATTTACATGGAACAATTTTTGGCCCTGAAGTAGGTTACTCTGCTTAAAAGGACTGCTGAAATTGGCCACTACCCTGAAAAAAACAGGAATGGAGTCCAGCGAACCCCTTCCTTCTGCCTATGCTCAATAATCCCTGTGTGCTGCCTGTCCCAAGCTTGCAGAAGGGTGGTCTGGTAAGCTCTCAGAATCAGTATGAAGAGCAGCCAGGACAGCAATACCAATCCAGGGGCCATTCGGGACAGAAAAATCACAGAATCAAATGCAAAAAGCAACAGCCTTGTCTTTGATCAATCTCTGCTGTCTATTTTTGAAGATGGTCCCTTCAGACAGGCTGATGTGGCAATTCTGGCAGGCTGCCTATAATCCCAGCCTGTGCTCTGTCTGTATTAGAGATACAGTATCCTAACTTGTCTTCAGAATTTCAGCCATGCAGCCTCCCTGCAACACTGCACTGGTAAGGAGAGTGTGACCACGTACTGCGTACAGAAGCAGGGACCTGGAAACCTGGTTCCTTTCTGCTGCGTGTTCTGTTGATCTCAGAGAGTAAAGGATGTGCTGTTTCTCCAGCACCTCAGTTTTGTATCTGAGAAGCAGGGGAAGCAGTGCACACTTCCTTTGAAAAACACTTGGACTGTGATGGGATTAAGAGAGAACCAAAGGAAACACTGCAGTAGCTAAACAGATGCAAACCTCCTTCCCAGTGCCGGATCGATATAATGTAAAATATACAGTTGTAAACTCTGTACCCTCATGAGCTAGCACTGTGTTAGAGGCACCACCTTAACTCTGCTCCCTTGCGTGTGTGCATCACAGCACATCTTTGATGGCATGATTATATACGGCTTCTAAAGTAATATAATATCAGGCAGTTTTGTTCTACAGCCTTATTTATTACTTCTGAGTCTGTTGTCTCTATTTAATCTTTTCTTGCCTGGAAGAACATCACTCCATCAGTGAATCAGCATCTCCAGAGAGGAAACGAAATGGAGCCACGTTCATAATATACAGCAAATCGCTGTCTTAACACTCAGTTAATGTTCCACAGTGGATTAAGAATTATTGTCCTAGTATTTCAGCTTAGTCCAGATTTAGTGCCCCAGTGGAAGAATTAAGGAGTAGATGAAACAGTGCATGTAAAGCTAGTTTCCAGAGCAATAGAGGAGAATGTTGCTATCACGGCCACTAAGGCAGGTACGTAAAAATCAAGGAGATACTACAAAGTGGTTCCCTTTCCACAAAAGCTCTAGTGAGGGGAGAAAAATGCATTTGTATACCACAAGAGATTACAATGGTATCATTGAAAGCAGACAAAGATAAGATGTTTAAAGAAAATTGTTTTAATGCATGCAGTCACAGACAGAAATAGGACTCGTGCCTCCGTGCTTTGTGTGTTGTTACACATCATCCAGTTTGGTGCTGCCTGGATTGGTCACAAAAGAGACTTCACAGCAGCTGATACACATGTCCTAAACCTTTACTCACTAAAGATTTTCCTGAGGGGTGAGATCTTCAGTGAAGATCTAAATTTGGGAGAGAGATTCTCTCAAACTCATACCCCTATCCAAGCAATATTCCTGCAGCTCCATATCCAGCCACTAGTGTGCCTTTCTCTTCTCTGGCTCTGACATGCTCTTGCAGATTTGTGGTGACCAAGTGTTGTTGAACAGTGTGTTTTGATGGGATCTGAGCTGTAAAACCCAGGAAGAAATGCCCCCTTGAAGGTTCCTGTGATCCTCAAACTTCCTGCAGCTTCAAATATCAGCTGTGCAACCATGAGATCACACATCTGACTCACCACTTCTAATCTATTTTCCTCAACCCAGCTTTGCTTTGGCAATATTGCCACCCCCACGTCTCTTGCTGACTGAACACCAAGCAAATTAAATCCTGCTCTTTCTCTTTGACTGCCTCCTCCTGTTCTCTTGTCTTGGTTTTTATGACTAGGATGCTGCCATATCCCTTTTACTTCAGGTGAGTAGCCAGACAGCTCTGGTTGCTCTCTATACTCTTTTGTACCTTAGGCTATACTTAAACACCAGTGGTCCTTTCTGCACATTTCTGCTTCCCTTTAACAAACTGCTTATCTGTTTCTGACATTTACTTTGCTGTTCTCCCCTCCATTTTGACGGCAGTGCTGACTCTGAGCACCAAGTATGACTTGTTCGTCACTCTATCCTTTTCCTTTCTCTCATGCTGCCCTGACGTGACTTTTTTTTTGACCTGGCAGATCAGTGTCTCTCCATTTGCCAGCAGAGCTGTCTCTGTCCCAGGAGCCAATGCACAATGTCACATATTACCCCACTGTCCTTCAAATACCTAATCAAAACCTATTTCCCTGTCAGACAGAGAGCAACACCATATTACCAGAATAAACAAAAACCACAGTACCACTGGGCTTGCTGAGGGAACTACAGCACACATTTCTTCCTTGTGCTTATGAAAAAAAAAAACCACTCAGTAACAGAAAGGCACATGATAAATGGTTTCATTGAGCACGGCATCATATGCAGAAACCGAGAAAGAAACCTCAAGATTTTAACATCATTCTAAACTCATCATTTCTTCACTGAATTATATGATGTTGACACTGAACTGTACAGTTGAACTCACCACTTCTAGCTTCATTCATTTATGCATCCATTCCTGGGAAAAAGACACGGGGCTGTTGGTTCTGCTGGAATACATGACACATTTTCCAGTGATCCTGCGCAAGCTAAGCACTGGCATAGGCTTACATGCTGCAATTATTGATCTCTTTTCTACAGGTTAGCTGTTTACTAACTGTACCAATTGCATTTCATTGTCAGTTCCTCCATGTCTCTACACTTGTTACTGTAAGCAGATACTAGATAGAAATCTTAAACATTCTGGAGCTATCCCACCGGTTAGGCTGTCCCCTTCTAATCGGGCTTGGAGAAAGATGAAGGGAAGGCTGTTTACTTATGTCACTAACATGGGGTTTCTTTCCAGAGTCCCAGGAATGCCCAAGGCTCATAATGCCTTCCTATTACCACATCAGAAGGTTTTCTGATGAGTCAATTCCTAATGCTTGCAAGTGTGCCCTCACTTTGAAGTTGGTCCCCCATGTTGCTGCTCAGCGCAGCTCATGTTATTTGGTCATAGGTCTGACCTTGACCAGAAGGCAGGCTGGTAAGTGCCTTTACAGAGAGTGTAAACAGCTGGATTTGGGGAGAAGAACAGGAACAGAATGCTAGTGCTACTAGCTCAAGTCAATCATACATCATTTCTGCTCTTCATTTTCCATGCTTGTCCATGCCTCATACCAGGAGACTTTGCTGTCCGAGAAAACGGAGGGACATTATTCCCTGGAGGGGAGGTAGATAATGCTGCCAGTGTGAAAGAATGAAGTGGACTCTTATGAGCTCTCTGGCCTGTGTTTTCCACCCTCTGTGTTCTGTGATTCATCTAATTAAGGTACACAGCCTATAAAACAAGAGGCAATTTGGAACTTCTACTCATTAGCTGGGCATGAATGGGATTTTTTTCCCCCCTCTTGACTGTCTTCATTTTGTCTGTGGCAGTTCTTCATGACTCAGACTCCAGAAGGGCTCGTGATTGCGTGGGTTGCCTCTGGCAAAGCCAAGTAGCTTGAAAGTGTCTGTCTGTCTGACTTTTACTTGTCTCTGAAAACAAACACTGAAATGCCTATTCCCTGTGTGGCTGACCCAGCTGCTGTGTCTTGCCTGCTTGTTGGGATACAAAATGATTAATCTCCTTCTACATAGTTCAGTACTTAAACCATATGTGAAGGGGGCACAAGGGCTTTCATATAAAGCAGGGATAAAAAAAGACTTGTTTTACTCTTAATGAAGAAATAATTTCCTTAAGAACAAAAAGCTCCTTGCAGCCAGTGCTTATAAATCGCTTAATTGGAAATACACATAACAGTCCTATGAGGATTATCCGAGTGCTTCTGGCTGGAATTAGAGTCAGGAAAGAAAAGTTATTTCAGATATACTAATAAAACAGGAGGTTGTGAAGGCTTCTGGGATATATACAGATGTTTTATTTTAGGCTTTGCATATAAAGCTGATTTTTAACCAATTTGTTATTGGTTTTCAAGCTCTGCTGATTAGCCTTGAGGCAGAGATTGGTGAAAATAAAGGGAGAGACCCCCAGATCAGAGGGAGATAACTCCAGAAAGGTAGATTGATTTTTTTTTTTAGCTGAGACTTCAGGCTATTGGGCCTGCTAGGAATGTCTGGGGAGCTATGTGAGATTTAATCAAATATGCCAGAAACACAGCTTTGGCAGTACCTTCCCTTGTTTCCTGATAGGTATCAAGCCTCTCAACAATCCTCTGCTTCCTGCAGGAGACAACAACTGCACTGACAGGCTCCTTGCCCAGCCGCAGTGGAAATGCCTTCCTCTACCTCCTGCCACAGCCAGCCTCCTCCTGGGAAAGGGGGAAATGGTGGCTCTTGCAGCTCCACCACTGCCAGCTCCTCCATTTAATGAGCTTTTTTGTACAGGAGCAGTGCACCAGCAGGCTCTATCAAATCCCTGCATTCTATGTACTTTGCTAAACACAAATATGGAGCCTCAGCCATCCCCAGCCAGCTTCAGCCACCACAGCTTCTCCTGTCCCTTGGAGGCAGAAGAGAGGATGGAAAATATCTGCCTGCTCCTCAGGGCTGAGACTCATCTCTGCCCTGTGACCCTACAAGCCTTGTGCAAAACAACTTGCTTCTTTCTGTAGCTCTCTGTTTAGAGCCCAGCTTCAGGGTCAACTTTCAGGGCACCTGAGGCCCTTCAGTCACTGAACGAACCCCAGACCCTGACAGTAAAGGCACCTACACCACCTTCCTGCACCTGGTTTTGTTTATTTGGGTTTGGTTTGGACACTGCATCCAAAGGCTGTGCTGTCATCACCAGCCAGACACGGTGAGGGGCAGCTGGTGGCGGTGGGTTCCCTCACCACCCCAGGGTCCCCCCACAGGGGTGGGGTCCCCTCACAGCCCCAGGGTCTCCTTGTTGTCCACAAAAATTGGATTTGTTACCCGGTGTTCCACAAGCCGGCAATTACACGCCTCACCGGAATTACCTTTTACCCAGTGGGAGCTGACTCAGCACAGTTGCTGAGTTGTCTTTATGAGTTTCCTTCCTTCTCTGGGAAGTTCCGCCAAATGTCCTTGTGGCCCATAAACTCTGCATTCTCTGTGCCCTCTATCAGTGGTAACACCCTTCTCCCCAAGCTCCCCCTCGGTCTGGGATCACTGAAACACGTCAGAGCCCTTAAACTTTAACAAGGCAATTCCACCAACGAGTAATTTGTCTTTCTAACACCCGGACATCGTGGATGTGGCACTTAGTGCCATGGTCTAGTACCTGTGGTGGTAGCGGATCAAGGGTTGGACTTGATGGTCTCGGAGGTCCTTTCCAACCCACCTGATTCTATGATTCTATGATCACTTAGAGCTTACTTCTCAGCAGCTCTCTGTTTCAAGGATTAAATATCCTTTTGTTGTTGTTGTTGTTGATCGGCGTGCAGAGAACACCCTATCTTGGGAAACTTTTCACACTTCCCACGTTTCGCCACACCCTCCCGGCCCCCGGTCCCTCACGGCGGCCGACGGGCGGCGGCGCCATCTGGCGGCCGGCGGCGGCACCGCGGGCCCGGCCCGGGCCTCGGGAGCCGCGGGGGTGCCCTTCGCTCCGGGAAGTGTGAAAAGAGTCGTAAAAAAAAAACAAACAGCCACAAAACAAGCACAAAACAAGACAAAGGCGACGTGTGGAAATGATCGCCGGTAGCAGCTGCACAGGTGTAGGGAGGTGTTTTTGACTCCCCTCCCTGTGCCGCAGCTCTGGCGGCCGACAAGCCAGGGCATGCCTGGGAGAAGGGCGGGCTGTTGGTAATCGCTTTTTATTCCCATCCTGCCTTGCCCAGCTGAGTGTCCTTCATTTGATGAGTTGCAATCTTTATTTTCGCTTCTAATAAGCGGTGGTATTCCAGTTCAAAAGCCCCACAGGGCTCATGTGCGACTGATGATGAGAGGAGGCGGAATAAAAGGTCTCTCTTTGGACGAGGGATCCACTGCCAAAGCACAGGGAGCCACGCAGGGAAGCAGACAATAGCCAGGCAAGACTGGCCTTTCAGGCAACGGTGCAGGAATAAAAGAAGAAGAAAAATCACTTAAAATGTTTGAAATGTAAAACTTAAACACGGGGTTTTAATTTTAAATAAACTCTTCTCCCCTCACCCCTTTTTAACTGGTGAGAGCATATTCATTAGCAGTTGTCCCAGGTTCAGCAGTTTCTGGATGTTATTGAGGATGGTATAAAGATCCACAGGCACAATAGAAGCAAGAACTACTACAAACTAAAGCTGCAGTTGCCTATTTAAAGTCTGACCTGGTCTTAAAGGCAAGGACTTGCCTGCCTGTATCTTAGAGCAGTTGCACTGACAGGTCCAGCAGGGAGGCTTGGCAAAACCTGGCAGGCTGGCACCAGGGATGTCAGTCATGGAGTCCTGCCTGGCTGAGGCAGGGTCTTTTTGCTCTAAAAATAAGTAAGACTCACGCAGGACACCTTCTTTCACATCAGCCATGGTGCTTGCATGTGCGTTCATGCTGCATGCTGTATATCATGTGCAGTAATTTCAGAATTTTAAATCTGGGTGTTCATCCCCTCCGAGTCAGTGGGGGCAAGAGCTCAGGCCAGGATGGAAGGGGTTCCTCAGGTCTAAACATCTGCAAAATGGGGTTAAGAATGGGCTTGGAGAGATCTAGGTTTGGACTTCGTTATTTAATTGATGAGTATTTTACTTGAGGGGATGATGATGATGTGTGTTGGTGTAGAACCAAGACCTTTGGAAACTCGGTTCATGTTTTCAAGAGAACGCAAAGCAGCAATCTGCGTCTAGAATCTGTTAATTCTGCAAAAGGAGAGCTGGATAATTTTGTGGGGAAAGCTATCCTCAGCCATCCTGATCCCAAATTTGGGTACCTTACCATACCTTACACCTTCCTGAAGCTCACCAGATCTGAGTGAGCCTGTCTAGGTAAGCATGTGAATTTCTGAGTGCTTAGGGAACACACCTTCAAGCAGAAGCTCAGTTTAGGCAGAGCTCTTTCTTCCTAGCATTTTGGCTTTCCTTTCATTAAATCCTAAACTATGCATGGAATGTAATTTTATCTCTGTCTGTCACCATGCCGGGCCTGCTGGCTGGTAGAGAAGTAAGCCAAAGGCTGTAGCTATCACCAAAGCTCAGTTCTACCCACAGAAGGAGTCCCATAAAAAACACATTTGATCAAACAGTCAACTGTATTGGTGAGAAGTTTAGTGTCTGAAAATATATGTATCACTGCTGAAAATAGCATCTCCCTAAGATCTGTAAACTCTGAAAAAGGGACTGCTTACAGTGTCACTGCCTGACACCTTCCAGAAGAACAGGGATTTTTGTTCTGTAGTTGCTCATTTTCAGCTTCAGTCAAGGCCTCAAAATCAGAAGCAACTTTTTAAAAATAGTGTCTGGGTTTCCCTTGCGATCTCAGGACAATGTATTTTACAGAACCACAGAACAAAAGAATATTCTGAGTTGGAAGGGACCCACAAGGATCCAACTCAAGGCCCTGCACAAGACATCCCCAAGAGTCACACCATGTGCCAGAGAGGACTGTCCAAATGCTTCTTGAACTCTGGCAGACTTGGTGCTGTGACCACTTCCCTGGAGAACCTTTTCCAGTGCCCAACCACCCTCTGGGTGAAAAACCTTTTTCTAATATCCAACATAAACCCTAACCCTAACCGGTCACCAAAGAGTCAGTGCCTGCCTCTCATGAAGAAGCTATAGACCACAATGTGGTCTTCTCTCAGTCTCCCATTCTCCAGGCTGAAGTGTCCTCACTTCAGTGACCTCAGCCATTCCTTGTATGGCTCCCCGCCAAGGCTCTTTGCCACCTTCGCAGCCCGGTGCTGGGAATTGCTCCAGAGTGACAGGCATTACCTCATTGACAGAGACCCTGTAAGTATTTCTTTCATTATCTGGACCTAATTATTTTGGGTGCCACGTACACATGACACAACCATGTTCTTCAGGAAGTTTTGGGATGAGGTCAATAAAGTGAGATGGAAATATAAGGGACAGTCTGACTTGTACTTGTCCCAGCAGCAGAGAAAAATGTACAATAGAATAAGGATTCCAGATCTGTGTATGCATTGCTATATTTCACAACCCTAAAATACAGCATTTCCAGTCTTTAGCTTCCAGCATTCCAGCCGAATGGGGAAGTACCACAGAGAGGTATTGAGCTGCTCTGCCGACTTCCATCCTGCATGAGAGGAGATACTTCCATCCATGCTGGGGAGATACTTCTATAAGCAGACTGCACCATTTATAAAAATCTTTAGGTCCTTCTGACAGACAAACCTTTTTAATTCTGCTGTCTCCTGTCAGAACATGTTTTACTACAAAATTTACTTTCATAAAACTTGAATTGTTTGTAAATTACTTATCTAACTTAGAAGGAGAGAGGATAAAGGGAAGATCCAGTAAGCATAATGTATTTGGATTCTCAAAAAGCTGTGGGCAAGGTTCCATGCCAAAGGCTGTCAAAGAAATTAAGCTGTCATGGGATCACAGGAGTTATTTCATGAAGTGAGAGCTGGTTACAGAATGGCAAAGGGTAGGATTTAGTGGTCAGCATGAAGAGTCAGCAATGGGGTCTCCTGGAGATCAGTGCTGGAACCAGTTTTGTTTAAGAGATAACCTATGGCTGGAGAAAGGAATGAGCGGTGATAGTTCTGCGTTCACAATGGTACTGGCGTTTTTCAAGTATGCAAACACCACGGAGATAGCAGGAGGCATCTGAAGGACCTCACTAAACTGTGGGACAAATAAGTGGCAGATGGGCTTTGGTGCAGATAAATATAAGTTGCTGCTGTAGGGTGTTGTGGGTGTGACTGCATCAACAGGCTCAAAAAAGGACTAGACAAATTTGGTCAAAAGATGAATACTACAGGACTAGCCAAGGGTATACTCTCTAACATTCCCAATCCAACCGCTGTGGGTACTGAGGGAGTAAGTAGTGTTGCAGGAAGTGGCCAGGCAAAGGTGCTCTCTTTACCTTGCCAGTGCTGGAGACGTGGCATGATGCCGGCAGGACCCCACAGTGTGAGGTTTATGTTCTTATTTTGTCAGAATTTCTGGTAGAAGAAAATCTGAACAAAGACTTTCAGCAGTCAGAAGAGTTTGTTTTGATAATATTTTAATTATTTTTTAGTGCTTTGACACTTAAAAATAAAAAAGCAAAGTCTTGCAACATTGTAAAAATTTTGGTATTCTCTAAGAACTATTTTGATAGATCTGGGTCAGTTTTCTTCCGTGTAAAACTGTGTTCATATAAATTTTGATGTTTTGAATTTTCATTCTGAATCAGAACTAAAGTGTATTTTGCAATATTGTCAGTTTTGGTGGCATAGAAACATCAATTTCCAGTCATCCCTAATGATAATTTCCTTTTCTAATGCTTGTCAGCCTCTTCTTCACCCATTTCAGAAACCTTCACTGTTTTAAACATACCAGGTCTGCTCTAACTCAGGAGGCAGTTAAGGTATTTCTTATGTGCACACAAGGCACAGCATGATAGAGAGGAGCTTTGTTCAACACTAGTGGAGATCTCCCCTGTTTAATTCTGCATCAAAGAACAAGGTGTTGTACTGCTGGAGTTAAAGACAACCTTAGAAAGGAGCAATACCACCTGCCTGGTTGCTCATTGCCATTACCAGACCCCCTGTCCCCTTGGGCAGCACCGGCACTGGTGTGACAGCATCATGACCCAGCTGTGCTGGGACTTGCTTGGTTGAGGGCAGGAGTAGGGATCAGGGAGGCAGCAGCAGGCCAGACCTGTGTCTCTGAGCTGCTTATGCCAGTGCCTGCCTACACCATCGTGAAGACTTCGTGACAGTATCTCCAGAATGTGGACAGTGAGGGCATTATATTGCCTCAGTTTTGAGACTGGTTCCTGACAATCTCTATGATCCTGTAGCCAAGCTCTAGGAGGAAGTGGCAGGGAGTGGTTTCTGTGTTGCTATGCTTCTCATAGCTTGTACTGTGATTTGGGATTCTCCAGACTATTTTCCCTATTTCTGTTCAACTGCGGGATCTGCTTCCCACAAGGCATCTTGCCATACTGCCTGTTCCAACCCTTTTCTTCCTTTCTCCCAGGTCTCCTTGTGCGAGTCTGACAACTCTGTGATAATCATTCCTCCTCCTCACAGCTCTTCATGGGAATCTGTGTGGGTGGGCATAGCTGGTGGTACAGAGCACAGCTATCTTCTCTGTGTATGTACTCATGAAATTCACCAAAAGCCTTCCCACTAGCAATAAAATTCCCCTTCATAGCAAAATGGAAACACGCTTTACTAGAGCTGGAACTGGGACTGGGAAATTATGACAGATTTTCCAAATCAAGCATCCCTTAGGAGTCACCCGCAGAGAAATCTGGCTTCTTGGCTCCAGAGCAGCTTCCTAAGTGCTAGAGGCAAGCATAGGCATCTTGGGAGCTGGAGCCCGATGGCTGCGCACAGTCATCTGTATCATCAGCTGAGGGTGGTGGTGCAGCAAAACACAGTGCGTGCTGCCAGAAGGCACTGCTGCTGTGCTGGACAGACAGACACAGACAGTATGGGACATACCAAGCCTATCAGCCCCATTTGGGGTGACTCGCTCAGGGAGGAGCACGCGAGTAACTTAGGTGTGGGCAGGATTTCGGTCCACGCGTCATCTGCTGGTGACAGTGCTTCCCCCACACAAGGGAATATACCCTTTAAATTTCTCGCTCTATTTAAATACCTGTCTTGCTGCCTGCTGGTGCATGGGCTCCAACTAGCTACAGTTGTAAAAAACCCGATACCTAGATGAGACTAACTCTGAGGGATGACTCAGCCCGGGACTCCCTCAGCTGCCGGAGCAGCTCACTAATGCTCTGATTGTCAGCCTCAGCAGAGCTGCCAGGGCATGACAGAAATTCAGTCAGATTCTCATTCTCAAATACAGAAAGGTGGAAGCAAATAAGCCAGAAAACTTTTATCTTTGGGGACCACATTGTGGTGAAATAGTCAGGGCTAAGTCTCCAACTGTGAAGGCAAGGAGATATTCTTAAGCTTCTTCAAGTGAGATCAGGGAAACAATTCCCCTCTCTGCATTATTCCATAAAACCAATAACTTACTGTGCAAGCACAGGCTCAGAGGAGTTATCCTTGGGTTATAGCTCATATGTACTAGGGCACACTGAGGAGATCTGTAGGTACCATTGGTGGTGGAGGTCTACTCGTGTGATTATCATTGTCATCATCCAAACCAGCTACCCATCACCTGAAATGCTTTGGGTAGCTGTTTGTGACAGAGCTTGTGCACAGAACCTGGTGGATCATTACCCCACGGAGAGCACAGAGGGTGAGAGGTGCACGTCTGCTTGAGGGCCTTCAGCAGCAGCTGTGCCTACAGGAGAAGCTGGTGCTGGAAGCCTTGCCGGGGCATCTTCCTGTACAGAGAAAAACCCTAGAAAGGAAGTGATCTTGTTGATGGAACACAAACCAGACAAGGAGAGCAGGCTACCAGCACTGCTATGTTCACTGGAAACAGCTGCGTGAGCTGAGCTCAAACCTAAAAAAATGGAAATCTCCAAACCCAATTATCATTCACCCTGTTGAGGCCCTTCTTCTGACTCATTAGTATGAGTTCATCTCATCACTTGGGGTCATCTTCTGACAGCACAGCCGGGTATTGCGAACCTGTGAAGGAAAATATTGTCTTCCTCAGATCACCTTTTTTGGAGGTAATGGCTCAGCAGTCAAAAATCATCATGAAACAACTAGGTGAACCAAAGCAAATGCAAAAGATACTGGTGGGTGGTTTTGACCAACTGGCTAATAAAAGACACATCAATTTTATATTGCAAGTTTATTATAGTAATACAATCAGATTAAATGATTTTCACAGCTAATATACCTAATTATCAGGCTATGTATATATGCTTTGTTGCAGCACATTACAATCTTTTTATCTTTAATCATGCAGCAAGTAATGTACAAACACAATTATAGGGAAGATTTTTTTTCCCCTAAAAATTACAAAAGTATGGCTTTATAAGAAAGTCGTAGCATACAGTGAACATTCATTCATTTGTATTTGGACACGGCAACATTCGGTCTTAATCAGTGAACAACAGCATCTGTCACTGCCATGCTGATTCCAAAAAAGCCAAGGGAACTGGGAACAGGGAAATGCCCATCAGTATTGGAGAGATGGAAAATATATATCTATATACATTCAAAGTATGAAAAATGTAAAAAATTATTTCGGGGATTAAGTATCACTTTCATTTTTATGCTGAAGTCAGAAGAGTCTTGAGGAACATAAATGCACAAACAGTTTCTGTCTTCCTTTAGACCAACAAACATCAGGAGTGATACAACTGACTTAAAAAGCATTACTTCAGGTGTAAAGAGGTCAGAGGTCAGAATCTGGCTTGTCCTTCCTGCTAATGGTGCTGCAAAAATAGACAGAAGCATATGGTTAGGAAGTCATAGGCGGCTGAATTTTGCTGGCAGCCCAGAGAAAAGAGAGACAAGGATGGATATTTAATAGATTTTTTTAAAAATGGATTCTAGAATAAAATGTGGCCAGCATCACAAACCCTTCGCTGGACAATTGGAGTTGCTGGCAAGCAGAAGCCCTCGTGCTTGGTGTTCAGGGGTGAAACACCCATTTCAAGAGCAAAGCTGCTGCCTCTTTACAAGAGAAGAAGAAATGTCCTTACCTGTCAGCAGCACAGAGCCTGGGACACACACACTGAACTCCTGCAAAAGGCTGCTTCCTTAAGGCATCGCTGGCTGGGTAGGAGCAGTGCAGTGAATACTGTCAGTCAGTTACGGGTTTTACCAGGAGAGGGCAGGCAGACACAGACATCCCTGTGCGCACACGCACCCACGCGTTCTCACTCACACGCCCCCGCACAACCCCTCCCTCGCCACACACACCCCCCTCCAAGCCACTCGTTGTGCTCACTGAAGTGGTTCTCACCAAAACTGTAGTCACACGCAGACACAGACAACTCAGATCCTTACAACGCTACTCCTCAAAATTGAAATTAAAAAGATGTAACCTGCAGAGCCAACCTGTAATCCGAAGATTAGAAAAGACTTAACCCTCTCCCCTTTTCTCTGTCGTTTTTATTCTTTTCCTCAAGTTCAGAAGTACAGATTTTAGCAACACTTACTCGGTATTCACGTATGCGAAATGTAAACATCACCACACAGTACCTAGCACCCTTTTTGATTTACAAAGTCACCAACACATTTTTCATGCAAGCATAGGGATTTTTCAAGACTGTCAGGTTGCACGAAGTCTGCAAAATATTTTAAGTTTACTTTTGCTAATGACCTGGCTTGGAAAGAATGGAGAAAAAAAAACAGTGCAGACAGGGCTGAGGTAGATTTAGCCGTATCTGATGTAATGTCACTGTACTGAGCAGGAAGACAAATAGGATCTCAAACTAACAGATGGATCGCCACAAGAAAAGCAAACTGGGTTTGGGGAGAAGATTCTCCCATTCCATCAGAAGGAGGGCCCATTCTGCAGTCATATTGCTACAGGCAATGGAAAGAGCTGTCACCACAACACTTAATGATTGCCCAGTGGGACTGCACATGGGAGGTCCAATGGTAACTCCATGACTGAGAGCCATCTAGTGCTTGATCTCTTGGTAAAACGGTCAGAAGAAGGAGAAATGAGGGGGCTGTGGAGTGATCTTTCCTGTGTGGGTAACTGCCTGTTACACACTGGGCTGAACACACCAGAATTTTTGCATGTTGGCCTCCAGTGGACCAGGTCTTGATACTAGTCACAAATATGCCCCAGAAAGAAACTTCTCAAGACAATTCATCTTCTATCCTCTCTCTGGACAACTGGATAGAGGGGAGCCTCCCACATGGACAAATGCATGCACACAAGCATCCCACTGTCTGCTACAAATCCACCCATAAGCCTGAAGGCCCTGATCCCTGATCTTAGCAATGATCCACAATTATTACGGCCAACAGGAGATCCCTGCACCATTTTAGACTCAGTTGCTCCCAGTGGGTTGCTCTGGCTCTCTGAGTACAGCCTCCTGCCTTATTAGAAAGTGCTCTCCATTAATGCCAAGAATCCCTACCTGCCTCCCTGGATTTGTAAGCTTAACAGCCTTCCCCTCCCTTCTGTCTCTTCTGCAATTCCTTATAACACGAAACTCTCATGGTTTCGAGCCAGCGCAAGAGCAGTGGATGCTTTCCATTCCCTCTTTTCCTGGGATCTCTGCTCCCGGGGCCTAATTACTATTCTAATAATATCCATCACCAGCCTCCTCCGCCTCTCACCCACCGCCATCCGGATGAGATACCGCAGTGCTACTGGGAACAAACCCAATCCTACTCCTCTGGACTCCAGGGGTACCACGGGGGCCGTGCTCTGCACAGTTGCTCTGGTCAATCATGGGCAGTGAGTGCCTGCACTGTCCTCTGTCCTGAGCTCCAGGTTTTCGTGGGGAGGGGTGGGGCGTATGTTCCAGGGCTTGGGAGCCTGCAGGGCTTGGCAGAAGCAGCTGAGCCACCGCTTATGATGCAAATCTGCCTTGGGCCCTGCTTTGCTTCCCAAGCTGTGACAGCCTGTGACTGCAGCAAAGCCTGCCGAGGCAGCAGCCTCCCCGCAAAACCCTCACCCAAGATTGACCCTGAATTTCCCCGTTCACAGCCTCTCCCACTGAACAAGGAGGAATAGACACAGATGGAGAAAGACATTCAAGTCCCCAGGGGCAGGGGCAGAAGGACACTGCAGCACCAGGGATGTGGGACTTCAGGAGAAGGGTTAACCCCTTCATGGCCTGCTTGCCACTTTTAGGGCTGGGCTGACATTTTCTCTACCTCACAAGTGATCCTGCACCGGCACTGAGGTCCTCCTACAGCATGTGGGAAGGAATGGTTGGGAGGAGCACCCCAGGGTCTCAGAAAGCATGCTCCTGTTTGCTATGACTGACATGTTGTACATTCCCACAGGAAATCTCCACCTGGCCATGGCATCATCAGTGCCCTGGCATACGGGAGGTACCCCATGCAGAAGGAAGCTGAGTGGAAGTGCTCCCTATACTGATGGAAAAAAAGGGTCTGGTACAGCCTTCTTGGCACAGGCAGGGAATTAGCCAGATGAGACACGAGCCATTTTTGCACAAAGCAATTGAGATGTGACTAAACATCCTTTCTTAGCCAGAGTCTTGCTAAAGGGGTTTTGTGCCTCATTTTGGCTCCAAGTTCAGTTGAACAGCTGAGTGAGTTCTTCACTGCTGCTCAGTGAAGATCTGGGAATTGAGTTACACTACTCCAGCAGAACAGAGGGTTGCGCTTACAAGGAGAGGAGAACACTGGGGTCCAAAATGAGACATGTCCCCCAAAGGGAAGGGGGGCTCTACTGCTGCTCCATTGGTGCTGAGAACAGCCAGAAGACCAGGACCAGTGCCTTGAATAGAGATGGCTCTGCCTGAGCAGTGAGGTTCAGAGCTACCCAGAAGGCTGGGCAGCCCCAAACCTGCCTTCTGCAAACACGCCCTGCCTGCAGTGCCCAGTCAGTGGGAACTTTTTGTCATTTCCAGGGTCAGGCCCTGTGTCTGCACCCGAGTGGCAAAAATACTCTAATTGACAACAAGTAACAACTTTTAACAGCAGAACATCACAGCCCAGTTTAGGATAACTAACAAGTGCTGCTGGCTCTGAGACCCACTAGGAAACCAAGTTAGTGAGTTACATCTCCTGTAGAGATGTGTTCTAAAACACAACTCAGGAAGAAATAATGTCAGTTATGAAGGACAGGGCTTCCACTGGCCCTGCTCCAATTGCCATTTGTTTACTGGGCAACAAGGAAAATGGTTCCTTTCCCATTGCACAGGTCTGTAGAGGCATCAGGGTGCTGGATCCCAAGATATGATATCTGCAGAGAGGGATTTGAGTGGACTTTGCAGAAAGCCGTGAGCTATGAGAGTTGGGGGGGGGAGGAACCTCAGTTTGAGAAACAAACCAGCTATCATCAGATGTTGATTGCCCTGCCCCAGCCCAGAGAGTCCACACCTTGATTTCATCAAACCTATGCAGAAGACTATTTGTACCTTATCTCTCCCTTTGGGTTCCCTGAATTCCCGCATCCTGTAGAACCAATACCTATTCCCCCCTGTAAAATTCCCTAAGATAAAGTGGGTTTTTCCTCATGAGGTAACTGCTAAGACCCCAAATTTGTTAACCTGGGTTTTCCCCCAAAACCCCCTATCTGTAATAAATTGTAATAATTCCAACCCTCTCTTGAATATGTAAACCCTAAACCCTTTGAAATGAACTTGTAAATCCAATAAACCATTCCAGTTTCTTGCCTCTGCTGGGATCCTTTAGTTTTTGACTTGCTACATCAAGACTGGGATTGTCTTTAACCCCCTCATTCCCAGGTGAGACAGGACGCTTTCTGTCAGCTGTTCTGTGGATTTCTATTCCCCAGCCCCGCAGGAATATACACTCACTGCCCCTCTCTGGACTCATGCCCTCCCCATGACCTGCTGAGAAGTATCTCGGTAAAGTCAGGTACCCTGCAGGACTGCCTCTGCTTCCCTGCAGCATCAGCCATGGACTTTGTGGTTATTACTGGATGATGCTAGATCATTGTTGGAAAGGAAACCTGACATTTGAACCCTGTTGGTAGAGAATGGTGTTTCTCACAGCTCTAGCAGAACACAATCCCATAGTTACACCTTTTGAAAATCCCATTGGGCGTGTGGGTAAATTCCACGTGCCCAGTGTGTTCCTTTTTACCCAGGTACATTACACAGGATAGAGTTATCATATTGGGAATTCAGGTACACTGATACCAGTTGACAGCTAAGAAACCAAACATAACACAGTCTCGACTACAGTTAACCCTTCACATGCACAACAAAACAGAGAATAAGGAAGGTTTTGCTTTTAAAAGTACTGTGCCTGCAATCAGTTAGAAAAGACATTTAAAATCTTGTCACAAAATATTGGATTTTCCAGCATAGCCTAATAGGTTAAGTACTAAAATCACACTAAAATGCAGAGGGTGGTGGATGACCAGCTCCCCTAAGTTGCCTTTGAAAATCCAAGACCCAGTGAATAAAGTCAAGGAAAAACATTTACCACATTTTTTGTCGGTAGCTTTTTGCCAAAGGATGGTAAGGGCTTTAATGCCTGAGGTATAGGTAGTTCCTGGATGCTCTTAGGGAAGTGAGAAGGGGGAAGAGTCTGGAGAATAGTTTGCATAGCTTGCAGATATAAAGAAGCAGGTGTGTTCCCCACCAGGCTGTTGAATTTGTCTTCTCCCAGCAAAGCTGTCCAGTGGTCTGGATGCTCCTGCAGAACTTTCCGCATCTTAAACTGTGGGTTGGGCATGAAGAGCAAGAGGTAGTCGAGGCAGAGCTTCTTTGATGCAACATTGACTTTGGAGTCCCACATCTGCTCCAGGATGACGTCCAGAGGGGTAAGCCCTTTACTGTCCTCTATCCTGGGAGAGGCTCCATTCCCAAGGAGGATGAGGACCGTCTCTGACCTCAGCAGTTCACAGGCAAGGTGCAGGGGGGTTTTCCCATCTTCCAGATGAAAGCAGCCAGCCCTATTGATGTAGGAGTTCAAGCTGGGGAGCTTGTGTGCAATTTTGATGATCAGTCCCAAGATATCTCTCCTGTCATATGTGACCGCCATGGCCAAATGAGGAGCAGAGGATGGGCAATAGCAGAAGTGTTCCCCAGGCACCTTGAGAGCCTCCTCTGGAAAATGAGACAGCAGATACTGAGCGTAAGGCAGGTGATTATGCACCACTGCATAGAGAAGGGCTTCTGAAGGTGAGTAGGTTCGCAGGCTGGCATTTTCCTCCCAGTAAAAATATTCCATAGTTCTCATGTCTTCCAGCATCCACACAGGCTTGTGATCTCTCACAGCCTGGTAGAACATATAAGATAAGAACTTGCAGTGCCTGCTCTGATCATCCTGCAGGCTGGCCTGGTTACTGGCCATGGCTCAGCAAATAAAGAGCAGCTCCACGCAAAATCACTCCAGACTGTAAGATCAGTGCACTTGGAATGCCGATCCCGATGCTGCTGCAACCTTCAGGCTGTCATTGCTGCCTGGACTGCACTAGCTGGAATGCATGGGCTGATCATCTCCACCCATTCATTGTTTTTCCCCTCACTGCAGTGGTTTTGTTTAGGTAAGCACAATCCCACAGGCTCAGTTAACCCGTGCCATGCAAGCAGATGGTTAGTAAGTACATCCCGCTCTGCGCGTGGCACAGGTTACTGAAACGCTGTCAGACTGAGAGTGATTTTATACACACACACAGCCAGAGAGAACAGAGGGAGAGACTAAAATTAGCTTGAGAGGTGAGGCGGATTTCTGTCTGCATTTCATGTCTAACCAGATCAGCTCATACACTGCAGCAAGTGGAATAGCAGTATTCCTCTTTTTTTTTAATTTATGTCACTCACACACACACATCTCATTATATAGTAAAAAATATGTAGCAGTGTAAAATACTCCACGGCTGATAATACGCATGATTACATGCTCAGGAAATCAAGGGTTTGGTAGCAGTAGCATTAGGAAGGGATCCCTATTTTGTGAATAATGGTATGGCTGGCCACTTAGGAGACACTGATGTTAATGGATTGTCTATAAGGCATTAGTGATGTTTGAGATCCCAGCATTAATCTCTGCAGAGGGAAAAGTCAAACGGCGTGTGCAGTAACGATGCCCAGAGTCATAAAGCATATCGCTGGGTTTAATCGCCTGCCTTTGTTCAGCAAGGAAATACCTGAAGTGCCTCTGTGCCGCTCAGCAAGTGCATAAACAAAAGGTTAATGGCCAGACCCAACTGGTAGGTGGGGAGCTTTTCTCTAAGCATTTCTCAGATGTCAGTGCTCTAGGACTAGAGTCAGAGCAAGCAGCGATGGGGGAAATCGGGATTAAACAACTGGACTTGTGCAACACCCTGGCAAGACAATCACTGTTGGATGAGGCAGAAGGACCTGACCAAAATTAAATTCTCTGAAAAGAAATCAACTAAACCTCCTTTATTGCAAGCTGTGTCTAAGGAAGGAGAGTTTCCATGCATCTTATAAATCAACAGATTGCAGTAAGATGGTATCTCACCATTTTTAGGACAGCAGTGAAAATACAGTAAATCAAGAGTTCTTTCTTCATTTAGCAAGAAGACAGACATATATTCAGTATATTCAGACTAAAGAGAATTCAAGTATCAGTTGTGAACATCTCCAAATGGTGTTTGGGGTCATGCAAACAGGAAACCAAAGCCACTCACAAAGCTGGGTCTAGAACTCGTATATCTTCCAAAGCACTTGGAATTTGGACTTAGGCTCTCAGAAGAGAGGTGAATTAGTATTTAAATGGCTACAGTCTTTCACCTAAAGCGCTCACAGGGCTTTTCCTACTGGTAAATCGTGACAATACCATAGAAATTACATGGATTTTATTATTTCCATGTTGCAGGTATGGGAAAACACATATTTTACATACCACAGTCTTGCAGAACAGCTCATGGATTGCAATGGGCACTGAACCAAGAATTGCTGTGTCTTTGCACGGGGTTATAGGCATTAAGCAACCCTCACGTGCTGCAGATATTACGATGAGGCTCCCCAGGGTACTGTTCACCCATACTGTTAGAGCTCAAGGAGCATTTGGATGATGCTCTTAGTCATATGGATTAGTTTTAGGCAGTCCTGTGAGGAGCAGGGAGTTGAACTTTCTGCAGAGACACATAAAATTCAATAGAAAAATATTCTGCAAGGGTCTCTGTTGAAGAGTGAAGCTAAAATCCCAGAATCAGGAATGGCCACTGGGCTTATGGCAATCACCTCTACAGCATAGGTCAAGCATGTCCAGGATGTGAAAAAATCTGTAATTATAGGTGTCTTTGTAATCTGTAATTACAGTTACACTGTAATTCTGCCAAGGAAGCCCAGTACAAAACTATGGAGTCCTTCTTATGGTTTGCTCACCTCTGCATGGTTTCAAAAGGCACAGATCTCCTTGCTGTTCTGGCTCCTGTCCTTGGCCTGTTTTGGTTTTTTTCAGGAGTTTAGAAAAGCTGGAGATGAGGGGACCTGTTTGATGGCAATGTGTTGCTTCTGAATTTTATTACAAGCATAATGAATCTGTAAACCACCACAGATTTGTCAGAAATGGAAGACATTAAAGTGGAAACTTTTACTAAGGAACTGGAAAAAGATTAGGAGTTTGGAAGTTTCTATTTATTTCTTTGAATTCTGATTTGTGGCTAAAAATAATATTTCCTGATTCATAAGGTCTTTGTTGTGGCTTTCCTCTTGGACCAAGTGCACTCTAGAAGATTAACAGAATCAGTTTTGACTAATAGAGAGAGCATCCAAGAGAGCAGGAAGAGTTTTGAAGGGAAAAACTGAAAAACAAAAGCTAATTTTACCCAAAACAGCATTTACCTTTTCAGTTCAGGCCTCTCCTGGGCAGATGCATTTTTCACAGTTTGATGGTGATTTCAGCTCATAAAGTGATCTGGATATTTTGAAACTGTGAGAAATAAAGCATGTTTCTGAGTTATTCAGGAATCTTCTTACAGTGGTAGGCTCAAAATATTGTTTTAGGGCAAAAGGAAAAATTACCTTATATATAAAGTCAAGAATTGAATGTTTGAATAACTAAAATCTTATCACTGTAATAAAAATCTAATTATTAGCCCAGGTCAAATTATTTCAGAAGAATAAATAATACTCCTATGCAGAAAAAGTTTCAGAAGTAGTAGTAGTAACAATAATAATAAAATAATTTTAAACTCTTATGCACGCTCTTCTTATCTTCTATCCCTATTTATTCCTGATGTTATACTCCTCCTGCCCATGCTCATCTGGATCCTAAGGTTGCTGATTTCGTTCTGGTGGTGGTGGTACAGGGAATCACTGGCATCCAGACTTGTTCAATGGGAGGAATGTGAGGTTGATGGTGATGGTTTCTTTTTCCTCACTCTAGAATCTCCTGGTGGTCAATTTTATGATTGTCAACATGCTTTTACATCTTGTTTTTTCTTCACTGGATTGAAACTCCATTTTACACGCAAATTTACTGTAGATGTTGATTATATACATGTAAGATACTATCTCTTTGTCCTCTTTGCTGCTCCTAAAACCATTTTTATCTAGCTCTGTATCTGCATTTCTGTCTGTAGGTGAGTTGTTTGTAGCTGTGACTTCTCCAGAGTCAAGCCTGTGCCCCATCTCCTACCATCCCACTGGTCCTGTACTCCTCTGCACTGTGTCCTGTGCATCCACTTCTCAAGACCTCTACAGTCATACCAGGCCCACGATTAACTGTGTTAACTCTGTTAAGCTGGAGCTGTGAACACCTCATGGTGCGCAGAAGAGTTACTTTTTACTGCCATCTGGGTAAAACTATGGTTCTACCATACAGAGCTGGTCACAGTAAATCAAATCAGCCACAGCTGCCTGACTAGAAGGAAAAAAGTGCTCCTACAGATAAACCAAATTGAAATGAAGCAGCAGGTACTCAGTGATAGTCCAAGCAAAGCAAGTTTGCCAGGCCTCAGTCCTGAGCCTTTGCAAACCCAGTACAGAACCTGCAGCCTGTTGCCAGCAATGGCCATACTGTGCTGCAGGGATAGAGGGTTCCAATAGATCCCGCTTCTGGAATAAACTGAAGCAGAAGGGCTTTGTGTACTGCATGCTTAGGCTAAGGCTTGTCATCCTTTCCCTGTTGTTTCTTCCTCCTGCCACTTTGTACAAAGACACAGGAAGGAATGGGGAACACCATGGGGATAAGAGTGAATGAAGATACCTTCTGAAAACAGACAAAAACAACAGCACGTTTTGGTCACTGGGATTGAGGATAAATCAGTTGTTTGGCTGGGAATGGGGCTTTCACATTTGTTGTTTCACTGGCTAATGGAAACTCCCTCTTTTAAGGGAAGAGCAGGCATGCCACAGGCTCCAGCAGTCTAGGAGCCAATCTGAGCTCAGCTCAGCTCCTTCCCCCATGTTTTTGCCTGGGCATACACAGGAAAAACTTAAAGGGAGAAGCTGTTTGTGAAGGAGAAGAGCAAAAGGCTTTGGGGAAGATTGGGATCATCTCCAGCACTCTACATCTGTCAACAACTCCAATGAGATGTTTCTTGCTCCCTTTCTGCCTTTCTCCAATGTTTTTTATTGGCATCTGTTTCCAGGCAAAACTGATTTCAGTTCTTCTGTGCCCTTTGTACAGAAGGAGCACAGGATGATCCAGCCAGGACACACAAAGAAGCAAAGCAATTGCCAGGTATCAGGTGCCTGAACACAAAGGAAGAGAATTACAGAAACCTGATCTCTTGATTTAGAGGCATGCTGTTTTTCAGGATCCTGTCTGCTGTTCTTCTTCATTTCCTTGGGAAGAAAAACTGGTCTGTAGGTGATGGATGATAACCCTTCAGCCATGGTGAGCCTCTAGCAAATGCTTTCTATGTCCAGATTTCCATATCCAGCCCCGGGGCTGTGCAGTGCAGCCTGTGCACATGCCATGTGACAAATGAGCAGCCTTGTGCAGAGCCCTGCTGCACCACAAGGCTGGTGTTACAGAGCATGAAGGGTTTCTTTTATGCCCTGCACAGGTCAGTGCAACGTGAGCATGGTGAGAGCAATGCCAGACGATGAGCTTCCTTGCTTATGGCAAAGCAGAGCCTGCTGCAAACGTGATAGCATCTCCACAACAGGGAAAGAAGGGAAGTGTAAGACTGCAGATAGATCTTGACACAGAATCTCCTGTGCCTCCAGTTTCACAGGATAATTTATAGAGACTGCTTTGGTCAACCTGCAAATTTTGTTCTGTTTCCTACAGGATACCTAAGCAAAATGCCTGGTATTGTAACACTGTGGTCACCTAGTGCTGACACATTGTGCTACATCCTCCATGTCTGTGAAAGACTGGCTGAGAGAGATGCAGATAGCAAAGCATGAAGTGTCATGGAGTTAGCGAACTTCTGAACTCTGGCCCCTCACAGCAACTATCTAAAATTTTTAACAGCATTTCTTAACTTATGATGAGTATTTGCTCCTTTAATTCATATTCTTGCTTCAAGGAACAGAAGCTATAAAACACCTGGTGGGTGCCTGTCTCTACCCTGGGGGAAAGCTGAATGTTTTTTTGCAGAGCCATTCTCGTCTTTGCTGACATATGCAACCCCAGTTCCACCTCTCACTGCAGGCACTGGCCAACTGCAAGGGCAGGCTGAAACTGTCTGATTGTCACTATGTGACCCAAGGGGCATAGACCTATGGCATAATACCAGCTCTGGCTGCTGACTCCGAGGTACAACCTCCCTTACCTTCGGACAAGGGATGAGGGAATATTAAATGTTTCCCAAAGCAGTTTTCCTCCTAAGCCTCAGCAAGAGGAATGCTGTAGGAGGGAGTCCTCCAGATTTGAAAGCCTGAGCAAGAGGGATGGGTGCTGAGGTCTCAAGCTGGACTGGTCTTCGGATGAAGAGTGAGGTGGGACAGGAGGTGGGGCAGGAGCAGGACTCAAGGGAGGTGGCAGAATGGAGTAGTGAGCTTTCTCAGAGCACTGGAGAAGACACGGAGCAATGAGGTGCAACTAGTACCATCCTGTGTTCTGAACAGGGCTCTTATGGATGTGAGATCCAGGGCCCAAATAAGCCATTAGGCTTATGGAACTCTCTGTTTTCAGGGAAACTGCTTGAGAACAGAGGGCGGAATTGCCAGAGTCTGAGAACTGTCAGGTGCTGCAGGATGGGCAGGGCAGAATCCTGACCACCAAGAATGAAAAGCTTTTTGTCTGTCAGCTCCTGGGGAGGGGTTTCCCATTTCTAAAGGCAGGCGCTCAGCAAACACTGGGATAACTCCAAAGGAAGGATAATGATGTTCCTAACTCTCACTGAACGTCAAACATATCTTCAAATGTAGGTTAGATCAAGCAGTATGTTTGCGTCTGGAGGATGAGATGTCAGCTCAGTTTAATCAGCTATAAGAACAACAAGGCTCATTTTATTCCATTTTTTGAAAATGCTTTTGAGATTGCACAGAGCTGCACACCAAGAATCCTGGTTTCTTCCATTTCTGTGAGCCCATTTGTTTCAGTTCCCAATCCTGTCCTAATTTGAGGCAACATCTCTCAAAGACAGCACATAAATAGACAGATTATCATGCCTCTTCCAGAAAGTAACCTGTCAGCTGAGCTCTGTTTAAAGAACAAAAAAGCTCTTGTAGACAGCCTGTGTGCACAGATACATTGAACCAGATGTCTTTTTCCAGGGAATGGCTAAGACTGTGAAACAGTTTTATATTGTTGGACATTTTCCTTCCTCGGGATGATTACAGGTATCAGTGCCCTGTTTCACCACACCTTTATGTAAGTGTCAAGGCTGACAACTCCTGAGAAAGCATTCTGGAAGGCATGAATACATTTAGCTTCCAGGGCTGACGAAAAGCAATGCTTTTTTACACAACCCATAATTAACTCGTGGAATTCAGTGCTCCACGGTATCAGCAAGGCTTAATGTTTCTCAGTCTCCAAAGTAAGATTTTATTTTTTCTGTAAATTAAGGTCTTTGTTCTGTGCATGTGCAGGAGCTGACACTACACCAAAACTGCAAACCCATAGCCCTACCACCGCGTAGGTGGGAAAGTAAATAAAAAACTAAAGCTGTGCCACTCCTAACAAAATGATGACAAATTTGTCTGAATCTTCTTAATTGTTTTAGTGCTTGCAAACAAAAGCTGGTGAGAAAGTTAACATCTGAGTATTTTTGTGGGGGAAATGTCAGTGCCATGAGGCTAAGCTGCTATGCAGAATTGCATCTTCTGACAAAACTTATGTTCCAAAAAGGAATGAACATATTCTTAAAATTATTTTATTGAATCCCCCACAAAAGAAGAATCCAGGCTGTAAGCAGCTCTGTTAACCCCACAGTCTGCAGGTTGTAAGCCTATAGTTAACTGAAAACAATCTTCAGATTTAGTATAATTACAAAATTATTTGTAAGGAAAGTTTTTGCAGTGTCCTCCAAGGCCTCAGAGGCCGAGAAAGACTTCAAAATCAATTCAGTCATCACGAGTGCCAAGGCTTTCATTGTGTTGTCTCACAGACCATAAACATCATCCAGAGCCAAAGATAACCCCTTGCCACGATGTTTCCAGTGGGTTTATCTACAGTGGGTTTTTAATCTTGAGTGAGTGCACAGTCTCATCAACAATTAGCCCTTCAGAACTACCCGAAAATTGTTTTCCTCCAGGTAAGCTTCCTCTTGACTTCGTTGTGCCTAACGTTTTGTTCAAAGAATTATCTTTGAATAATGGCACTTGTGATGACTTGGGCAGTGACACATTGCTTCTACTATTACATATAATCAGTTCAGAGCTTTCTAACCAGCAGCTGGTCACCTGTTTCCCCCATCTTTATGGTTTAATGTATATGTGAAGTCAGTCAGTGAGAGTTCACTCAACTGCAGATGGATTATTAGCAAAATGAAAACAGGAAATTCCATAAGGCTGATTAAAGGAGAAGCATTTTGGTGTCTTACAAATGCTTCAAGCACAGTAGATTCCTATTAAGTCCACTGAGGCACAATGTTTGCATGGAGTGCAAACTTTCTGTGGGAGGGCTGCCTCAGTGCTCCTTCATCAGCATGCAGGAAAATATAATCCTGGACACCTCTGACCTGTCTGACGATACAAATACTATAAATATCAGAAACCCTGAAACAGCTGTTGGTGCATAACAGCCTTGAATGACATCCTGGCCAACAGCTGTTGAATGGAACACTACAGGAGAATTTAAAGATCTTCACAAAGTCACCTTTTCCTGACTGAAGCCTCTGGCTCATGTTGATTCAGGACAGAAAAATAAATTGTATCTGTGCCTTATTAAACAGAATGAAATATTCATCAGTAGTGTTCCAAGGATATTGAGTTGCCTTAGCATACTGCAGGATTTAAGGTAATCACTCCTATATTTTGTTTAAAAAGAATCTTCTGGCCATCATGAGCAAAACTGTCTCCTTTTGATAAAGTTGATAACTCATAATAAGGAAAGAACTTTTACTACAAAATAACTGAGGTGAGAGGCAGAAATCAGCTCAATTTGCAGACCTTTGCTGGAATTTAGATGGATGGCCTACATTTTCAACATACATATCAGTTGGATGCTGGTTGTCTTTTGGGTGCTTTTGTTTTTGTGTTCTTTAGGAAAAGACTTAAGAAGTAGAAGCTCTTTCCCTCCATGAATTGGAGTCTGCACAAGCTCATGTTTACAGTCACCTTTTGTGGCAGTGGACCTACCATATTTAGGATGGAAAAAGTTTTGTCAGAAATGGAATGGTGAAGAAAATGAAGAAAACAACCCGAATGTCATAAAAACAGAGGGTTTAAATGTTGCTTAAACATGTTTCAAAATGGCTTTTTGTAGATTTTGCCAACTAGCTGTCCTCTTCCCAAGACCCCTCTTGACAACTGTCATTCCAATGGAGGAATATCCTGGAGAGATGTCCGGAAGACTTCTCATTGGCTTTGTTAACCCCTTCCTATTGGCTGTTAACTCCTGTTTGCTATTGGAAGATTCTGTAAACTCCCTGAGACTCCCATTGGTGATTTTATAATCCCCCTAAAACCCATATAAACCTGTACCCCACAATAAACTTTTGCTCATCCCTTGCCTGTGGTCCATGTGCAGCTCACTGCGGGCTCCCAGGGCCACGTGGCAGGGCGGCAGAGGGAGGGCACTTTCCCCCTCCAGGTAATGGGCTAAAATCCCAGGACCTGGAGCTCTCTTTTCCAATTCAGCCGTCGCAACCTTTCAGGGTGACACAGGCCAGACTGCTTTGGCAAACACCAAACACTAGTTTGAGATCTCAAGAGCAAAGTCCTAAAATCAAACAAAAACATCAGTGTGGCCCTCATTTCTTAGTGGGATATGAGATAATTTGCAGTAGAAGAGATATACCACTGGCAGCAAAATTCCTCAGGGTGCCACCCTAATAATAATGCAGGTTAATGAAGGGCCATGGCCTATATTCATGTTCCAGGACTGCGAGCTCCCCTTTGCTCAGCAGCACATGCTGCAGTTGTCTTGTGTGTTGCACAGTGAATGTGGTTTCTCCCCTCTTCCTCCTTGTCTCTTGTGTTTCTACACCAAGCTGTGGTCAGTGAATCAAAAATCCAGGCTCTGGGGCAGCAGGAGTTAGACTGGGGGGATGCTGCTCTCCCTAACACAGACCATGGTGAAGCCTCACCAGATAGCCGAGGTGCTCTCCTTTTGCTTTGCCTGGCAGTGGTGATGACAATGACAGACTATTCAAAGTGGGTTGCTGTTCTTAAATGCAACATCTAGTGACATTTGAGATGAGCTAAGGATGAGACACCTACACAGAGCATTAGAAAGACCTACTGAAGCTCTTTACCTTTCCACAAAAGCAGCTGAAGGTGAGGAAAAACAACGTGGAACTCCAGACTTAGCACCAACGTTGGACATCTTGTGTGGCTTCACAGGCTTCAGCAGCCACCCTGTGCAGCATGAGTGGGGACTCCTCCCTCTTCTCAGAGCTGTTGCTTGAGGATGTGTGGGTGGCATACAGATAAGGTGACACACACCTCACCTCCTGAAGGCCAGCTCAGCTGTGGACACTGAAGAACATGAATGCTTGTTCAAAGTTACTGCAGTTTTCAATGGGAAGACTGAAAGGTTTTTATGGAAATAGTTCTCCTCTGAATTGCTCCAGAGAAACTTCTGGTGAGGTCTGACCCTGGCAGGGCTAAAAAACAATCAGGGTTTCTAGAACAGCCTCTCTTTGGTGCTTTTGCTTTCAAGGCTGCCATGGAGCCCAGGAATCCCAATCCCCTACCACAATCCTGCCATGCCAAGTCCCAGGGACAGCCCATGGGCTCACAGGCTGGCTTGTTCCCTGAGCACAAGAGCCCTTGGAAAGCACACAACCCCCCTGAGTACGGTTTCCAGCCTTCACTCCTGATACCCCACACACCATCAGGCAGGTGACAACAGAGCCAGGTCTCGTTCTTCCACCAGCCTTGATAAACATCAGCAGTATCCAGAGATCAGCAAGAGCCTGGATGCTATCAAGATGAAATGTTGTTCATCTCTAAATGATATTTGAATTCAGAGATTTGGATCTTGATCTGGGATCTGAAAATACCCTGAAAATAGAAGCATCTTTGTGCAACAGGAATTCATTCTCCCAGCCAGCCCCAGTTGTCAAGACTCACTCCTTCTCAAAATGAGGCCATCTGTCATGGAGACAGGCATCTAACTTTAACCCAGATTTGAAACCGCTGGCTTGGAGGTTTGTAAATAAATCCCAGCAACACCCCAGCTGTTCTCAGACTCACGCTGAGGGGCCGCATCTGCTCAAAGCAAAAAAAAATCTGAATTTACGTGAGTCACACATCAACTTATTCTATGTAAAAACACTGTAAAAGCAATGCCAGAAAAAAGCTGTCTGTGTGCCAGCAATGCCATGTTTACCTTAAAGCCTGTCAAATACAGCCCTAAAACACTGCATAAATAGGTGGAAATATTGAATGTGCTGCTGCATGATAAAATCGAAAGTGTTAAACTATTACAGGTATCTAATATGCATTATCTTCCTCATTCTCTTTGTCGGGCAGAGGCATTGTCCTCCTGACAGCCGTGGCTCCTGCAGCAGAGCGGGACTGGCATGAGCAAGCCTGTTCTGCAGTTGGAGCTGTCCTCTCCCTGCACAGCCCTGCTGGTCTGCTGTCCTATTTGGCAGCTCAGTGCTAAAACAGAATCTGCAAACTGTAAAAAAAATGGTGTTACTATATATCAGGGCTGGACTTTATTCTGCTTCCATATCTTATGTATTTGGCATTTAAAACCTTCATCACTTTTGTCAGGCAACTCTTCTAAAGAGCAAAGAATTACTATTCAACCTGCTTTGCAAATTAGAAACTGAGGTTAGTTTTAGTTAGTTTCACAGAGTTAGTGATTTCCCTGAATAACAGAGGCAGTCAGTGTTTCTTCCCTTCCCATGGTATTATGTTTTTTGACATGATTATGAGTCTTTCCAGCTACCTCAGACTCACACAAGAGGTGGGGCCAATATTTTGGGTGTCTCTGTGACCTTCCCTAGTACCTGGTGAACAAACACCAAGTTCTGGCATCTGGGCTAAAACAGAGTGAAATACACTGCTGTTTCTACCCAGCTTAAAGTCTTTGCATGCATGACTGGCATGTTCTGCTCACATGCTCAGGCTCCACTCCCTTGCCACATGTCAAGTCAGGAAAGACTTTTCTTGCAATCAGTTTGGATTTTTTTTGGTTGGATTTTTTCTTTGGTTTTGGGGGGTTTTTTGGCTTACGTAATGTAAATCATGCCAGACACTGCAGTTTTTTACACAATCGTAATGTTTGTGACAATCTATCATGTTTGTGACCATCCTGGATGCTGCACAGGGATCGTTTTCCCAGCTGATGGCTGGCAATTGCCTTTCTTGGATTCTCCCACTAGAGGGGCTCCCTCACTCCCTTTAATCCACATTGCAAACATTCACTGCTCACTCTTCAGCCTATAAATCCCCATCCTTCCCACCACTGCTGTTCAACAGCTGGGTATTGATAGCGATCTCTGATTGATCCAGGAGGCCACTGCTGTCATCAGTTTTCTGAATTTCCAAGTAAACATCTTCATCTCTTCTCCCACACAGGCATGTTCAGGACAGTGAAGAAGAACCCCCGTCACTATCTCTAAGACTGGCTCATTTTCCTCTTCCAGATCCAGATGTCTGTGTTTCACCATCATGGCTGGAAAAAAGCACCCACAGAGGTTAGGCTGCTGACGGACTGGCATTACTGTCTCTCACGCCGCCCATCTGTTCTCATAGCACACACTTTCCTCTGGACCTCTCTGGGGACAGGACTGTCTTTTACTCTGATCTCATGCGACACTAAAGATGGTGTTATCCTGGCGGGTGCCTGGGGTTATTTGGAACACACAGCAAACTGCTCCCTGCCTGCAGGTGTCTCAGGCTCAGGGGGCAAAACCAGCCAGCAGACATCAGGCAGAAGGTGAGTGATGGTAGGATGGCCAAGAGCCCAGAGCCTTGCTTTGACTGGCCTGGTACCTTCCCTGATGCTGCTCTCAGAAACCTCTCTAATCCACTGCCAGGGTTTCCTCGTCCTTCTTCCTGACACTCTCCTCACTTCATGGACCACATTGCTTTGACAACACTGTTCTGCCCATGGATCTCTGGCACAGCCTTGCACCCGGCACAACCTGCCCTTGTGACTACGCCTGGAAAAACCCTGGGTGGGCACACAGCTTGGTGGGGGACAACACTGTAAAAGGAAAATGCTCTTTCCAAAACTGAAACTGAGTTTGAGAAGCAGGCTTGAGAAATTTAATTGGCAGTTTAACTATTTGTCTCTATTTATGGTTTTATTCAGTTTCTCACAATGGGTAATAGAAGTGTATGAATTTGTCTGCTTACCTGCCTATGTGCTGTTTGAGATTCTGTTCCATTTTCTTCATGTATTCTAGGCTAAAATATGTCCTTTTTTTTTTTCAGGACATCATCCGGTTCCTTCTGCAAAATGTTATCTAGGTAGATTTCATGAAGCTGGTTGGATTTACAGAGATATGATAATCCCAGGTGACCAAAAAAACCTAATACTTCATACATGTACAGTCATCAGTTGCTCTTTCACATCCTGGGTTCCTGCATACCCTTGATAACGTGCATCCTGATGCTGTATGAAATACATACCATGCAGCCAGTGCTTTCTGGGAAGTCTTGTAGTCGTTGCACACAGGCTGTTCTATTCATGAACATATGTCTGATGCTTCCCAGAAACTTCACTTAAGGACATGTGCTGTCATTGCCAGGGTACTCCCTAAAGGCAAACACAATAGTACATATGGTAAATACTCCCATTACACCTTACTTTCATGAGTTTAGTGTATTTTGTGGTGCATGGACTAGCTGACACACGGATTTCACATCTTGGAAAGAGGGAAGACATTGCACACAGGACAGATTTTTCAGAGTTTTTCCTCTGCATTTCCTCTACAGTTGAAAAGTGTTAATTATTTAATCTATTTACAGTTTTCCAATGAGACCTCTGGCAAAGGCAAAATCAGTTAAGCTCTGAAAATCAATGGCTAAAGGCTAAAATCTGTTTCTGTCAGCTGACAGAAAACAAGAAAAAAAAGCAATTCTTGATGAATGTCTGGTCTTTGAGAAGCAGTGTAAAGTTGAATCACCTCCTGCATTCCTTGCTATTCAAAAGTACCCCTGCAGAGTCCGCACGTGGAACAAAGATGGAAAAGTCTCATCGCCTCCAAGTACCCACAAGGTGGTGCCATTCAATAATTTTAGGAGGAGAGACGCCACTAAGGCATTAGGGAGGAGAAGTCAAGATCCAGCTGCCCTTATGAATTGCCACTGCACATGCAACATGGTTTTCTAAACCGTAGGCCAGGCATCACCCCAACAGCAACCCGCACTCAGTCTGTCCAAAGGATCATAGCAAGGATTTCTGGCTGCTGCCTCGTGTCTCCTCCAGCCTCTTCCCTGTTGCAGGGTTGTGTCCATCTCCATATGCAGCCCTGGGGACTTTCCTCCGTAAGAGATGGCTCAGCAGCATAATAAACCTTACAGTCCAGACTGCTTCCTTATCAACACAGGCCTCTGCATTAAATACAGACCACCTTTAACCTCATGGCCCCAAAATAGGCAGTTCTGGATGGCTAATAAACATGGGGAAGGTCCCTGGCAAGGGTTACTGTCAGCCCCAGGACAATTCCAGTTCCCATCCTGAGGCTGTTTGTTCTGCCTTCATCATCATCTCTTGCTCACAGGATAAAGACTGCCCTCCGTTAGCAATAGACTCAGGATAACTGAGTCAACAGAGTAAAGAGTGGGAAGCCTTTGTTTTGGAATCAGCAGTATATCACCAGCTATACTCCACATCAGTTTTCCCACTCCACGGATATGGCCAGCTTCTCTTCTAGCGGGTCTTGGATGAACAGATTTTGAGTACTGGGAGGCTTCTTGTCTGTGTCAGATTCAGATAAGTGGCTTAGAAGTGTACCCCTCCCTCAGCACCTGCCTGAATCCCTTACTCTAGCAAAGCTCTTTTTGAGACTGGGGTTAGTTTCTGTAGGGTTCAGCTAGTTGTTCCTAACCTACAGGAGATGTCCTTCCCTTCAAGCCTTGCTCTTTGCTGAATTTCAAACTGCCTGCAAGATCAGTGACTTCTATATCATGTAAACAGCATATGTCCAGCAGACGTTAAAACTGTTGCTTGAGGATGCATACTGGCTGTCCTCATAAACACAAACACCAGATTAGCAGAGCAAGAAGCCAAAACAACATTTCAGAAAGAATTACAGCTCTATTTTTGCAGCTCTTTAACAGATTAAATTGCTTTTTTTTGCCAGTCAACTTCATCAGCAGCACTATTGAGAATCCTAATGAAATTCAGATGATAATTCAGGTGGGAGTCTTGATAGCACCTCTGCCTATGGCTGTTCTTGACTCTGTGGCCTGGAGGAATGCAGAAGAAAATTTTATTAGCCTGTCCTTCAAAGGTAAAGAATTCAACTTACAACATTGTTGTCTAGACTGTGTCAGTAAATCATATGTTTACCATTAAGCAATTGCCAGAACAACACAGGTAAATGAGCAGGAAAATGGTTGTAGCCTCAGTTAAGCTTAGTTGCTGTTTACTGGTGGAGTGCCATAAAGTTGAAGGAGAAGGAAACAGAAGATGGGAGTCTCTAAAGGTGACACTCAAACAAAGCATGAGGAGTCACATGCTGCAGGAAACAAAGGGAAAGAAAAGCAGAATATAACATTTGCCTTACTCGTATATTTTTTTCCTCCCTGTTACTATCACTGCTACAGAGATCTATAAAATCAGGAAAGGCTGGGGAACCATAAATACTTACCGTGATTCATTGTGCTCTTCTGTACGAGAACAAGAAATGAAACTAGCAATTAGCAAGCTCTCCACAAGCAGGAGGAACTGGTTCTTCATACACTGTGCAAGAAATCTGTAAAACTCTTTGCTGGAGGAGATTTTAGATGCTAACCTTTACAGAGGATCAAAAAGCAACCAGACAAATTCATGGATGTAAAGAACCCATGAGTGCCTTTGACAGCAACCCCTCCCTCAGAAAGCCTGTGTGCTCCTGGGTAGGAGGAAGGCAGCCAGCACTGAGAGAAGCTACTTATTCTGGACCACTTAGTGGTGGTGAGACCACGCCTGGATTGCTGAGTCTGGCCTTGGCTCCTCTTCCCAGGTCCGGGGGGATGTGGGGAAACTGGCAGGGCTCAGTGGGGCTGCCTGTGTGTTCAGGGGCCTGCAGGACGTACCTCCTCAGGAGGGAATTAAGCTCTGAAGGAGCTGCGTTTGCTTAGGCTGGAAAGAGGTGTCTGAGAAGTGAGCTCAAGGTGGCCCACAACCACCCAACAGACAGATACAAAGATGGCAGATATTTTTCAGCAGTAGCAGAACAAGAAGTGGTAGCCACAGTTTGCTCTTTCAGAGACCCAGCTTGGGGAAGACATTTGTACCAGGATGTGGGAACAAATTAAGCCAGCAGCACCTGCCTTCAGTTAATTAGAATCAAAAGGGGGAGTTTCGTCCTTGGAGCTGAGAAGGACTGTGCTTTGTCCTTGGAGCTGAGAAGGACTGTGTGAATCAAAACACTGAGTTTGCAAAAGGTTCTGGGAATTCTAGTTAACTGAATGACAACACCAGGTGCTGTTTACCAAAGAACCCTAATAAAGGGAAAAGGCAGAGAGAGGTCTGTGGAGAATCCTGAAAACTGAATTATGATGTTTGCAGCTTCATTTCTTCATCGTCTGTACCAGGAGACCTGCAGAGGGGACTTTTAGCCAACATTTCCCTGATTCAATGAGTATCTGCTCCAAAACTGAACACTTGCGTTTTGCAGGACCCCAAAGAAGTGGTGGGGGCTTTCTGAGACAAAACCTGTAGACAGCCGATACATCTAACATGATAGCTGGGGGCACCCCTTTCTTCTTATCCCCTGATTTGTACTGGCACCACTACAGGTCTCCAGTGAGACAGTCTGTTATTTATGCACCTCATTAAAAGGGCTGTTCTCAGTCTGACTGCGATGACACTGTTCTTTCTTCGTATTGTAACAGAAGCGATGCAGTCACATCATGTTCCAGTAAATAGTCCCTGACCTCCAACAGTAGTTGTGTGCGAGATAAATAAGTACCTACTAGGAAGCTGGGTGCCTGTCACCTCAACCTGCCCTGGTCAGGCATTCACAGGCTATTTTGGACCCCACTGGAGTCCACTTTCAGTTCTGTATGAATGAACTTGTCAAGCTGTGGTTCTAAAGCAGCTCATTACTGACAATATTAACATTTTGTTCATAAAACACAGGGGTACCAACTAGAGTACTGATTCCTCTCATGCTGGCTGAGGCACAGACACACAGCAAAAGTGGCCAAAACGCTCCCAAAGAGTCTCCAAGGCAGAGGAAAAACCTAAGCACTGGCTGGCTGGGGGCTAAAAGTCAACATGAGAGCAGCACATGTCAGCCTGCAGGCTGCCAACTTTTGTTTAAGCATTTGGGCTTCCTGAGAAGGATTTTAACAGAGAACAGCAAGTGAGATCTGGGGTTGAGCTGATGGAGTTCCTCCCAGCCACAGAGAGCATCATGAGACTGTTTGCTAAGGAAAGTGTAACAAGGGAAGGGGAAAGAGCAAAACATGATATGAAGAGCTCAGTAATGCACATGTGTAAGGCGAAAGATATACTGCGGAAAGAGGTGATTTTTCTTTGGTTAAAAAAGCAATCATCAAAGGAGATATGTACAAAAGGGATAACATCACCCTCTCCTAGACCTCTTGCTGGGGCAAATAAGCTCTGCTAAGTGTATAGGGAATCGCCCCTCACCTTATGCAGAGCATTTTTGTGTTTCACCCATCCTTCAGCCTTACTGGTAGGGCTAAAAAAAAGCTTGTCTGTAATGCCTTGGTGGTGATTTTGTGGAATCCTGTCAACTATCCACTAGAAGACATCCTCTGTTCCCTTCGCTGTTGGGATGGGACCTATTTCTGTCTGAAGTGTCTCAACCAACTTCAGATAATAGTGTCCTTGAGATTAAATACTTCATAACCCTGGAATGTCCCAGAGCTTTCCCTATCTACCTTCCTCAGCCTGACTGAGATGTAAGAATATGGGAAAGACAGGGAGCTTTTTGGAGGAAAACATTCATGGGAAATACGGGGGAAATGGGAAATCTTCTGCCCCCGCTGGTGCAGGATAACATTTGTTATATTTGATAGCCAGTGTTTTGTTCAGCCAAGTTTTACATTACCTTGTATTTATATTGTCTGAGATCACTCTACATTGCTCTGAGATCCTGTTGTGAGGAAGTTACCTTGGTATTATTCTTTATTTGGATTCGTCTCATGAGAACGGATGAGCTCAAGTTAAACAGTCTGCACAGAGAATTTTAAGATGTGATGATTTTGGTCCTGAGGTTCCCCAGGCCAAGTAGCCCTGCTCTAGATCAAATGTTTTATGTCCTTAATGTCCCCTAATGCTCAGATCTGAGGGCTTTGAACCTACTTCCACATTAATGTGTCATTTCTCTTTATTACAGCTGTCCTGTGCTAGCACAGAAACTGTAATGGAGGAGCCACAGGCTACCACTTGAAGCTGCAGTTATGCTGTTTGAGGACCGATCAATCAGACAGCAATGGAACATCACATCTCATATTCTGGACAGGCAGGCTCTTCAAAATGTTTTCTAAGAAAATTATCTGCACAGAATTCTGTAAAAATCTAATTCTACCCCATTAACCAATAGCTTATAACCAGCCCAGAAAAAAAAAATCAGGTATAATAGGCCTATGACAAATGGGCTAGCACTTAGTCAATTCATTTATCTATCTACTAAATGGATGCTTTTAAACACAAGAGCCTCACCCCTTTAACCTCTCTGGTTAATGTTTCCAGACTACATGCCAAACGTATCCATTTTATAAAACCACATTAAAATTAGAGATGGGAAAAGTCTGGCCATCTTGGTTAAGTGGGATTTTTTCATAAAGAATAATACTGAAATTGTATTAACAAAGCTTCAGGAGTGTTCTGACATAAAAAGGACTGATACTCATTCTCCATTTTGCTGTAACCAACTTGCTGATCGTCTGTGTCATAGCTCAGAGCTCCAGTTTTGTACTGGGGTGCCCCCCGTATGAAGATAAAAGAGAAAGATGCCCCTTGTGCCAGCAACCCAGCCCAGCGTGAGATATAAGACAACAGAGATGCTGCTCACAGGTCAGCCATGGTCAGAGGAGTGGGTCAGAGATGAGTTACGTGCTTGGCAGTGTGTTTAGTGCATGCCATCAGTCTAGTTCTCCCAGCATTTTCCACAGAGCTTGTGACAGAAGAATTTTAGGAAGGAATTTATAGGATGACCTTGAAGGTGATGTCATGGTGTTTAAACAGCGGAGCTCCTTTGCTGCATGATGCAGAGTGGAAAGAACACCTAGTCAATGAGACTGTTGTCCTTTGCTAAATGGAAACATTTGAATTGCATGAAAAGAAGCCACAAAAAGCCTTAAGGCAAAGATAAGAAATTTGATGCTGCTGATAGAGGAGTTTCCAAAGCAGTGGCAGAGGGTGATGATAGTGCAGGGATGGTTTGGCCACCCCTTTTAACCCTCCTCAGTACTCTGCTCTCTGCCCTCTCTGCCTTTGCACTGCATCTTACCCAAGTGACCCCCACTCTCTGTCGAATATGTCTCAGCAGACTGTTCTGTTGAGGAGCCACTTGGACGGGATCTGATGCTTCTACCCAAACTATGGAGGTTTTGCCGTATTCGAAGTCAAACAAACAAACTCAGTGGACAAAAGAATTGCCGTGCTCTGTCAAAGCATACAGCCTACTATCCTGTCCCAAGCAGTGGCAAAAAAATCCCCAAAACAAGAACCCCCCTCCCCCCCCAAATCAAAACCAAACCGACAAACAAACCCCCTTCCCTCAAACACGCCCCCCCGAAAAAAAAATCCAAACAAACAACAAAAAAACTCCACATGCCTGGGGAGTGTTTAAGAGAATTAGCTGGTATTAGACATCCAGCTGCTATTTATTATATGCCCACCCTCTGCACTTGTTTTCGTTACCACATAAAGGAACAGAAAGGAGAAGAGATTCGTAAGGATGAAGAGGGTAGATCAGTCAACCTGCTGTGGCTACAGAAAAACCCAGGGGTGTTGCAAGGAGTCTGGAAATGCAGCTTTCTCAAACTGTCCTGCATCGTAGCCTCTCTGCTCCTTAGCTTTTCAATAGCTTGTCAGAAATCTGTAAAAAGCTGGAATTGGGAATGAATACCTGTTAGAAAGAAAATATACCACAAATTTTAGGCTTGACTAGAAAGACTGTGGAATCTTTGCCATTTGAGATATATAAAATATGCTTAGGATGATCCAGAAGTACTTGCTCCTTGCCTCAACCTAGGAGGTTGAGGTCAGTGGTCACCTGAGCTGGCTTTTGACCCTTCATTAGCTGAGTCTCTGGTATCAAATACTGCCTTTCTGTGTCAACAACATGTCACTGAGATAATGAAGGGGACTATTTTATTTTTTTTCCTGGGGGTCTTAACACCCTGTGGCAGCTGATGCCACCAAAATAATTTTCATTGCAGTCTTCTGGGGGGCATTTGTGGTCTGCCATTCAAATGCAAGCCACCCTCACAAAGCTTACACGGACAAATATTTACCTGCAGCAGAGCACAGGCAACGGTAGCTGCAGGCTCCTCTTTATTTATAGCTCCCCAGCACGGGCAAGCTGCAGTCTGCCTGTCTTTGGTCACCTGCTCATAGCTGAGGTTAACACATGAGTAAGCAGTAACTTCCTAAAGGCTAAACTGCATTTGCAGAAAAGATCACTTTATCCCAGTCACCGCTATGGACAGATATCATGTAATCCCTACGGACATGTGAAGGCTAAGCCTGCTTATCTGATGATGCGAGGTCAGACAGAGGGAATGATAGGGGCATGTGTTTATAATAACTATTGTGATTGCTCTGCAAAAAAAGACATCCCTCAAAGGGTTTCTTCAAAATATTGTCAGGTCAAAACACAAACTCTTGAGAAAATCAAGGGTTTAATAATGTATCATCTCCTATCAGGATACTTTGAATCACCCGAACACAAAATAGCTGTGAGATATTTTCTTAGAGAGCTCAAGTTTATGAGATGTCATCTTGCAGGGTTAAGCTGATTAGTGCAATGGTTAGGAAGGAAACTCTCCCTGCCAGGCACAGTTAGTACCCACTGGTAGCTGAGGCATTACCCAGCCTCCATGGTTGGGCACAGGCTGTGGTGGAGCGAGAGCCAAGTGTGGGCTGACAGGCCAGCCGGCACTCAGGTCCAGCTGGCTCTGGCCTTTCTTGATTAAAAAGCGGGGCTATCCCTGCCTTCTCCTGCAACAGGGCACCCGGCTCTCCGCAGAGGGAAGTACACACTGTGCCACTGTCAAATTTGGCTGACCTTGGCCAATGGGTTCCAGATCTGCTGGGGAACAACCAAAGGAAAACAGATGGACAAGCAGCGTGAGAGCGAAAGCTTTGTTTCCTTAGAAAACCAGGCTAAACTGTCCTTCTTGGTTTAGAATAGCAAACACAGACTCACATGTGCACACCAACTGCTTGCTACAGCCTCACGTCTCTTCTGGCTTCAAAGCCATGGATGCCCTATGAAATATTGCCATATATGCCACTCCTAGCTATGGCAATTGAACCACTCTCCTCATGAATTCTGGCTGCATTGTCCAGAACTCTGCTCCAGAACATATCTTGTCGTGTGGTGGACGTTCTCCTCTTCTCCTTCCCCACCATCCTCACCAGGTCTGACTCCAGCCCTGAAGATGTGGCTGCTCTGCTTCTCCATCGCAGAGAGGGATCACCTCTGATAACTCAGTCTTAGCTGCAACACAACTGTGGATTATGTTGTAGCCAAGCATTACAGATATGTAACAAGCATCACAGAATTTGTTCACTGATAAATATTTATAAGATATGTAATATAATAATTAATTATGCAATAAAATTTCATCACATTATCCTTGCAAAATATCTTAAAGAGCAGAACCTAAAGGAATGTCTCATTGGCCCAAAGCAGCTTGGGCTTCCCTCTGGGTGTTGGGTCCTGTCAGTCCCTAAATCATGCAGAATCAGCAAGAGTATATGGCTTCTAGAAGAGAGCAGGTTGGTCAGTAAGACAAGGGCTACAGATAGAGAAAGGCCTCAGTTCACAGCAGCTTGTAAAGTGAAGTGAACTCTGTGGACTCTGCAGGAGAGGAAAAGGGTGAGGGGTCTATCTGCAGGTAGTAGATGCTGAAAGAGAGAGTCAGTCAGGATGGGCAGGGAGCACATTTTGTATCAAGTTTATGGGCCTCCATTTAAAAAATTAGGCTGTATAATTGTGCGTTTTTGCACAACTTGTGTTACACCAAGGAATTCAGGTTTTAAGAGGGTCTTTCAAAACAGCTGCTTTTCTGGTTCCCTGTGAGCAGTATCCTGGCTCCCTGAAGTGACTAATACCTATACCTGCTCTGGGCTGTCCGTAGTCCTGCCTGTCCCCATCACAGCTGCCTTCCAGCGTTGGGCAGAACAAGTTTTGGTGGGCTGAGAGCAGGTGAGGAACTGGTGCACAGCGGGGAGTGGCTCATCCTCATCAGGACAGGAACAGTCCTGTGACCAGCTGAAAGGATAAGGCAGCTTGGTTCATTCTTTCTCTCTTCTGTGCATGTGGAAACAACACAAACTCTGGCATAACCCTGGCCTATTTATTCATCAGAAGTCACTTAATGGTGGGATTTGGAAACCAGCCACTTTCATTGAGTGTTTCCTTCTTACAGTCACCATCATTTCATCTTCCCTATAAACATCTGCAGATTATCCTCCTTCAAATCATGCCTTTTAACTCCTCTTTGCTGGGATGGCAGCAAGAACTGTGGCACACCCCACAGCCTCTGATCTGCCCTTACCTCGTGTCCTGTCTTTTCCTTCCTTGTGCTTCCTTGTCTGAAATAAAGGATGCTAGATCTCAACATGATTTTTGAATGCTGTTTACTCCCAGTCTGTGTTGTTTCCAATTCTACCCCTGCAAATACAAGCTACTGTTGGAGCCCAGTATGAAAGAAAATATCTCAGCATATGGTCAGCAAATGCAGCATGCTTAGCTCTTGTCTCTAAATCCTGTTTCCCAGTGCTTTCTTAGGGGAATCAACACTGATTACATGTGCCAGTATATTTCATTGCATTTGGAGGATCTGCAGATCATCTTTCAGAAAAGTGGAAGCATGAAAAGGTAACAAAGTAACCAGGAGCAGTTTCCTGTGCGGTGGAAACTGCAATTACACTTGAAATGGTTAAAACCCAGCTCTAGGTAAGAGAGACCTCGGTGACTCCTTTACCCTTTAATCCCTTTGCAAGCAGCAGTTGATAGCATTTGGATAAACATCTGCTGAAGCGTGAATGAGAGCCACCACATTCATATCTGAGGACAAGACTTCTTCAGGGTTTCCCAAGATATATGATCCAGCTTTTCCAGACTCCAAGCCCTCTCCCTCAGACATTGCTGCTGATGATGTTTCTTCAAGCTGACATTTATTTTCTCTGTGGACAGTGAGTCCTGAGTTGAGATGATTTTCACCAGTACAGCTGACGAGGTTACCAAGCCCCACTTCCCAAACCACCTGGCTGTTGAGATGGCTCAGTGGGCCTCGGTGCAGCTCTTGAGCTGGCTCAAGTTGGCAGCCTCCTGTTTTCCCAGTGGGCAGGCACCAGTCCTGTTCTACAGCCCGAAGGTTTGAGCTGGGAGTGTAGGATCCACCTCATTAGCCCAGTGCAAGCCACCTTGGTTTGATATCAGGACCCCATAACCCAAGAAGCTGGAAATGTTTTGCACTTTTTTCCAAGAAAGTTTGTGTTTTCACATTTTAACTTGATCCCAGGAGCTTCTCACTGTACAGAAGAAAAGAAGCCAAACCTAAGCCAAACAGTACAAGGCTAATGTGAACAGATAGCTCTCCTTTTGATCCCCAAAATGGCACTCAGTATTCTTCTTACCCCTTGCCCAGAAGATAAGCACCATGTTGTCCTCATGGAACCTTTTTTTTTTGCCAGTAAAAGCCCTGCCAAAGCCAGTAGTGACTAATCCACTCAAATAATTAGTTCTGGGACAGATGAGGATGGTTTTCAGAACCCAATACTCCCCGTGAACTGCTGTCACTGAAAACACTTTGCGAATTTGTCAGCACGCCCTCCACATAGGTCCCAGATATCTTTGCTTCTTCCCTCTCCCATTTCAAACCGATATCAGTCTGCTTTTTAAAGAGCATATTTTTAGCTCCCCTGAGAGGAAAAGAGGGCTAATGCCAAGATTTTTCCACTGTACAGGTAACAGAAATCATGGATTGCTCCCCTCAGATGGAACTGGGAATCATTCCCCACTAATGTTTTCTGCCAGTTAATTAAAACGTGCTGTCTCCCTGGAGGGCTGTCCACACAAGGCCTTTTGGCTCAAATTTTCCAGGTGGTTTAATTCCGCTGGTGGAATCACAAGGGGGGCCACCAGCACAGATGCTGGCTCCAGCTAATATCAATCATAAGCTTGGGCTGAGAATCATTCCCCACTCAAAGTGACCTGGGATGGGAAAGAAAAATAAAGGGGGAAGCATCCACTATAAAAACCTGCATCTGAAGATCAAATCCGTGCCTCAGTGTCAGCGCCAGTCTGAATCATTAAAGCTGAAACTATTTTCCGAGGCTAATTTTCCTTTCCCTGCTTGTGTTAGTGGATCCTGCCTAGCAACAGAGGTGACCTCTTGAGGTTGTTTCTAGTAGCGTTTCACGTGGCTCTGTTTGCTCGCTGTCTGCAGCTCCTTCCCATCCAGACAGCCCAATGAGAATAGCCAGTTTCTCTTTCTCTTCTTGTCAGTATTATCCTCCAATTGCTATGTGACAGCCCTGCTTTGTGGCATTTCAACTTACAAACACTGTCAAGGAGGATTTAAACCCCTCAGAAAACAGTTAATCTTTAAAGAAAAACAAATATTGATGAATTATTCCTTTTAAAAATATGTACTTATCAGGATTCACTCCGTCCTGGGGTAGGAAAAGCTTCTGTTTGACTCTAACAAAATCGAGGTAACTCTATGACAGAAATGTCTGGTTTCCTTACGGTTTTCTTTTCTCCACTTCAAGGAAAGATAAAGCCTACACCATTATGGTAACATACAATCCCTGTTTTCTCGCTTCTCTCTTTTAAATCAGAGTGAATTTAATCTAAACTCTTAATTAGAGACCCCAAGCTGCTAAAGTAAGGTGCCAATTACACACAGCTCCTCAGTGGTCCAGGCAGTGAGTTAATCACTGCCCTCACATCTGATACAGCCCCTCCTGCCTTGCAAATCCCTGCCTGCAGACTACTCCCAACTGGGAACGCATTAACCCTTTTCTCCCAAGCATCTAAGCAGCTCCAAAGGCTATATTCAGGTATATTCACAACTGCCATCAGAAATGTTTCTCTTTCAGCTCCCAGGTCCCAGTGAGGGCTCCAGAGAGCAGGATCAAGGCTTAAAGTGCGGAAAATTTCTGTGAGTGAAGCTTGGAATTGATTTCCTTGATGCCTGCCAAAGTGTAAGGCAGCATGCAGTGTAGGTCCCAAGAGCCTGCAGTCACAACAAGTGCGGGAGACAGGAGAAATAAACTGCACCTACTCATCCCATCTCTGTATATGCTGCTTCTGTACTTTGAAGGGATGTTTATTCCTGACTCCTTTGCCTGGATGTAACACGTACCTTCACCTCCCTTCTGCTTTAATATGTGAGTTTGTATAGGAAAAAACTGTTGAGATGTGTTTCTGCCGTTACACAGAGCACTAAAGGTGATTTGCTTGTAGGACTAACAAGCCAAGCCTTTGTATTCTGCCAGCCTTTTCCTTGTCCTAGGCTCATTTGAGTGCCATGTGGAGATCTCCTGTTCACAATAGCACAGACGGCCTCCTTTTCCCTCCCCAGCCACAGCTCAGTCTTGCTACAGCTCCAACAGTTATATGTAAAACTACCAGGAGGGCAACATCAGGAAATTATTTCCTATATTCGCCTTTCCACTTGACATATGCTGGTCTCTAGAAATGAGGAAAAAACCCCAGTGTCAGTTGTAAAGTTGAGTCCTGCTCATCCAGTAGAAAAGCATTCCTCCATACTGTGGGTCTCAGTTTGAGAGCTGGTGTCACAAGCCAAGAATTGATTTCTAAGCTGCCCTGTCCCATGTTCAGTATTTATAATTCTACAGTGTTCTAGAGAGGAGGGATGGCATAGCTTAGCCCAGGCTTAAATGACTCCACAAAAAGCAAAGCACTGGTGACTCAATCACACTGCACAGCAAGGAGGAATGGACTGTAAGAAAAGTCCCAAAAGCTGGTTTGCTTAAGGTAAGAAAACCATTGGGCTATGATATTACAGTGGGATATGCATAAAAGATCTCATTTATAAGGTGGTCTCCTGCCTTAACGAAGTGCCTCAGGCTGTTTTCAAATGGTTTCTATACACAGTTATTTCAGCTCACTGTTTGCTCAGTTTGCTTACTTTAAACAGTGGTGACAAGATAAATACCTCTGGGTTCCAATTTAATTTATGTTTCTCAGCTTTGTCCCAGCATTACCCAGGCTGCTGTGTTGAACAGCTAACTCCAAGCTGGAGCTTGCTCCTGCCTACATGCAAATGAACGATCAGATTGTGGGTTTGGGCCAAAGAGCTGAGGAACCGATAAAACAAACAAGCTGCAGAGCAGTAATTTAATAGCTAAAACAGGGCTAAGTATCATTTGCCCTCAAGTGTGATGAGTCAATGCAGACAGAGCTATGCCACACAAAAGAAAATCTCCCAGGTTACCTAGGAAAAAGCCCCATGAATAATGAAGCCTTGATTAACTTAAATTGATCATTTAACAACCACCTCTTGTTCGGTCCCGTGTTTGCTCACCACGAAGGGGTGGGTATGCAGTGAGTCACAGCACAGTAACACCACCCCCCTGCCCCGAGAGCCATCGTGTTCATTTCTCAGCAGCTAACGAGAGCGATTAGTGACGGGGAGCGAGCACAGAGGCGAGAGTGTGGGATGCCCGTGGACGGCTCTGTGGCAATTTAACGTGGCTCATGAATGCATCACTGTCCTAGAACTTAGGGATGTAGGCTGGAGTGTGATGCTTCGCATGCTATCGATAGCCACTAATGGTGCCTTCAGAAACAGGGGATAAGTAACAACCATAGAAAACTCGCCTGCCAGACGCATGGTTAAATTCTCTTTTCAGTTACTTATCAGGTGCTGAAGTCAATTTGCCAGGGAAAGAAATCTTATACTGATTTTTCAGACTGATTTTAACCTATTTATTTTTTAATCCATCTCTGTCATTTTACTTTCTTGCCCCTAGTTCTGAGCTGTTCCTTGTGTTTCATCAGCTCCCATTTTTTCATGTGTAAGCGTCACTGGATTTATCTTGTTTGCTTGCTATTTTGGGGGAAGGATCGATCTGTTCCTTTGGGAGTTACCCACAACAAGTATTCCAAACAGAAACACTCAGGATTTACACAACCTGGGAGAAACCAACTCCCTTTTAGCCACAAGCGGTTACACAGACTGCACACTGTAGGGTTCCGACTTTGCTTCTCAGCTTAAGGTAGCAAGAAAAAAACCGAAACAAAACAGACAAAACCCCAAGTCCAGCAGGTTTGACGACCAGATCTTATCTGTCAGGAGAGGAAAAGTATAGAAGGGCTCTGTGAGATTACTACTGAATTGATACTGGGGAGACAGAAAAAAGAAGAAAACACAGGTCAATTGAGCATCAAGTTTAAAAGCATCCTGGTCCTTGTGATGTGCTTCTTCTTGACTTACTTTGTTCTCAGCTATCTAAAATTGGATCTCCCAAAATGAATTAGAAGTTGCCAAGTGTGTGCATGATTTTTTGGGCAAAAATCTGAAAGGAAATGGAATGAGATCAGACATGTTTCTCTCACTGACTGATCAGATTTGAACCTGAGATTCTACCAGACTGAGGTCAGTACATTTTCATGGAGAAAGTGAAATAAACTATAATAGTTGAGTTTTTAAAAAATAAGAATTAGGAGATGCTAACATAAGTGCTGTACTGTGAGAAGTTCAAATTAACCTATCTTCCTGACATTCCTATCACCCACATCCTTGGCTAGTGGTGGTGTCATTTTAACTCATGGTCCTGAGGGCACTTAAAGACCTCAATTGCACTGACTGGCCTGAGAATGGGTTTCCACCCCTTGCCTGTGGGCTCCAGGGGTCTGGTTAAGTTCAGGACTGAGGTTATTGGTTCAGCTCCTGCAGGAGCTGTGTGGCAGGTGTGCCTGTGTGCAGCCCTGCCTCTGGCATGGACTGTGGACCTCTGCTGGATATAGTTTTCCTACTGGATGGGTCCCTCAGGGGTGTGTTGAAGCTTGTCTCTGTTCCTGGTATTGTCTACTTTTGTTCCTGCGGGGAGTCTGTACCTGGCTCGTTGTTTGCTGTGTCTGGGGCTGTTGATGGACCCTGAGACCAGCATCTGTCTGTCCCTGCTTGCTATGTTTAGGTCTTGTGGAACTGTGCACCATCACTGAGGGCACTGCCTGTGCTGTGACTGCCTTTGGCTGCTGACTTGCCTGCCCTTTGGGAGCAGCAGGCCATTGCTGTGCCCTGAAAAATGTTCTGGAGACTATTTTTCACAACGCGGTTTTCAAGGGATAAGATGCAGCATTGGATTGGTCAGTTAGTTCAGTCTAATGAGTCCTTTGAAATTGGTCTAGATTTTGCCAGGGCACCTGTGAAAGTATGTTTGGTTTTTGCTGGTTAGAGATTCACAGAAGGATGATCACTTCATCCAGCCTCCTACATTCCATGCTGAGGCTGGACTATGAGCTAAGTCCCTACTGCCTAACTCTCTCTGAAATGAATGGGAGTGAGGCACCTACACAATGATTTTAGAAATCTGTCTAAACAGTGTAATAATAATAAATAGCTGTCATATTAGCAGATTAGAAGCTTGACTAATAACTATGCAACGACAGTAATGATGGAATACTCATTCAAACTGGGATTTATTGGCAAATTACTGTTTTTGTTTGCTTTGTTCCTTCTTTGTGCTGCCTTATAACACATGGAGTGTCCAACTCTTCCCTTAAAGCCTTCCTTTTCCAGGACCTAGCCTGCTGTGCCACTAGGTGTACAGGTCCCATATCAAGTGGTCTTACTCTTCCTGTTGTCACCTATTTCATGGCTTATGAGTAACTCAGGCTGCCTTTATTAGCAAGCCCCTTGCTAGTGTATCTCAAAGACTGCCCTGTGCAAGGCCAGTCTCATATGCTGAATATTACATTACTTGCCATATAAGCAACTGACCACATGAAAACCCTCAAGCACCCTTCCTTTGGGCTCTCATCCAAAATGGAGCCTGGAAAGCAAACAAATAGAAAACTCTTTGCCTTCCTCTCCTGGCCTAATCCTGCCATTCCCCTTCTGGCAGGACAAGGGGCTTTGGATCATTTGCTTTGCCTTTCCTGTACTCCTAATTTTTATCTCTGCAAAAACTGCATTGCTTACTCAGCTTAGCAAAGTACTTGAAAATCTTTTGTGTGCATGATACCGTGTGTTCTGATGTACGACCTGCAAACAGCTTCCACCTTCTTGTTACTATTGTACCTGGGAAGGGAAGAAACCTTTTCTCACTTCTGTGGTGGTCTCAGTAACGCCCTGGAATAAACCATGAATCATCTCTCCCAGGCTGTCCCAGAGGCAAACACGTTACTGTTTACTCAGCTGTGCAGCTGGTCTCTGAGTTGACAGCCCCTCGCAGACCTCCGAAGCGCTCACAGAAGGGGAGCTGGGTGTTTTCTGTTTCATCGGGTGTGGGCTTCTCTCACAGGCTTCACTTGTTGAAACACTGGTGGGATAGGATGCCACCCGCGTGTCATGGCTGCTGGACAGAAACCAGATTTGAAGTCTGCCTTCTCAAGGTGTCTCCGTCCTGGAGACTGCTGTTAAACACAGACACACATCTGCTGAGCTCTCCCTCATGGTCTTATGGGCACTCTACCGGCACTGTTTTGATTACAACCAAGGATTATTAAGATGTCAAAAGGATCACAAAACAAGTCTCCATCTCACCATTTCAGTGGTATGGATGAAGCTATTTTATCAGGTAGACTTCCATGTCCTGTTCCCTTCTCTTGTGTGTCATGCCTCCCATTTTTATGTGTGCCACCTGTTTCTTCCCCCAGGCTCTGCTTGCCTTTTGCTCTCTGCTCCCTCTGAATTTAGCATCTTTGATAAATGTCTTTGGGTAGATATCTGTGAACAAAAGAGAGTTTAGAGTGGGGGTGGCTGTTTTCCTTCAAACAGGCTCACCTTTGACACCAAAAAGTGTGCCTCCTGGGCAGGGGGTGGTACTGTTAAAAGACTGAAAGCAATACTGAATCAGCTTCAAGACCTTCAAGCAAAGGCTGTGTTGACTATAGCTGGGAAACTCCACCCAGAGCTCTTAGGAACGGCAAATAGAAAAAAGACTGACAATACTACAATGCTACAAAGATTTTTCCTCACTCTCCTGTCTGTGAAGTGACAATTGTAATGGACCAGTTCCTTAAGTGCAACCAAAAAGAAACAGTTATGGGAATTCATCTGGGCCTCAGGTGTGTGTACATTTACATTAGTAGATTCCTCTGATTATATCAAAAAAGGGCGATCCAGTGTAGCCATTAAAGTGTCCTGTCCTGTCCTGTATGGGCTCTGAATGTCTCTGTGTGGGGCCCTTTCTAGCCCAATCTGTCTTTGTTCTCATCCGGTGCTCACAAACAATAGCGACAGCCCGGACTGTTTGATGAAGTCCACGTGTGTTGGAGTAGCTGCTCTCCCTTGAAATGTTTATCTCCTCTCTTGGTAGACAGCTGTTGTGATGTTTTTCTTTGCAAGGGAATGGTTCCAGCTTTTATCCTCCTCAGCTGGGGATAAAAGCTCACTTGAAATCACCTCCTGTATAATACAGGGGAGTTGGCAGCTGGCTCACTGCATCACTGAGTCCATGAGCACCACCCCATGGCATCTTCTCTCCATTCACATATGTGTGCATCAGACCAAATCTTTGTGTGGAGGAAGTGGCATAATCAGATGGCTGTCATCCATGAGGTGGACACCTGGCAAAACCTCCCACAAATGAAAGAGTGGTAACACATGCGATCTTGAAGAGCATTGCCACTGGACAGGATTTGTAGTCTACACCCTGAAAGTTCTCCTTATTTCAATAATTGTTCTCCACCGTGGAAGACCAAATAAAGAAGGCTTAGCAATGTAAAAACCCTGCAAGATCGCCACCCCACCTTTGATATGTTTGTATCACCACCCATCTTACTTAGCAACCTTGCTTTCTTTGCTAGGGAATGGCAGTGAGCCCTGCCATGCTAACTGCAATAGTGACTGGCTGCAGGGTGATCCGTGTCCATCTGCTGGCCTCCCTGAAGTGCGATGACTCCTCATTTCTGCAGGAGAGCGTTATGCATTCCCTGGCATGAGGCCTGCTTGCTGGCTCCGTTCCTGATGTCTTAATAATGGCACATAAATTCTAAGTCCCTCTTTGGACATTAAGTACTTTCTCTGATATGGCTCCTGAGTGCTTTGGGGTTTTACACTTAAACACCTTTTAAAATCTGGCCAACAGCTACGAGGCATGGTGACAGGGTAATGAGGCCAGCTCTGCCATTACAGAGAGGGTATGGAGGGACTGCTTCATCACTGATCTTCATTTTTTGATGTTGAGATTAACTGTACAAATAGTTTGCCCTGGCAAAAATACAGCCCTCTGAAAAAGTATCTGTAAATGACACTTTGTGCCTGTGTCGGCTTTCAGGTGAGCCAAAAGCAATAGGTGTCAGCTGGTGATGGCAAATGAAAGGTAATTAAATTTTGTGTGTGTCAGTAGGCACACTGTATGAGAATGACGCTGCAGGCTGTACCATCTCCTCTGCAAAACACAGGCTATCAGTAGCCACTGCTAAAAACAAGAGCAGCTCGTGGGATGAACCCAGCCTTTGATGCAAGGCAAAGCTGAGAAGGCATACAGGAGGCTGCTAGGAGTCATGCTGTCTCTCAGAGAGATCACAGCCCGTAAGTCTGGCTTTGTATTTCAGATGTCTCTTCTCTGCTGCCAGAAATCCTGGGCAAGGGAGAAAGAGCAATGGAAAATCCTGCTACATCACTGTCCCACCTCAGGCATGCCTGGTTTGGTAAGCTCAGCTTCACCACACGGGAATCCACAAGTGTACTGAAAAATTATTAGTGGTTCTGGAAATGAAGCAGTAAGCTGTAACATTTTCTTTTTAAAGAGAGAAGACGTGCAAAAGCAGCCCCCAAGCCCTGACACTAATTCAATGGGATGTACTCCTTTCCCTCTGAATTCCACTAAATTTTGTCACAGGTTTTAGTTAGATCAAGATGTTAATGCTTGCGTTTCGCTGCACAGTTCCGTCTGAGATGATTGTGATTAATTTCTCAGTCACACCATTTTCTCTGAAATGCTTCCTATAGTGTTGCTCACAGCACTGACAAATGGATTTAGATGGGATGAATATTAAAGGTGGGTCTTACTAAGGCTGCTGGGCATGTCCCCTCTCTCTAGTTCATTAAGTTCCAGATCTAACACAGCCTTTTCTGCTCAGTAGTGATGCACAGAGGACTGGCTCCTCCAGAGTAATCTGAGCTATTGTGATATGAATCAGCTGTGGAAAAGGCCCAGGGTCTTCCCAAAACCTGGCATGAGAAGTAAAGGAACAAACTGCTGACTGCACTGCATTTCCCTACGTCAGAGGAGGATTAACTAATGTTTTCAGGCTGCTTTGAAAATTAGAAGTGCCATGTGGTACAATATTGTTGTTCCTGTTTTTCACCCTGTAGCTGATATGTTGCATGCCCCTTACAAGCTAATTGGAAATTGCTTTTGGTATTTTTGGTGTTTCTCAGCAAAGCTGCTACAGCCTGACGCTTTGTTCTATTAAACGTGCCGGACCTCACCCTTCCCTGCCCCCCTTCCTCTAAGCTCTTCTGTGCGGGAAATAAAAACATCAGTCCCTGGCACCATCTGTCAAGCACAGGCTAATCCATTCTCTGCTTGTCTCATGGTCAATTTGGTTTCTTTCTGATTGGTACAGCTACCCTTCTTATTACTGAGAATTTAATTCTATTCATAGGTTTGGGCTTTGCTTTATTTTCATGGTAATATTATTATGACGATTGCAATGTTCAGGCATACATCCCCTCCATATGCCCAGATTGGAGAACAGTACTCAGGCAGACACACAACCTCCCAGTAAGGCAGAGAGCATCGCTCTTCACATTTTGCAGAGGGAAAATGAGGCAGAAAGAACTGTCTTGCCTTGGGATGTACGGATGCCTCAGCAGCAGAGCTGAGCAGTGAGCTCAGAAGTCCTCAGATAAAACCCAGACACCAGCACTGACTAAAGAACCACTGCTTCAACTCTCTTTTGCTCTGTTTTGGCTTTGTTTATGGTGATCTCTGCAGGAGCTTTGCAGAGATGAGTAAGACGTGGACCTTCATACAGCTCCTGTGATGAGACTGAGCAGATCCAGCAGGGACACAGCTCACGGTTACTCGACAAGGCCCAGCTGCAGATGAGGTCAACCTATGAACAAACAGGGCACGTTAGACCAGTTATTTCCTCCATTTGCTGGTGGTAAATTGGACCCCAGGCATGGTCTTTACGGCTTTCTTCTAATATCCTTAGTATTTGTGTTGTTCCCATGCCACTAACTAAGTGGTGATTGCTATCTAACAGAGTGCTCCAACACCTTTCCCTCCCCTTGCATGATCTAAAGAGGGGTTGACGACGGGTCGGAGAGCAATGTCAACACTCAGCTCTACGCAGGATCAGGCCAGAGCTGATCATACTGAAGGGATCTGATTTTCTGGAGATCTGGTCGAAGCAAACAGCAGTTTTTAATGTGTTGATGTTGACCCATCACTGACTGTCTACCCTCATGCAGGCAGTGGTGTACCTGTTTACCTGGATATTTCTAATAGTAAAAGAATCCATGAAAGAAGACACCAGCTGAAGAACAGCAGCTGGGCGTATAAGCCTGTCCTGCATGCTATACATACACAGAAATGCCCCTTTGCTTCTGTGTTTAAATGACAGAAGAGTCCTGCTGGCTTTTTCCTTCCTGCCATTACTGCAGCTCCTCTGGTGATATCACATGGATAGACCCAGGAATCGCCCTACATGAAAAATACTTTGTTTAACGTGGTTTTAGAACAGAAATCCTTAAAACAGCATGGCTTGCTTCACAGAAGGAAAACAACAGCTTTTTGCACCTCTTTTTCATAAATAACAACTGAAAAGGATTTTTTTCATTTTATTTTGGCCAAGACCACTATTTGTTTGTCAAGGAGGCAATCTGTGTGTAAGCACTGAACCATTAAAACTAGCAGGGAACTGATAGCTCTTGCAACCAATGGCCAAGAAGGGCTATAAACCCTTTCCCTCATTCTCCTCCGATCTTGCATCACCACCGTGGGCAGTTTTTGAGGTCTCCGGCAACTTGAATGGCCTGAAACTCTGCAAGCAGCAGGAGTCGCAGCTTCACCGATGTGGGGATGTGGCTGACATCCCCACCTCAAACGCTCGCTCGCTGGGCCCCATGGTGTGGGGAAGCTCATCGCCAGGGCAAGACAAATCCCCGGGCAACAAGGCTTGTGAAGGATGTAGAAAACATGTCTTATGAGGAGTGGCTGAACGAGGCGGGTCAGTTTAGTCTGGAGAAGGGGAGGCTGAGGGGGCACCTCATCCCTCTCTACAGTCACCTGAAAGGAGAGTGGAGTGAGGTGTGAGCCGGTCTCTTCTGCTGTGCCTGCCGTGAGAGGACCATAGGAAATGGCTTGAAGCTGAGACAAGGGAGATTCAGATTAGATATTAGGAAAAAGCTCACTGTTAGAGTTGTCAGGCACTGGAATAGGTTGCCCAGGGTGGTTGGAGCCACCATCCCTGGAGGTGCTCAAGAGGCGTCTGGATCTGGCGCTGCGTGATCTAGTGTAGTGGTTTAGGGGTTTACAGTGGCGGCGCGGGGCGGACGGTTGGACTGGATGATCTTACAAGGTCTCTTCCAAGCTTGGTGAACCCACGATTCCGCGACCCTGTGACTCCCTGACCCGGCGCGACCCGCCGGTCGCAGCCCTGAGGCGAACCCGGGGCGGGGCGGGGCGGGGCGCGAGGCGGCGGGGGCGGGGCCTCGGCCTCGCTGATTGACGGGCACGGGGGCGTGGCAACGGCGGGTGGGGGCGTGGCCTTGCTGATCGACAGGCGGCGGGGCGGGGCCACGGCGGGGCGGAGCCGCGCGGCCGATCCGGAGCGGCGGGGCCGTGGAGGGCGGGGGAGACACCGGGCAAGGAGCCGCTGCTGCCGCCGCCGCCGCTGCTCTCCGGCGCCAGGTAACCCGGCGGAGGCCGCGCCGGCCCCGCGCCGCCCGGGGAGGCTGGGGCGGCTGGGGAGGGCGGTGGCGGTCGCCGCTCCGCGCCGCGGCACTGTGTCTGTCGGGCCGCGGCGGAGCCTCCGGGCGAGCCGCTCTGGTCCGGTCCGGCGGCGCGGAGAGGGGCAGCGGCCGGCCCTGCCGGCCCCGCTGCGCGCCGGCGCCGCCACAAAGCACCGGCCTTCCCCCACGGCGTCCCCTCCTCCGTCAGTGCCTCCCAGGGCCGCCCAGCCTTCCCGGCGGCGGCCGGCACCGAGCACCCCCTCCCCGCCGCCGCCGACACAACTTCCTCCCCCGGCCCCGTGCCGGGCAACTTTTCGGGCCGGTTGTTGCGCGGAGCCCCGGGCGGGTGGGCGAGGGGCCCTGCCCGGGCCCGGTGCGGGGAGAGGCGGCGGCGGGGCGGCTCGGTGCGGGGGGGAGGGCGGCTGTGGGCCCGGGCACGGCCCCTCGGCGCGGCGGAGGCGGTGGCGGCGGTGGCGGTGCCTCCCCGTCAGCTGTTTCCTGCTGTTTGTTGTCAGGGCTCCTGCGCTG
>JAWMRA010000113.1:13171306-13574427 GCA_035584735.1 Pseudotriccus pelzelni
CAGCACCCCCAGGTCCCTTCCTGCCTGGCTGCTCTCCAGCCACTCTGTGCCCAGCCTGGAGCGCTGCAGGGGGTTGTAATGTCTTTGCTTAACTGTGCTTGGCCCTGGGATTTCTGATATGCTGAATCCTGTCAGTAGCACTTACATTAGTTAGGCTGCATAGCTAGAAAAGAGCTGTGGATTTGATTTCTTTCTCATCCAAATAAGCACTGGATCCTGGAGTTCAAATTTTTCCGGTGATAGATATTGGGGTTTAATCACAGAAGTTTGACTTTTGCATTTCTGCAGTCAGAAGCCTTACATCTGAAGCAAAGAGAACAAGCACAGGCAGGTGGAAAGCTGAAAAAGCAGCACAGTCCCATCTTTTAGAATCCTATCTCATATCAGCAGTTTGGATATAGTTCTGACATCAGCTTTTCAACAAATCCTGGTTCTGTGGTGGTGCTGCCTAACCTTTTAAACTGCCGATATAGCACAGAAAAAGGTACCCGTTTCATGCCTACATTTTCAGCCACTGAGCCTTGCTTCTGCTTAGATAATTATTTCAAAAGCACCCCTAGATTTTTAAAGAAGAACCTCTTAATATCTGGTTCTGAGTTCTGGGAATAAGTGATCGCATCAGCTGCTGGAAATGGGTTACATATGCTACAACTTGGTTAATGTAAATTAGTTTACAAGCTGTTCACCAGGAGTTTGTCACCCAAACTTGAACAGTCCTCTGCCCTTTTGTATGTCTTGTCATAGCATTTCATGTGTCTCAGTTAAACAGTGAGGGTTATGCATCCCTGTGAAGCACATCTTCAGTGTTACCATCTCAAGAAAGAGATTTTCAAGGGCTGTTGATTTACACCGCTGCAGTTCTCAGTTCACATGCCATGCCACAGGCTCTCTGCTTTTAAAATGTTGATTGTCATTTACTAAGCTTTGCCTTAGGCAGACTAATCCTCTCTGTTCCCTGTCCCCTGTGTGTTTGTATCAGGTGGTAAATCTGCAGTACAGTGAAGTTCAGGATCGGGTCATGCTCACTGGCCGCCACATGGTTCGAGACGTGAGCTGCAAGAACTGCAACAGCAAACTGGGTTGGATCTATGAATTTGCCACTGAAGACAGCCAGCGTTACAAGGAGGGCCGTGTCATCCTGGAAAGAGCATTGGTCCGAGAGAGCGAAGGATTTGAGGAGCATGTTCCATCTGACAATTCCTGAAGAGACCTGAGCCTCTCCTCAGGTTCTCTTCAACTGAAACTCAAGTATAATAAAATCAACAAAAAAATCTGCTTACATACACTGTCACCTTAGCATCAGAGTCGGATTCATGGACTACAGAGTGGGAAAGATATGAGAATATTTTAGATGGAACCTTCCTTCCTTTATTCCGTTTATATTTTACTTTCCCTCCAGCAGCTGTTTGTAGAAAGAATGTTGTGGAGATGCTGTAACTTTTTCTCTCTTTATTTACATCTGTTAGATTTGAGATTGTATCTACAGATACAGTGGGCTAAAAGGAAAATATTTGGGGGATTTGTCTTTTGTTAGAGAGAAATTCAGTGAGGTGTTTTTTTTTTAGTTTGCACAAACTGATGTCAGCATCAAATTATTTTAAAACTTCAGATTTTTTTTTAAAGTATATTCCAATTTTTGGCTGAAGTTTTTAGTTGGTTTTTTTGTTTTTTTTTTTTTTTTTTTACCCAGTCTTTTCAACTGGTTTGCTAGCTGAAGTAAAGAGATCCGAATTTGTGCTGAGTGCTAAAGGTTCAGTGTTGGTACGGCTTGGGCTGGCCCATGTGCCATATTCTTGTTGAGGTTGATTGGTAGCACAGAGCCCATTTTTTCTTGTCATTCTTGACCCAAAGATGTCACCATTCCTTGTTTATTTGTGAAGTCCCATTCACCATGTAAACTGGTGTTGATTGGAAACTATTCTTGAAATAGGGCAAAACTGCTTGGCTTTTTTTAACTTTAACTGATGTAACTTATGAGCATAGTAATAATATAAAATAATAGCTGTCTGTTTAGTCTTGCGTTGCTTACAAATCCAGCTGTGTTTGTAATGATAGGGATCCACGGAGAAACTACTGTTTCAGTAGTGATTTTTTTTTGTTTTGTTTTCTCTACTAATCTTATTAAGTAGACAGGGAATTGCAAATCTTTAATTCTTCTTCAAGTAGCTTTCTTTAAACCCAGAACTTCCTATGTTAAACACAGCTGCTGTGTAAAAGGAGAAGATTGCCAGCATGTTTGTTCATGCCTAGAGTTATGCAATCCGCATCTCTTGAAAAGATTAACTTAAACAGCTTGTTTTCAAATGCTGCTTCTGGTGTTGAAACCTTTATCTTTCAACTTTGTTGAACCTTTTTGTTGTGATGTTACATTTTTATCTTTCTGGGGAGCAGTACATGTCAGCCTGGTAGTAACTAGTGACTTGGATTCCTGCTTTGTTCTTGTAGAGGTCAGCTCTGTTTAAAACAGTGATCTTGCTTGCCTTTTTAGCAAAGATGCTCTTCGTTAACTTAACTCAAGGGTGCCCAAACACTTTCTTTGTGTCTTAAGCCATAAGTTAAGATCTCAAGGGCTGAAATTTATTTGAATGTTAGGTATGTATGATTTCTTATCCAGGATACAAGTTAGTTGTGTTTCTTTTTCTTATTGGATAAATTGTGGTCAACATGAAATAAGTTACCCACAGACATAGAAAAAGGGCGAGGGGGGAACCCCACCCAATGAAACAGGTCTGGGCTCTGACATTTCAGAATAACTTTTCTTCCCTAGCCACTGCTCCACATGTGAAACTAAAAGAGGGAGGGTGACTATGCGGAGTACTTTTCTTAATTTTTTGGTTGCCAAGTGGCAATTTGGACACCCCTGACTTGAATCTACTGCCTCTTTCATGTAAAAGTAGCTTTATTATAGAATTGTCACATAGAAAGAAAACAGAGTAGATCACATACCAGAGCTGTGCTTGAATCAAGCTGCTTAAACAATAGTGTACTTGTGCCTCAAATGAATCAGTTTTTGCACTGAGTACAGTAGTACCCCATTATCTTGTACTTCTGTCCTTCACAGGCCCTAAAAGCGCCATTAGCATGGTTCTCTGCCGTACTTTTCTTGTACTTCTGACATTACAGTACAATAAAGTATGTTTTGTCCTGAACTGATCTTTGCTGTTCTTTTAGAGTTATTTTCATAGAGTCTGTCAGCCGAATGACATAACCCATCTTTCATTCCCTGCGCTGAGTTTCCGCAGCACAGTGACAAGCTGTTGATGAGGATCTCTCTCTGCATAGGTGGCAAAAGAGCGTTCTGTTGATTTTGGAAGGTGCCAAGCAGAGCTTCATGCCACTTGGACACTTGAAAGCATTTTACTGCTGTTAAAGAGAAAATAAAATAGTAAATGTGTCATTTAATGGAATTCTGGGTGCTAAATGTCTTTCCCTGTCTTTGAAAAGACAATAAGCTAAGCAAAAATCCACTTTCTGCAAGAAACTTGAAGTTCTGGCTTCTGAAATGACTTGGGAATTGATGAATTGGGAATTGTATATCTGGAGTTCTGTGACCTTTTTCCATTATGATCAAATGTTAGGGAGAAGCCTGCTAGCAGCTGGTCAACTTCTAAGGCTGTAGCTGAAGAACTAAGGTGAGAGGATTATTCTGTTGACGTAATGAGGCCTGGGGAGCTTCTTTCAACTTATATTAAGATATCTTCATTTTGGTAAAATGTTATTGTGAGATGTTTAAAGGTTACTTTTCACATAGTCTTTAATTTGAAAAACACATTTGAGGTGAATGCACTGAAAGCCCATGAGCGAGTCCACGGCACCTTTAAAACAGTTAGACTTTGGGTTGGTGTTCTAGCTTAAATGCTGTTCCCTCCTGTATGACTTCGATGTCTCTGGGAGAGTTTAGCCTCATGTATTTTGAGTGCTCCTCCTTAAGATCCTGTGTGTATGAATACAGATAACTTATCTGTGGGGAACAAGGCAATTGGTTACAGTACATCTGGCAACAGAGGAGACATTGCTATTTGGCATTAACTGCAGTTTTGTAGTGGTGCAGTAGCTTGGGATTCTCAAACAAGGGCTGGCACAGCAAAATGTGCCACCGCAGCGATCTTGTGCCTGGCATGGATTGGTGTGCCTGTGCTGCCCAAGGTGGAGAAGGTAGCAAGGAAATTACAGTGCACAACAGACTGCAGTGGTTCATGGAGACCTCAGACTTTGTGCTCTTAGGCTGTAGCTTGGGTTAGTGGTGCTATGACTTCTGCCTAAGTCTTTAGCTGGATTAGAGTTTACATCACCCACACTATGATCTCATCCTGTAGGTGTACCCAAAACTGAAATAGTTCATTAAAGCTCACTGCCATTTCAGCAAAACACAGCTTTGGGAGAAGCATTGGATGGTGTGTTTGTGGAGTGAAAAAGCATTTTACTTACACACTCTTCAGGGATGTTAAAAAAAACTTCTGAAACAACATTTGTGTCTTGTGGCTCTGTTGGGAAAAGTGGTGTTACAGAGGGCTCTGGGGTTGTCTGTGGTCAGCTGACACAGGTTTGTTCTTACAGGGCAAGCTTGTCTCTAGTAGTTGTCTGTCAGAATTATAGGAAATCAAGTTAGCAGATCACTGGATGAACACAATTTCCAGGTATAAGGAAGACGTGAGTGGGAAAGTTATGGCATTGATGTGGGAAAAGGCTAGCTGGTTGATGAACAGAAGAGAAACATAAGCTGTGATGTTGCAGTACCATTCTGCAAAAGCCAGAAATAGTGTGTTGTGTTTCCTTTTTCGGCCTGCCTTCACTTAGAATAATAATAAATTTTTTGAAAATCCAGTGAAGCTTGATGTCCTGTGGATCTCCAGGGCATTGTAGCCTCCCTCATGCCTGACAGGGATGAAATGCTTCAGTCTTTTTAGTTTGCTTGGGGCACTGATAAGACTTGCTCTCCAATCCTGTTTATGCAGGACTTTAAAGAACTAAGCAATTTTGAGGCCCCTCTCTTCATAAACTGGAGTTAAAATTGCCCAATAACTTCATGTGTGTCCCTGTGCAAGCCTTTTTCTTCTTGCAGGATATCTGAAATATGACCAAAGAAAATGGGCTCCTGTCTGTCTCATTATATGTTGCGTGGCAAAGACGAGCTGCTGCTGCACCTTGTTTTTACAGTGTGGAGCTTTTCCTGGTCTCATAGTTATTTCCTTCACCTCCTCTGATGTGAGGATTTGTGGTACATTTCTGGGAAGTATAAGGTGAAGAATCTTGTATTTCCCTCCTGGCCTTTTGTTCGTTTACTGGTAGTGTTGTTCTTAGTTGAATGAATTTCTATGATGCCAGTGAAACTGCTGGTAGTTTAATGTCAGCCTTTCACTAGGTAAGGGCCTTTCTGGCGGAGTATTAGTGACTTTAACATCTCTCATCCTCAGGTCTAGGCAGAGGTTGTTTGGGAATTATGCTTGACTGAATATCCTGCTCTGGGCAGAGGTGATGTGAAGGAAGACCTCCTTCTCCCTGTTCACAGGTCATTTCCATTGCTCTGCTGCATCCCTTTCCATGTGATGCTACTGTAGGTGTGATCTTAAGTTTGTGTTGCAGGTCCTCCTTTTAGAAAGGAGGTGACTGAGTCTGTGCTTCTTAAACATGGCATTTCTCTCTGAAGGATCTGCAATACCTACAGTTGGGCACAGACTGCTCTGTGTGTTGCTCAGTTGGAAGAGGTGACCGTGTTCCTGTTTGACTTGTTCCAACAAAAATCAACCCTGATGCTTGTCTGAGAAATAACCAATTTTCTGTAATGAGATTCAAGATACGGAGGAGAAATCCAGGTAAATGAGGAAGGAATATGTGTGTAATTCAAGTCTTAACCAAACCAGACAAAGTCACTCCAAAGCAGCAGAGGTGGGAGAAATTCTAGAGGTAAGTTTGCACCAGTTCTTTATGCCTTGTGTGGGTTCAGGGAAAGTGGAAATCGCTTGAGCATTGCAGAAGATCTGAGGTCCCCTGATAAACAGAGGGAGAGACTATAAGCACTCCTGTTTCTTTTGAGCAACCTAATTGAATGTCCTTGCTGTAGAACACTGATAATGGGAAGTGCACAACCAGAGCTAACTTTGGTACAGGCTCTGTGTTGTGTTTGGATGAAGGCAGCTGGAAAGTATTTGTCCTTCAAAGTAAGCTCTGGTTTTGTTCTCATTATCTGAAGCATTTAATACCATCAGAAACTTACTTGTCTTATAGAAATAAAAACAGGAGAAAGAACAAAAGGCTGTGGCAATAACTTGCATTTCCAAAGCATAAGGGGTAGGTGGGAGAGAGAAGGGTCTTCAGACCTTACATTTTGACTCTGCCCATGAGAGAGATGTGTGCTTGCCTGACATCAAGATCCAGTGCTGTTTCCCTCTAGGACTTGGGGATGTTTAGATACAGAATTTTGCTTTGTCCTTCTGTAAGCAATTGATTTGACTGTTGTAAACGTTTACAGGTGTTTGAAGCAGTAAGTTTATTGAATTACGACACACAGCATGCCATAGCTGTTTGCAGGCTAATGGCAGGTGTTGCAATAGAGGTAGTTAGTGAAACAGGGAGACCCCTTTTCTGCAAGGGGAACACAAGCAGAATGGCTCGTACAAGGGTGCTTAGCCGAAAAGCTGCCCGGTGGCTTTCAGCTGTCCTTACGGACAACAATCCTCTGTCCTTGAACAATTTGAAAACTAATATTCCAAGCACAACTACACGGAGAGTACAGAAGGAAAAAGAGGACGTTTGTTATTTTTCAGAGGTAGGTGCACTGTCAAAAAGGTGGGATGCTCTGAGTTTGGTGGTGAGAGCAGAGTGCAGAAAAGGCCTCTGTGGCTATTCTGCTGTAGGTATTTGGCCAGCAGATCTTTCTCCCCATCCTACCCGTTTTTATTGTCTTTAGTCTGGCCTGGAAATCCATGTGCAGCTGTTGTCTAGTCGACATGGTACAGGTGCCCCTGCCTTCAACTAGAGGAAGTTGCTTTGACTTTCTTAGGGCAATCTTTCTGCTTTAGGGATTAGGGGAAAAGTAGAACCTGCTTCAGCTCAGTCAGCACCCACAGATGTATGTGATGAAATGCATGCAAAAAAAGCCGTAACTGCATGAATCTCTAGTGATAACTGCACCTTCCCTACAGAATTAGTGCAGCTTAAGGATTTGGGGAAGTGCCTCCTTTTGGCAATATCAGATGGTCACTTTTGGTATCACTATACCAGTACAATGGACTAGTCGCTGCAGCTCAGAGGGATCGATGGATTGTCTGTTCCTTGTCTCCCTGCTGAGGAGGGATTAGCTCACTGATAAACTCAATGAAACTGCATTGTTAGGATGAACGTACTCACTGTGATTTCTTATTGTAGCCGAAAGTACATTAGAGATATGATTTAGGTCGCAGAACCAGAATGCTTGGAAAATGCCAGATTTCCAATGGATTGGATAGCATGTGGTTATCCTGTCCCTGCATGCATGCTGCCTGGGGATGTGAAAGTGGCATGTGATCACAAGAGCAAGGATGGCACCATAATCACCCTTCTATAAGCTATGCACTGAACTTGTAACAACAGCCTCTGTCCCACTGTTCCTAACTCTGAACTGTTGGACTTTTTAATAATTTTGTAATTTGGATATGAGCTTTCTGATGTGCACTGAAGTGGCAAAAGTAAAAAAACCTGAGATTAAGTGGTTTTAATTGCTGGCTTCTTCATGACTGGATTTGAACTGGGAACCCCGTTTAGTCCAGTAGCCACTACCACTTAAGCTCAAGAGCTGACTGCTACTTAACCAGCAGCTGGAGGAAGCTTTGCAGTGGAGAAGGCTGAGTAAATGTTGGAAGAAGGCTTTAGGGGTTTTCATGTGATGTAAAGTCTTAGCATGGGACAGGGAACTTTTTTTTCAGTTTATGTGCTTCTTCTAGTTAGGTTGAGGGGGGTGGGGTTTTTTTGGTTTTGGTCGGGGTTTTTACTTGTCCCCTCCTGATACCTGGAGCTCATGGCTTTGCTGCTTCATGTAGGACATTGGAGACAGAGTTGGAAAATGAAAATCATGCTGTATACCCTATCCAGACTGCTTAACCCACTCTCTTAGTTCCAGCCTCCTGAGGTTGGGAAGGTCCTTGCTGCATGCATGTTCCCTGTCAAGGAGAGAACTGCACCATGATTCATGTGCCACATTTCTGGGAAAGGGAGAAGGAGCTGCAGATAGCTTACTTTCTATTGCACCCTGCTTCATTTGCTCTATCAAGCTGCAGGTAAGCTCAGGGCTTCTGGAAGCTTTGTCTGCCTGTCAAAACAAACCTGAGGCACAGAAAAAAACAACGGCTTTTAACACTCAAGTCCAGTGCAAATTTGGGACAAAAAAATCAGTGTTTGTATAAAACTAAAACACAGAGCTGTTTCCCCCACAAAACTCACTTCAGCAGCCTTGGTATTTTTATGTCAAAAGACCGAATGAGAAGTTGGTGGATGTTTGCCACAGGGAGTGAGAGGAAAACACAGGCAAAGGGGGATGCTCTGCCAGAGGTTTTGCTGTTGCTTGCTGGCAGTGTTGATACTTAGATATTGGCTCCAGGGGCCTATGGGAAAGGTGATACTCATCACTGGCTTCTTTAGCTGTCTCTTCTCTTTTGCTCCCCAGTTCTTTGCAGCCCCACTGTGCTTTGTTCCTCCCACAGAGTCTCTGCATCTGCCGTCATCTCCCCACACTACCGATGGCTTCCCTCTCTCCTTCCTGCCCTGCTCCTCGCACCCCTTCTGGGTTTTCAGCAGGCGACCTTGTTCCTCCCAGCATGGCATCAAAGGCTGCGGTACAGGGCTGGTGCCGGGCTCTGCTCTGTGCTGCAGGCTCTGACAGCCCTGCTGGTGCCGTGGCCGTATGGTGAACCAGGGACACAGCGAGGCTGTTGCCGGTCTGATTCACTGGGCTGTCACGCAAGCAGCACACACAGCCTTGCCAGGAGATTGCTGGGGGTGATGAAAAGTGCAGACAGGGCCTGCTTGCGCTGGCACTACCTCTGAAATCAGGTTTTTATCCCTGTCCCTCTGTGCTGCCAGGGAGGCGTGAAGAACACAGACACAGATGAAGTGATCTTACTGCTCTCAGCTCCTGCTCTGATGGTACTGATGCTGGGCAGAGACAGGCTCTGCTCATCTCTTCTGCATGGGGCTGGCTCCCAGTGTGGGCCAGGGACTGAGATGGAACATTAACACATCGCTCTGCAGACACACAAGCAATGGGCAAAAGTCATGTACTGGTGTGACAACCCTACCCAATTTTAAGGCCCAGCTCCAAAGTATTGTGCCACAACTTCTAAACAAAGTTAATTGGTCACTTTGTTTTAAATGGGCAGAATCATATAAATCCCCTGAGCCTTGTTTTCAGAAATGCCTGTTTCCAGATGAACTATTTTAGAACATAATAACCTATCCTGAAGCAGACCTCCAGCACGGAAAACTTCAAGCCAACTGTTTAATGCTTTGTAAGCAAAATTATAGCCAACTGAAAAGAGCTGTGTGTTGGCAAGTGCCAAGCAGCCTTAATTTAGGAGTAATTTCTTCTACAGACACTTCACCAGAAGAAAAGAGCCCAGCTGCCAACAAGTGCATCAGTTTGGACAAGGGAATGGAAAACCACACATTTTTGCCTTTCATTTGCTGTGCTTTGATATGTCCTTTCAGGATGCGTACATACATCTGTTTTTTCTTGTCTTAAAAGGGTGGTTGTATAAAATGTAGCAGAGGCACACGTTTTTGTCCATCTTTTAACACTGTAAAATTAAGTGTTTGCAGTATTGCCTTAGAAATGGCTTAGTTCAGTGACCTCTTCAAGCACTGATTAGCTGCCAAATAATCAGTGTTTGAAAGACTCTGGACCTGATTCTTCTCTCCTTTACACTGTTTTTTTTTCTCTTGGTATCAGCTGACTTCATTGGCACTATTAATTGCCTACAGACTTGGTATGGGTAGAAAATACATATATAGATCTATATATATGAATATGTATATATTGATAGAGAGAAGTTATATAGAAGTGAAATCATAGTAACTAATAGTTTTTTTTTATTTGACATTGTGCACATGTGCTAAGATTTTCAGTCTCCTGAAGCATCCTTGTAAGCACTTTTCCTCTAAAGAATACTTTCTTTTACAACTGCAGATGCTGTTCAGAGTTTTGTGTGACTTTTCTGTTATCTATATATATTCCTGTCAGCATCAAGTAGAAGATCAGACTGAAATACTTGTTATAAAAACACTGAAACACATCTTTTCCTCTTGTGGGCAGTACAAAATATGTTCTTGGTTTGAGGTCCAAGAATTGGCAACTCAGATGAAATGCTCTCACCATTCACAGCTTAGGCTTTACACTGTAGCATTAAATGGAAAGCAGTGTCCTTTCCTGCTGTCCAGCTTAGTGACGGATGTGATCAGTTTTGGAATGACTGTAGCAAATCACTGCAGTTTTCCACACTGTGTGCCACGTGCTACACATTTGTATTTGACAAGTGAGGTTGATATTGCCCAGTATTTTTATATAAGGTTTTAACCCAAAGGCTTCAAGGCCTTCTTAAAAGAAAAAGCTGAGAATAACTACTCACATTTGTGTATGGATGCTCAGAGACTTCAGATGATTAACCCAGAACCTGCACTACAGTTCTAAGGTCTTATGGACTCTGGGATTGCATTGACTCTGAGTTAACATCTTTATCCATCAGCACTGGGTTGCTGGCCAGTGGTGGCGGGAAATGCTGCTTGGTGAAGGCATGCTGAGGATGCATAACCTGAGGGTAGCAGTACAGTTATATTATTCCAAATATTAACTCAGTTGTGCTTCGTGGCAAGGCTTAGACTGGTGCTGAATTAAAATGACAACAAGCATTGAAATGTAATTTTTCAGTCACCTTTCAGAGTGATTGACTTCAAGTCCTCTTAGATAACCAAATTTGGTGGTGTGCCATCTTAATTTCTCCCCTGCCTTTGCTCCTGTCTTTTGTCTCCATCTGTTCATTGTGAGCTGAATGCTTCTTATTGTGACATCTTTCCAAACCACCATCCTTTTTCTTGAAGACCTTTTGCTCACTGTTCTGCCACCTACTCTGACTTTCACCAAAACCCCATCATATACTTTATTTTCTTGGCCTTGGCTGATCTCTGCATCCTCTTTCTACTTCACCAAATACATGTTGTTTCTTATTAGATCAGGTGTTATTTAGAGCTCTTACTGACATTTTTTTCCTAGGTAGGATTGGTGTGAAATGTGCCAGAGACTCAAACAAGGGGCCTCAACAGACATTCTGCCTTTCTCTTTTGAAACAGATCCTGGAAGTCTTTAAGATTAATGAAGGATCCTTTCCATTGCTCCCTCAACAAATGCAGTACTTCTGACTAGGCTGCTGCCTCCATGCTTTGATTGTATCTGATAACCATTCATGGCTTACCTTTAATAAAATATCAGGCTGCTCTAGCTGCAGCTGGTGGGGTGTGATAGAGGTGACAAAATTAATTTACATGGAGAGGAAGCAAGCAGTGACAGGGACCCCTGCATAGAGATAGCATTATTTTCCTCCCTCAGCCTAAGAAACAAAACAAAAGAGAATGCTGCAGCTGGGCACTGCAGTGTATATCCATAGACGGTGGATTGCCTTGCATACTCCTTCTGATACTTTTTTTAATAAAGGAGTATTTTGTGCTTCTCTGATACTTGATGTGACCAGATCTCAGGGAGGAAAGTCAGCCACTGTCAAACCTCTGTTACATGTGTTGCTTCATTTGTGTTTGGATAAATCCAGCTTCTCTGAAAAACACCAGTGTCCCACACATCAGTTCTATTTTAAAGATTTCTGCTGTTAAGAAAATGCTGTTGTGTTCTTCCCTTTCAACAGAATCCACGAGCTGACCCTCATGAGATGGTGTGAATCCAAGGCAGTGCCAACTCACCCTCTGGGGACATCTGCATCTCACTTCCCCCCTCATCAGCTTTACAGTGAGATGTGCCCATTCTAATAGTCAGTGTTTGTGTTTGAGAAGTGTTAATGGCTGGGGATATACCGCATGCCATATGTTATCAACCCTGTATTTTAATGAAGAACTATTTTCTGACAGCACAAGAGAGACTGTGGAAGTTTCAATATCTAGGAATGCTGGGGAGTGAAACCTGAAGCAGAATTTGGCAGCTGGCAAATTATTCATTATCTGGGAGCAAAAGAAGAGTGGGCTGGACTTTAACTGAATCACTCCAGCCTGGAGATGTGGTTCTGCCTGCTTTCTTAGCCTTTGACAAATCTCCTCTGCCTAACTTTTATCTGAGAGGGTTGAGTCTCGTGCCCTTAATGGGAAGAATCTTTCTTTGAAGAGTGTACCTGGTCCTCAAGACAAACATATGCCCTTGAAGGTTTTCCCCTGAAAATTCTCATTTTCCTGGTTAGTCAAAGCTGCTAACAAAGATATTTTGATTTGTCCTCACAGAATAACTTCGGACAACCTTTCCAAGCAGGCTGCAGTTGCAATTTGGGATTAAAGAATTCCTGCTTATCCTGAAATAAGGGTTCATGGGACTGGAGAGGAAATCTCTGTTTGTGACTGATTTGAAGGATATATAACATCTGACTATAATTTTCAGGGTAAAATACATCTTTGTCACTTCAAGTTCTCAGGCCAGATCCCAAGCTCATATTTGTTTCCTTCTGAAATAAAATTTGGGTCAGGTTTTTCCCAAAACTATGCTTCAGCACTGTTTATTGCAACATCAGGCTTTGGGACAGACAGTGTTAGTCTCATATTGGTCGAAGAAGTATTTCCAGGAAATCTAAAGCAACTTTATTTCCGCAGGGTTCTGCACTGAGAATGTCAGATTTGGAGTTTTCTAAGGCAGATGCCACCTTAAAATAGACCAGGAGAATTCCTTTTGTTCAGGTGACATAATGAGGCTGAGATGCAAATGCATGAGGGAAGCAGTAGCTGGTATGTTTTGACTGATTTTTTTTTTCCTTTTTCTGACATCTCTCTCTCTTTTTTTTTTTTAAATACATTTTATGGGGGAGAATAGAGGAAGATCAGGGGCCAGCTTCTGGCTGGTGAATTTGGGATGTACAGCCTGCACAGAGGGTGAACATAACGCCTACATCTGACAGGAACCAATTTAGACACTTCCACCCTCTCTGCAGAGGGCTGCACTGCAGTATTAAACACTGGTGCTTCTTTAGATCCTCCTTCCCCCTTTCCAAAGGATGAGAGGAGGAACAAGCAGAAGTTAATAGCTGGTGGTCAATGCATTCACTGTAGATTCAGAAGCACTGAGTTGAAGTCCTTGTCCCAAAACGTGTGGGCAGGTTCTGATGTCCAGCACCAGGCCTGCCAATGCTCAAGAAGTGTTTGGAAAGTGGGCTAAATTTTGTTGCTGAAAGTCCTACTTGCATCAAGTGGAGTCAGAAGGAGAGCAGCTGGTACAGCCCTGGAAAGGAAGAAGCCTCAGACCTGTGCCTGTTTCTGCTGCCAGCTTTCTCCTACCACCCTTTTTTCCTGCTAGGTCATTTCACTTTTTGTCCTTCAAGTTACGCCCATCCTGTGTGAAATAAAAGGGCTGAGAAAGCCCTAGAAGTTGTGTGTCAAAAGTATTATTTTGTCAACTAAAGAAGCCATGGCAACGTAAAGCTACAACGCGGTTTCCATCACAAGACTAACTTGAGTCAGTTACTGCCTTTGAAACATCTGTGGTGAGGGCTAAAAGTAGACTTTCCTAACAGAATTGAAGGACATTGAAGGAGTCACAAAAAAACATCCCAAAATAGGGTGAGGAAAAGAGGAATATCAGATAAGGGGGGTGGGAGGGGACAAAAAGAGTGCAACAACAGTTATAATATGCCACAAGTTTCCCTGCTTTTATTATTGTTATTCTTTTTCAGACAAGCTGATGAGTTTACTGGATATGTTGAATGGTGATACAGTGAATGGAACCACTGTTGAGACTCCTATTGCTAAAATTCTTAATAATAACAATGTGCCTGCAAGGAATTACCTGCAGCTGTGGGATTATGCCAAATCTTACTACTGTGGGGACTGGGAATTTGTAAGATTCTTACCTGAGGATTTTAATCAGATATGTACCTGTTCCTATTTTGCCTTTATCCTGTGTTATGCTAACTTCTATCCTCCCTACATCCCCCCTTGTTCTAGGAATGCATTATCTGGAGATCAGAAATGGGAGAATAAGATAACCAGTTGATATTTTACCTGCAAACACATGCCCTGGAGGGGGAAAAAGTTGCTTCTCTGTGAGAGAGATTTGAGACATCTGAAATAGCTGAGATGTAGTAAGAAACACATTGGACATGACTTTGTGATGTGACAAACAAAACAGGACAGCTTGGGGTCTGCCTGTATGAAGGCAGCCTACCCATGGACACATCACACTTGGATCTGTAAACTGCATGAAGGATTTTTAATAGAGAAACACATTTCTACAATGTTTTTCACTTGATTACCTCTGAGTGCTTTAGTGGGCTCAGGAGATGCTGGGGAACAATCGATGCAGAGCTGTTCTGTAAATCTTGCAGCATTTATTTCTATGGAAGTAATCTTTTCTTGCTCTCTTTTTGTTCAGACATCAAAAGGGGAAGAACAACAAGACAAAGGCAAAGGCTGAGGCTTACACGAAATGTTTTTTGCTATACTTTTTACCAAATAAAAGAAGAAAGGAAACAAACAGCACTGCATGTAAATGATCTTTTCTTCCCCTTACCTACTTCTAGACACACTTTCACTGGTTTACTGCAATTAGGCAGAAGGTACTGAAATGGTTTACATTTTAGACCTAACAGAAAATGCTGTAATTGTACCATTCTTTTAACAGATACTTTGACTTTGATTTGTAAGGCTGGAAAATATGACTTCAGATTTTTTAGTCAAAGGCCATCTAAGATAATGAGCAAGAACACTGGAAGAGAGTCAATGTTTTAAAGGGTCAGGTGTGCAGGGGTCTGTGAAACAATCGGTGCTTTTAAGGTATGCCAAAAAGTCTAATCCCAAGGCCAGGAAGGCAATCCAGCACACAGAGGAATTTGGGTGATAAAAGAGAGCATCAACACAAATTGATGACTGCTGTAGTTGGGGTGTGCATTCAGGGGAGTTTAAGGCCCTCTTAAAGAGAAATAAAGGCTCTGTAGTGTTGGTGGGAGATCAGAGGGATGGACTAATAAGCAAAGTACACGGAAGAAGGGGGAGAGTTTATGTGCAACCTTGAAGGAGGATGGGGAATGACTGTGGCTCCTAAACACACACACCAGTGCTGTGACTGTGCTGTGCTTACTGGGCTTGTCCTGTCTGGCCCCCACACACTGCTCGTAGTAGGTGCTGCTGTTCCAGGGCTTGACATGGAGAATCTGGGGACAGGTTTGCAGGGGTGCAGTGAGCATCATCTGCTCTCACAGAGACAAGTGAGAGGTATGGGTACCTGCTTGTTCTGAAAATCAGGTTTTGCCGTTCTCAGACTAGCTGTTTTTGGAAATACTGACCTTGCCAGTTTTGGTGCCTTGTTCTGGTACAGGAGTGCTTGGAGATGCTCCTGTGAAAAGGAAATTTCTCCTTTTTGTAACTTCTTTCATTAAAATCTCTTCCACCCTCTTCTACTGCCCTTCCCCCAAAATGTAGTCTCCCAAATCTCCATAAGGAGTACCTGGCCTTGGCTGGGTCACCTCTCCATCCATCCCTGGCACATTAACCTATGATGGAAGTTCACTGATGCAGAGCTCATGAAAATTGTGTGGTGGACCCTGCTTAAGAAGGTGTGAAACAGTCAACAGCCAAGGTCAAGCAGATCTTTTCAAATCCCTTTGATGGCAGGCAAAGCAGGAACAGTCTCTGAGCGTGGCTGGTAGGTGGTGGCCCACAGTGCTGCACTGGCTGTATCACGCAATGCTCCGGCCCCGGGGTGACTCTCCTGAGGGCTGGTGGCAACAGCAGGGACTAAGATGGCTTACAGTGGGAAGTCAGGGATTTTGATAGAAAGTATTTGTGCAGATGAGTATGACATATGTGATGCAGCAGCTGCGTCTCTCAGCGTGAAGCCTCCATCACCCATCTTCCTGATGGATAAGTCCAGTGTGGAAGCTCCCCCTGCTCTCCCCCCCTCCACCATCATGCTGCCAGCCCCTAGCTCTCTGTTCCCATGTGACAGGCAGTCCCCCTGCCCTGCTCATTGCAATGAACAACTTTTGGAGGACTGTGGAAGTAGAAATGCTAGGGTGTCAGTAGGCTTCCCGACTGAACCTTCACTCTGTGTCCTGAAACAGTAATCACTGTGTAACCTTCATGATAAACTAGTTCCTGCTCGAAGAAAGAATCCAGCCCTGTGTATGTTACAGATGTGTACAGCTCGTACCCCTTATCTGTCTTTTGCATAGCATCTGTAAGGGCAAATAAACCTCCTGTCCACTCTGCAAGCAGTGGTCTCAGCAGCAGAGCCTGTTTCTCTCCTGTAGCCATCGTGAATAAATGGCTGCTCTTCTGACCCGACCCAGATTTGTACTCCAGTTATTCCCTGGTGGGATGGAGGAGGCAGCAGCTTACACTGTGTTTGAACAACATTTTGTACATCCTAAAATACACCTGAGATGTGATGCTCTGTAGATGGGCCATTGTTGTTGGAGATGGGGCTTGTGAACATCATTGTTTTTGAGTACCTGTGAGGCTGTGCTTTGGAAATTTGGCATTTCACTGCATTACCTGAACTGTGGGGAGGGAGATCATTTAATCATTAGTTGAGGGAGTGGCAGCACTTCAGGGAAAGGCTGAGAAGGCCTGGGCTGGATGATGTAGCCTGGAAAGACAACAGAGAGTGGCACTTGACCAGACCCAGTTCTCTGAGTTACGTTTGAATGCTCATCTTTCTCTCCATTGTTATTCCATCTTAGAAAATGCTTTCCTGGGAGCCAAGGTTGTTTCACCACTATTTTTGCCATTTATATTAGCTAGAGAAACACCACTAGTATGAGGAGAAACTTAATTTATTGTTAGTCTACTTGAAAGGTTTACCAGTGTGCTCAGAGTCCTCATCACTTACAATGATTAGAACGACGATACATGATATTATTTAGAATATTAGACAGAAAGGGAATAAAAGAAAAAAAAATCTTAACATACCAGGGTCAAAACTAGTACACAAAGAGCACTTCAGCTGCTGCAGCTTTCCCCAGGCCGTGCTCACCCCTCCACTATCGAGGCACCAGACTCAGAGGTGCTGTCTGTCACCTAGGAGAAGGGGGAGGGCTGCAGACGTCATGAACCAACAAGTCCTTTGCTTCAGCAGCACAATGTTGATGACAGGGGCACCTGCCTCTCCAGGATGGTGGGATTCTGCCTTCTCTTCTGCTAGAGTCCACCTGGGGCTGCTGCCACCCCATCTTTAAGGCCCTCCTCGTTGTGCTCCTCAGTCCCCAGAGCTGGGTGCATTTGGACTGACCCTCCAGGCAGAGCTGTGCACACCTTGCAGAACTGCTCCTCAGCTTCCCTGCTGCTTGTAAGCGATGTTTCCCAGCCCCAAGGTCGTGTTCTTCCGTTGATGCAGTGACTGCCCGTGGGGGAGTAGTTCATAGCGCCAGGGCTGCTTGTCTCCTGCATATCCCAACCAAAGCAAGGTTCACAAACCTCTCTATCAGGTTTTTCAGCATTAGTACACAGCCTGTGGCCTGTTTCTGGCAGTGGCCAGAGAATATTTCATGGGCTATAGGCATACAGACCCCTTCTGCCAGTCCACGGTCATGATCTGTCACACACGAGTCCAGCAAGGACATTGCAAACCCTCCTGTGGCTCAAGGCTCCTCACCAGGACCGAGCAACTGATCTTCTTGGAGGCATTTGCTCTTTCCTATCTGGTCTTGCCTCGTGTGTGTCTGAGGGTGGTCTGTAGCTCCGGGCTTTGGTGCACAGCTGCTACTCGGTTTATGGAATATTTTATTTTACAGCCTGGATAATTTGCACAATTAACCAAACTTTTGCAATTCCCAGGATTACACTTCTAGACTCGACAGCCCAGTTAAAAATTTCAGCCAGTGATATAGTCCCAACCAGGAGGGATTTATGCCAAGTATGACGGTCAGCATCTTTTATTGTGGTTGGAGTAAGAGCAGCTCGTTCATTCCTGTCACATATTGCAAACCTTGCTTTGGTGGCTTGTTTTGCTGCCTGCAGGACTAAAAAAGTTACAGGTGGATGCTGTTATCTGCAACAGCTGCTCAAAACCCAACTCAAATGTTACTAGGCTTTGTCCAGCACACAGTTAAAAAGTTTATACTAATTTTAGTGTCACTTCTAAAAGCATTGTGTAATTAAAATCATGCATTTAAATTAAAGTTACATTACATGCTCATGCAATATCAGACAACTTAGACATGCAGAGGGGATTTCTGGATGCTGGATATACACACAAAGACAGCTGGATCTCATATAGATGATTACAGACCCACTGGAAATCAAAGGATACATTTCATATTCACCTCTGGCTAAGCTCTGTTCTAAATTGATTGAAAACTGATGTCTTTTTGTATGCAATTTGCACATGTAAGTGCCTCCTGTTTGCTGACGTCCTTCCAGAGAGGCATCTGGGAGCACTCCACCTGCTGGGCTGCTCGACATTACCACTGGACAGCTCTCATCCCAGAAACCCTTCCTGCTGTCAGTTTCTAAAATCACCTCATCATCTCCTCCATAACAAAATAAAACTTTTCATCAGACCAATACACGATTATGTATCATACATGTATGCAGTGATTTGTTATTCCCATCACTTTAGAACCTTTGGTTTTCTAACCCATCCCAGAACCACCCATTTATTCGAAGGTGCCCTAAATTAAACTCAAAACTGTGCCAGGCAGTTGTCCTAGCAAAGCTACACTAACAGTATATATTTTGGAAACATAACTTACCCTACTAGAAATTTCTACAATTAAGTTGTTCACCGTTACTTCTTGTAATACTCAAAATACTATGTTTTTGACACAAAATCAATGCTATGTGTTTCTGTGCTACGTATACAGACGTTGTGTCATATGCTGGTGCTCTACTAATCAAGGTCACTACAGCTAATAGGAAGCATGTCCATACTTAGCAAAGGAAACAGGGTTTCTCTTATTTGGAGATGGTGACACCTTTAAATTGGATCCATTTTTTCCTTGTCACAACAGTTTGTTAATTCTTTGCTCTTATCTGAACTTCAGCAACAGCAACTGTTCTAAAAAAAGACATTATATTTTTCAGTACATATATGATAATCAAGCACTAATAAAGTGCACTAATAAAGGAAAGAAAGTGCTAAGCAACATACAATTAATAATATCCAGCATTTGGAATTGTTACTTATTCTTCTGTTCTACCTATGGAAGACAAAACAGCAAAGATTGTTATGAATAGTTATGTTAGTTAACCAGAGTAGATCATTTACAGCCATAGAACTTTTTGATGACATTAAGGATATAATAAACTGCTTCTTCACATATTTTTATACAGTTTACTAGCTTATGTTCTTAAACAGCTGCTCACCAATCCCGCATCATAATTGTTTCAGTTGGTTCCATCTCATTTCTGTAACAGAAGAACTATACATTTTAATTGTAAAACTATTACAATAATGTGTATACCACGTACGTCTTTTTTAATACTTTTTTTTATTTCATCTTTTCTTTACTCTTAAAAAAAGGTGATGTTAACATATCAACTATAACTGCACATCAGAGGCTTAAGTTTTTGCTTGCAGAGTGAACTCTGTCCCAAGTCAATTAGAATATTTTATCATTAATTACCCTCCCCTCAAATCTTTATAGGTACATGCAAAATCTGCCATTTTTACAACTTCTAATCTTTTATGCATTGGTAGCACTTAGGTTGCATTCCTCTGTTTCAATCCTTTTTTTCCTTTTTTTTTTTTTACACCACTCCTAAATTTCTCTGTTGCATGTACTTCCACATGCTACATGAAAATGCACTCCTGAATTTAACAATACTAATGCTAAACATGGACTTCTTCATTTGCGTTGGTACCTCTTGAATTTGCTCTGCTTGTATCTCTTGATTTCTTTACCTCTGACAACAGGCAGATAATATTTTTTTTTAAATGGTGGTGGGTTTTCTAAGTCCAAACCCTTCTGGACTGCCTACAGAAGACCCAGAAAGAAGATGTTATTCTTTTCTCCTTGGTTCACCCTCAGGGTTTATACCATGCTTGGGACTCCTCTAACCTTCCTTGCACAGCCTTTCATACTTAGAGTTCATTCTCAGTCCTGCTGCTGCACATCATTGCTCACAAACGCTGCAGCCCAGCTGGTATCACAGCCTGGACTCATGCCAGTGTTTTATCAGTCCTTAAAGCCTTTTTTTTTCCCCCAAAACAGCTTCTGCTAACTTGTCCTGAGCGGCATTTGGTATCTCTGCCCGGACTCTGTGCAGCGAAGCAGGTGCCAGGGTGGCTGTGACAGAGCTAAAGCAGTCTCTGCTTACTGCAGCCCTGACTGCTCTGGCTGGAAAAGTCAACTTCTCCCTCTGTGTTTTTTCTGTAAAAATAAGCAAACCAAAACCCCCTTAATGCTTCACTCCCCCTGCGTTTCCTCTGTCAGAGGAGCCTTCTCAATCTGCATCAGCTGCAGCTTGCAGCCAGTGCCCCAGCTTTGTGTGTGGTGTGGGCAATACCTCGAGGGCTCTGCTTCCAATCCCCCGTTGCTCCCACCATGGGAGCCTTCCCCAGTGGTCCGGTGTTGGTCTGACCACGAGCCCGGGGAAGAGGGGGACTGTCTGTCCTAGGCTATGATGGGGAGGGCAGGGGTCCCTGGCTCGCTGCCCTCTCTTGTCCCGCTGATCTCCAGCAGGCGATCCAACAAAACCCTGGTGGGAGCGTTATCCCAGCGGGCCATATCCTCCCCGTGCTTCCGAAGCTCCCTCCATATATCCACTCGCATCGTGCTTAACTCCCTCCTGGCCGTGGTATTTTGCACCACAAATCGGGATGCTGCACCACACTGCCACTGCCTCCTGCCCTGCCACCTCCCTTTCCTCCCTTTTCCCGAGAAGGGGATCTGGGAGGTCGCACCAGCAGACGCAGTGGTCTGCAGCACCTCTGGGTCCCCCATCTCCTTGGAGTTTTCCTTTTCTCTGCTGCCTCTTCCCCTAGACCCCCCTCTATCCTCCCTTGCCCAAACACTCCTCGCCAACTGCTGTCTCCTTCCCTGGGCGCTCCCAGGTTTGAACTGGTGAGGAGCCAGGTCAGCAGTGGTTGTTTCCTCTGTAATAACTTGTTCTGCCGGTGGCTGCACATTACCCTCACTTCCCCTTTCCCTTCTCACAGCCACCGGAGCACTGCTCAGCAAAAGGGGGTTTGCTTCAAACCTTTCTGGCGTCTCAAAAACTAGAGACTGCGGGCTCTCAGGCTTACACTCCTCCACAGAAGGGCTGCCATCTGAATTAACCGATCTTTTTCCATCCCAGAGCTCATCATCTCTTTGGTAGGGTGTTTTTGTAAGGGCCATGACCGTGACATGCTTCGCCTCTAATGCTGCTTTTAACTTTTCCATCTTGACCTCACAGGCTCGGTGGTCTGTATCCTTCTCTTTCAGGATCTGTATTTTTTGCACCAACAATCGGATTGTTCCTTGCACCTCCTCTACTGCTTTCGTACTGATGGCTAGCTTTTCCTTCAGTGCCTGATTTTCACTCAAAATGGCCTTTTTTTGTTCACACACCTCTTGATACTGGAGAACACTTCGCACTTGCTCCACAGCCACAGCTCCTTCTCGAGTTATACCCTCCTCTAGTTTAAGTCGCTGGGCCTTTATTTCTGCTTTCAGTGTCTTGTTTTCCTCCCTTAGTTTCTGAATTTCTACCTGGGCTGCCTGTTTTTCTTCAGCTAAACTTTTGGCAACTAACCACACAGCCCACGCTCCCGCACATTTTAAGGATTTTCGGGAGAATATTTTAGACTTGGCCATCTCCTTTAATCTGGCAAACTCTAGGTCAGCCTGCTGGATACTTTTGCAAGAGTTTGGGCCCCAGGGGTTTGGTCCCCACTGAATAACCCAATTTGCCAGCTCTGACATCTTTTTGTCTCCTCTAAAGGTATTTCTGACTTTACAGAAAGACTTTACAAAGATCTGCTTACAAACTACAGCTCGAGTAGGCTGAGAGAAGATAGCAGAGGCTCACCCAAATTTGGGCTTGCTTCTCTGTTGTTTTTCTAGTTTAGTTCTTCCCTCCAGAAGGTTTTCTCAATGAAGAAATCTCCCAAGCAGGGATTTCTAATTCAGCTCTTCTCCCTCGTTCTTCTGTCTATGGATGCTTAGAGGCATCCTTTGAGCATTTGTTCTCCCTAGGCAAAAGGAAGAAGGCTTTCAAACCTGCTGGATTTCCCACTTCGGTATTTTCATCAAGTCTTTAAAGGGCTACCTCTGTTGCTCCCAAAACCGGGTGCTATGCTTTCAGCAGGACACTTGAGGGTACGTGAACACAGAGTAGTTTTGTTGCTGGTTGTCCCTGACTGCCACAGGATGGCACCCAAAAAAAGGCTGTCCCAGAAGCTCTGCTCACAGAAATGCCATTAGGGCTCCCAGGAGGGCTGCTGGCTTCTCCACTAGTTCTGTGCACCACAGCTTGTGCCTTTATGTGGGCCAGAGAAACACGCATTACATGGGAGAATCTGCTGTTTGACTACTTCAGAGTCTTAACAGCCTGATCAAAGTGTGCTAATCAATCCACTTAAAATGCTGGATGATATTATCTAGGCTATTAGGGATAAAGGAGATAAAAGGGGAAAATAATCCCGTATCAGTATCAAGCTCACCCCCTCCCTCAGCTGCTATGCCTTTCCCTGGTTTATGCTCACCCCACCGATGCCTGAGGATGGCTGCAGGCGTTGTTACCCAAGTCCTTCACCTCCAAGCAGTGTGATGCTGCTGATGGAACCCCTCTGTCTGCTTCTCCAGGGTGGTGGTGGTGGTGGGATTCTCCTTCCTCCTCTGCTAGAGCCCACCTGGGGGCTCTCTGTACCCCGTCTTTAAGGCTCCCCTCGCTGTGCTCCTCGGTCCCCAGGTTATAGCCACACTGATCCTCCAGGCAGAGCTGTGCACACCTGGCAGAACTGCTCCTCGCCCTCCTTGCTGCCTGTGAGTGGTGTTTGCCAGCTCCAAGGCCGTGTTCCTCTGTTGATGCAGTAGCTGCCCACGGGGGAGTAGTTCACAGTGCCGGGGCTGCCGGTATCACCCTGTGCCAGGGGGTTCAAGGCCCCACCACCCTCCCCTGCCTGTGTTTTTCCTCCTGGCTCAAGGAACAATTGCTGTACTCCTGCTATACTGCAAAAATACAGCCAAGCCGTGCTGCTGGAGGTCTCTCAGCACCCCTTGGACCAGGTGAAGCAGAACTTGAGCATAAATGGGCAAGGTCCCGGAGTCACAGCTGCTGTTACAACTACAAAGCTCTCGCAAAAACGATACATCTCGAAAACCAAGGCAAGTCCCAACCAAAACAAGGCTGGCCAACCTTGTGCACCCCAGGGGTTTGGTCCCCAAATCCCAGCCTTTTGGTTTTTAGCCAACCTCGTGGCCAACCCGTGGCAATGGCAAGACCACAGTTTATGGGCTCTAGGCATGCACTGCACCATCACCCTTCTTGTTCCACAAGAGCCCCGTGCTCTGCTACAATAGCCATAGGAATAGAGGAGCAAGGGCCTTGTGCTTTGCCCTGACCAAAAAGACCATCACTGATGCTCCTCATCATTTTCACCAGGAGCTGAAAGGAAAGCAGTGGGTCTCTGGGGGCTCCGTGGGACTGTGGGTGATGGCTTGACCTACCCTATGGCCAAAGAAAACCATCAGGCAGAGCTGGCAGCAAGGGTGATAATTCTACACAGAAAGAATCCCTCAAATAAGCGAAACAAGGAGAAATATTTGGAGTCCTGCAGTTATTAAAACACATAAATCCCTGCTCATAAACCGCACCGTCCCCACAGATCAATGCCTTGAGAGACATCTGAAGCTTTGTAAACTAGAAGAGGTAATAGGATTAAAGCTGCAGTGTGACAAGACAGCTAATTTTTAATTATTTCTAACTCCTTTCTAATTTCTACTTCATTCTGAATATTTAAAAACCTTTCCAAATGTATTTCACAAGTTTCAATAACAACCTAGTAACTGGATGTGGCATTACAGCAATTTATAATCACCTCCTAAAATGGGGATCTAAATTAATCTTTCTACATCTCATTAGTTTAGCTATCAGAGATATTTTACAAGATAATTGGCTTTCTGTGGCTTTAATTTAATTTAATTTATTAATATCTTACATTTATATTTCATAGATGCTATTTTAATTATTGAACTGATACATCTCAGAAACATAATTCTTTTATACAGCATCAAACTTTTGCTTTTAGGACTCTAGAGCCTTTTTAAGATGTTTTAATGATAAATAATAAGTCCTTGCTTGTGCTTGCCTTTAGAGTGGATATCAATTTACTTTTGCCTTAGGTTCTCACAAAGGAAAATTAGATCTTATTTTGGAACATCCTGTTTTGCAGATGAGGCTGCTGTTATTGTTAAACCAAAGTTTGTTCCAACTTTGTAATGCTATAAAAATACAAACAAGGGGAAGTAGTAGAAAGAATGTGGAATAAGAAGTCAGTTCATACCTGAGAGATATTTATTTATATAAATTATTTCAGTGGGCAGCAGAGTTAGGGAAGCCCAGTCTCCCACGGTGTTGTGGTCTATGGCTGAGGTTCCAAGTGTTGGTGGCAACGCTGCCCTGCCTGAAGCTTCTCCTGCAGCCAGGACTATCCATGCCCACCCCATCAGGGGCTTGCCTTTCCTGCACCCACAGCACTAGCTGGGTCTGGGGGATTCCCCCTTCCCCCCCCCACCTTCCCTTTGCTAATTAACCTGCAACAATGCAATATTTTGGAGACTTCCATCCTGCTGTAAACTTTGGTTGATATATCCTCCCCGAATCTGTGAGGACAAGGCAGACAAGAAGACTGTGCGACTGACCCCAAGAACACCTTTCCTCAGGAAACCAGCCTAAAAATATGTTCCTTCCTAGAGCAGAATAGCAACGTTGAAACATCTGACAGTAAATGTGATAATGATAATTGATGCTTAATGAATAATCCAGGGTAGTTTTAATATTTTAGCTTCACAGAATACCTTTCGTCCCCAGGACCCAACCAAATTATAAGAGGTGTACTCTTACCCCGCAGAGTCTCCTTCTGCCATTAAATCCACCATTTCGTGGGGACCAGCTACACAACTGGGCCAGCACTGGGCAGGTTGGAGAGCACTGCAGCACAGAGGGGCTGTCCCCCACTGGACATGAGCCAACAATGTGGGCTTACAGCCCAGAAAGCCAAATGCATCCTGGGCTTCATCAAAAGAAAGACAGCTGGCAGGTTGAGGAAGAGGATTCTGCCCCTCTAGTCTGCCCTTGTGAGACCCCATCTGGAGTGCTGTGTCAGGCCCTGGGGGCAGAGCACGATAAAGATGTGGACCTTCTAGAGCCGGTCCAGAGGAGGCCACAAAGATGATCAGAGGGCTGGAGCACCTGTTCTACAGAGACAGGCTGAGAAAGCTGGAGTTATTCAGCCTGGAGAAGAGATGACTCCGGGGAAATCTTAGAGCACCTTCCAGTAATTAAAGGGTGCTTATATAAAAGAGGGAGAATGACTTTTTACATGGGCAGATAGTAATAGAACAAGGGGAAGGGTTTTAAACTAAAAGAGGAGAGGTTTAGATTAGGTGTTAGGAAGGAGTTCTTTACTCAGACGGTGGTGAGGCACTGGAATAGGTTGTCCAGGTAAATTATGGCTGTTCCATCACTGGAAGTGTTCAAGACCAGGTTGGATGGGGCTTTGAGCAACCTGGTCTGGTGGAAAGTGTCCCTGCCCATGGCAAGGGGTTGGAACTAGGAGATCTTTAAGGCTCCTTCCCACCCAAACCATTCCATGGTTCTGACACTCTGGCCAGCGAGTGTCAGAGGCTGCAGTCCAAGGCCCCACCTGGAGCTCAGCACTTCCAGGTCTGTGGTGGAAGCGAATTTCCACCCATCACCAAGACCCACCGGGGACACCCTTCGGGTGTGGGGTGTGCTGCGCACGGAGGGGCTTTGCTCTGACACGGCGCGGGAGCAGCCTTGGGGCGCAGAAGCCGGCGGGGAGCGACCCTCCTCTCCCACCCGAAACCCTGAGATGAGGAGCGGGCAAGGAAACCCTGCAGACCCCCCTGCCGGGGCGGGGCCGCTGCGCCCACCCTCCCTTTCAGCCGCGCATCCCTCCCGACACACGGTAGGAGCCGACCCGACCAGCCCGTGCCCACAGGACTGACGGGCCCGGGGGGTGTCTCCGCTCCATCCCGTGTGTTGGGAAAGCGGCCGGGAAGCGGAGCCTCGGGGGGAAGAGGCGGTGCGGGGTCCAGGCTCCGCCGGCGGCCGCCCGAGCTCCGCCCGGGATGCGGAGGAAAAGCGGCCCAATACCCCCCTCTGCTGTCAGCGAACACCGCGGCACGACTTCTCCGCACCGCCGCCCGCTCTGCCCCTTCCCAGCGCGGAGGAGAGCACGAAAATCCCCGGCAGGTCGCGCACCCCAGCTCTCTGGGCTCATTTGCCCAGCTAAAGCATAAAAAGTACCTATGTCAGAGGAGAGGAACAACCATCGGCAACGTCAGCTCCTGTCAAGAAACATCTGCAGCCTCCGCCACTGGGTAAAGCGAGGTTTGAGTTTAGGTGCACACAGATTAGAGTCGTGACAGTTAATTACTTTATAACATCCCTTCTTCCCCATCCTCAAAATAAAAAAGTTTCTGTTCTACAAAGTTACTCTGCAACACATCTTCTGCCAAATCCCTTTGCTCTGTAAATCGTGACCTCTTTGTACATGAGGCTGGTTGTTGGCCTTTGTCTGCTGAGGGTGGAGGGCAGGAGGCCATAAAACAGGGCAGATGGATTCCTGTTATATTATCATGTTGGTTTTGGCTAATCCTACCCAGTGGCCTTTTTTATTTTAGAAACTTTTTTACATTTTAAAACAACTTTATTAATAAAAGAATGCTGCAAGTCCTTCTTCTTTTTATTCCCGCTCCAAATGCCCCAGGCTGACTCTTTCTTGTAAAGCCTGCTGCAATGAGGACCTTTTTGATAATGCAGCCGCTCTTGGCAGCATCCCTAAGCCAGAAGGGGTGCCTTCCAACTGCAACATGTAGGGCTTGGGTGCCAGGATAAGCGAACACCTCAGCTGGACTTGAGGAGCTCCACTGAGCCCACGCTGCTGCAGCCGCTGCAGGTCAGGCTGGGACACTTTTTCCTTCTCCAGGAGGCTCCCAACATGGCTCACCCACAGTTCAAGACTTTTCCTTGATGGCTTGTTATTAAAACTGTACAAATAAGAAATTCTTCCTCCTATTAATCAAATCAGAAAGAAGGTCAACTGGGTTAATCTTAGATCAATCTGAAGCGAACGTTTCTGGTAGTTTGGTTTTCTCAGCAAAATGAAAAAAACTTTCCTGAAAGAAGTCTTAAGCCAGCCAGGGCTTCTTTGTACTTGGTTTTAACCCTGCGTCTGCAGCACTGCTGTGACTGTCTGCTGACTTAGGATGACATTTGCAAACATTCTCTTTTAGTTCTAGCCAACCTTTTTTTAGTGGGTAAAGAATTGGTTCTACCATGCCCCCGAGCTCTATTCCTATATTAGCCAGAGATGCCCAAGTGTCACGCAGGGTCACCTCGTGACTTTGGCATCATGTGCTCTTGCCTCAGACAGGAAGAAAGGCGAGTGTATGATTTCTAGACAGCTAGGAGAGTTGTCTTCCAAAAATATATGAAGAAATCCTCAGCTGCCACCCAGGTCTAGCTGTTCAGGACAGGGGACGAGCAAGAGGACTAGAATGTGATCCAAGGTCTGGATCTGGACTTCTATGCTTCCACCACTGTAATGTGAGCATTTTTGTCCTGCCTGCCAAGAGGCAGGGCAGATAGTGTGCCTCATTGATTAAAAAAAGAAAATAGAAGTCCCACTAGATGCACTCCAGTTAGAGACTGGGCCAGGGATCTCACTACCTTTGGAAAGTCAGATATATTGGAAATAAAACCATTTTCTTCCTAACAGCCTGCTCTGGTTCCTCTCTACTAACAATATTCCCCACAGCCAGACCCAACTTCTGCATCCCAGGACTCCTGCTTAAGGGATCTTAAAATTCCTATTGATTTCAATGGGATTGGGTTTAAGATGCTTAATGGTTCACCTGCTGGAGCAAGGAGCTGGTGTCTGGGTCGCTGCGTAGTCACTGTGTGCTGCAAGCAGGCCTCATCAGGCCCCAGGACAGCATATTCTCGGCTGTACCAGAGCAGAGTACATCATGTTTCATCCTTGCAAAAGGTTGTTATAAATGGTTTCGTTTCAAGAGAGCTCATTTAGATCTGGGAACTCTGCAACAAGTTCATTCCTAATGGTGGCTCGGAGACTTTGCAATAGTCAAAAGACAAATGGATGCTGAAGAAAGAAGCAAACAACAGCAGGCATTTCCATGGCGTCCTCTTTGCTGCTTATTAGCTGTGCCCTGTCACATACTGAGTACTTCAAGCACTTCACCTGTCACTTCCAAGACTGTCAAATTTCTCTTCCTAAGTTTCCATGTCTTTCGGGGGAGAAGTTGAGTACACTACCTGCCAAAGGCACCGTTGCATTGCATTTGGGAACCAAGAAATTTAGAAAAGTAACATTGCTGCACCTGAAACTGACCTGTGCGAATGCTGCCACACAGCAGCTTTTGATCTCCTTCCGCAGACCACAGATCAGTCCTCACCAACAACTTCTAGCTAAGCAAGGTAATGAAACCCTCAGGACATCAGTCTGGCAGATGCTTTTTAATGGGACCTGATTGTCCTGAGTCCTGAGAGTGGCCTGGTTTCTTGGGGATTACAGCTGGCCTTATTTCAACTTTCAACTCCGCTGAACATGATCACCAAAGTCAGGTCAGTTCTTGGGGTGGGTGGACTCTGTACGTGCCAGTCCTCGTAGCAAAAACCACCAGGTTGCTGCTTTCTCCCAGTGCTGCTGCCAGCCCTGGGGCTGACTTTCTGAAAGTTAAAATAAGACATTTAGTTTCCTTTTCTCATTTTCCCTGGCTATGAAAATACATGCATGGATGGTATTATCATAAACAACATTATTAAATTGTGCCTAGGTCTTTCCTGCTTGTTTGCAGTGACTCATACTGCCATTCTTGCAAGTATGGGTCAAACAGGAGCTCAGCAACCACAGTCCTGGTTCTTCCTCATCCTAAATGCTGACCTCCCCAAGGTAGCAGGAAGGACTCTCTTGTTGATGACCGAGAGATGCAGGGTCCCTGAGCAGCCTCTCTTTCCAGTTAAAGCAACAGGAAACAAGCGCTGGTACCCCACCAGCTGTAAGCAGCGGATTTTGTCCTTTGGGACTGGTCCTATGTCCCATTTCAGCAGCCTTGGTGCAGGTGCAAGGCTGGGCAGGGTAAAGAGCTGGGCTTGGTTCCCCCTCCTTGTCTTCCAAGCCCCTGTGCCACCGCGCTCACGTGTTGTGTCTGGGAGCGGGTGACAGCTCACATAATGCAGACTGGCAGGTGACCATGGGAAATGCAGCACGGGTCACGTCTCTGCAAGCCAGGCTCAGCCTAAGTCTCCCAAGATGCGTCACTAAGACTCTTAGGGCTAAATCTCTCCCTGCCTATGTGCAGCCGGCAGCAGCCCTGCAGCAGGGATGCGCTCGGTCCCCCCCCCTTGCCCAGATGCACATTGCTCGACCGCCGCTGCTTTGTGTTTGCAACACAGCTTGTCAAATTGCTTGTTTGTGAGCTGCCCTTAACCAAGAGCTCAGAACAGCTGAAAAGATTTCACTTTTCTGTACCTGAGAGCAAGGTGTGCAGCTGGGGAATGCGACCCTGCCAGGCTGCCCTTTGTCAGGAGGTTGTGACCATCCAGCAGCTTCCAGAGGGCTGTGACCTGAGAGGCCTTGCTGAGAAAAAACAGCTCTTGCACAGCAGGGCTTTGCTCGGCCCTGGTGCCTTTAAGCACTTCTGCCTGACTCTTACAGGCAAGGAAAGGGAGGAGGGATGGGAAGCTGGCTGACCCTTTGTAAGACGTGGGCACAGCCTGCCTTTTGCCTGCCTGTACTGTGCCTCTGCTGGGGGCAGGCACTCGCAAGGAGTCAGGCTGACCTTTGGGTGGCCTTTCTCATGGCGCCTCTTCTGCAGAAAAGGCCAGCACTAGCCAAGCATCTCTCCCACAACTGTCCCCATGTGAACTCAGCCGTGTCCTAACTCCACGGCTCTCATTTCTTGCCAGTCAGGTCCCAGCCACCCAGCCAGGTTGCATTCATTTCTTCGCCTCCCTGTCTTTCCTTCTCCCTTCCTCTCCTGGGATCCTGTCTCTACTAAACTGGTCTCACCAGTTTCCATCTGGATTTCCTGCCTACTGGAGGCAGGTCCTCACATATGTCCTGGGCAGGCCTATTTCTGCCCCCTTCCCTTGCACCCCACACTGGGGAACCTTGTACCCTCTCAGAGCAGAGGCAGGGCAGCACCTCTCTGGTCAAGGTGACAGAGAGGCCTTATCCTTTCTTTTCCCATGAACATCCACACTCTGGGCAGAGCAGACACCCTCTGAGTATCACTCTGCTGCCCACAACAGAGTGGCTGTAACGAAGGGCCTGGTTTCACACAGACAGCGGCTTCAGAAACATTTAGTAATTAGTGTTGGAGACAGCAAACAGCTTTGCAGGAAAGCTGAGAGCGCTCCCGAAATTGCTCATTAAATCTCTGGTTCCTCAGAGTGAAGTGGCTGCCTGGAGGCTTCCCACGCAAGGCAGGGGCAGGCAGGGAACCAGGCTGGACCAGCCCCCTGCCCGTTCCCTTGTCTCCACTCCAGCCACCATGCTCAGCCCTCCACCTTGCAGCAGGGTGCCCTATCTCCCCTCTGAGGAGCTGTGTCCTTGTCAGGCTGAAGATGTCCATGTGGTCAGTGTCCAGTGGCTACAGCTTCTCCAGCTGAGCAGGTGCTGGGCTTTGTTCCCTCTCCCCCTCAGGAGCTTCTTCAGTGGTGGGGATCGCGCGCAGACCTAGCACTCCGTGCCTTTGAGAACAAGGCAGGTGTGTTTGTGGGGTGGCCTGGAGACTGTATGGGATGATGGGATAGAAGTCGTGCTTGCTTTTGTCCTGATGGTTCCGCTGTAATACACAGGGCTCAGTCATAGCTTCATTTCTGGGTGCACACAGAGGGGCTGGAGCACAGGAGGCCATTCACCTCTATGAAAACGTTCATACAAATGTTCTTCAACTACCTGAGGAAACAAGTGATCAAAGCCATCCTTCAGAAGTTTACGGCTGCGGGACACTGTTGATATGCCTGTGCTTGAGAGCAGCTGGATGGATATTATTGCAATAAGGACACTGTTTTGGAGGTGGGTTGGTCCCATCTGGAGAGGAAGAAACAAAGCAAGGGATGTAGCTACTGTTATCCGGCAGCTGCAGGGGGCTGGGGAGAAGGTGGGGCAAGACTCTTCTGGTGTGCACTCAGCAGGAGGCAACAGATGCAAGTGGCAGTGAGGGAAGCTCTGGTTAGAGAGAAAGGGAAATGTTCACAATTGGGATAGTGAGGCCTTGGATTTGGTGCCTGGGGAGGTGGTGGGATCTCCGTGCTGGAAATGATCTCTGTTCATACCTCACCTGGACCAGCCCTCAGCTACCTGCTCAACTTTGCAGGTCAGCTGGGCTCCAAGCAGGGGCTGGACAGGAGGCCCTGCACCAAAGCTGCTGTTATTCTGCTAGCGACATCATCCACGTCCATGAGTTATTTCCGCAATTAACCTGAGGCTCTACTGATGCACCGCATCACCAAGGCTGGTACAGCACTCATGCCAAAAGGGCAGTGTTGGGTCAACCCCTGGGACTCTCTAAAGCGATGCCTTAACCCAGCCCCAGCTCCACAAGATTTCAGCCTGCCCCACCTCCACAAGTTCCCTGAGCAGTCAGTTCAGGGCAGACCTGTATTTATTAAGCAGGGGAAATCATGGGAGTTTCAGGCAAGAAGTTTTGGTCCATCTCACGGGTAGGTTTGTCAGCCAAGGTGTCCAGCATTAATCTTGAGCTGTAGAGGTTCACCTCCTCCTTGCCAGAGATAAGGAGATGACAGCAGAGGGTGGTTTGGGGACTTTGCAATCTTGTTTCTCTGACACAGATGAATACGAGTGACTGAAAGACAGGTGCTGTGTAGTGCTGGACCCAGCTGCACATAAAAGTATACTGTTCCATCCGTCTCCACATAATAAACACATTAAAAAGGAACAAGGTGTGTCTTTAACTGTCTCCAAGGATTTACATGGGCCAAGCTGCTTTTATTTTTTTTCCTTTTTACAACAAATGGAAGTAGAGCAGTGGGCTGGTTTCAGGGGAGAGAAAGGAGTGGGAGGCAGAATATCACATCCTATTTCCTCTTTTAAACACTTGGCAGGGGAGCGAACTTTCCATTCCCATCTGGCACAAGCAGACTAAACACAGGTTCCTTTCTGATAGCCATCTGCACTCTTCTGCTACCTTTTCCCATCAGTCTTCTGCAGGCAAAATGCAAACCCACACACTATTTAAAGATACTCGAATTTAGGGAGTGTAACCAAACGATCCCTTTTAGTTACCTTCTTTCCGAGCCACTGAGCATCCAGCGCCAAGCCAAACAACCACCTGGTTAATCAACAAGCTCGGGACATGAAAGCAACTCGATTTCCTATTTGTGAATGCACAGATGTTGTTTATCTTGGATCCCCCATTGTTGGTCCCCCCAGGACTAAATCACAGACCTTTAGGTGGAGCATGAGTGATTGATTTTCTATTGAAGCAGCTCACAGCAAGGCTTGGCCAGCCCCACTGCTGTACCGTTCTCCTTCTCATCTCCCTAAGGATGGGTCTCTCTGCCCCCGGGAAGCAGGGCATGTCATAGTGCTTGCGAGCATCGGCTCCAGAAACACCTGCTGAGGCAGAGCCGGGTTATCTCTGCAAGGACCTGCATCAGGCACACCCTCAGGATGGTGAAGCTGATAGCTCTCAAGACCCAGGCACTAGCGAGGCTGGGCCAACACCAGCACTGATAAGGGATATGAGCTTCCTTGCAGACACAGACATGGGGCCTGACTCCTCTGCAGCTCTGTGTGCAGCCAGCCAGCCCCACCTTGCAGGCCCAGAATGGTTTTGGCCAGGTCAGAGAACACTATGTTTCAAATGAGGTGCTGGTTGTGGTATGATGCAGTAGCTGGTAATTGCTACCGCTCATCAGGCCTCTATCCCATCCCTTGCTCCCAGGCACTCCAGCTGAGCTGCAGGTCTTGACTGTGTCCTACAGACCCCAGGGAATCTACTAGCTCCATCTGTGAGCAGACTTGGCCTCCATGTGTCCTGTGATGGTGAGACCCTGTGGTCCACAGTCAGGTGAGGATAAGTCCTTCTTCATACAAACCAAGATGCTCTGGAGGTCCATGGACATCTGCCACTTGATGCCAGCTCTAGTCACCTTGTTCAGGCCTGGCAGAAGGGGCTGCTAGTTCTCTTGCTTGCTCCTGTAGCCTTTAATTTCAAGTGGAGAAGGCTATCCTCATCCTTCCCCACGCCTGTAAAACTGCTACAGAGCCTGGCTGACATGGCCTTATCAGCCAGCCCTCCTGCAGGGGTGGCTTCATCATGGAGGTGTTGGCGATGCTCATGCACAGGGGCCGTGGAGCATTTTGAGAGGCTGCCTGTGGGATGAGTGCCACTTCTTGCAGAATCGGTAGTGACTGCTTCCTTGGCTGTCAAATGCTCTTTTGGAGAGGGGGGAGCCATGGTGATAGTTTTCCATATTGCAGAAACACCCCAACTGCAAGACTAAACTGGTGGTGGCTGAGGCTGTGTTTGGAGACACCTTCCCACCCACAAACCCTCTGGTGCCTCTGCCTACTAAAAGGGAGTCCCCTCCACAAATCCGGCACAAATCAGGCTTGCTCCGCGGCTGCGAAACGCTGAGCAGCTCCGCATACGACGTGACTCGTCCGCCTGCCCCATACCGAGGCCAGACATGGGCGTGCACCCACCGGGGCCGGGCTGCGGCCGCTCCCCGCACAGCCCGCGGTGCGGGGATGCTGCAGGGCCGTGCGCTCCCGGCAGAGAGCGTGTCCCGCACACGGCGTGAGCGCAGGCGGCACCGCGGAGGAGGAGGAGGAGGAGGAGCAGGTGGAGGAAGAGGGGACGGAGAGCCGTGTACCCAGACCTCGGCAGGCAGCCGCTTTCCCTTATCCCCAGGGCTGCAGATGCAGCTCTATCGTGCCTGACGCCGGCCCCGAATGACTCGGAGAACTGGACGAGCATCAGCTCGCGCCACCAGAGCAGCTCTGGAGACAATTTCCCCCTAATATGCTTCCTGCAGGGATTTCAGTGTTCAGGTTTCCGTGGGAGGTGGGAGGGCCGTTCCCACTTATGGGCACAGTGTGGGGATGGAGACAGTGGGTACCCTCAGCAACTGGGAGTGGTACCTGCCGTGGGGCAAAGGGGGTGGGTTTTCCCCTGGTGCAGTTTCACTGAAGTCCACAGAGGTAGAGGTAGGTGAGCAGAGAATTTGTCTCTTCTTTAGTGGCGTGACTGAGCTCTCGGACTACAATTTTTCCACAGTAGTGACAGATTTAAGATAAAGCCCATCCCTTCCCCTTCGAGTTGGCCAGACGATGAAGCTGCCAAAGGACAGCGGTCATCGGGCTGCTTCCTTCCATGGGAAGAACCCAGAGTCGTGCAAAATGAACCACAGTGACTCTTGCTGGGGGGCTTGCTGGAAGAAGGGATTATGTGGTGAAGGCTGTGTCCCACCCTCATGTCTGTAACTCTGTGGGACGTGATGAGCTGGGGCCAGGGTCCTTTCCCTGTGGCTTTGGGCACAGCAGTAGTGGTGGGGGAGGGGAGGAGGAACCATCCTGCGACATGGTTATTCTGGGTAGTGGGGCATGAAGCAGGGAGCAAGATGTCTCACTGGGAGCAGGAACGTGAGTCCCTGTTGGGGCCAAGTTGCAGTCTTTGGAAAGGGAAGGAAAAGCTGCTGCTAAATAGGTGCAGAACTAGAGAGCTGAGCTAATTTAGGTATTCATTCCTTGAGTCCCCAAAGAAGCAATCCGTGCATCGATCCCCATCTTAGCAAGCTCTCGGGGCAGAAGGCAAAAGGATAACTAGCCTCTGCTCTTAAGTAGGAAGCTGAGGATTCTATGGGATTACTTCTTGCTCCTTGACAGATGTAGGTCCTTTGAGGTCACAGTTAAGGTCAGTGCTGAGCATCGTGATTTGATTTAATAGGCACCAGGAAGAAACTTTCATCTAGATGGGGATGGGACAGGCTAATGACCACATGGGACTGTGCTGGCTTTTGCGCACCTGTGCACATGCAGGAGAGAGCGTGGAGACAAGCACTGCCAGGACCCAGGTGGTCAGAGTTCCTCTCTCTCGAGTGCCCTGAGCCGGAACCTACCACAAATCCAGAGGAGCTGGATCTCTGTGAGGAGCCAGACTAACCATCACATCCTGGTTTTAAGTTGTCCTCTGCCTCTCATCTGCAGTGTGGCCATAGTTCTTCCTAAGTCTGGCTTTTATCCAACAAGGAGTGGAGCCTGGGGCTCAGTGAGCAACAGACCTTCTAACTTCAGTACTAAACTTCCAGCACTGAATTTCTGTCCCTGGTCTTTCAACACTTCTTAACAAAGCTAACCTTGCTGGGAAAACTCCTGGGGGCTGCCATGCCTGTTCAGCCTCTCACATGCTTTGTGGTGGGGACACAGTGGTTTTACCTGCACTTATAGCAGACAAAGTTAGAGCATTGGCTCAGTTTTATTTGGACAGATGTGCCTGACATCGATGATGTTAGTCCTCTTTTGGTGCAAAAATAGTATTACTGGTGTAAAAGCTGCTTTGTGCTATGATAGCAGCGGCTACAGCTTTAATTACAACACCAGAGCCAAACAAGTATGACAGCACAGATGAGATATTACAGAAGCAATAAATTCCCCCAGTCAGCTCCTGTGTTTTGGTGCTTTCTTCATGCTTGGATTTACATGCTTCCTCATTCTCTCTTCGACAGGAGACTCTCCCTTGTGTTTCTTAGGTTCCCACTGTCTCCCTGATGCTTGCAAGGGACCTGCCAGAAACTGGGAAGGGCTGGTGTTGCCTCTAGGGTCAACTCTTCTCAAGGAACTACTCACCTGACTAACAGATTGAAAAAGGGAAATAAATACACAGTTTAAAAAAAATAAACTCTTGTTAAAAAACCCAAAACAACCTGTTAGTAAATAAAATTCTAGCATAATGAAAAGGGGAAATGCAGTGATTCAATAAAGGATTCAATTTTTTAAATGAAAATATCTTTCATACTCCAATTCCAGCCAAAAGACACTTCTGTTCCCTTGACAGAATATAAATATTAACCCAGACACTCTTTGTTCTTAATGTGCCCTTTTGTATTGGCATGATCTGGAGCTCACATCTCCTGCTGGCTTCCTTGTGGATGCTGGGTCATCAGTACAGCTCCAGAGCAGTCCAGCAAGGACACATTCTCCTACCCTGAACATGGGGCTCCGCTGCTCACCCAGGCTGTTTCGGAGTAGATCTCCTGCGAGTGCCATGAGGATTCAGCAGACGGATGGAGAGGACGCCTCCCTTTGCAGGAGCCTGAAGGAGATGCTGGTGAGACACCTAAGCCTGGGGGGCATTCCATCAAACCCCCTCCTCTGGGGTTTTGAGGCCAGTTCTCTGCTGTTCTGGGGACTTTACCTTATTGCAAAATGGCTCTGAAACTCTGCTCCTCTGGTGGGAGCAGTGAGCAAGAGAAGGTAGGCCAGTGAAGAGTCATGGAGACAGCCCCCAGTGACAGACGTACCTGCAAAGTCTGCAGGCTATATGGGCACATGTCCCAGGCAGGGTTGGGTGAAACAAGGACCAGGCACTGGGTGAAACACTGGCCAGGGTGGACATGGGGCTCACGAGTGTGCTATGTCTGGCAAAGGTGAAGAAAAGTGGAGAAACAAGGGTCATCATATTTTAGGTTTCTTAAGACACAAACTTAAAATGTCCTCCGTCCTTTCCTCCTCTCTATCACTGGTCCCTCCACTCTCCTATTTGTTACCTACAGCACCTGTCACCATGCAAGGAAGGGCTCCTATTCAGAAAACTCCTTAAGCACAAACTTAATTATCAGGACAAGCTTAAGGGCTTTGCTGAATTGGGCCTGCAGAGCTGGATGGAAACCTGCCGAGCCACCCCAAGCCAGCTTCACCAGGGGGCTGCAGACTCGGCTCCACCACAGCCCCTTCCTTCCTGGGCATCAGTGTAAAACAAAACCAGGGGCAACCTTGTGAAAGCAGATTCAATTCCCAGCCCCTTAGCAGCCCATCCGGGTCCCTAAGATCAAACCGCTCCACTCTGCCAGCTGTAACTATTCTTGCTTTTCAAAACAGGGTACAAACCCCATTTTTCCTCTCTGCTTCCCAACCCCACTCACAACCAGGCACACAGGGCAAGATGAACACATGCACATTGACTGGCCTTTTCTTCTCAATCACCATCTGAAAGTCACTGAGAAATGTGATGCTATGTGGAAAGTGGCTGGAAAGAATGACACTGTGAGAGCCTATTTTTTCCTAAGGAAATAAATAGACCGTGCACCAGAAGCACGGAGAGGAGAGGGTTTGTGCCAGGTCATGCATAGGTAGGGCCATATAGGGACAGCCCAGAGTTCGTCTGAGCTGTAGTCACTGCCTCTTAGGAAGATTTTGCTGGGCAGAGGCACATGGGACATTCTCTGGTGGTGCCACCAAGGTGGCAGGCTGCAGATGGCAGTGGTTTCAACCTGTCTGTAGCATCCCTGAGCATGCAAACTACTTGCAAGGGGGCCATGAAACACGGGGGAGCAAACCAAGCTACTGCACACTGCACAACCGCTCCAGTGTGTGCAGGTACCTGCAAGAGGCTGACCACCTCTCAGCTGAGGAGGGAGGACTTTAATGCCTCTGGTGCTGGTGGGATGTCAGGCGAGCCAGAGCTCGAGGCTTGGCTCTAACATGGTTGCGGTGATGGCCTGGATTCAACTATTTCAAAGGGCACTGGACGGTCAAATCAAACCCCAAATTTAAATTTATTAAAATAACTTTTTGCAAAACATTACGATGGAGAGAAACGTTTCCATGGTTTTGTTTTTAAATTCCAAGTGGGAAGAGTTTATTTTTTCTCTAGGAAACTTTCCCCGTAGGATTCGCAACGCTGGCTGGGAGACAAGAACCAGCGAGCTCCGCTCCCGAATGGAGGTGACCCTAAGGGTGACCCTGTGCTGGTCACGTCGCCTCGTGCAGCCTCAGTTACCCCCTTGGAAAAGGGAGGTGGCAGCGTGCATGGCTGCAGAGGGGCTGGGATGGCAGCGTGGCAGGATACCATGCGGCCATTGGATCTAAATCCGGACGAGTAGTGCCTTATATTCGAGGTAAATGCAAAGAAAACCCTTAAATTACAAGCAGGTTAGGGGAAAATAAGGGGAGATGACTGCCCAGTAGTTTTGTTTCTCCTTGGCTCTGCTTATACACAAGTGTCTTCAGGGGGGATAGTGATGCTCTGTCCTTCACCATCACGCTGCTCCTGCTAGACTGCTGCTGATTCATAACGTGCGAGTAAATGGCTGCTACCACTTGTTTGTCCGCTGTTAGTTTATACTGTCCTGAAAAACAAAATATTATAGAGAGTTATAAAATTAACTGAGGGCAATAAAAAAAGGCATGAGGGCTCATCTGGTTTCAATCAGCTCAGCGCCCTGGAAAGCAGTTTACCCCAGCTGAGAGCCCAAGTGCTGCTGCTCCTGTCCGCAGGTAACTGGGTAGTTCCGAGTGTTTAATGCAAAAACAGCACTGAAACAGGGATCTGGTGAGCACTTGAGATGAGAAAAGAAGTGGAAATCAAGGCAGGCTGAGTTTCATTTACCAGAACTCACTGAAAACAAAAGGCAAAAAAAAATTGCCAATTTGAAGTGCTTGCATTTTGCTCCTATCATGGGAGCAGACAAAGAGCATAGAGGTTCGTGCTCATCTGCAATTAAATACTTTGAGCCGATCTCATTTTATTCTCTACTCCCATGTACTGCTCCGTGGTTGTGGGGCCACAGATGGCAGGAAACTCCTCTTGCCTCACCTCCTGAGAGGAGTGAGGATTTGGCATTTTAGGATCTGGGGTGTAATGAAAACTGATTGCTTGGAGATGTGGATTTCTAAGGTGGCAGCTCAGCAGCTCAAGGGTTAATGGGGCTCCCTCACTTTAAGTCCAGACAGTGAAATAAAGGCTTATCTACAAGGGAAAGCTTGTCCTTAGCAAGGTAGGAGCTGCAGGTGGGTACAACAGCCCCTCCTGCTCTGCCTCTGTAGCCCCAGCTTTTTCTACCTGGCTGGGGCAAGTAAAGCAGAGGGAGGCACAGTATATAGCACAACCACCCGGTGTAAGGAACACCTCCCATCCCTGGCACATCTGAACACCTTTGGCAAGACTCCCCTCAAGGGACAGCCAAAGGTGCAGTGTTCCCCGTACGCACCTCACCCACTAAACATTACACTGGTCGGGATGGGGAGGGTTGAGCCGCCCCTGATCCAGCGAAGCAGCCAAGCGCGGTTGATGGAAATCACAGGAGGTGTGCCTTTGCTTTCAAAAGGACTATTAACGTGCTTATGGTTAATCACACAAATAAATCTCACAGTGGCTTAGAGCCAAAGTGAGCAATAAAAGCACCGATCCCCAGGCCTCCCGATGGGAATTGGCCAGGGCCAGGGCCGATGTTCTCACCAAGTTGCTGGGAAGTAATCTGTGTACTCAGCACACAGACACCCGGGGATTTTTGTTCGATGTCATCCCCCCAAACACCCCCTAAAAGGCTCTTATCTAGGTAGAAACTCGAAACTATCTGCCCATGCCAGCTGGGATGGCAAGGCAGGCGTCCAGAGGACACAGGCAAAGGGTTGATCTGAGCTGCTTTTTCTCAGGAAAAAGCATGTGGCTGCAGGAACCATGGAGGATGGATGGATGGGAAAGTGAGCCCTACTCCTGTTCCTTGGTCTTCTTCAGGGGTTCAGATGTATCAGAAATAAGGTATTTAAAGGAATGTGCTTCTTAAGGAGGGAAAAACATTGAACCTCAAGCTCTGCTGAGTGTGGGAAGGCATTTGGAGAGACAATTCAGTGTGCCTGCTGCAAGAGAGACTTGGGGCATTGGGGTTTTTCATTGGCTTTTATTTTGTACAGTTGACACCAGGAAACCCACGGCAGGTGTGTGTATGTCTGAGGGAGACAGGCAGGCTTGCTTCTCATGAAACACGCCAGGGACTTGAGCTATGGCCCCATCCACATCCCATATTTCATCTGGACATGGTGGGAGCTGAAGGCATTTGTGGGCAGGTTGCAAAGTTAATTTTAAGAGACCTGCCTGAAGCAGTGGTCTGTCTCTCTCCTTCTCCCAGAGCGGTCCCCCAGCCCCAGTACCACCAGGCACTGCCTCAGACTGTTCAGCTTCAAATAAATCTTTTATAAGTCAAGTCTATGTGTTCTCCTAGTGCAAAAATCAGCAAAGACAGTAAATGTGAGTTTATGTGTCCCAGGGGATGAGGCAGGGAGATGCAGTCCCTGCGGACAGGCAAGCAAAACACAGGGAAGATGCTTCCCCAGAACTTAGGGAACTTGACTGTTTTCCTACTCATCTCCCTGGCTCCAAACCTCATTATCAGGAGGCTCAAAGCAGGCAAAAGGACTGTGTGCACAGAGTCCACCCTGCTGCCTCCATCCCCTCAAGCTCGTGGAAGGTTACTGGTGACCCTTTGCAGGGAGCTCACTCGCACCCACCTGAATTTCCACACATCTGCAGGGGCTCAGTCAACTCCTTGTGATTCATTTTAATCTGGCACAAAGCAGCAGCTTGCTGAAGCCTCATGTGAAACACCCACATACGCTCGCATTATATAATATGAATTTAAGGAGATTAAATTATCCGGTCTGAGGAAACACATGCACGTATGTATGTACACATCTATACACAGTCTGGGGGATGGCTGAGTGGAGCTGAGGGCAAAAGCTTCCCTTTAAAAACACTGAACTTATGCTTTTTAGCACTTAAATAATGGGACAAACAGTGTGTGCATGCCCATGTACAGACACGTGTACAAGTTGCAGCAGCAGCTGTACGTTCTGCATGTGAAGGAAACAAGAGAAGCATTTGTGTGCTTGGCTATCCACTTTGTTGGCAAAGTCTGAGCAGCAGCATGGAGCAACAGGTGGAATGCAAATAGTCCCTGCACTAAACTTCACCTGTCAGTGTGTGGCAAGATACTGCTCACTGGGAAAACAAACAGAGGGTAGAACTGTCCCCAAAAGCCCTGAGCATCTCTCAGCAGCCTTGGAGGGCCTGGCCCATCCTGTAGCCAAGAGCCTTACCCTGCAGGCATCTGCCTCAGGATACTGCCCATTTCTCAGGAGGCTGCATGAGCACCATCAGCAGATCGATGCACACAGTCAGGGCTCCCGCTGGGCTTGGGTTCTGGGGCCCAAAGACGGGCTTTGCCTTCCAGAAGTTTCATGTTGGGAAGGGAAGGCAGGAAATGTGCTTCACCTTCAGCTGACCACGGTGCTTTTGCGCTTCCCTGGCAGCAAAGGGATTTGCCTCCCTCTCCTCCTGCGCCTTCTAGTCATTGATTCACTTTGTTTTGCTAAATATAGCTCGGCCTCGTGAAGATGCTCGCTCCCTTTACTCCAGCTGGAGGTGTGGGGCACGGAAGGTGCGAGCAGGGCCGGGGCTGGGCGGCCGATGCCGCCCCTCCGGCATGTCCCGGTGCGCTCTGGCTGTGCCCTCGGTCCCGCGCCATCACCACCACGAACGGGGTGGATTTGGAACCCCCTTCGTGAGACACAGACCAGGACCTGGCCCCGGCGCGGGTGATGCTGGGGAGTGGTGCCGGGTCGCACCGCACCTCGGTCAGGGCTGAAACAGCGGGAACGCGCCTCTCCTCACCGGGCCGGGGTCTCCACCGTCACCCACTCGGGGACAGCGGGACGCGGGGACAGCGGGACACACAGCGGGACGCGGGGAAAGCGGGACACGCACCCGCACCCCCACGCCTCCCCCCGCAGGCGGCGCGCGCCGAAGCCATTCATGAAAAAGTTGACGTCAGGCGGGGGGCGGGGCCCGGGCGGGGCCACGCCCCCCGGCGCCATTTAAGGCGGCGCGGCGGCGGGCGGCGGGCTCAGAGCGGCGGCGGCGGCGGAGGAGTTGTGGGAGCGGCCCGTCCGTCCCGGCCAGCGCCGCGCATCGTCCCGCATCGTCCCGCATCGTCCCGCCCTGTCCTGCCCTGTCCTGCAGCGCCCGTGCCGTGCCTGGGTGCCCCTGCCGCCACCCCGCGCCCGGGGCTGCCTCCGCCGGGACTTCATGTCTGTGCTGTGCCCCCTGCCCTGGTGAGTGGGCACTTCCCGTGTGGGGCGGGCGGGGGGATGGCGACTCTGCTGCTGTGGCCGGGGGGGCTCTCGAAGCGAAGCCGCTGCCTGTCTGCCGGGGCTTCAGCCGTTCCCCTCCCCGTCCCGGGAGGAGGCGATGCCGCGTGGGGCCCCGGGGCGGGATTTAGGGAGAGCGGAGGGAAGGAGGCCGGTGGCGGCGGAGCACACGCCGGGCGATAGCGGGATGAGCCGCGATAGGGGAACTGCGAGCTGTGGGAGTTCGCTTCACTTTTCTCGCACTGGAAGCGCCACCAAGGCTGTAAAAGCCGGGCTGGAGTTGGCGCCGCGCTCTCCGCTGGTGTGGAAGTCCCCGAGGTTGTAAAAAAAAGTCAGCGGGAGCTAAAGAACACCGACACGCACAGGAAAAAAAGATAAAAAAGAAACCCCAAAAGACAAAACCCCAAAACTCCCAGTGCTTGCACTTTACTGTGGTTTTTTACTCCTCCCCCCCGCCCCTCGGGGATAGAGGTGGAAGAAGCGGAGTTAAAAGCGAAGCGCTGCCTCTGGAGTCTCCCCGGGTACGTTAGAGCTGGGCTCCTCTGGGGAGAGCCAGGGAGGTGCTCCCAGGGCGTTGGATATAGCTCCAGCTTGCGAGGTACTGAGCTTTTTCCGCTGCCTTCCAAGGGGGGGCAGGAAGGAAGGGACCAGAAGTAGGCTGCCTACAGCCTCTGCTGCTCGCTTCGCTTTCCCGATGCCGCTTGAATCTTGCTCAGCCCTCCTGGAGCCCCTCAGATCGCTGGAATGCTGTCTTTTGTTTCTAGCTCTGATTATCTGAGATCCGCTGAAATGACTGAAGTGATGATGAACACCCCAGCTATGGATGAGATCGGGCTAAGCCCCCGCAAGGATGGGCTGTCGTATCAGGTAAGTGCTCCGCTGACTGCTGAGGCATTAATCCCGTGTGGAATTGTCTGGGCTGGACTGCAAATTTGGTCTAATGTACCTTTCTATAGCCTGACCTAGTAGCAGGTCTTGCTGTAGTGAGAACTAGTCAACACACTGGAATGTTTGCTTGGCAGGAGATGGTTGTCTAAAATATAACTCGGTATCAGAGTGGGTTGGCAGAGGACTTGGTTGTTTTTGAAGTGATTGAGCCCCCACTCATTCAGCATTCCGGGGTCTCTGGGAGACAGGGAGAGTGGTTAAAGAAAGATTCACACTACTCACTGGGCTGAGAGGACTCTTGAGATCTCTGTAAGATGGCATACAACTGACCTGCTGAGAGTAGGAGTATGCTGTTTATACAGCATCTACACCTGTTTGATCTGTTTCTTGGTTTTCCTGACTGACATGCCCGTTCGAGAGGGTTAACAGTCCTCTGTAAGATACAGTAAGGCCAGAGACAGCCTAAATGAGCCTTGAAATGTCACTGGAGATACCAATACCTGAAGGCACGAGCTGCATTCATTCTAAAAGTTCTGAACAGTCTAGTTAGCTATTAGCCTCTAGATCAATGGCTGTGGTGAAGAGATGGTCTTCAACTGGCTCAAGCCTCAATCTTTCATTTCCTAGCTTATAGTTAATCAAGGTGCCAGTTATGCATCTTAGCCTACTAGTTCCGTGGTTTCCTACACTTCCAGGAGACTTGTTGATGAGATCTAACACAGATGCTGAATGCTTCCAGATGACCTACACCTGGTCTGTGCAGTGGGTGACTCCTACCAGCAGATCCAGATGCAGGGTCTGTCTTTTGCAGATGTTACACAACCTGCACAGAGGCAGTTGCTCTAAGTGTGCATCCAAATGAGGTGTGCTGCTGTATGTTTGCATATTTATGTCTGAAAAATGAGCTACAAGGCAGCAGCAGTGCACTGAAGCATGAAATCAACTGAACTTTGGGCCATGGCTGAGGCTTCCAGCAGAAGGCAAAGCTGTGTGGAGAAAAAAGGGATGCATTGCTTTTTTTAGTCAGAATTCTGGCTCTGGATAGTGCAAGATGTTTGGTTAATAACTGTGCTGTGTTTCAGTGCTTGAGTTAGTGGGGAGCATGCGGCCTCTCTCTTCTTTTGCAGTGGGTATGCGCAGGAATGAGGGAGGCTGTTAAACCTGAAGCAATCAGACTTACCTCTGTGGGGTGTTAGGTCATCTTTATGGATCACCTTTTGAAGAGGCTTAACCCAGTCTCCTCAAAGGCCTCTATTTACCTATCCAAATTTCCAGTGACAGGCAGGATCTAGGTGCCCTGCTTGTTCTCATGATTGCTTCAGCAAGGTTTTGCCCCAAGTGCTAATGACCTTGATAAGACTGTTTGGGCCAACTGGGGAACAGGCCTGTTTGGTTTTGAGTGGATCATCTGAACTGGAAGGTGCATGAGTCATAAATGCTGACGACTCATATGTATGCATCCTAGATCTCTTCTCTTTAGTGGTCTAGTCACAGATAACTTTTATCAAATGCCTGCAAGAGCCGGCAACTTCTCTTTGATGTGAAACAAAGGGATGGCACCAGGAGTTGAGGTGTTGAAATGGAAGAGCCTTATGGCACTAGGGTGTGTAGGCTGTGTATGAGGTCTGCCTCTAAATCAGGTTCATGTAAAGAGGATTGAAGAGCAGGATCCAGCCTTCCTTCTCTGGCTGCTGGGCTGGGAATGTCACGGTGTAAGTCAAGGTAAGCTGGAAGCATCCTTAAAGGGTTGAAAACTCAACTGAGAACAGCAAGGGCAAATCTGATGTAAATAGCACCGTGGACTCTTTGTTCTGCCTCAGACTTTGGCACTTAGTGCCTCATCTTGCTGATGTTGAGGGTTTGGTACGTGGAAAATTGTATGCTAGTCTGAGGGCTGTAGTGCAATAACTTAAAACCAGACAGGGCTAATGGAGCATGACTGCTCCTACACTGAGGCTTGTTGTTCTAAGCTGCAACATCTTCCTCCACTCATCTGCAGTGTCAGTGTAACAGCTGTTGACTGGGCTACAAGAGGCAAAAGATAGAAAAGTGTAGCCAGAACCAGGAGAGGCAAGGTTTTAGCTTCAGAAATTTCTCTTGATCTTTTAGTAGAACTTACATTTATTTTACTACAGAGATGACCTCAAAGTGAGGTTCAGAATGCCCCCCTTCAGGCTCTGTAGAGCAGGGACTGCTTGGGAGTTGGTCTGTAGGATGCTGTGAGACTGGGAGCTGCTTCTGCCATAGGCAGGCATGAAACTGGCTGGATCGGAGGAGGTGGTACAGCAGCTTTGCTAGAACTGTAAAGCACATCAGTATCTGCTGCAGACAGACTTGTCCTACTAGGAGTACTGTTTTGTAGCATTTTTGTCTTTACTTAGAAGTAAACTGAGGAAACAAGCTCTAGTAAAAACTTCAGCAATCTGGTTCCTCTGTCCTCTGGAGTTAACTGAACTTCAGGGCTCCTGTCTGTCTTGCTGGTTATGAAGGGAACTTGTGTTGTTGACTTTTTCCTTCTGCTTCCTTCACCCTCGTGTCCTGGACATCAGCTGAAGGTGCGCCTTCCCCTCACTGGTGAAGCTTCCTGGCCTTTGCTGGGCTGGCCATTACTGCTCTTTAAGCAGTGGTATGAAAAGTCAGACTGCAGAAGTAATACCAGTGGTAATTGAGTTGCCTGCACAGGCTTGAGTAATTTGTACAGTTTCATTTGCAAAACATGCTTTCTCAGCGTAGGAATGTCTTTTTTCCAGTTAATACACAAAATGCTTGTAAGCTTATGTGCTGTTTCAAAATCTTTCTATGTAAGACAGCTCTTATTACTGTATTTGTGACAGAAAGCTGCTCTCTCAGTCCCCACTGAAGATGGGTGAGCCAACAGATTTCAAGGGATGGAGCAGAAGTGAATGGTGAATTTGGGGCATGAGTCTCAGAACAGGGCAGCATAGACAAAACAGAAGATGTGACTGAAGAGATGATGTCATGCTGGGTCTTGTGCCTGCAGTGAGGAGCTATTTCTGGATCTTTAATAGATGTCCCATAATTCCCAAGGGACTTACTAAACAAAAAACTCATTGAAATGCACCTGATGGCTCAATATGCCCCTGCTACAAACAGATGTGCCTATGGAGGGCTTCATGCACTTCCTACCTGGCAGTCTCCAGTGAGCCGGGCCTTTTTTTGCTGCCACAGCCAGAGCTAATGTACCGTTTGCTATTTTCCAGCCCCTAGAAATACGCGTGCTTTGAAGAGCCTCATCAGCACTCTGCCGGCTTGTCCTCTGCTGCTGTCTCGCAGCAGCACGAACAATGCCACTGAAACCAAGGCTGAATTAATCATTTCATGGAGCTGTTGTCAAAACAGTGCCTTGACCTGAATCCTGCCTTGCTTCTTGGAAGTGGAGCAGGGTCTGAGCACAACTGAAAACACGTTAATGCCCAAAGTGTGTGTTTTGAGCAAATTCAGTGTCCTGAGTTGAGTCTGCTACTTCACTGCAGACTGGCTGTCTGGCTGACTCGCTGGTCCTGTGGGACTTTAGGCTCCCTTTTAGGAAATTGGCCTGCGGAGGCTGAGCCTGCCTCATGCCATCAGCTGGGGTTTGGTTGTCATGGGGAGCTTGAGCTCTTTAAGTCATGATCGCATCATGCCGGGATCTGTCTGGGTTAATCACAGCCACAGCTAGCTGTGAATCACGTCAGAGTGGCTGAATCTGGGTAAATAGGCTTAACGTTCCATCCAGGGTCTATGGCAAAAGCTTGGTGTCATGGAAGTCATTTTTGGTGAGTGCAGCACCTCTTCACCAGCACTGGGGAAGCACTTACTTTCCCAGGGAGCTGTGGTGGTCAGTGCTGAGGGGCTTGGGCTGTGTCTGCTGGATCCCTGGATCCCTTCAGTTAAGCTGGGGGACCAATGCATTGCTGACCCAAGGGCTTGATGGCTTAGGGGAAATTGAACTTCCTCTGTAATTGTCTTGTTTTCTTGTGAGGTGCTTCATGTCTGTGCAGCCTTGATTTATGCAGGAGAAGTCCTGCATCGCAGCTAGTGCTTGTGGCTGGGGAAGGTCCTGAGACTGGGCTGCAAAAAGGTGGCGATAGGAAGCATGGTTACTAGACAAGACTGGTAGGCTGAGTCAGTGCTTATTCCAGGGTCTGGGACCTTGAATGAAGACAGAAGCAGGATATGGGAAAAAAAGATCCAGAACTAATCATGTTTGCAGCTGTGCGGTGCACAGAAGTGTTCCACTGAAACCCAAGCTGAAGACTGCAACTAATCGGAACACCTCAGTGCGTGTTTTTTCCTCCCTACTTTGATACCTTGCTACTTTATTGGAAAATTATTAGATGTATGAAGTTTCCTTGACATCGTCCCCCAAGATAGGGCAATATGTCTGTGGCTGAAGAGTTATCATGTTTCACCAACCTGAGTCACGGGCTGCTATGTGAACACTTGATGGAGCTCGGTTTCGAGTCATGCCTACTGTGTGAGTAAATGTATGTATTGTAGCTGGAAAAGTCCTCCAAAGAGGACACTGAGAGATGGCTTAAATATTTCCTGAAATGAGTTTGCCGTACTTCTCAATGGCAGTGAAGTTTTGTTTTAAAAACTTTAGTGGTTTGGGATTTGGAATATTGGCTTGATACTGCTGAAGAGGCACAAAATTCAGCTTTTTAGTACTGGGAGGGTGAGTGATGTGTACATCAGGGTGCATGCTGTACCTGAAGTGGTATGTCTGCCAGTACAGGCTTTTCAGTCTTGTATAGTTCTACTGCAATGAAGCAGAGCTTTCCCCCAAAACAGTAACTTAATTTGGAAAGATCTCATTGCCTTAGTCTCCCTGTAATACAGTTTAAGTAGTTTTGAGTCCCATGGGAGGGGAGACAAGCATTTTAACTATGGGTGTTGGTATGGAGTACACATGTGGAAGTTGCTTTGAATTTACAAGTGTCGCTTGGATTATGGTAGTGCTGAGCTGATCCTCTTAATTGTCTGACATCTCTCCTGCTTTTGGTGTTTCTCCATCCCTGTGAATGCTGAGAGAGGGTTTGAGCCTCCCCCGGGCAATGAAAACTTTCCATTCATGTTGCCAAGACTTCGTTCAAGAAGAGTAGAGCTAGATCATCTGAAGCAGAGGCAAACATGATCTTCCTAAAATCATTTCAAGTTTTCTTTCGAGTTCTGCTTTTTCCTGACCTTTCTAGCTGCAAGGCAAGAGTTTGGTCAATTTGTATGTGATCTGGATTGGTTCATAGGGAGAGCAGTTCCCCAAACATAATCTGGAGAGGCCTGTGAAAACCAATCTTGCTGTCAGTGAGAAGCTTTGTTGAGTAGTATTAGGAAGCAACATACATGTCCTCTGTGGGCTCTAGAGGTGTTGGATGGGTCTCTCCATGGACCAGGAGTTGGGCCTCAGCTACAGAGGGAGGGTCTACAGAAGCCGTTGCAGCCCCTCATGCAGTATCATGCAAGTGAAGGGGAGGAAGGTACCTGTGAGTTGCTGCTAAATTTGATTTTAGACAGCTATCACAAACAGTTGGTGGCTGTCACTTGTCCCCCCACCAAGTGACCAGGTCAGCCAAGGGAAGGCATCTGCCTCAGCTGTGTGCAAGGTGATGAATGAGAGGGAGAAGTTAATCGATGTCTGTTTTGCTCTTTTGGTGGTAGAGAGGTGCAGAGTCTTCCTCCCACACAGCTGAGTAATATGACTAGAAAGGTTTGAAGGCAGGTTTTGCTGTCCTGGCTCCTGTGCCAGAGAGTGCAGAGCTCCAGGTCAGAGCTGAGCTGCTGTATTCCCAGCAGGGACCTTGCTGCAAATTTGGGGAGTTTTTTCTTTCCCTTGTCTAAGTCTGGAATGGGACCAGATTAGGCATATGGCACCAGCAAATGTAGCATGACACTACTGGAGTGGGACAGGAGAGAGCTGATGCTTGCCTACATTTTTTTATAAAGAGTGGGGAGGCCTGTTGGGGTAACTTTTCCACCCATCTTTCCCAGATGTATAATTAGTCTTAATCTGCAGCTCTTTTTTCTCAGGTCCCTGTTCTTGGCCTGCTGTTGCCCTGGCTGTCACATTGAAGGAAATCTGCCTTTCTGTACTTTTTCCATTGACTGTCCACACCCCTTCAAAGGGCAGTTGCAACATCTCCCTTCATGCTGCCTCAACGATTAAAAAACATGACTTAGTGGAAAAAATCCTGACCTTCTTGGGTTCAGCCTGTCCTGCAGCTGTTTGAGATAAGATTGTGCTAGGAGGGGTTTTTTTTTATTATTAAAAAAGCTGCACACCACATTTTGCGGATATTTGTTTGTAAGGAAATGACTACTACTTAGTTTCTGGAAAAAAAATCTGGCAGGCTATTTTCAAAGAAATTGCTCCAATTTGACCTAATGTGCTTAAAATAATAGCAGCCAAAGGTTAGTTTAATTATTATACTGCTATTTTTCTTGCATAGGAGGCTATTTTCATGATATTATCAGCTTATGTAACCTCCTGAACCACACTTCTTTTTCCATTGCAACCTTCTAAACCGTGTAATGTCAAGGGTACTTTTTTCCTATCCTGAGTTTAGATAATGAGTTGATGCTGAAGAGCCACTGCCTGTACTTCCAGTAATGCACCATGTGCCTGAAACCGCCTTTGTTTGGCGGAGCAGAGGCCACCAAAGTTCCAAGGAACAGCTACAGTCTCACTTGTGCCGGGAGTGACTAATAGCAAGTAGCTCGCAGTGCAGTGCCCGGGTTGATGTGACCACGTTCGAGGACCTCACCTGCTCGTGTGCACCTGAAGAGCATGTGGGTGGTGGGTGCTGCAGTGGGAGCTGGACTGCTGCACCACTGTCCCCGGCGACAGATGAACATGTGCAAACAGCCCCCGATTTGTTCCTTCCCTTCTGTTACCTCTCCTGACTTTGCATTAAGTAGCAGCCTGATGGCTGTCTCAGGTTGCCACAAAGCTTTGCCTGCAAGGGAGAAATGAGGCTGTATAGCAGAAGGTGAATATTGCTAAGGAGGTAATGGTGTAGTTAATAGTTGCTAAGTCGAAGAACGAGTTGATAGGATGTTACTCAGGTTTTTTGTTGCAGCTAGGGCATCCCAAGGTGGTGGATACCCACGTGATTGGCACAAGGAGAATGATGCTTCATGGTTAATGCTCAGGGCTGCTGGACGGGGAGCCTGCTTTTGTAACTACAACCACAAAGATCAAAGTGAATCTCGCTCTCAAGCTGAGGCTGGCAGTGCTGCTCCCTGCAAAGATGCTCTTGTGACTCTCTTGAATGCAGACAGTGTTCAAAGAAAAGTACAGCCACCTGACTTCTCACCCTGTCTGCAACCTCGAGGGGAAAATGCATTTTATCGTTATCTTCTTTGGGGTGTTTAAAGGCAACTGTAAGGTGAAATGGACACTGATAAAATTGTTTGAAATAATGGGTGGTAATTGTTTAATCCTCTGGTTACCTCTGAGGAGGACTGATGTGGCAAGTGGCTTTTGTCACCCAGCTGTTCCCTTCTGGAAGAGGTGGGGTTTGTAGTTGTTCCCCTAGGAAGTTACCTATAAGTAATAAAACCTTTTCTGCTCACGTTGCAATCTAGTCATGCAAAGTTTCTGCTAACACTGCACCAGCATTCTTTCCTGTACCCATGTTTCACCTCAGTTCCTAGTAGGATCAAAGCATGCATCCCAGTGGCACTGCCAGCAAATATGGGCCTTGGTGCTGCTGCAGGGCATGAGCCTGTGCATCCATATGGCAAGCTACAGCTAGGAGGAGATGGGTAAGGTAGTGGTCTGTGCACCTTGAGAGGCTGGAGATAAGGGAGTCCTCCTATTCCTTGCATCAGAAATATAGTACATGACTGCTGGCTGTGTCACTGGTACCTCTTTCCTGAAGAAATACGGTGCAGTAGCCAGCCCTTCCATACAATGAGTGTGTCTTCCTGCTGAGTTTCACTGCTGATGTATGGTAGCTGTAACATGCAGAATACTGCCAAAATTATCTCTAAACTGCAGCTGAGCTTCTGTTTCAGGCTGGAACTGTGGCCCTGGAGCGATACCAGACACAGATCCTTGCTGCAAGGGTCTGGGCCACTCTGGCCCTGGTTTGCCATGTGCCTCCTCCTTTCCAGCAGCAGAGCCTGGAGAACAAGCCTGTTCTCATGTGCAGCTTGACCAGCAGCAGGAAATGAGATCTCAGATTCTCTGATCAAGATAGCTCAGTGTGCAAACTCGAGAGCATTAATGCAAAAGCAGGGCTGGGGGAGTGGGGCATTTGGATAAACATCCAAAAGGGCAGACACCTGTTTGCTGAGCGCTATCCAAGCAAGCGCGTGCTTTGGAAGCCTCTTGGGCAGTGCTCATTTCCATTACTCGGAGACTCGAAAAGGTTATTTACAAGTGCAAGAGCATTCCCATCACTCGGTGGTTGACTCTGTGTCCAGACTAGTCTGCCCTGAGGACCTGAGTGTCTTGAGTTGGGTTTTGGCTAAGACTGTTGGAATGCAGCCCCTCTCACAGGCTGTTCCTTGGCTCTTTCAGATCTTCCCTGATCCCTCAGACTTTGATCGTTACTGTAAGCTGAAGGACCGCCTGCCCTCGATCGTGGTGGAGCCGACGGAGGGTGATGTGGAGAGCGGTGAGCTGAGATGGCCGCCTGAAGAGTTCCTCGTGCAGGAGGAGGACGAGGAAGAGGAGGAAGAAAACTGTGAAGATGCAAAGAAGGACAACAAGGAGCAATAAATGGCATCTGAGGAAAGGCAAGGGACTGCACCCTTTTGAAGGAAGAGCCACAGTTTTTCTGAAAGTCTTTTTAAAAAGACAAGTTCAATTTTGCACCTGCGAGATCTTAGTTTTTTTGTATTCTCTGTATCGAGAACTGAAGCCCTCGGTGTCACCAGACCTCCTGAGGAAGGAAGGAAGTAACGCAGAGAAATGTTTGCTGTTCTCAAGATCATTATCTGTATTTTTCCGAGGCGGAGGCAGCAGTGAAATTCCAAGCACATGGCAGAGGGTGACCACGCGAGGACTGCTGGAGGGGGGAGCTCGGGGAGGGGGAGGAAAGTTGGTGATGGCAGCGTTTGGCTGGGAGCTGCCTCTGGCTACAAGCATGAGAACAGAGCCGTAATATCTCAGATTTGCCTTTCTTACAGCTTCCATTTTGTGTGTCGGGGGGTGGAAGGGTGTCCATAGTGAAGCATGGCTAAATGCTCTAGTGACAAGGGGCCTGTAGCTCTCCCCGGTTCGGCACCTCCCAGAGTAAGGTGAGCGTCCATAGGAGTAGTTTGGTTTCTTGCTCTCGCTGTTGAGCCTGTTTCCCAGCCACTTTTCCCAAAGCTATTTTCTCCCCCTGTTTGCCTTTAGACTCTTACATGCTGAACAGCTGTATTTGCAGGATAAAGTTAGGCTGCTGCTTGTCATCTCTACTGCGATGCCCTAGTTTATCTTGCAGGTGGATAGCGTGAGGTGATGCTAAAGGTGCTTCTGTCTGCAGCAAGAGCTCATGTAGGTTTGAACACCTCAGATTTTTCTCTCCCGTTTGCTGAGGCTGCTGTGGTTGGCCTCATGTCATATGGCACCCAAAGGCCAAGGGTAGAGGTTCATGCCTCCTTACCTTGGTGGGGTTGTAGGGTTTCCTGTCTCTTAACTTGCTGGTCAATGGGCTTGAGAGGGTTGGGGTGGGGTTGGGGGGATCTCCTCCGGCTTTGCACTGCAGGGCCTCCTCAGTGCAGGACAGGCTGGTAGGAGGGGTGTGTTCCGGGGCTGCCAGACCCGGAGATCATCCAAAGACAAAACACCAGATCTAGTGTGGATCACCAGTGGGGTCTTTTGGGAGAGGATTAGTCTGGGTGTCCTGAGACAAGATGCATTTCTGCTTCTTAGCAAGGCTGAAACATTGATGGTTGTTTAATGAAGTGCAGACTGGCTTGTGAAGTCTATGGTTGTGTCCTCTTCACCATATCCTGCTTCAAGGAGAAGTCATTGTCTCCATTTGAGGAGAAGGCCAGTCTGCTGCCAGACAGGGTAACCTGCTGCTTTCCTGGAAAGGGAGGATCTTGCATCTTTGGGGACCAGCTCTGGAGCCAGTGGTCTTGGGATAGGATGAGAACAGTTACCACCTAAACCAAATCTGGGGTCATGGAAGAGGAAAAAAAATGTTAAGGCCTTAACCAAACTTCCATAACAATCCCAATGCCACCCCCCTTTGCTTATAACTCGTTCCATTTTTAAAATCTATTTGGACATGTGTGTATTTGTATTTTTAATACCTCATGAGTAGTTAAACGCTGGTGGGGTTTGGGAACTGCTTTTAACATATTGGCAGGATTGTTTTAGTCTTGTCTTGCTTGTGTTTAAACATAATGGCAATAATTTATCAGCTCTGTGTAACTGTTTTCGACAGATCGGAGTTCGGAGATGAGTTAGCACAAAGCAGGAGAAATTCAGTGTTCCTACACTGTGGCTGGTCTCTGGTCCAGCCACGCAGACCCAGTTATACACTCTCCCTGCCCATCTTGGTGGATGACTGATCACTGAATGGTCATGATGTGGTGATACCATTTTCTCTAGTGATGGATTCAGCTGTTGTATCTGTAACACTTGTTCTAGTCTTGCTGTCTTACTGGAATGAGCTTGTACACCTGCATACCAGCCAGTTGTCTTATTTCTAAGTGTTACTCTCTATTGGTCTCTACCATCTGTACCACCAAGTCAAAGCTGTATATCAAAGATATTACTATGTGGGCAGCAGTGAGATGGCAATCCTTGGACTTCAGACCTGCTGTCTGCCCTAAAGACTTGCATATTTCTGTCTGCATCCTTTTTTTGGAAGTATTGTGTATATTTCTATTTGTTGTTGAACGTATCTAAAGAACAAAGCACTCCAGTAAAACTCCTCCTGTTGTATGATATACATTCTATATTTCTGTAATTCTTTTTTGAGCCTCAGGGAGAAGCTAGCATTTTTTTCAAACTACATTTTTGTCACTGTGACAGTTGTAAATAAAGTTTGAAAATGCTTTCCAAACATACTGGCTTTGTTTTTACTGGCAAAGTGGGTTGGGATGGTTAACCTTCCGGATTGTGGCCAGTCCTTGTGTCTCGGATCTGAGGTGTGCTGACTTGCAAGGCTAATGCCAGTACCTGAAGAGGCTCGTGTCTATCAGCTGAGGCTCCTCTGTGAGCCTGGAGATGCTGGTATCATGCATGTGGCTGCCCTCAGATCATGCCTTATGGCACTGTAAACCTAATCAACTTAGAGTGAGGGGCAGCATGTTTGCCTTCCACCTTCTTGTGGCTGCTTATTGCTGTGTGAGAGGCTGCAGCAAACTGTTGCTCCAGCTTATTTGGTCCTGAAAAAAAAAATAAATCTGTATTTACATCTGTAATCTACATCTACCCCCTTACCTAACCTTACAGAGCATGAAGTAATGGAGAGTGGAAACTATTCACAGCTGCTGTTAGTCATGTTCCCTGTGCATGCTCTTACCCTGCCCTGAGCAACAAGCACGAAGATAAGCCTTGCCTTGCTGTGGGATGTTGGGGTCTCAACTGAGCTACCCTGGGCTGTCTGCTTTGGTCTAGAGGTCAACTCTTCTTGAGTTCTTGGTTTTTATCTTGTCACACACTAATGTCTGTGCTACGGTTTGTGGTGCTGTGGAGGAAATGGCATCTGAGCGTGATTTTGGACTTGTTTGGTACCAAGGCAGTGCCCAGGGTTTTCAAATCTGACCATGCCAGGATTCAGTAATTAAAACTGTGTACTTAATGGGATTAAATTTTCCACTAAATTCAGGTGATAAGAAGCAAACACCCTGGAATATCCATGTATTTAAGATACATGGATAGAAGTTCCTGTGATTTGGCAGGTAACACTCTAATCTTACCTATGCAAACAAGCTCAGCTTGAGGCTAGTGTGTTATGTTTACATGAGACTGGTTTAAATACACTAATGACTATTAGATTTAATGCTTGAACTGAGGGCATGGTCAGTGTGAGCCCCACGTTCAAAGATGAATTGTATTGGGCTCAACCCTCGTGGATGATTTACGCCATGGAAACAAATGCAGTATTGAGGCTTGCCTTGCCTTTTCTTCAGTCAACCTCTAGCTAAGGTGCCTGGATTTCTTCTTTTCCTTGGGTATGGAGTTACTTGCCTTGTAGAAGCTGCAGCAGCATTTCTAAGGTGAAGTCCTGGCCTGAAATCAGTGAAGATGTTCACTCTTGCCCTAGAACAGTTGAATTTAAAATGCAGCACTGGTTAAGGAAACTGCAAATGTATTGAACTTGTCTGCTACTTCCCGTGCTTCACACAAACAGGTTTTTCAGGCTTGTGTCACAAAGGAGCCACTCACTTTGTTTCCTGATGCATCATGCTATTTTGGGGCCAGACCAGAAGGTCTGGGCTCTCAGCTGGGCTTGCTCTGCCAGGGAGTCTGCTTTGTATCAGCTTGGAGCAGTGCTGGGGGGAAGGGGGCTCTTTCCTGCTCCTCGGCTCCAGCTATTGTAACCAACTTGCATCATCAAAAGAAAATGGGCTTGCTGCTGAATGGGTGAGCATGAATCGTCCCAAAACATTGATGGGTGGCAAAAGGACCTCTCTTTGCACATAGAGCAATGTTTCTTCTGGCTCTCATTTAAACTTAAGGCATTTGTCCTCCCCAAAGCTTTGCCCTGTAGTTGAAACTTGTGACACAGCAAGCTGTGCGCTGCTGTCCTGCTTAGTTGAGCCTATTCACTCTCCCAGATACTTCATTTTCAGTGCTCACTGTGTACCCACTTCTGTTTGGCTTCGTCAAAGCACGTGGTCACTTGAAACACACTGTGCAGATGAACTGTTGGCATCTGATTTTGCCTGTGTTTGGGTGCAGATGAAAAATGTTTGCTCTGTGGGAGTGCAAAGATAATTCACCATCAGCATTTCATGTGGGGAGCAGCCACCCCTAGGATACAGCTCCCCTTGGTGCAGATCAAAGTCCTGCTCCAGTGTAAGCATGCTCTTATCATTGCAAGTAACAGGAGAAGCTGAATTGTCTTCCAGGTGAGCTGTCTCCTTCCAATTTTAGCCCCTGTAGGAAGTTCCCAGCAGATGAGGACATGGAGTTTCATCCCTGTGATGTTGATCTGCTTTGAGATACCTTGAAGCACAATCAAAACTAAAACAAAATCTCTCAAATCTATTCACCTGGAACAAACTAAGGGATGCAAGGAGCAAGAGTCTGTAATGCACATGCTCTGAGCTCTCAAAAAGCAATCCCGGGCACCAAGCATCTCCATGTAAACAAGGAATTACTATCCCCAGATCCGTGCTTGAGGAGAAAAGCTCTGGGTGTTTCATGGTTCAAGTGATGCCTTTTCACTTATTTTTGGACAGGAAGGCAAAGATCTGCGTCTAGACCTGGGAGAAGCGCAGCAGAGTTTAGTTATGCACCTGCCCAATGCCCCCAGGGTTGGTGGTTCTGTGTCAGTGTCTCTCTGCCTCCAGCAGCACCTTGTGAGCGCGTGTCCAAGCGTCCTGCTGCAAGGCTGTCGCTGCGTGTTTCAGGGGGCCCTGGTGAAAAGCTGGATTAAAGGGTAGGTGGGGGCAAGTGGGTGGCACTGTGGCCTGTTTAAGGTTTCTTTGCCTGGGTATGCTTAGGCAGGGGTGGAACATGCTGAGGCTCCCTGCAGCAGAAGGGCAGCAGAAGTGCAAAAGTGTGGGGCATCCCTTGAGCCTTGGCTCATCAATGGCTCTCCCAGAGGTGGGCAGTGCCACTTGCACAGCGGCATCAGATTTTCAGCCACTTGGGTTAAAAAGGTGTCACTTTTCTACATCTACATGTACAGTGATCATCTACCTGCAGAAAGGGTCGTGCATGCCCAACACCTATGGAGGAACTGAGTGCAGAAACCTGCTTTACCCAGGAAATGCCTGGGACTGGTGGTAGTGGTGGGTGTGTGGATATGGTGAGGAGCAGGGCTGGAGAGAACAGGAGCTGCTGCCAAGCGAGGAAGGACACTGTGGGTGGCTGCTGGCTTGGGGCAGGAAGGGGGAGGAGGATGGGATGGGGTTGTAAGGTGTGACAGCGGGGAGCTGCTCTGCCAAAGGTCCTTTGTGGCTCCATGGTTTCATGCCTGAAGGGGTGGATGTGCAGCCAGGACATACACTGGGGCACCCATTGCCCTCAGCAGCTACCAGCATTTGGTCAGTGCAAGTTCACCTGGAGGACAGGATGAGCAGGGCTCGGCTTTGTCATGCTGTGCTGATGGTCCCAGCAGGAGCTGAAAGCCTGGGGTAGCAGGCTGGTGCAGTTTGGGTGCCAGAACTGGAAAAAGACCAGCTGGGTAAGAGTTTCAGAGCCTGAAAATGTCTTCAAGCACAACGAGTCAACCCTTGCTAGTGAAACAGCATCAACAGAAACTACTTTGGTGGGGCTAGAGCATGGATAATACACTGATGAGGCTCTGGTACATCCCAGAAGATGTGGGTCATCGCTTCCTGGGGCTAGTGGGAAGTCCTGGGAGATAAAGTGGGTCTCCACATTACAGGAGAGAACACCAGCCTTTATCCCCTGGTCCCACCTTCACTATAATGACTAACAGGGGAAAGAGTGGGCTCAAGGCAAGAAAAGTAATTTTTTTCACTGTTGTTTCAAATCAGGTTTTTTCCTGTCCATGAAGAATGCTTTCCCTCAAACCAAGTTATCAGCTCCGTGAGAACTGTTTTGTGCCTTTTCTACGTTAAAACAAAAAATTGGAGCTCTGTGCTTGGGGTCAGAGACCTGTGTATTGCCCACCAAAAGCAGCAAAGATAGGACAAGAAGAGGTGGAACACAGCAGTGGCTGGGGGCCGAGGAAACAGAGCCTGGAGGGGCGAACCCCTGCCCATCACAACAGGCAGCTGAGGCATAACAAAGTGAAACACACTATTTTGAGAGCCCTGAGGGGTGGAAAGACTGAGCAGGGAGGGAAGCCGCAAAGGAAGCATGCACCGAGCACTTGTTCCCTGCCAGAGCCGTAACCACACAGGGTTACCGTAGCAGCGACCATCAGCTTCATCTGATAAAAATAAGCAAGGAAGTCAAGTGTACAAGAGGGAGAGGATGTCAGAAGCCAAGCATGAAAATGTCACAGCAGCTTTGCTTTCGTTTTCAATGCTTCCTTCTTTATTCAGCTCTCAGCCGGTTCAGGAGCCCAGGTATTTCCTGCCCCATCTGTCCCAGAGCCTGTCCTGCCACTAAGCACCTCTCTCCCAAACAGTCCCCGGCCCAGGTGTGTTTGTGGCTGTGTGCTGGCATGCACAGTGCCCTGCCATACATGTGGGGAGCCACGTGCACGCAGCCTACATCCCTGCTGCTAGCTGCAGGGATGGAGCAGCAGCCAACGCCTCGTTCAGCTGCAGCCAGGCAGCTCCTCACCTCCTCCAGGGTCGCACTGGCTGGTGCCTTTGACTCTGCCCTCCAAAGGTGAGGATCAGTACGAGGGAAAACACGGGGAAAAGAAATCCCAGAGCGGTCACTGCCTCGTAACAGCCTGCTCCTGCTGTTCTCCATGCTGGGAACAGCTCACCTGTGGTGAGGAGATGGCTCAGGTTTGCCGCTTTCTGCAGCTGTGCCAGGGTTGGAAGAAAGGTGGCTGTATTAAAAGGGGTTTGAACTCTTCCCCACGGGTTCTCTGCATTCAGAAGTACGAGCCAGGCAGGTTACAATCAGCTCAACAAATATTTGTCAAGCACAAGCCTTCCTGAGCGGTGTTTGACAACTCCTTTCCGCTGTGGTTGTTGCCAGTGCTGTGGCTGTCAGGTCTGCTGTGGATGCTGCCTGTGGGGTGGGGACCAGCCCCCGGCTGCAAGGAGAGCTGCGGGCACATTCTCCCTGGTTAAAACAGCGCCTCTTTGGTGGTCGGGTGACAACAACCCTCCATCCTACTGGGTGGAGGTGAACTGGCTGAAGTTGGGTGGTCTGGCAGGCTGCAGAGATGGAGCTCCCTACCATGATCCCTCGGGTGGGGAAATTCTTTCCAGAGTGCTGAGAGGGCTCTGTGTGCAGGCATGTCTCTGTGTGTATGTGTGTGTGTGTGTGTGTGTTTGCACATGGGATTTGCCTCTCAGCCCCCTACCTTGCCCTGCTCTGGTGCCCACAGCTTGCTTTACCTGTTGAGTAATTGGCACATTACAACATTGATTCGGTGGGTTCAATCCAGTAATGCTCCAGCTGGTGGGATTTGGGATATCTTCGCAAGAGAGGAAGACGGAGACAGCCTTAGAGCAGGGTCTTGTGCATGAAGTTGCTCTGACAATGGGACTGAGAGGCAGCTTTTCAGGGCCTCCTCAGTTCCCGCCAGGCTCAGCTGATCTGTGATGGCGTATTATCCCCTCCACCTAAGGACAAAGGGACTTTGTAGTGTGCAGTCTCATGATCTCTCTTTATCCATGGGTCCCTCAGCTGAGTGGAAATGGGATTTGGCAAAACCTGCAGTGCTTGAATGTGGGCTCCTGGCTGGGTCTGCTGCGGGTGCCCATGTGTGGCAGAGGGAAGAGCCTGTGGGTGTTTGTACGGGGCAGGCGAGAGCTGTGCTGCATGCTACTGTGCACCCCACTGGTGCTCCCAGGTGGACACCAAAGCTGTCCTAGCCCATTCCAGAGCCTTACTCAGGTGCCTAGAGGTCCTTGCTGCAGTGTGTTTCACAGACCACATCCTGTCCTTGTGCTGCTCTCCAGTATCCTTTCTACTGTTTCTTGGTAGCAGCCCAAGCGATTTCTCCAGGGCCTCCTCTTGCCTCTGCCTCGCGTGATCTGAGCAGCTAAACCTCTGTCACTGTTCCTGACCTCTGTAAAATATGATTGGCCACAGAATGCATGAAGCATAATATTTGACTTAAGTGAGTATTTTGTTCTTTACGGGGACCTGCCATCAGTGACTTTCCATATCTGCCTCTTCCAACAAACTTTAGCCATTTGTCTACAGGGAAGTTTCCTGGTGTGATGCAACAGCAGTCAGTTTTGAGTAAACCTGATCAGAAGAAATCTCTAGAGCCACTGCTGTCAGAAGAGATGGTTTATTTGGCTGAGTTTCACCCAGGAAGCCAGCAAAAGGCTCCCATTTGCAAACCCTGTGATGCCACTTTCCACTCTGGCACTGGACTAGTCATGCTAAGCTGCCTCCGCTGTAATTAGAACTTGGGTGTTTAGTCTGAGATAGTGGTTAGGTCTCCTCCTGTATTCCATGGAAGGAAGTAAACTCCTTGAGAAGGTGAATCATTTTAATTGCCTATCAGGAAAGAATGACTTCTTGGAGCTTCCAGTACTCGAAGGAAGGCTACAAGAAAGATGGAGAGAGACCATTTAAAAGAACATGTAGCGACAAGATAAGGAAGAATGGATTCAAATTGGAAGAGGGTAGGTTTAGATCAGATATTAGGAAGAAATATTTACTGTGAAAGTGGTGAGGCACTGCCACAAGTTGCCCAGAGGAACTGTGAATGCCCTATCCCTGGAAGTCATTAAAGCCAGGTTGGGTAGAGCTCTGAGCACCCTGGTCTAGAAGAAGGTGTCTTTGCCCATGGCAGGGGGGCAAAGATGATCTTTAAGGTCCTTTCCAACTCAAACTTTTCTATGATTCTATGAGTTGGCATGCCCAACTTTCGAGGAGTTGAAGAGAGATGAGCTGAACCTCACCCCTAGTTTCTTTCATGCTTTCATCTTGTTGTGTTTGCCCCTTCACCTGTCAATGTCCCGTTTCTGTAGTGTAAGGAGATCTATGCACCCATGGTCATCCATTCTGTGTGTGCCCAGTGGACTGAAATCCCTGGAAAATTCACATTTCTTAATCGCCATAAAAATAACCCCAAACCAGCAGCGCATCAGTCACATGAAGGGACACAACAGGGTGAAAAAAAAACCCAATGGGGAATGGAAAGAATGAGGAAAACACAGCAAGACTGCAATGAAGACCATGGAGGTAGAAGGAGAGGTGGCAGGGGCAACAAACCCTTGAACTTGATGAGATTCATCCTGCCTGAGCTGAGGAAAACAGTTAGACCAAGAAGATTAAATAGGCTCTCTGTTTTTTGTCTCCAGTCCCTTGTAGGGTCTGATCCTGTTTTCTGCCTTGCTTCCACAGCAAAACCCTCTGGCTGTAGGTGGGCCTTGCGCAGTACCCCTGTATTTCTGAGTGCGTCAGAGAGTAACTGTAACACATGGCAGACAAGCACAGTCTACTCACCAGGAATCACCTCAGTTATTCAGGAAAAGTTGTTATTTCCACTCTAATTTTTCGTACTAAAATGTTGTGGACTTATTTCTTGAACATTTTTCTGTTCCCACGTGTACTATCAGCAGTGGCTCACCTGTGCAGGTTGGCTGGACTAGAGTATTCCCACAGATTTGAAGGGGATGCTGGTCTTTCAGCCTCCTCTGCTGGGGTCTCACAACTGGTCTGTCCCACCAGGGAAGAAAATAGTGGGACCACCAGGGTGCTAGAGGAAACAGTGGCTTCCCCGTCCCTCACAAAGCGCAGGCTCTCTAGTACCCTTTGAAAAGTTTCACAGGCTGAACACCCACCGGCAGTGGAAGGTAGCAGACTGCCATTTGCCCTTCTTCTGGCTGCAGATGCAGCAGCATGTGATGATGTATGAGAAGTAAAACACTGAGCAGGACAGATGAAAGACACTGTAAAAATGTGGTAGGAGAAGCATCACGAGCAAGGAGAGTATTTTCACTTTCCGTCTGCCAGTGTCTGCCTAGGGGTAACTAGAAGGAGAAGTGAGAAAATTATGCCTCTGAAGTTTTATTTCGAGTCTTATCTGCTATTTACAAGGTAAAAACCTAGTCTAGAGCTACTTCAATGATCAAATGCTTAACACAAAGATGTGCGGAAGGGCTTGCAGGTTTAGCACCTGTTTTCCTCACTTGGCTGCCTTGGTCCTATGGACAAAAGCAAGTCTTAGGAAATAACTGCCAAAGCTTTGCCTGTGACCAAAGCACAGTGGAGGACTAGCAGGAGATGGAGTAACTGACAGGAGCTGATAACAAGCTGACTTTGCTAATTACTGTTTTTAAAGTCCAAAGTCATTGGAAAAAATGAGTAAAGTTATATTTCACATACTAACGACAAGAAGAAAGTGCACTGGAATGTCTGAGTCACTGCTCCAAGCACTCTTAATTATACAGAGATATAGTTTTCATACGCAGTGTTACATATTACAAATGTATGGAGAAGCTTGGAGCAGCCTCGTGTCTGTCATTATGCATGTTGTTTACCAGAAGATTTGAGGCTGGGTGAGATGACCCAGTGGGCTGCAGTTGGAGGGTCTTTTTTGTTGGTGTTTTTTTTGTTTGTTGTGTGTCTGTGTGTGTGTGGTTTTTATTGGGGGTTTTGTTTTTTTTGTTGGTTGGTTTGTTTTTGTTTGTGGGGTTTTTGTTTGTTTGTTGGGGGGGTTGGTCTGGTTTCTTTTGGAGGGGGATGTCGGATTTTGGGTTCTTTTGTAGGTGATTTTATTTGTTTTACAGAAATTTGGAGCAAAGTCTGAAACCAGCATACTGAAATAGTAGGTAATGGTTCTCTTGCATATGCAGGAGCATGGCTTACCCACTCAGCTGTGTTGTGCAAGCACACACTCACACACACTGTGCTTTTCACCCTGTGTCTGCACAGTGCCTGGCTCAAATCCTGTTGCTCTAATGCAGGCAACAGGTTGGCTTTGTGTGTGTGTGCCAGCCCCTTGCTGGCAGCCAAAGTGGCACATGGAGACCAACCACTGGTCCAAACTTCACAATGCAAATTGAGGTGATTGCAGAGGTCAGGGCATGCCTGGTCCCTGCTGACAGGTAGCCTTCAGTGAGAGGCAGTGGACCTGTGGAGTTCTGTCTGGAGCAGCCTAGGGGTACATCCACCTTGGCAATAGGATGCTGCTCTGGTGGGTCCTGGACTGTACCTGCCAGCCTTGGGTAGGTGCCTCAGGTGCCCAAGGGCATTGCAAAGGCAGGAGGCATCTATGCACAGCATACTTCCTTGACCATCACGTGGGCTTCCTGGGTAATCCCAGGGCAACAAGGATGCGGGCCCTGCTGTGAGACAAGTTTCCTACGGGCACGTGGACCATGAGCTGGAGAGCCAATACCAGTATGCACTGCGAGGTGTAAAGATGCCCCTTCACCAAGTGACCTCCTGGGATGCTGGTCCCCAGGCTGTGGGCAGAGTTCAACACCAAAGGCAGTGCCAGCCCCGTAACTGGGCACACTGATAGTGCTTTTCCTGGATTACCTTTGCACCCATGTGATCACGATTTCCCAACAAAGCATGCAAGCAATTAAGGAGCTAAGGCCTCATTAAAAAACCAACCACACAACAGGGCTTGTGACAGGTAGTTGGTGTCTCCAGCACAATTACCCAATAAGTAAAGGCTTCGGAAAAATCCAGCATGGAAAGGGTTAGGAGCTCAGTTGCGTAATTCCTTTAATAAGTTGATTTGTCATGAGCCATATCATAAACAGTCAGGAGTGGGGGCAGGAAGACGGGAAGGAGGAGGAGGATGGTGAGGAGGATGGAAGGCTCCTCATAGCCCCCGCAGGCTGAGGAGGCTGTAGGTCGTTAGCTGGTGGTGACTAATGTCGTTATCTATTTTTTCCCCTTTGAAGTGGTAATGTTTCATATGTGGTTTGGCCTCTTTATCCTTTTGTTCAAAACAAGTCTGTTTGCCTTTTCCTTCTGGTCCTCCATTGCTCCCCTACCTTGAGATGGGAGGGATGTGTGGGGCAGCTCCAGGGCGCCCTGAGGGTGTAGATGTACAGCATCAGGGTGGTCAGGGGATGTATCCATGTGGGAAAAAAAGGACAACTAATGAGTTTTGGACACCAGGTTTTTATCATCTGCAGAGGAGGTGGCAGCATCTGCAGCAAGGACCTCAACCCATCTGGCTTCACTGCCACCACTGTTTCCCCAGCCCATGAGCAGACGTGTAAAGAGACAGCACCAGTGCAATGAGGCCCTGTCTTTTTTGTAACGTGAGCTCCCATGAAAATAACAACTGTTGGATGGACTGGCTTTCTGCTGCCCTGGGTTCCCAGGAAACACAGCAGTGGGGATCCCGTGCCTCCCCACTCCCAGGGTAGGGGGCAGCTGACAACCAGAGCCCAGCTAATTGCTGCAGGAAGATGAAAATATAGGCAATTAGCTACTTGTGCTGTGGCCAAGCCCCACTGAACACGTTAGATAAGCTGATGTCCCAAGGTGCTTGGTTTAGTCCCCCTGGGCCTGGCTTTCCACTGCACCAGGGATTCTTTTTTAGCCCATTTATTATATTTTCCATCCTATGCTGGGGCTGGTGCCTGCTTATTAGTGTCACCGTTATCCCAAGAGGGAGAGATGCCCTCTGGGATGTGTAACATCAGGAAGGCTGGAGGTGACTTGTCTGCTTTCCAACCAAGTCCTAGGAGAGCAAAAGGCAGGGGCAGGGCAGCACCATCGGGCAGCAATTGCACATGCTGGGACGTGCCCCGTGAGCGTTGGAGCATCTCAGCCTCTTGTGTTTGCACACATGTGTCTGCACACGTGTGTGTGCGGGTGTTCAGCCAGCTCCCTGTGAGACAAAGGTTTGCCCTGTGCTACACAGTGCTGGCTGGGAGGGTGTGTGAGCACACGTGTGTGTGTGTCTGGTCACCGAGTCTTCTTCCCGCTCCCCAGGGCGCACCAGGCTTGGTTTCTTTCGGGGAAAAACCCTAACCAGGCTGAATGACACAAGAAATGACCAGAAACATAGAGCTGAGACACAGTTAAGCATAAAAAATATAATAGGAGCTTTCTGGTAATGGCAGCCTGAGGTGTTTCATGGTTGCAGGTCAGTGTCACGAGGTGGATAAGGGGAGGGGAGAAGGGGGGCCCTCTCCCAGCTCACGTCTACTTTTTCCCTTTTGGAAAGGCGTTGTTTTTATATTTTACATCCAAACACTTTCCCCCCAGCTGCTACTCCAAGCTCTGAGTGTTTACTCTTCATTTTGAAGGGGTCAAGGAGGGGGATGAACTGAGAGTCTGGATGAAAAGGTGCAAATTCAGCCTCAGCATCACAGACCATACCAAAGGAGCCACAGCTCCTCCTGCTACTGGAGGGATAATTAGTCCCCAGAGGTGGCTGCTGGCTGCTGTTTTGGGGAACCAGTTTACGAGTCAGCAACTAGAGCATTAAGGACCAGCTATTAGAGGCAGCTGAGGGTGCAGAAAGGGAGGAATACCTAATTCGAACAAGAATTTTAAGCTTGGGGCCAGACTGGCTGCACTTGGAGAAGGGAGTGGGGGGGGATCTGATTTTTAAATAAGTGCCGTCCCACCTCTGCCTCGTGCCAGCTGACCTCTGGCTCCCTCTTCCCCCAGTAACAGTCTCCTTACCACGATACAGAAGGGGAAAAAAAAAAAAAAAAGGAATAAAAAGAGAACAGGGAAATTCTTGAGATTCTTTCCAATGGAAAAAATGTCTCCACTTATCACTCAGTGTCAACAGCAGCAGACACCTGTGCTTAAACACCCAACAGCCAGTGGTAAGCCAAAAGGTAATCTAAAGCCTCTGCTTCTACCTCCCCACGGGCACACATGCAGGACAATGGACTCGGACACCTCTCCATCAGCCCAGTGGGGCTGTGGCCAGTGTCTGAAACCGTGTGAAGGCAAACTCAGAGGTGGCAAATCTGGCAGCATCCCGAGGTCAGGAAATGCCTGCAGCCTGGCTGCTGGAGTGAGGCGTTATCATGCGTTCCTTAATGAGGCTGTCACCTACTTAACCCTCCCATTCTCAAGCTCTTGCTTCATCAGATGCAGTGGTAAGCTGTGCCACTATTTTCCCATCAAGCCAGCCTGTGTGGAAACCTCAGGAAGGGCGTTGGTGGACATGGAACAATGTGCTAGGTGAGCACTGGGAAACCTAGCACGCACTTCCCAGTTTGGGGAAGCATGCAGTCTATACTCCTGGGTCAACTGGTGCTCTGTGATTGACAGGGTTATTTGTTCTCAAGGTGCCACGGCCTATCTCCTCATGCTGTCACACCTGAGCCACCTGCTTCCCATCTTCACCTGCTGGGAATGCCAGACCCTTCACGTACTGCTGCTCTTGGGGATTTCTTGGTCAACCCATCAAAGCTCACTCTCACTGCTAACAAGCACGCATAAAACAGACAGGAGGACCTAAACAGACTTTCCCCCATTCACTTCCCACCTTTGTTACCAAGTTCTTGTTCATGAAAAACACCAAAATTTTGTTGGAGAGGACCTCCAAACATTGCAGCAGCCTTGTGTTTTTCAGGTCCTATGCCATAGTAAGCCATGAGTACCTGACGGTCTTCTTCCTGTCCCTCAGTTCTCATGCATTTCCTGTGTGATCTTGAGCAAGCTGCTTATTTGCTACATTACTTGCTTAATTAACACTTAATTTCAGCTTGATTCCTACCTGTGAAGAGCTGAAATAATAATAATAATAGTAATAAAGTAATCAAGGTCATTCATGGAACGTACAGAAATATCCTTCACGTGAGCACACAGAAATGGTCAATGATTAGTAAATATGAAATCGTAGAATGGTTTGGGTTGGGTGGGACCTTTAAAGATCATCTAGTCCAACCCCCTGCAACGAATATACACCAGTAGACATCCCTGTACACATATCCTGCATGTTTCCTTCATTATTTCTGTTGCTGTTCCTTTTCTCTTGGCTTAATTAGTGATAATACTATTGAGATGTTTTCTAAATGGAAAACATTATCTCTCGCAGTCAACAGGATTTAATTTATCCTGTTAGGAAGATGTATCTTGGTTAAAGTCCATGCACCCCACAGCATCTGATCCACCAGAATAGAACAGTGGCTCTCATCTGCCTCCAAAACCAGGTACATCCTGGCTGATGCTTGTTACCTGAAGTACTTGGATTTGACGTGTACTCACTCTCAGCATCTCTTACAGCAACGCAGATGTGCTGTGTGGGATGTCTAAATCTGATGATGGAGTAAAGGAGAGATCCTTTCCCAGTGGAAGTTTAATTGTTTAAACTGTTTAACCCTTTAATCCCATGTTATTTTGCTAATAGAGTTTGAAACAGTGAGAGTTTTACTAGCATTGCTGTATCATTTGGAGAAGTGGGGTTTTTTTCTCATGTTATCCAATGTTTTTCCCCAAATCAAACGACTAAGGAGCGTCCGCTAAGTGCTGCATAATTCAGCATCATTTGGTGCCTGTAATGCTACAATTACTCTTCAAGGCTCATTTGCTTCAAGGTCTTCAGGCTGTAAAGTTATGGGAGTGTGGTTAGTTGATTTTCAGGAATGTCTGCTCTCTAGCAGGGGCTGGAGGAGGAAAGAACCGAAAAGAAATGCATGCAAATTCAATGACATAGCAGGAACTTTAGAGGCATTTCAACACAGCAATACCCACGGGCAAAGAAATTGTAATTGTGCAGGGGAAATGCAGCCTTGCCAACTCCTATGATTTTATCAGGAGTCTAGTAACTCTCAGACTGTCCTTAAAAGCCCAGCTGCTGGAGTCATCTCATTGTCAGGGAGTCTCAGCTTCCTTTTAAATGAAAAAGAGCATTTCCAGTCCTTTCCCCCCCTTCCCCCTCAGAGAAAATCTTTAGAAAGTAAAGTATGCTGAAGATTCAGAAATGGAAGGAAAAAAGAACCTAGGTCATACAAAAAGCAAGCAGAAAAATTAACACAAAGCCATACTTATGCAGTGGGGGGTTTTGTAGTTTCGGAAAAACTCAGTGCCAAAGCCAAACCTATTCCCCAGTTTATCTGGACACCTGATTTGCAGACACTTGTGCTTGTCGTAGCCTTCAGCCTTAGCTTGGAAAAGCCTTTAGAGGCTCCATGGGACAGGAGGAGATGTTGAGGCTCCACACTTGTTATTTTTCTTTCTCCTCTCCTTTATTTTCACTTGTAATTTGCAGCTTCCCAACTCTTGGGGCCCTTGTCAGCCCTAGAAGTGGGTGCAAGGCAGGTGTGAGTCATAAGGAGCGTAGGCTCCAGGGCCAGCCAAATTCTGTATGTTGGCATGATGGAGAGGCAAGGGAAGGAGAAAGGCAGCTGAGCAGCAGGGCAGGAGAGGAGTTTGTCTTGAGCCGGACATCACCTACCTTTCTGGGTTGTTATAAAGACCTGAGGTAGGATGGGTGCCCAAACTGAAAGTGAAAAGACTATCGATCTTTTCTTTTTCAAGTGGTGCACCTTTCCCACCAGAAAATGCCACTGGGCTTTTTTGTTAGAGGCCAAAGCCTTTAGAGCACTTTTCAGTAGTACCATAAGTCTGTCCCCTCATTCCTCAGAGTGGTCACTCGAGCATGGCTGGAGGTAAATATAGTCAGAGATGGGAATACGTAATGTTTTTAGAAGCTTCACTCACTACTGGATCAGCACCCAAAGGTTTCAGCAGTTATTTTGAATGTGTTTGGACTTAGCTGGGCTCCTGGAGGCAAAAAACGAGCTCTGTCACTTCATTTATTCTGGTTTCAGCAGGCCCATGGCAATGCAAGCACAGTGCCAGTTTCCTCCAGCCCTCTGGAATAGCCCTCTGGCTAACAAAGAAGCCTCCCCATGCATGGAACCTGGTGGCTTTAATCTTTTCCTGGCAAGCCGTCACCTATCACAGAAGAGGTACATGTACGGTGCTCTCTCCATAGCCTTGCAGTTGGTTCAAAATACAAATGCCAAACTTCCAGAATGGATTTTGGGTTTTTTGTGTGTGGAAGTATGAAGTGTTGCAGTTCTGCAGGACACTTACGGAGCTGTAGCCATTGCGATGTGAGTAACTGTTCGACATGAAAACCAGGTACTGCAGTCTGAGCCCTTTCCTGCAGTGCCTTTGTGCCAGTGGCTCTGCCAACAGCTTGGCTATGGAGGAAGGACTCCTGCACCCTCAGTGCAGCACTGAGCTCTGATCCCCTTTGCTCTTCATATTTCCATGAAGTCTGTCTCACTGCCTGCATGATTCTGCCAAAGGTTTGTATTCATAAAGTGGCCAAAATGTCTTGCTGAAACCAAGAAGTGAAAATATTTCTGTTTCTGAAAGGTCCCACATTGCTGCTGACAAGGAGTGAACTCTTTCTTTCCATAGACAAAACCCCAAACGTCTGTTTTGGCTCTAATAGATACTAACTTCAACCTAAGGAAAACAGCAACAAATCAGGAAAGCCAAGTTTCCTGCAGAAAGCCCAGTGTTTGTCTGTCCGGTAACTGAGAGCTAATTCCAGGAATAAAACAGCTGCTATCCTTGCACACAGGCAGTTGTCTTGGAATTTAAAGAGGAAATTAAATGGGGAAAGGAAACAACAACAAAAAATTAAAACGTCATGTACAAAACCATGCCAAAGGTATAAAGCAGCAGCAGTTCTCATTCAGTGAAGCAGTCCATGACTGCTCAATAGGTCAGCAAACACTGCAGGTGAAATTCTGGGTCCTCTGAAGCTGACTGTCAAAATGTGGAGGCTGGATTTTTCTCACAGACCAGGCTGTGCATGTCTGCATTTTGTCTAAAATACTTATAGTTTGTTTCATGCTGTTCTTGGGAAATTCTGAGTCTCAATCCATGAGGTAACAGTGACTGAGATGAAACCAGCATCAAGTCAACACAGTCCTGCGAGCACAAACTGAGAGAGACTTCAGAATGTAGGAAAACATGGTCATCAAGACAGTTTCCGCTGATGATTGAGTTGAAAGAGAGTTCTCCCTATGTGAGAACTTGAACAACCCCCATTACTTTATTATCTTGGTGCTTCATCATCGTTATCACATTCATTCTTATGCAGCCCCAGGAGATGCAGGTCTCTCCTAGCACAGGTGATCAGGGAGATTTACTGATGTTCCTTAATCAGGCTGCTCTTGCCTATAAAATGCCTTTGTCTTCAGCTGTGGCTTAGCACTGCTGCAAGGCCTTTTTCTGGTGCACCTCTTTTTTGCCTCTGCCCCTTCCTCTCATCAAGTTCAAAATGGCTTTCTCTGTATTTCTTAGCGATGCCTTTGCAACACTGAAGAGCAACACCCTGAAGTAATCCCCTCTTATGCATCCTGTGCTGCTTCTTCCTGAGGGTTTCTGTGTGCACGGGAGTTATTCCCAGCTTCCCCTTGCCATGTCTGCTTTACCCTCCCATCCTGTATTCCCCTCTCCTCCACAAATTCCCTCTGTGAGACTGTCATTTTCTTCTCTCTGTTGATTCTGCTTTGCTGTTTGTCCCTGCTGATATGTGTGGCCTGGGTAAGGTAAGCTGAAAGGATTTGCTGAAGGGCCCTACTGGCATCCCCTCCCTTTGAGGAGGCTCCTCTCCCTTTGTAGGATGCTCTTCTCCTTGTCCATGCAGAAGGCACTGGGCCTCTTTGAGGCACGACATTAATCTGTGTGTATCAGAAAACATGATGTCTCTGCAGAAGAGATGGCTTTGGACCAGCTGAGAAGCTTAGGTCCCTCAAAAGCCTTTAAAGCTCCTGTCATTGGGTCTTCAAGGACTTTGGAGTAATTTTCCCTCTAGATTGCCAGAGGGAAAAAATTTTCCCCTGTCGTTTTTGCCTTTTCCACTGTCAGAAGACCCCCGGGGAGGGAGAAGCTGGGCTCCCAGCATCTGACTGCCCCTCGCTGTGTTGCTCCCGTGGCAGCAGGTGGGAAATCACCAACATCACTGTGCTGTTTGCTTTGCCTCCCTTCAAAGTGCCACGGCTGGCAGGGAGCTGTGGCTGGGGCATCCTGCTGGGATGCTTTGCTCTCCTTTCCATCTCTCCCCAGCAGCCTCCTGACTGGATGGGAACAATGGGATGACGTGTCTGGAGCCCTGTATGCTAATTCCCCTTTGAGGCTGTCACACCAAACAGGAAGCGCAAACATCCCCAGAATAGTAATCGAGTCCTCGCTCTGCTCCTCTGCAGAGGTGCTCCCAAAGCAATGCTGCCTGCCAGACCCCTCCTCACACGGCTGAGCTGTTCTGCCCCTCACTGTGTTCCCCAGGCCCGGTGCTTTGACTGGACCACGGCCGTTTCCTACCTGGGACTGGCAGGCAGGTGGATTTTTGGACATGCCTTACGCTGGGAAAGTTGGGGCTGACAAGTGATGTTTCCTTTAAGGCTGGCAGGACCCTTGGGAGGCTGAACCAAGAGGTGACCCCGGTTTTAAGGACAGATCACAGAGGGGAGGCTGTGCTGCCCCTGCTCCTGTTACCCCTGCTCTGAGGTAGGCTGCCTGTTGCCAGAATTACAAACATCCCGTTGACCTGCCAATAACTTACCTTCTCAAAACTCATTTTCCCTTTTGCACCAAGCAGTGAGGTGTTAGCACATGAGCTTGCAATTGCTGCTGGGGTTTTGTTCCCTCTGTAACACATTTACTGGGACATCTGTTGAACTCAATAGGCCATTAGGAAGTACCCTGTAAGGGTGTTGATCCCAGTGAGGATGCATACCAGGTGGAGATGTGCCATCCAGATTGCAGGACCTCTACCAAAGCAAAACTTTCATGCCTGTTCCCTTTAAACTGCCGTGAGTGCTCCAAGTAATCCCCTTGCTCTCTTTGCTTGTCCTTCATACTTGGTGTGTTTTCAGTTCCTTGCAAGTGGGCATTTAAATGAGGCTTCAGTCCCTGCAACCTGCTGCTCATTATCTTACAGTCCAGGAGTAATGTGACAGTGCTGGATTTTGGCTGTCAGAAGCTTAATTGGTGCTGAGCACATGCTGGGCAGTGGTGCAGAGACAACACTGCAGGTCAGTGGTGCTGAGCCAGGGCAGAAGTGTGGTGGTGCAGCATGGTGTGTATGACATGTGGTACTGAGGACAGCCAGAGCCAGGAAAATCACCTCTGGGTGAAGTGGGATGCAGTGATGCTTTCCTGGAGGACATAAGCTAACTTCCTAGCTCAGGAACCCATCAAAGTTTCCCTGAAGACTGCTGCACAGCTGGGCTCTGGGCATGTGGATGGACTATGGAGTTGTAGCCATGGCAACCTGGCTACCTGACAGCAAAGCAGGTCTTGCCTCTATCAAACTAGAGTCTCTCCATCATTCTCTATATCGCCTTAGGCATTGCCGGGTTAGGAGAAGAGGTCAGAGAGCTGGGAACTGGCAAACATGTTCCTCTCTTTGTGCCACTGACATGTTTAACATAGTTTTATCTGGTATTTCTTAGAATTAGCCCTGAGCAGCTAAATATAAGTGAAAATGGGGAAATCCAAATGGAGGAAGAATATCAAGTTTGGTAATCCCCAGCCTAACTTCTTGGATGCTTCCAGGCAGCCCTTTAAAGATCCATTTCTAGGGGCTTTTGCTGACAATGGGGACTTCCTGACCTGAGTTGGTTACAGCAGATATAACTTTGCTTCACTTCTCTGACCGTCCGCTGTGCTTCTGTCTCATTTCCATTGTTATTCTTTAACCTCAGCCTTGCCACCCCATGACTGCTCTCCAAGAAGTGCAGTTATGATGATAACATGCTGCTTTCACCTGCACAGCTCACTGGTACCTATTGATGAAAACACCCATAAGATATTACTGTACTGCTGGTAGAGGAAGCATGTAAGGCCACACTTCAAATTCGGTGCTGAGTTTTGATCCCCTCATGCCAAGAAAGGTACTGAAGTGCTGGAGTGTACCCAGAGATGGGCAACGGAGCTGGGGAAGGCTCTGAAGCACAGGTCTTATGAGGAGCAGCTGGGGGTGTTCAGCCTGGAGAAAAGGAGGCTCAGGGGAGACTTTACTGCTCTCTACAGCTACCTGAAAGAAGGTTGTAGTGAGCTGTGGGTCAGTCGTTTCTCCCAGGACAGAAGGAAATGGCCTCAAGTTTGCACCAGGAGAGGTCTAGTTTGGCTATTAGGTAAAAATTCTCCACTGAAAGGGTAGCCAAGCACTGGAACAGGCTGCCGAGGGAAGTGGTGAAGTCACCATCCCTGGAGGTATTTATAAGACACGTAGATATGGCAAATGGTTTAGTGGTAGCTTGGCAGTGCTGGATTACTGGTTGGCACTCAGGTCTGTCAGGCTTCCTTTGCATTTGTAGGTAGTCAGGAAGGTCAGCAAGCTTGCAAAGTTTTAAGATGGGATCAAGGCTTCCTGACATTTCCAGTAACCATCTCAGATCGTTATTTTAACTGGAGGAGAAGGGGCTGAACTTGTTACCTGTGTGAGACTGAGGGTGTATCTGGTTTTCAGCAAGCAGCTTGTACGACAGCAACCCTCTGGGAGTTAGGCTGAGATAAAGGAACACACCACTGCATCTTCCCATGACTGTGTCTGAAGTTTCCAAGTTACAACACTACTTATTCTCAGCTTCATGCCCCAGCGCTACTGATAAAGTGTATTTCCAGCTTCTATCAAGCACAATGTTAAACATGACATCTCCTGAAATGCTAAGTGTCTTCTTTCCTGCACCTCAAGGTGATGGGCTAGAAGCAGATACGCTGAGAAGGAAATAAAAAAAAGCACTTGAAGACAAGGAGATGTGTTTTCACACTCTGTTTGCAAGCTGAGATTGGAGGAGAAAAAGAGCAGTGGCTGAGGTTCTGTGTGGCAGCTGGGAACTGCATGGCTCAGGAGGCTGAGTAATGGGCTATGAAAGTCCTTCACCTCTGGGTTCACAGTGTTCATCCAGGCACTAGTCAGTGGTGAGGGAATATTGTTGCTCTGGTAGAGCTGTTCAGTGGTTTCTGTCAAATTAGAGGGACCTGATTCCACTCTAACAGGCCCTCTTTCTGCTGCAGCAAGTGTTTAGGGAACCAAGAGCCATTTTTGGCAAGACTGTTGTTGCCCCATTGGAAATTACCAGGACACGTGGCTCCAATTAAAACAGCTGATACTGGTGCACACTTGTGACTTTGGCAAACAAATGTATTCTTATCTCTTTGGTTGCAGATGAGAAAATGTGTGTGCTCAGGTCAAAAGAACTGAAGAGATGGGCTGGACAGCAAAAAGCAGTAACTGGCTGGGCTGGCAAGTGAATGAGAGCGCATTTACATGGGAAGACCAAACCTTGTTGGTGGTAGTTGGGAGCCTGGAGAATCATCCAAGATTGCAACCAGCTCCCTGACAGTCACTTCCTGGGAAAATGACGGTTTTGCATGTGGATGGAAAACACTTGTTATCAACACCTTATCAACATGTTGCTGTGCTAGACCCCGGAGAAATTTGCACCCAAGATGGAGAACTTTTTAACTGAAGGACAATTCGGCTTCAAGTTCAGGAAGAGAGTAGTATAAACAGCACTTGCTATAAAAAGCAAGTGCAAATCTGGGAGAGCACTGGGGAGGGCCGGGAAGGTGGCATATGCTGTTGGTGACTTTGCAGGCAGCAGCAGTGACAAGGCGCAAACCTTCCCGGGTGAGGCTGCAGTCGGCCGGAGGTGGCAGAAATGCTAAAAGGTTGGTGCAAACTGTGACTGCCTCAGCGGCTCTGGGCAAGGAGTGAAATAATAGTCTTGATCTCAGGATAGGTGTCAGACAGGCCATGCTTGAACACTGGCTTGTTTCAAGTGACATCAGAAAAAAAAATGTTCAAAACAGCCACTGATGGAAAATCTGCAGGAGGGAGCTTTTTAGCCCTCAGAAGATGGGAGAGAGCTAACTATGTGCTTCACTGATGGAACGGGGCTAAACAAACCTTTTGCAGGAAGACTGATGAAAACTTTTAGGAAAGAGGTTCAGGCAGAAGACACGTTAGATCCAGATCTGCATTTTCCCATGCAGATCCTGAGAGACTGCAATGCTTTTCCCTTCCTGTGTGTTTTAGGCACCGTGGCAAAGCGGTGACAAGGTACTTTTAACGTTGCCTCAAAATCTGGTGTCAAGCTGGGTGCGTGATCCTGTTCTAACTAAACTCGCCTGCTTGTAGAGTAGATTACCATGCTACAATATACTGTAAAATTAAACTGGCAGTGCCTTCAGAATGCCCGCACTGGGTGTGAGACAGGCATGGAGAAAACACAGCATTCAGAAACTTGCTGAACTGGGAAGATAAAAGATGGCAAAGCATTAAACCCATGCAAAGCACGTCTGCAGCCAGGGCTCACAGCACCATCAGTGGCGATGGACATCAGGGTGCGTGGGTTAAGGGACACAGGATTGCAGCCAGGCTGAGCAGGGCACCCTGGCAATGCTGTGAGTCCTGGCTGGGGCGCCTGGAACACACAGAGGTGGTGAAGGATGGAAGGAGATGGCTGACCACTGGCTTCCATGAGTGTGTTTGCTGCTGGCACTGCCAATACCCAGCTGTCCTGCACAGCATAAGGCAGGAGGGATGGAATGGGATGGGATGCCCAACCCAGTGTGTGAGTGCAGTTGGCAGTCACATCTCTGATGCTGGGGTTGGGAAAGGGCTGCTGTGAGCTGATGTCATGGGCTGAAATCCTTCTGTCAGGGATCAGGGGAAGGGTTGGGGCCCTTTGGTTTACCTGAACATCTGATGCCAGCTCCCCACAGCTCCTTGGGGCTTTCTGAGCCTATGCACCGCATTATTGCAGTGACCTTTCTCCAATTGCTTTGGGCTCAGTATCTGCACAGTCTACCCCGTCTATATTGAAAATAGGATTACTTTTTCCTTTCTACCTCAAGAGGCAAATTGAAATCCGTAGAGCAGGATTTAAGCCGTTAAGGCATTCCTATTAATTAGTCTCCTGAAAGTAGGAAAGGCAGAGAGTTAAGATGCAAAGCCCCTCATCTCTAGGGTGGGCTGTGCCAGTCTTTGGGTTTGGTTTTTTTCTTCAGTTTGTTCTGTTTCTGAGGTAAGTATGCTCACTAATGTCCCGTGGGGGGAGAGCCGGGATTTGCAAACAAAGCCCTGTGAAAAGGGAGAGCCAGAAATAGAAAGGCTGTGAATATAGAAGCCCCAGGCAGTGTCTTCCTCTGCCTGGAAGAAGCTTTCCTTACTACAAAAGCCACCCTCTGACTGGATCTCTGATGGCCCTGAGCAGTCAGGGAAAAGCAAGGCCATCAGAGAGGCAATTTTTTTTTTTTTTTGAGGCACAGTAAAGACATATTCATAAAAGCAGCAGGAGGAAAGGTGGGGAAGGGAGGAGGAGGAGGGAAACAAAAGGAAGTTACAGCCAGATCTCCTTTTGCCCTCTGAAAACAGTCTTGGCATTAACCCTTTAACAGTGCGTCGAGCATCCTCAAGCCCCGAAAATCTGCTAACTAATCCACTAACTTCTATAAGGTTGAAAATTTTGCACAGGGCCCAACTTGGACTATGTTTTGCTGAAGAAATGCTGTGGTAAGGTGGTAAATCACTGGGAAGAAAGGCTGGGGGAGGTCTGCCTGTTTAAAGCTAGTAAGTTTCACATACCCGTGTTAAGGGTATGGACATGAAGTGCTCTCTGGAGAGTATGACAAGCATTAAAGGGTTTAAAAAGATCACAAGGCAGAAGGAGCTCTGGCCTTTACAAAATGATGCTCAGTGTACTTAAGTGGTTCCCACAGAAGTCAGTATTCTCTGTTAATCTGCAATATTCCTCTGTTAGTCCACATCTCAGGCATTTTTAAAGAAATGTTTTATATTTGGAGGAAGTAATGGAAATTCATAGGAAACATGAAAAAGCTCAAACTGATTTCCAGGAATTTTCCTAATAACTGGTTTTGATTTTGCAGGTAGCAGTAGTCAGTCACCCACAGTCACAGCATGCAGGTGCTTTCTAACATCCCAGTACCCTCTTAATACCCTTAGATAAATTATGTCTTAACATCAGATTTTAAAGGGCTACAACCATGCTTTTAGTGCCTTAGGTGTCCCAACTGGCTTCAGAGGGACTGCCCCACACCCCACACCAGCAGCAGTAATACCTCTGTTCCTGGGAGAAGGATTTGCAGAGACCCACCTTGGAACTGCAAGCTCCAAACACAAGTCTTATTCCTCACAGACCCCTTTCCCAATTCTTATGGCCCTGCTGTATCTGAAGCAGAAGCTGTGCTGGTGTTTTGATTCCTTACATGTACACCAGCAATGCTCTGATGGGGAATATTGTACGTGAGAAGGAGCAGGCATGGGGCAAACAAACAAAGCAGCTCCTGCAGAAGGCTCAGAGTGGAAATGGAGTTCATTTCTTGTGCGCAAGTGTTGCTCCATAGGTTTGCTCCAGTGGTGTTACATTTCTTGTTGATGATTTGCAACAGAGAGTCACTGGGTAAATCAAGACGTGAAATTAAGGACATCTGGAAAGGGTAGGAACACACACCTGTCTGTTGGGGTGCTGTGTAGGTTGTTAACCTGAATTACCTGCTTCTAAAGGATGCCAGAACTGTGTATGACAGCTAAATACAGTTAGGACCTCTCAGGGTGATGGGGTTGTTGGGAAAGGGTTAAGTAGAAACAATGGGATAAACTGGGCGAAGGGAAATGTAAGTTGAATACCAGGAAAACATTTCTTCACACTAAGGTCACTTGGGCTGTGAGAGAGGGAAGTGGCAGCTCACCCAGCTCCCTTCTCCATCCCTTCTCCAGGCACAGGATGGCTGTGGGGTTGGGGATGCAGAGTGAAGAGGGATTAGAATCTACTGAGTTGTAGGCTGCCTAGCATGTGTTTTCTGCCTCTGAGTGCTCATGAGTGGCTGGTGCCCCCTGAGGGTTTTTACTGTGGCCCAGCAGCAGGGATGGGATCTGAAATAAGAAGGAAGGAAAACTAGGGAGGAAGTAAGGAAAGGCAATGGCCTTAAAGGAATTAACTGGAAACCTTTCCCTGAATAGGCAACAATCATTGTCCAGAAATATCTGCAAAGAGGAGTGTGAAAGGGACACCAAGCTGATTAGGGATCCCTGATGGTAAGCTGAGGTTATACTCAGGCTTGGCACTGCAGGGATGCCTACAGCAATTTCGACTGTTACATTTTCCTGCAACCCTTACCCTGGTCAGGTCAGCACATCTGGAGAAAATCATGCCTCTCTGCAGCCTGGTCTTCTGCAGTGGTGGAAGTAAAACATGTTGGTCTAAATGGTAACGAGATAGGCTGCAAGGTGGATGTGCAAAGGTAAGCTGTTGTGTGCAGGTCTGCCTGAGAAGAGAGTAGATCTAGATATAAAATGCATAGAATAAATATGCAATCATGTAAGAGTTATTTTCTTCATTTAGCTTTTGGGGATATTCAGCCCTTTGTGCTTAAGATAGTTTACAATAGATGAGTAACAGGAAATGAGGCTCCAATGAGACACTGGAATATGCCCTTGTTTTTCTGTCTTGCACCTTGCTACAAAAAAGAGCATAACTTTGGAAAACTGGTTTTCCTCTTGTTCCTAAAGTTTATGATGAATGTTTTTGGATCAAGCCTTTCATTGTCCTTGAAGGGTTGACTGAGTGGAGATGTACTTTGTGTTTTGAAGCTTGATTCCACCTTCTGAAAGGCTGCTATCACAGCACAGAACAGAGATGGAACACCAAAATTAGTTCTGCCATAACTCACCTGTGAGTTAGCCAGCTCAGTTTTGTCCCTAGTTTAAGTGGCACCCCAGTTACTAGAAATCCTCTTTAATTCTTCCTAATTTTTAATTGCTAATTCAGATGTCATCTGAACCTGCAACAGAAGAAAACACAAAGACCAACATCCATTACTTGAAGAAATTACTCTGGAGAATTGTTCAAGGTATATTTACACACCTGGACAGTATGAGTGAGGCCACTGAGCTATTACCATTATCAGGAGAACTGTAACCAAGAAACCTCAGAAAACCATCAAGTTATTTCAGTCCTTCTCTGAAGCCTTCAGAAGAGGAGGCCAGATAGGAAAGGGAGATATTGTTATCTGGTTTCCTTCTGGCCTGGGTACAAAACATCTGATGACAGTATTGGAAGGCTACTTTGCTGTATGAAACTGTGTGGTGGAGACTTGGTCTCATCCAACTCCATGGTCTAACTGGCATCCTTAAATTTAGCTTTAGCAATGATGTTGCTTCCTGAAAAGGTATTGGGAAGAATTCAAGCCTCCTCTCTCTCTGCAGAGTCAGGCAGGTGAAGAACTGGTTGGGGTTGTTCCCTTCCAGGACTACCAGTGGCATCATTTCCACACTGTGTGTGGGACGTGGTTGTTCAGTCACTTCCTGGCTTGTCCTTCCCAGTCTCATTGCTGGTGCTGATGGATTCGTGGTCTCAATGCCTGGATGCTCCCAGCTGGTGGTGGGGCAGCTTCTGAGTGACACTGGCTGCTGGCCATGGGTGGTAAGAATGCCTTTTGTCAAAGACCACTCAGCAACATGAAGTGGGTGTCGTTGTCAGGCTAAAATGTGATACTTCCATTTGGATATGCTGGCACTGTTGCGAGATCCCTACAGGGGTATGAACCACAAACAACAAACCCAGTATTAGGAGGGATTGTACCGCCTGAGAAAGCATCAGGGCAAAAGCAGGTTTCCCATTTTCTGCCACTAGTGACAGTGATATGAGCAGCCAGGCACTGGGTAGAGTCTGCCCAACCTGCCAGGCCCTCCTACCTGCCCAGGACTCCCTTGAAAACCAGCTAGGACTGCGAGCAGTGACTGAAAAGAAATTATGCAGGTAATGAACAAGAGAAAATAAAGGTGTTGAGGTACCTGTCATCTTAGCTGGTGGCAGAGTGTGGATAAATGATGGGGGGGTAAAACCATCATGGTAGTTTGGGTTGGCTCTGGCTGAAGCTAGAGAGGAGGTCCTGGGGCAGCCCAGGGAAGTAGGCAGTGTATGGCTGGATGCTGCACTATATGATCATTGCTACGTTTCCTTGCTGGAAACTTTGTTCCTACTTGGAGGCTCTTTCTGCCTCCCTTGGTTTTCCTCTCCATGTTGTAGTAATTCTGCTTGGGTGAGATAGAACTTGTTTTGCTTTTAACAGCAGAGGAAATCCAACAAACACTGTTGAAACTGGGATGCAATATGGTTGTTCTGTAAGGGTGAGTGGGTGGCTGTGAGACGCTTGGGGACTGCCTGGAGATGCTTCAGGGGTGTAAACAGGGATAGAAAGTCCCTATTCAAACAAAACTAAGCGCAGCGATCCAAAACGTGGTTGTAAGATGAGCAAGTCCAGGAAAGCTGTTATGATATCACACAAAGTTTAAAGCTTCGACTTCGTCCTCCTGGAATACTCTTGTAGGGTTTGTAGGGAGAGGGAACCCTAGGAAAGGGGGATGAACCAAAACATCCGACAGGGAGGAAAGTGCTCATGTCCCACTGAGGTCAGCTAACTGGTAGAAATAATCTCCAGTGCACTGTCAACTGGGGAAAGCAACTCGTTGAAGCAGGTTTACTAGAGAGTTTGAGATTTGCAAGGGAATGGAACAATTTTTTTTTTTTCTCTTTCCTTTTTAAATCAAAGCAAAGTTATTCCTTCCTCCTCAAACCACCAGACTGAAGTTCCAGTCCAGCTTGCACCCACAAAACCACACCAACTTCAGTGTGTGAGCTGAATCTAGCCTTTGGCCCTAAACCCTACAGAAGCTGAGACACCTCAGTTCTGGATTTGGCCAGACCATATGAATATGCACTCAGTGCAGCCCTGGAAACTGGGGGAGGAGAAGTTTTTTCTTTGATTTCTGATACCTACTTTCCCACCAAGCTGGTGTGTGAGGAGCTCGGTGCCTGAGCGTGCACTAGTGCGGAGTGAGCACAGACACTCATTTCCAGAGTCAGCTCTGGCTGGAAGCAGCCCTGAATTTTCTACATGGTGTGGTGAAGGAGCCCAGTAAAGTGCAGTGTGCTGGAAGCTGCAGGGCAAAGACAGCCTCCAGGCTCTGCTAGAGGGTGGCTGAGTGAGAAGAGCCATATAGTACTTTGACACCAGCTCTTCTCTTGCCTGCTTGCCCCAGAGCATCCTCTTCATCCTGTGCCACAGGCAGTAGAGAATTAACCAGAGGAGCCAAGTGGCTGTGTCCTCTCTGGAACATTTTCTGCCACCATATAGTTCAAAAAGCTGTGGTCCTTTTTCCACATCCCAGTGTGGTGTTCATCAAGTAAAGCTGAATTCAGACAAAGAACTGTATTCAGGCTCCTGGGAAAGAGGTTTTGGGTGTCACAGTTATAACGGACAAAACTGAGGTTTTGTTGGCCTGGTTTTTTTGCAGAGATGCAGAGCTCATGTGGCCCCTCTCTGACTTGCAGCATGGGCATTTGCTGCTCTCAAGTTCTGGACACACAGCTCCTAGATCCAGGACAAACCCCTGCCCAAAGACCTTCCCATGATAGTTCAAAGCATAAAACTAAAGGAGGGAGGAAAGAAGACTGTTTTCACTCCTGTTCTCTGTTGTTTTCTGGGCCTCTGAAGGATTCTGTGAATCTCTAAGAACAAGGGAGTCCGGACCTTTGGGTGACCAGTGTTGAACATATTCTTCAAGGAAATCCAGAGTTCTTGCACTGCAAAAGGATGAGCTGATAGGTTTTGATGGACTACTAGGTTTGATTGGGAGGTTGGGTTGCACTGAAGTGTCCCCTCTGCCACATATAACCACAGGCACATCACTGAATTTCTGGCGCTTCTTAATGCAGAGACAGAACTCTGACTTCAACAGGATGGGAATTCAGCTAAATAGTTTAGAAATTACAATGATTCCTCATAGGAAGTGACATCTGTCGTTGACCCTGTGGTCTGTACAAGTTAGAGTCTATGACACCAGGCAGCAATGAGAGGTTGGGGACAAAGACAATCGCTTTTTTTTTTCCTTTCCCCTAACACACTTGCAATTGTCTTGACAAATCCAGCATTTGAGTCATTCTGTTCTTTCTGTTCTGTCTTGGTTATCTCTTTGTTTCTAGTGAAATGATTTGATATGCAGAAAGGCCAGCACAGTGTTTCAAGCCTCCCTGCCTCTGCCCGCCTTCCTTCCAGTGTGCTGAGCAGCTCCAGCTATCACAAGCTCCAGTGAAGAGCCCTCCCTAGGCTTTGAATCAGATGCTTTCAGAACAAGCCCCAAGTACTTGGGAATATTTTAAGCAGCACACAGGAGGGGATTTTTTTTTTAGCTCTGCATTGACATTCCTGTGTTATCAACCTCCAGAGCTTGTTGCTTTACTGGGAAGGAGAGCTATGAATGGTCCAGGCATGTGATGTTCCACTCATTTAACCCTATCTCTTATGAGCACACACAAGGCTGCTGTGTCTTGTGAAGAGCTTTTCCGTTGCTATTAGCAGCTTGGTTTTGCTCCTGAAGTTGCTTTTCATTTTATATATATCTCCTGCCAGTTCCCCTCCCCAAAGTACCCATCAGTCTGTAACTGCAGCCACTTCATTTTCTTTGAAATCCCTTTAGCACTGCCTGCTCCTGCAAGCCCTGGGCAGGTTATTCCAGCTTGCTCTGGGGGCACTTAAGCAATGTCCTTCCCCACCTATTCATTCTGGAAAGAGCCTTCCCAGAGGCAATGGCAGTGGTAGGTGTGTGCTTCAGAGGATGCCAGTGAGTGGGGGGTCTGTTGTGGGGAGCAGTTAGTTCCCTGCAGCCCAAAATAATCCCATGTGTACCCTTTTAGCGTGATGGTGAGTAAAATTATACCTGCAATAAGCAGATATAAATATGTAGGTAGATAGCTGTAGGCAATTCCGTCTTTGCAGGCACAGGACCAAGCCTTGCCAAGGGCACTCCAAGGGCCAGACTTTGCCTTGTGCATCAGTTGCAACTCAGTTACCCCAATGGTCACCACTGGGACATGTGGTGATGCTTGGAGAACCTGACCCCCGAAGGAGTCCTCTGGGAAGACTGATGAAGGCAACAGGCCATAAAAAGGGAGATAAAAATAAAAAAAATCCAAACAAAAATAAAAAAAGCCCTTTGGTATTTGTTTAAGAGATAAGATAAGCTGACAGAAATGCAGAAGATAATTGTTTATACACGCACACAGACACATACACCAGGAAGAAAATTCTTTTCCAAAAATAGCTGCTGAGTTTTTATTTATAGTCTTTCCCCCCACCCCCCCTGTTCTTCTGAGATTAAGCAGAGCATTTACATAAGGGGCAAGGAGATCTGATGATGGATAACTGTTTCTTGAGCAGACCAAAGTCCTCATTAGACCTGCCAGCAGGGATAGATGTCTGGGTCCAGGGATAGCACCAGAATTAGCAAGTATCATTTAACTGTCTGATGTCTTCTACTAACAGTAGACAATCTCCTAGAAGTTCAGTGGGATTTTTTTCAAAGCATCTAAATGATGACAGGTCTGATTTATTCAGTTGAAGAAGTTTCATGGGACAGAATAAAAGGCTTAGCTTGTGTCTGAACTACACCTTATTCATTTTGGTTTCTGCTCCCAGCTTTTATCACCTCCCAGCCAACAAGATAAGTGTAATTCTGATACTGGGCTATGCTGCCATCTCGGTCTTACAGAGGGAGGAACCAAGGCAAGCTGACTTCTGCTGTTTAGCCATCTCCCAAAGGCCTCTCTTTAGGCCTCTCTGGATCTTTGTCTAAGACACTGACCAAAGGTCATCCAGAAAGTTTTGAGCAGAGCAGAGGAGTGACAATGCTGCACTACCAGGTCATCTCTGTGTGTTGCTCTGAGACTGGAGCATAGGACTGTTGGGGACTTGCTTCCTTCTAAAGCTGACTTCTGCTAAACTAAAGCAGCTGGGAGCCACGTAGCTGCCTTTCCCTCCCAGTAGCTCACAAGCTCTTGCGCTGCCCTCACTTGCGTGGCAGGACACCCTTCTTCCTCACAATCTGGGTCACAATGCAATTGCTTTGCTAAAAGGACTTTGCAGCTGGCAAAGTCCAGGGGTGCCCCAGATGCCCAGCACAGCTGGTTTCAGAGCTGCAGCAGTCACCTGTGGCTGCCTTGAGGTAATGTTTTCTTCTGCTCCGGCACTGCTGTCACATGTCTTTATGGTGGGAGCGCTTGTGGAGTCCTGAGTGCTGGACTGTGGGCTCAGAGGATGATGAAGACACAGGAGGAAGCAGATTACAAGGGAGAAGCTTTGCTCCTCACAGTGCACATAAAACCTTTGGCAGATGCCACCACCCGGAAAAGGATCACGGGAGAAGGGGCATGGCTGTTTAATGAGCATTAGAAACATGTTCTTCAGCTTTGTGTACGTGTATTTTTAGTCCTGTAGAGTACAGAACCAAACTTTGAACAAAAATAGCTATCCACTTACATAACACCCTTGCTTACAAAACTCCCCCTGCCTAAGCTCTCGGGAGGCTTCTGGAGCAGAGGGCTGTCAGTCACATCGGAGCCGTGACTCAGCGTGTACGCACATCTCAGCAATGCAAAGTCAAGATCGGAGTGTTTACACAGGATGCTCTGCACAAGGCATGTGACGGCAAACGCGAAGTAGCGTTCTGGCTCCACGGTCTCAAGGATGAGGCAGGGTGTTGACCAGGGCAGAGAGACGCAGATGGGGCAGTTTTTTCCCGTTCGCCCACGACTGGGCAAGATGAAGAAAGAAGGAGGGAAAGGTTTTCATTCTAAGGGTTCCTGGTTTTACTTTGTTACTGCTTGAACAGCGGGCAGTCCAGACACTGAGCCCTTGCTCTCTGTTGCCGTGCAGTGGGAGTTGCTGGCCTGGCACAGCCCAGTTTCAGTGTCCCTGCATCCCTGCCACTGCTGTGATTAACTTCTCAGAAGTGAGCTTCCAGCTCAGAAACTCTGGAGCTGGAGAGGTTTGGAGTCACAGTTTACTCCTTGACCCTCTGCTTAGGACAGAGGCATACTCGTGCCACAGGGACAGTTGCCCAGTCACAGCCAGGGCTTCAGTTATTCCGGTGATAAACAGGGGAGTGTAGTGTCAAGGGTGCTCATTCTTTCCATTTGCACTTTGAACGTGCGTGGTTAGAGATTAGTAATGTGTCATCCTGTCTTCATCCTGTTTTCCCTTGGCAGCCATGCTGTAAGTGGATGAGCCTGGGCAAGTAGGTGATACTGGTTTGTTTGCCAAAAGCAACATTACGTTGTGATAGCACACGTTGACTCTAAAGGACCGGTTCTGCTGAATGTGCTTGTTTTCCTGAGACACCAAGGTGGAATGGGTTTCAGTTAAAAATAACTGACCTCCCCATGCTGAGCCCATGCATTTTTCCCTGGGAAGCCATTTTTAACCACAGATGGTCACCAGATGCAGTGGTTATCCAGGAGATCAAAGCTGGAAGCCCAAAAGGAGGATGAATTGAATTCTTCTCTTTTGCTATCAGACCTTTTCAAGTGGAGCATCTTCTTGGTTATCCTCTGGTGTGAAGGGAAACATCTGTTTGGGGGGAATATGTGGGAACCATCGGGTCAAAAGGAGACGTTCAGTGGTGGGTGTATCTGTGCACGCTGAGGAACAAACATTGACTGCTGATGGATTCTGAGAAAGCCAGGGCTGTCCATCGTGTCTCGAAATAGCTCATGTAAACAGGCAGCCTTACACTGCTTCTAGACTCTGCAATGGAGATGTACAGCCCTGAAATATAATTTGTTATGCAATTTATCTAAATAGTTATCCTCCAGGGGCTTTAGGGCCTTAGCAAGAAGAGACAAGATAAAACTAGGGACTAGCTTTCTTTAGTGAGACAAATAGTAAATTGTTTTCTGAATGCCTTGGAGTGATTTTATTGGGAGTCTTATTCGACGTCAGAATACAGTGGTGCATTTATAGAAATGCTATTTTTATCTCAGCTATGTGGAGGGTGCTGCTGAAACATCCATATTGTAAGTGACTGTGAGGGGAGTATCTTCCAGTTCCCTGTCTTTTCAACAGCATCAGCTTTGGATGCTGTTGTAGGTCAGGTCCCTCCAGTCTTTCCCTCAGAGGCACATACACACATCACAGGTAAGGGTGCATGTATGGTCTATGGGCATACATGTTGGGGAGAAAGCACAATGTAGCAGATTGGGCACTAGGCAGATTTGCTTTCTACACTACTTTTACTCAATACATCAGACCAGGTGTACTATTAGACTGAGTACTGTAAAGGTATACTTAGACTCCATGCTCTGATGGCAAAACAAGGGGAGCCCTTCCCTGTGTCCCAAGTGTGCTGTGATGACAGGATCCATAGCTCCTTTGGAGGTGCTGTCAGGGTATCCTTACCGAGGGGGTACAGCAAGGCTGTACTATGATGCATGCAGGTACAATCACGTGCTTCCCATTTGCTTTGGCCTCAGCCAGCCTGACATATTTCACCTTGGCAATTTCTACATCCAGCCAATTTTTTTTAAAATTTTTTTTTATTTAGTGATGTTCAGACATTTCCTAAAATAGAGGGAGTTAAAATTCAGTGGTTTTCCCCAGTTAAAATTCTGGCAAGCTTCTTCTAGAGTAGCTCTACTACTCATACTGCTGGGAATTGTGAAATGTGTTGGGACCTGGTCTGTTTGCCAGCCTAGTATCTCTAGGTTATGCCTACACCTCAAACCTTGGAGGGGAGAGGAGTAATTCACATATGCTCATATGGATTTTGCAGAGAAATTCCCTGAAGATGTTATATGCTTTAAGCAAGTCCAAGCCAGGGACTGAGTAAGATTTTGGCAGCTGGCGGGTTTGTGTCCAAACACCTGAGCTGGAGGCAAGAGGAATTTCTTCCTGTGCTGTTAGTGCTCACCCTGTTAATACACAGACAAAGATCAAACAAAAATCCCTGAGAATATTAATAGACCTGTCTTCAGAGCAGAGTCTGAGTACGGTTTGATAAGAAGGCAAATGGAAGGGTGTAACATGAAATCCGGAATTCTCATTCAGTGAGTGATCGCGACCCAGAATAGGAACTGAATGTGGGAGGGGGAAATAGTCTGCAGTCATGTAGTTCATAATTATGTGGTACTACCTACACAGTGAGCTGAGGAGTTAATACCTCCAAAGAGCTCAATCCACTACCCCCTGGTAGTCTGTGTTGGATCTTCACAGATCCTGATTTGTCTAAGTCCCACAGTAGTTGCTTAAATCCATTCTGCAAGCTTCCTTGATACCTCATTGCTGGAGGAAACAAACCCCAAAGACCTTTGGAAACTCCGACAGAGCACCACATTCTGTAGCTTTTCTCTCATGTTGGGTTTTCTGCACAATTCACTCGTGCAGAATCCATGTATCCATGGCCTGGCTACAGTCCAGGATTCAAGGAGGTTTTGCTATTGATTTTTACAGGACCAAGATGTTGCTGGAGGTGTTTCACATCACTGCTGTAGCTGTGCAACCTGACATCTCTGCCTAGACAGGCTGTGGGAATTAAGTGAAGCATTTGCCCCAAAGGCTTTTTCCCCACCCATCCGGCACTCATTGTGTCTGAGAGGACTTTCTGTCCCTGCACAATGGTCTTTCCCTAGGATGTTCAAAGTACTGGAAGATTAGGTTTTCATGCAAAAGCAAGTCACAGGCAGATCTGATCCCTAGCACTTCATTACAAACAGGAGAGCTAGGATGGAAATATAATTGCCTTACCCTTGTTGAGTAATACCTTGAGTGCTTGCACAAGGCGGGCTAGTCAAGGGACCTCTACCATCATAAGTGGCACTTGATGCACAACCAGCACCTTCTTTGTATAAAGCTCCACACAACCGAATGAGCTTTCCCTGAGAGGAAAGGCGGATACGTGCCGAGTCTTGTTTGTACCCGCAATGCCACACACACGTTCCTAACTTTTTATAGAAACAGCCTTGATTCTCTGGGTGTGGGTTGGTTTGGGATTTTTTCATCTGTGGGGATTTGTCCCATGAGTCGGTCCAATCAGGTCCCAAAATTGAGTGATCATGGGAAGCTGTATAGTGAAAATAACTCATGAGAACCAAAAAAGAAAAATGCTCAGGATATCCAGGCTATTAATAAAAGCAAGTGTTGCACAGCCCCATATAAGTTTGCTGCACCAAGGACACAGAAGTAACTACCCAGACTATCTTGGCTCCTTCAGCGAACAGAGCACTTCCAGCTCACACTGAGGTTGCCATATTTTGATGTCCATTCTGTGCAAGAAAAAAATCTGGTGAAAATCTGCCTTAAGGGCATGGCTACAGCACCCTTCCACCGAAACACTGTGAGCACCCCGTGGCACCTCTCCAGTGGAGGCAGAAGGCTCAGCAGTGATTTTGGCATGGCTACACCCGCAGGTGGCTTTGGAGAACCTCAGCCTACAACATGGCTGGGTTTCTTCCACGCTTACCCGTGAACATGCACACTGCTTTAATCCAGTGCCAAGCTTCCTACTTCTTCATAAAGTACTTGCAGCATCGATTTTCAGTCTTTGCACTGTGGGAGCAATAACTAACAGAGCTGTAATGTTTTCCATTGCATATTTAACTCTGTATGCATGTCATGCCGTTGCCAGAGCTTGTATTTTCTGTTCTGTGGCCTGAGAAATGCGTGCACGAGGTACATCTTTAGTGAAGGATGCCATTCGAAGCGACGCCTTCTCCACCACAATTTTAAAGATCAGCGCACAAACAAATTGCTGCACTTCCGACGGAGCGCTTCTATAAATATCGGAAGGGCCTGTTCTACCGTGATCCACATCTTCCAGTCAGATCTCAACCCCCACCCTCTGCTTCCCTCCGTATTGTGCTGATGCCAAATCAGCAAATGTTCAGAGAAACGGGATAGGCCACAGCTGTAAACCAGCGATGGCATCTTGTGCGTTGGGGCTGTTGTTGTTTTTTTTTAGCGTGAAAGGCTGGAGTAGTGCACCACTGAAACTGCATGGGCGAAGATAATAAATGGATCAGACAAATATAGCCGGGCATATGCTGAGTGTGGGTATGGGTTTTTAATTTCCCTTCTTCAAACCAAGATCTATAATAAGATGTTTCCTGGCTTGTGTGTGAATGTTTTAATAGCTTCACTTTTTTTTTTCTTGCTGGATATTTCTGGACATGGCTGTACTAGCCAAGCCCTGCACAGTAGCTACAGTGAATATTGTTTTACATCTCTGAGCTGAGAGTACAGTAGGTGCCATAAACTATTCTTCTAGTCTGCTCTGTCAACGGGTGAGCACATTAATAGCCTTTCTTTGCAAACTGAAGCAGCATTAGAGATGGCAGAGGAGAGAGGTTTTGTTTGCAGGAGAAGAACACACTTCTTAGCTGGATGGTGGCTGCTGGGACAAGGGAGGGTGTGCTTTTATTTTGTCTGTCTCTGAAGCCTTAACAGGTAATGAGCTTGCTCCTTAATCTTCTCCTTTGGTGATCCCAGATCCAGCCCAGTCAGGACCCCAGCTCTTCTCTGGGGCCTAGCAAATCCTGCAGCCATACAGCAAACAGGAGACGCTGCAGGATTAAGAGGCAGGAGGAGCTGGTAAGCAGAAAGTTTCACACAGTGTCACGCACATCTACACCAACAGCAGTTAGAGCCACGGATTTGCACAAAAGCACTCTTCGCGTAAGCTTCGCTGAGTCTGTACTGTGCCTGTCATCCCTTAAGCTGAGCTAATTCAGTTTTATATTCACCATCCCTGTCCCATGTTACAAAGGCAGGATGCCCAGAGAGACGTGCTGTGCAGCAGCGTCTCTCCATCACTGCAAGAGCTGGCACGTCACCCATGAATAAAGTAGGGCTTTGGGGCTGGAGTGAGTCATATGTGCTGACCACTCCTTGTGCTGGACTTTAAAGCACCCGCCAGCTTATTAGAAGCCCAACGAAATGTGTGTACTTGCTTGAAAAGTCATTGTCAGATGTCAGCAGGATGATGAATCTCAGCTTTCACTTAAACAAAATGATCCCATATCCAGCCTTAGCAGCTCCGACCTAGGTGGCTCAGAAGCCCGAAGGCATATCCAAGGTACACTCTCATTTTAACCAACAGGATTTATTTTTAAAGGCAGAGTCATGGCTGGAAGAGGCCTGAATTGCAGCCATCTTCAGACTGGAGACCGTTCCCCTGTCTCAGGGAGGACATGTCTAAGCTTTCTGCATAATATTTGAACTTTATTGTGACATGAGTCAGCATTGTAATGGTGTTATGAGAAAGGCAAACATCGGTCTGGGAAATGTGTTCCACAAGAAAAGATCAAACTAAACCGGACCTAGTGATATTGAAAGAAGAGAAAGCTTGGGGAAGGATGTATATCCAGGGGACAACAAGCCATCTGCATGTTTCTGCTACCATACTAGGACACTTGCAACCCACCTCTGCAGAATCAAGTATGGGAATATCCCTGATCAAAAAGGGAGATGATGCAGCAGCAGTGGAGCTGATCCTTCTCTGACAAAGGCTTCACTGGGGAAATATTTAACTTCTTTTGTATCTCTTCCCCTCATCTCAGGAATAGGAACATAACCACTGTTGTGCCTTATGCATGTTAACAGACCAAGTAATCAGAGGTTATTATTTCAGGGCCATGTCAGTCTCTCCGATAAGCAAGTTCATAGCTCCAAGTGGATGCAGAGTCAAGAGTCAGCATTGGGTTTAGGAAAAACTGAGCATGAATGTGGGCTCTCCCATGGGTGGAGAAGGACACTACCCTGATGGGTTGTGGCTGTTTTCTTCTGCAAGCAATAATGGACATTCCCCCTCGATCTCTGAGGCAGTTAATGGAGGGCAGGGGAGGAAAATAGGACCCAAACAAACTTTTCCATAGGAATACAATTCACTCCTGTGTCTTAGATACCAGCTCCCATCAGGTTTTTGCTGCTTCATCCCCAGTGTGATCCAAGCCCTGATGGGCGCTCTTTGCAGGGTGTGTGCATAGGGCAGTATGTCTGGAATCAACTTTACAAAGGGGGTCTGTCCCTGCCTCCCACCCTGTGTCCAGCCAGGCCATGCTCAGCTGCTGAGACGAGGAGCGTTGGGAGCAACTGCAGGGGCAGCTGCTGCGCTGCTGAGGAGCACACCCCTTCTGCTTGGCTTTGGCTGGACTAACCCACCAGCAGTCCCACAGCCAGGCTGCCATCCCCCAGTTTCTGGGCTCAGCAACCTGTTCATTCAGACCAGCTGCAGACCTGGCCGTACACGCGCATGGCTTGGAAAGTGCTGCTGTTAAAAGGGTAGCTCAGCAGTGGATGCTGAACGGGTAGGTTCTGCCCAGAGGGAAAGGACTTTCTGTGAAAGCTCCCCGGACTGGCTAACATGTACAGTGTTTTACCAAGAGCTCTGCCCTGCACTGCAGATGAAGCTGCAAAGAAGAGGCAAACTCACATTATCCTGCAACACATTAAGGATTTGTCTCTGTTCCTTGGACCTGTTCGATACCAGGGCTACCTGGGCTTGTGTTTAGCCTTTGGGCTCTAAGGTCCCACAGCCACCTGTCAGGAGCATATTCTGCCCGCACTCATCTCATTTATCACAACCTCAGTACTGCATCTGTCCTCATTTATTATCCTATACATACCAGGTGGAAGGGCCAGGGTGTCCCCATGGCAGGAGCAAATCCTGGGCTGCAGGTGCATCCTCATCCTAGTACAAAAGGCTGGAGGCACGTGGCCATAGCAGAGCCTCTGCCAGGGGTACCAGCATGCTCTGCCTGCAGGAAGAGCACACCTCACTGCCTCAGCAGGCACTCGAGAAACAGGCTTTCCCTCACAAAGGTAGTCATGGTGTTTGTGTTCCCTCTCTCCAACAGTTCTCGCTTCCCAGACATTACCCACACATCCACGCATCCCTTCGCAACAGCAAACCAAGGCCCGGGGGGGTCATGAAGGTCTCCCAGGTTACACAGTGACTCGTAGGTGTCTCTGTGTCCATGCAGTCTGTGTTGGGCCCCCGTCTTTTCCTATGGAAGTGGTGCAAACCAGGAGTTAAGATTGCGTGATACTCGTTAAATAATGCAGAGACACCTCTGTTCTGGGAGGGTGCTTAGGAAATTCTTATTGAAATCAACCCACATCTGGTTGCTTTCCTCCTGTGCTGGCTTGTGCCGAGTGATCGCTTCCCATTTTTCTCAATTCCAGCACTGCAGATGTGCATGGACACCTCCCCCCAGCCTGAGACTAAGCCGATGCAATGAGACCATTGTGCCGGAGACAGCCTGCACACATAACATCTTATATAAACAATAATGGGCTTTGTGATTACTTATGTTGCTGCCATGGCATTGTCCCTTCCCGGCACGTCAATCATCATCTTCCCCCAGGGAACATTTCGGTTTCCCAAGAGGTTGTAAAGCTTTGATCTCACGCCATGGAAGTGGGATGTAGCACGTAACTCTCCCTAAGTCCTTCCTACGCTGACACTGAAACTTGCTGGTGATGGTGCAGCGTGGCACAAGGCAGGGTGCACCACACAGTGCCCTGCGTGCCCAAAAGGAGATCTGAGGGGTTTTCCCTGTCCTTGGAGGCAAGTGGGGTTGGTGGCAACATCCTTCTTCTCAAGCTGTGATGGGAGAAGGGGTTAACTCACCCCTGACACCAAGTGCTAAGGTGTTTATTCTGGCAGCCAGTCCAGGCAGTAATACAGCTTTGACAAAGAGATATTAGTTAAAATGGTGCGGTGACCCAAGGAGGTGTAATTAGCTCTGCTGTCACATTGGAAAGGACGTGTTTGTACAGATTATTTCCAATTTCTAGCAACACCTGCTCACTTGCTTTAACCAGGTTTCTCAAATAAGGACTAATTAGCACTTCCTTGGAAGCCCAGCTCTCTCCAGGCAATGGCTTTACCTCTCAATCGGTATTCCTTCTGCAGGAAAGCACATTAATTACTGTATCAGGAAAAGCTGATGGTTGCAGGAAACCATTTTCATGCCTAAAACTAATTCAAGGAGAAGGCAAAGCTCACGAGATCTGGACTTCCTTGCTCGTGCAATGGGTGAGGGCTGCTCAGTGAGTTTCCTTCTCTGCATCCTCAAATGAAAATGCATCTGCATGATTTCTAAGGGCCATGGGTGAGGACTGTGTGCTTCTGCTCCCGCAGAGTTTGAGCCCAGCAGCTCAGGGCTGTGCTCACGCCATCCTAGCAGTGGCACAGAGCTAACCCTGACCACCCTAGTGGCTTGGGACCAAAGGGAGCCCCAGAGGCATCCATGCTGGAGACTTATTCTGAGTGAGCCTGTGTCACGGGGGGTGGACAGGGCTCCCTCTGGTTTTTTTCAGCAAGTGTAGCTATGAGCAAGGCTCTGACCATAGAGAGGTAATAACTACAGTTTGTGATTACTGGTGTTAATCAATGCTGTTGTTTGTAGAGCACCAGTCTACCCAACCCCTTCCTAAAGTAGGGGATTGTGATGAAGTTAATGAAGTTTCCCAGAACCTTGGGAGCAGGTGAGTGTGCCAGGGCACAGGATGGGTGTGACTGACCAGGGCAGTCCTTCCAGCCCAGCCCTTCATACCTCCTACTAACCACCACCTCTGCTGGAACTTTGTAGCAAAGAACCCCTTTTTGAAAACCACTTGCTTTCCTCTCCTGCATGAAGGGATAAAGTGTAGCCATCTAACTTGGCTGTCCCCAGCCCTTGTGTCCTTGTGAGTGGCGGGGATGACCTTCTCATCCCATGATGCATTTCTGGAGGGGTTTTTGTTTCCTTTCAACACCATTATCCAGGGAATGAGTCCTCTTTTAATAGCTACAGTTTGGTGGCTTCTACAGTGCTCTAGGAAAAGAAGTCTTTAGGAAAAGAAGCATTTTTGGGAAGTGATTTGTTATGAACCAACTACCTTGCAGCCTGACATACGTTGCCACAGAGCACAAGGTGAGAGGGCAAGGTCAATCCCATCTTCCCTGGGTTTGAGGCCATGCAACCACACTCACCCCTCATACTCTGAGTCTGTTAGCTTGTTTTCTGGTTAAAACATGCCTTCCACGCAGATATCCAAGCTTGCTTTGACCACCTTCAAAAATGGAGACTCTGCTGTTTCCTTTGGTGCTTGTTTCTGACTCTCAAGCTTGCACTGTCGATGTATTTTTTTACTTAATTTGTTCAGCTTCCACCTACAGCTTTTACTTTTTGTTCTCCCTTTTTCTGACAGAGCCTTTTAGTGCCTGAAGTTATGTGCTCGTGCACTGTAATTGAATCCAGTGTCTCGGTAAGACAGATGGCTCCCCGGATGCCTTTCTATTGGCATCTTCTCCAGCTCTGAAGCTGCTTTTGTGGCCTGGTTCTGCCCCCTTCTCAGTTTTTACCATGTCTTTTTGAAACAATGGGCACCAGGACACAAATAGTGTGTTTTAGCTCCACATTAAAAACTCTTCTGAATGTATATTTTGGTTAATACTTTGTGCTAAAGCATCAGGTGCCATTCATCTGCAATTGTCCTGTATCTTCTTCCCCGCTTTCCTCACATGCCTGTGTCACACTGAACTCTTGAACACTAAAAGGAGAAGAAAAGGCATAATTTCAAAACTCATTTAAGGAAAAAGAAAATTTCTCTACCCAATCTACATGGAAGTCACTGCCACAAAGCAAAAGTGAGGTCAAGCAGGGAAAAATATCCAGAAATAACAAAAGATATCTGCAGGAATAAGCATATTTCACTTATTCTTTTGAGACCTTTCAGAGAGTTTTAAGTTCTTAAATCCTCTGGCAGTCTTAAGTTGTGGGGGCTTCAGAGAGGTTCTTCCTTGGGAAGGTTGTTCAGGAAGGGCTGTGCAATAAAACATCTGCCTGTGCTGATTGCCAGACCAAGGTAGAGCAGGAAGAGGACCAACAGCCTGAGCCAGTGGAGTAGCTCCTACATATCTGTTCTTGTTTTCATGTCGCTTGAAGAGAGATGTGTGACCTCTCAGAGAATAGAAACCCTTATTCCCTATCCAGCCTAGTTTAGTTTCATGCATGATTTAACATGCCTTATAATATTTTATAGACTCAATTCTGTAACTCAACACTAAGCTATTATTTAATGAAATTATCCCCAATAGGGACCTTAGGAGAGCTAATTGTACATAAAAGCTTTGGGAAGGCGGTGGTGGAAAACACCCACAAATGCTTTAAATACTGAATTTTGCTTCTCTTAATAATTATTTATTTATTTTTAGTCTTGATTCTGGTTGCAATTCTGCAGATGCACATCAGCAGTGATATTAAGGAAATCTGGGGCCAGTGCAAATCAGTATCAGAATCAGACCCAGAGAAGTAGCATTTTAATTGTTCTATACCCATTCTGCCAACTGAGACCTTTTGTTAATTGCACTGGTAGATGTATGAAAAACCAGTCTCAGGAGACTTCTAAAGGGGAAGAAGTTCAAGGAAATCCCTTTATTGGTGGGTGCGAGAGTTTAAATACTCTTCCAGGCAGCTCTGCTTGAGGCCTCCCTATGGATCTCAGTCCACATGCACAGCAGTGGCAGGCTGAACCATGGGTTGGGCAGCACTGAGGTAACCCCCTTGGGAGAAAGGAACATCTATTTATTATTTTTTCCTGGTTTTTTTTCCTTGACACAAACTTTGCAAATTAAATATGATCTATTAGGTTTAGAAGATCGCTTGAATGCTTTGCAAAAGTGTTATTCCTTATTTTATTACTATATTATTCTTTATTACTTTATTATGTCCAATATCTCAGCAGAACTGTTTGCTTACAGCAGACCTCAGAGAACTTTGTTGTGTTGACTTGACTCACAAATGTTCACGTGAAGTCACCCATCATGACTTTGTGTTTGGGACAGGGGAATGAAATGGAGCAAGTTTTATGCTGAAGGGCCCTTTTCCTTCAGAAGACAAAGAAACTTGTGGAGCACCTGAGTGCTATTGATGATATGAAGTGCAAGAGGACATAGGAGCTCTGGTTCTTGTCACACAGAGGCTTTTTAGCATGCCAATCGCCATGAATGAGGACAACTTGTGGTACAGCCTGATGAGTAATTATTTTTCCTGCTGAAGCCACTGGAAAAATCTGGTTGATCCAGGATGTCATGTCAGAACCTAATTCCCGTTTCTGCGAACACCCATATGCTCATGTTTAGTGCTTAATAAAAGGTAAGCTCCAGTCAATGGGAAAATGTGCTTAAGAGCTTTATTCACTTTCTTAAGTACTCTGCTGGGTCTGGCCCCGTGCAATGTGTCAAGCACCCATTAGTCTTATCTGTTGTTGTTTTAATACAGACAGTTCCATGGGAATAACCCTCTCAACACAAAGGTGGGGATCTTTTGGAGGGGAAGCCACCTTGTGCATATGCACTAACTAATAATGACATATGTTTGGGTGATGTTCTGGCTTTCTGCTCTGAGAAAATAAAGGGAAGGAAACATGATTGTCTTGGAGCAGGTACAAAGCTTTGAGATGCCTGGCTCGGATGAAGTTGCAGAAAGCGTTTCTCTTTGTATTGCAGGGCCTGGCAGCCCGGTGAGATAATAAAAGATAAAGCAAATTGTATGACAATGGAAAATGCTGAGCTCCCTGAGTAATTAAAGGTTGTGTAAGACAGTCGCATGGCTTGCGAGGATTATTAATGCAATCACGTTTGCGTTATATAAAGGGTAATTAAAATGCAGCCTGCTTACCATTGATTAGACCCTTTGCCTGGTGCTGGTGGCAGAGGCTGCACAGCCAGGCTGCAAAGGCGGCTTGGGAGGCAGCGACTGCCAGCAAAAGGAGAGGCCGCGGGAATGCAGGATGCCCAAGACTGTGGGACCACCGCTGTGCCATCCCCTCCCTGCCACATGGGCAGCAAGGTGCCTTTTCCTCCCACCATACCACAGTCACTAAAGCTTGCTGTAGGAGCTTCCTGGGTGCTGTAGGAGCTTCCTGGGTTCTGTTGAACACGGGGAGCAGTGGGGTTATGAGCAGCTCTCAACAGAAAGCCGAGCTGCCCATGGGTTAAAGATTGGTGCACCTGAAAAAATTTTGCCCAGGTAGCCTAAGGACTCTGGGTGTTGAGGGATGCATAACATGGAGGGAGGTCACTGGCTACAGCCACTGCCCAGCCACCCGCAGCCCTAAGCAGACTGTGTTGCTTTTGCCAGCCCCACTCCATCCGGACACGTGTCCGAGCCCTGTGAGTACCTCATGGTGGTCTCAGAAGCATGGGGTGGCACAGGTCAGGGAAGGGCACCTTTCTGAAGTGATGTGGAGCAGAAACAGGGTGCAGATGCCACCTGGACCCATCAGGATTCTCAAAGCCCAGTTTCACCAGCAATGAGGTGTGAAAGATGGGAGTGGGCCTGGCCCGTGGCTTTCTGGCAGCGTCGCCTCAAAGATGAAGGGCAGCTTCACCCTTACAATGCTGCACATGCTGCACATCAAGAGGGACCTGAAGTGGTTACTTGTGTGGAGGCTGCAGTGAGCATTTGTCACTAATTCCTACAGCAGGGAGAGGCAAGGTGTCTAGACCAAGGAGAAAGGAACGTAAGTTCCCTGACATCAGCTCCTGTAACCCTTGAACACTTGGTCTGCATTTCCTATTGCATAGGGTACCTTTTGGTGTTGAAGAGGGGTTCAAGCAGAGCTGGGGATGCTTGGTATCTGTAGGATGCTCTCCTTATTGGAGCTCTGTGCTGTCTGCTCCTGGTGGGGCATGGCAAAGGAGATGCTTCAAAGGCACACATCCACTGGGATGCTGTAAGCACACCGTGTCTCCATGTTTCTGACTATTTCACTGTGTTCCTGATTATTTCCTTGGGACTGCTGTCCTTGGTGCAAGAGTGCTTCTTGACTGATGGCAACGGCAGTGCCTCCAAGGGAGCTGGAGATAAGAGTACACAGGAGAGTGAGCTGGACCTACTGTTTTCTCCATGGAAACGTGATTGGCACTCAGCTGTTAGGCCCAGTAAATCTAATTATGGCTGTAGACAGAGATGTGTTAAAAAAAAAAAAAAAAAAAAGAAAGCCAAGCTGGTGTAAATGAAAATATAACTGTGTGCGGTAGAATTGTTGGGGGGTCTTTCCTTGTTTTTTACGGTCCCAACTACTTACCAACTACAAATTGTACCCCTTGTGGGATGAGTGTTGAGTGATGTTTCCTGTGGTGTTGCTGCCCTGTGAAGCCATGGTACACTACCCCTGCCCCGAATTAGGGGGCTGGACAGTCAGCCAATGCCAAACACTTAAAGAGTGAAATATTTTTAGAAAGTGACTTTCCAAGCAATGGACCTGAATTAAAAAAAACAAACCTGAACTCCTGGAGATGACAGCCAAGAGCCTTTAGCCTTCCTTCCAGCCACTCCTGCCACAACAGCCCTCCAGTGGCTAATGAGAAATCACTTTTAAATACACATTAAGGTTCATTGCAATTCAGGGAACCCTTTTTAAAGACACTTGAGCTATGCAGAGAAATGTCTTCAGGTGGGGAAGCCTCAAGCTGAGTTTGAAAACCCTGGTTACAGATGGATGTTTGTCCCAAATAGCCACCATGATCTTTCTCCTCGTATTTTTATAATTCCCCATCCCCACAGGTGCTGTGCTCTCTCTTCAGCTGGGGGTGAAAATAATTTCTTAAAGTTTAAAAGCTGCAACTGGAATCTGAACACAACACCTCTCGAAAAAAAAACCCAGGCAAATGAGGAACAAAAGTTCCCCCAACTTCAGCCCTACCCTTGGCACAGTGTTTTAGCCCACTCAGCCTCATCCACACAGCCCTGGGTAGCACTGCTGTCACCTCCTGCTCCCCAGAACACCCCACCAGGCAGGGGAAAAGTCCTTCATGCCACCTTTTCTCATGGGGAGGAAACTGCCTGCAAAGCCACAGACTTCAAAATCATTTTTTTCTGTCCATGGAAGGAATTAGTTACTTTAACTGCACATTGTGGCAGGTACAATTCAGTATCTTTTTAACTGGCATCTTACCTGAGTTTTCTGCATTCCCCCGCGACTAGTTTGAGATCTATTTTACTTGTTTAGTCCTGGGGTAGCAAACCTGTGGATAAACCACGAGACGTGGATGGCTTTTCCAGTGTTACTACTGACCTTGCTTGGCTAGTTTTTAGATGCTTATCCAAAATATGATTTGGTTCCCCATCTGTAAAACAGAGGTTTTTGCTTAATCCCCTTTAAAAACTGCTCCAAGAACTTGGAGTAGAAATCAGCCATCAGGCTACAGGTTGAGTGAGTTCCATTTTTCAAATCCATAGCAGTTTTAATTCTGTGCTTTGAAATATAGGGAAGTACAGAAACGTCCAGATTTTGTGGGTTGGTTTTGGTTTTTTTTTTGGGGGGGGAGAGAACAGAAGGGTGGTGGTTTTTAAAAGCTCTGTAATTTTTGTATTGCGGAAGAGTTAAAAATAAATTCTTCCCACAAGATTTTAGCCTTGCACTGGACCAAATCTTGAAGGAAGCAATATTGTTGTTAATTATAATTGTCAGGCTTCAGCATTTCTCCATTTTGGAAACCAAGGATCAGGATTTAGACATAGGGTCTCATCCCAGCCACACTATACTTTGTCATCTTTACTATTTCCAACTGGAAGCAAAAAAGCCTCTCATCTGAAGGAATACATTTCAGGCTCCTCAAGGAGGAAATACCAACCCTGTGGTGAGAGGCAGCCCCCTCTGCACAGGAGCACACTGGCGCGAGCCAGCCAGGCACGCTCCTGCATGTTGACACGTGGAGAGGAATCAAGTGGCTCTTCCATGTGGACTCTGTCCCCAAAAATCAAGCCCAGCTGACTGCTCTGGAAAAGTCCTCCCACCCATCTTCACAGTGGCGGGCGGGCCAGGATGTCATTCCATGGATTCAGGAAGAGGTGCATTACTGCCTGAATCATCACTGCCCTTTGCACCCTAAGCAGATGGGACTCCATGTCACTTTGCCAGTAGCTGGGGCAACCCACAGCCTGGAGCAGCAGGGTGTTCATTCCTGAGACTGTCCTCCTCTTGCCCTGGTGGTGGGTCCAGGCTGGAAGGAGACACCCTGGGAGACATGGCCAAGGGAAGTTCTCTGGTTACGCAGGTGGCCCCACACAGGTAGTTTTGCTTAATGATATTAAACAGGGAGTGATAATGTTACCTCAGGGATCAAGTGGTGAGCTTTGTACAGCATGACCTGTGGCAGCAGTGGGAGCCTCTCATGCCACGGAGAGGCCTGGGATGTCACAGGGACCCAGCAGGTAGGGAGAAGATTTGCTGGGCAAGGGGGCTGGTTAAAGTCCACCCGGAATGGGTGGACTGCTTACAATAAAACTCACTTATTCCCAGGTGTGTGGCCCCAGTCTTTGAGCCCAAGGGCTTAATTTAATTTTGTAATATTTTGACTATTATTTTGGGACTACCTCCAAAAATGCCAAAACCATTTATCCTCCTCTGTCTCCTCTTGCCCAGAGCCATCATCAACCCAGGGCCATCTCTGAACGTGCAGGAGCCATTCATCGCTCTGCGTCTCCTTTTGCCACAGCCTTCCGCCACTGCTACTGCTGGAAGTGAGCTCCACAGTTAAAAACAGCCAGTTCAGAGGTGGCCGTGTGTCTGCAGCTGTGTGTGTCCGGGGCAGGGGGAACCAAGTATCAAGTAACAAATCAGTGAGGTGGTGTTAGGATCTGCTAGCTGACACGTGGGTGGAAGGGAGACAGACAACGTGCCCAGAAATTTCTGGCTTGGCTCTGGTGACACTGGCAGCTTGTCCTGTGCCCTTCCTGAAAGGCTAGCTCCCGCTGGGGTGGGAGCAGCAGTTGCCTGCTGTCACCTTGCCAGGGCAGCCAGGCTTTGGGTGGTGCATGTTGCACCCAGATATAGAAAGAAGATGATATAACGGGGAAGTTATAGTGTATATATAAGTACATATATATGTATGTGTATATATATATATAAGGGGCTGCTCATCTCCATTGTCAATCCAGAAAATGGCAATTTTAGTCACATTAAACCATTAAATAGGATGCTCCCTTAACTTCTGGGAAGGCAGAAGGAGCGTTTCTGTTGGAAGGGAGTGCTGATGAACTTTTGATGAACCAGTGCTGGAAGCAGACAGTCGCTCCTATTGAATCAGCATCGTGTAAGGCTGGCCTCATTAACCAATGTCACAGAGCCCGCCCGAATCGGAGGTTTCAGGACTCTGCTTTTTCTCTTTTAATTGCATTTTCCAGAGTTCACAGGCCAGAGTAAGTGGGGAAATTTCTGATGGGTCAGAAAAGGCTGTGGTTTGGAAAGAATTTCAGGCATCCTTCATGTGACCTCCTCCTCCTCCTCCTTGCACACAATTGTTGCTTTTAAAAGAAGCGGCGATAATGGGGGACCAGGGGATCTGCCTTGCAGAAATCTTGCCCTCAGCCCTGCTGATTGCAAATCCCTTCTTTAATCTGTGGACAGAGAGAGGCCAGGGGAAATGTTCAAGGGCAGGGGGCTGGCAGTCAGGCACCTCGTGCCCTGCTTTCCTGTGTGTTCCAAAGCCTACAGCAGCCACTAGGCATTTTATGGAAGCAGCCATGGCTCCCGTGCAATCAGTGGAGTTTGGGGTTAATCTGGAGCCAAATCAAGGTTTACAGGGCCCTGAGAGTGGAAGGGACTCACTCCCTTAACAGTGATGGGGGAAAGCCCCCTTCACTCCCTCGCTGACTCAGCTGGCCTGGGCAGCTGGCCTAGTTAATCTTAAATAAGCCAATTAAGGCTGCACGATGGGAATGCCTCTCAGCTGGAGGCTTGATTGAATAAAGGCTGCAAGATTTAGCTAATAGTGCCCCAAATTCCAGCAGAGTGGTTTTTCACTTAGAGAGTCAGTTGTGCCCCCTCGGCTTTTCCTTTGCCATGAGCAGGACTGGATTCAATTCACACAAGCCCACCAGGGAGGAAGTGGCAGCCTCGAGTTGCCTGGGAGCTGGTGTGAGTGGAGCACGGCAGTGAGGGGAGCAGTGCAGGTCTCTTGGCCATGAGGTAAGTCATGATATAGCTCCTCTGCTTCAGATCCCCCACCTGCAAAAACAGCGATGCTCCTGAGAGGCGTAGGGCGCCCCGGGTGTCCTGCAATGAGCGCGGGGTAGTTGTAGCACTGGGTTAAATCACATGTGTGTCTCTGGGGAGGACATGTGACATGTTATCACTATGTTTGGGGGGGGGCAAAGAGCTGGGCTTTTCAGCATCCTCCAGGAAACTGGTGGGTTATTTTCCATGAACTGATAAAAAGGTGAAGGAAGGCATCCTCAGCTCTGACTGACTGCCCCATGGCGTCTAATGTGACTGTGGGAGAAGTTTGACCCAACACCAACAGGCAACTATCATCTCTGTAAAACTCCAAAACAAATTGCTTTTTTCGGGCCCAAGACCTGACACCAGGGCTGGCTGCAGGTCACCTCTACGGGTGGTTCTCAGGCTGCAAAACCCTGCTCTGGTTAAATCTAAGAGGCAAGATGATATATAAGGATCCAAATCCTTACTTAAATGTTGTGCTGCAAAATGGGAGGGTGTTTGCAAGAGGAATGGGGATTTTTTTTCCTCCTCTCTCTTTTTTTATTTTATAATTATTTTAATTTCAAGGGAAAAGCTCCCTTCAAAGAATACCTCCTTGTGAATTTGTAGTCCTCCAACCCAGTATTTTATGATCTTAACAAGAAGCTCATAAAAACAAATGTTCGTAGAGGGGGAGGAAAAGGGAAAAAAAAAGGTATAAAAGAGGCACTCGCAAGTCTCAACTGAAAACATGGAGGGAGGTTTCCTGAGGCAAGAGTTCCCATAGAAGAAGCTGGGCTATCTCAGCAGGAGAGGATGTTTTTATGGGATAGTTTTTACTTGGGCTCTTTTCAGTGCTTGTGGGTCAGAAGGCTTGGCAGTGGTGGTGAGGTGCTCTCAGGGCAGGGACATCTTGTGAAGTGGAGGCAGGAGGGAGACACTGGCAAAAACCTTATCCCAGGTGTGTCCCTCATGCCAGGAATTGCCCAGCTAGGAGAGGGAGTGACTTGCTCGGAGGAGGTGTAGGTCTGGAGGATTCTGTAGTGGTGAGGGGAGGCACATGCAAAGAGTACAGAGATCCACATTTCTGCAGGGATTCAGAAAATGTGTTTAGCTTGTGAACTCTTTCCAGCTCCAGCAGGTCAAAGGCTGAGTGGTGCAAAGGGCCCTCTTCCAGGTGGGCACAGGCTCTCTGCCATCTGCACGTGGCAGAGGTGTCTCTCCTTGGACACAGTGAAGGCTACAAATGGCAAGGCAGTACATACTAAAAAATATGGAAATGCTTAAAACATGGGATCCAGCAGTCTCAATTTCCATGTGAGGGAGAGGGGGTTATTTTTTAGGGTTTGGGGCTTTTTTCCTTATTTTTCCTTTTGCCCTTCACCTTCCCCAAAGACTATGCTGTACTTAGGGAGGGGTTTTCACATGTTCCAGTTCAGCAGCCTCTGAGCACCTTCTCTTTCTGTGCTGCCAGAGAGAAGCAGACTTCACTCTGTAAAAGACTCTTTCTTGGTGGATCTGATCTACTGAGTGCACTTTGGCCACACAGCTGGACTGCTTACAATCCAGGGAACTTGAACACCGAATTTGTGGGTTTCTAGTGTCTAGATAAATCCAGGGGTCCTTCCAGACATGTTAAAGCCAGCAAGGAACATCAGTCCCATCCTCTGCCCTTTAGCCTAGTGTGGCTGTTATTCCTGTGTTTGGTCTATGACATTTCTGTGCTGGATTAGAGTCCTGTTGGTGTATCCATGAAAGCAGATGAACTATGATCATCTGCACCCTTCAGCGTTCTTCCTTCCTTTCTCTGGGTTATTGCCACCCATTCAGTGTCCTTTTCAAATCCCAAACCTCAGCACCCAGTGCAGTCAGTATGGGCTCAGTAAAACCAAGCCCTGCTGTCCATCCTTACCTGATCACCAGCACCTTAGGAGCTCATTTACCCTTTTTGCCATAGGGTTGTAATGTGAGCTTGGATTTACTTCTCTGCTCTTATTGGCTAAGGATAGGTCTAATGTGTGTCTGGGACTTCTGGATGAACAGGCAACTGTCCCTCTGTAGCCAGCAGCAGGCAGAGGTGACCTGCAAGCCATGGCAGCGATGCCTGCCGCTCTCCAGAGCCGCTCTTTTAGATCCTTGAAAGGATGTTGTCCCTAAACGGCCAATACGGACTCACTCCTGACATAACAGTATGTCTTCCTTTTGCTATTTCCTTCTTTATTTTCTTTTGAACTCATAATAAGTTTAAAGATGTGTAAGAGCGGCTCTTTCACAATTTGCGCTTTGGAAATGGGGGAAAGTGTAATACTTCCCCTACACTTGCAGAAATTTGTTTAGTTTTTCCAAAACAAGAAATTTGCCTCCTGGCCAAGGTCCAGAACGGAAAAATTAAGAGTAGTATTTAAGAGTAGTAAACATTTCTGAACATGGTGTGGAGGGAGGGGTTGGTTTTGATTTTTGGGGGGGTTGGGGGTATTTTGTTTGTGGGGTTTTGGTTTTGGGGTTTTTTTGGGTTTTTTTTGGTTTTTTTTTCTAAGTTGTGGACGATGAGAGCCCTTTCCCTCCAACTCCTTATGCTGCTGCAATGGGATGCCACTATTTTGGGAGGTACAAGCTGATGTGACTCTCCTTGGTTTCCCTCACTACCGACTTGTGGGCTGTGACAGAAACCTGTAGGGGATGACGGTCTGTGGAATTCTGTCTGTGCACACACAGGAATAGATAGTTTGGGAGCAGCGGGGAGGTTGGGCAGGGCCATGGCAGATACCATCTGTATGTATACAGAACCGTGAACACCAGTGCTCTCCCCTGCACCACACCCATGTGTCTAGGAAGAAAGAAACATGCTTTTGTAGGCTTTATCTTTTTTCTCATCCATGCATGTCCTCAGAAATATTAATTACTGAGTGTAAACTTTCGGGAAATGGCTGCACGAGTCAATCTGTTTGCTGGTAGACTCATTTCCCCTGCATCCTTCCACCCCTGCATTTTAGAGAGGAAAGGGATTTATTATGAGGCAGCACCGTGGAAAAAACTTCCTTAGAGAAACACGCTGGATAATCTGGGAAAGGCTTGAGTAATGGAGCTTTTTGTGGGCTAATAGAATAAAACTGCTCCACAAAAATATTATCGTTGGGAACATGAGCTGAAAAGGGAATGATTCATGTGAAGTATGGGATGTGCCTGTATTTCATATGAATCAGTGTTTTGAAAATTGGGAGAAGGCTGGGGCAAGATGAGCACCTGAGACCTTCCCTGAAGCATGGAAAAGATAAAACACCTTTATTAAAGACCTTGTCAGGAAGTAGTAGGCAGGGTGAGGTAGACTAGGGAAAACCACAGGATGGAGAGTCCCTAGAGCTAACAAGAAAGCCGTATTAGAAGCCTGCATGATTGCTGATAGAGTTATGATTAAGGGCCAGCAGGCACAATTTCCTGTGATACTCCATGCAAGTAAAAACAAATCTCTTCACCTCTCTGCACCTACGCCACCTCATCCAGGAACATGAGGAAAGAAACTGCTGCCAAAGAGGAGCTTTGTGGGCTATGTCTGCAGCTTACTGGGAACTGCTGCTTCAGAGGAGGCTTAGTGGAACAGACTGGAAAGAGAAGAATATGTGACCTAGTAACCTTTTTCATATCTTTCTTAAGGAGAAATTATTCCTATACGCTATTTAATCTTCCACAGGCAGCCGAACTAGAACTCCTGACTTACAAAGGACTTTTGAAACACACCCCTAGTTTCTTCCCTGATGTTGCCACTGATTGAGGGGATGGATGAGAAGGAGATTTGGCTTTTGGGACATCTTTGCTTTCTTTCTCCCTTGCCAGAGACTTCTTGGTAGTGCTGAGGTTACCTGGTGGTGCATGCAAGCCCTGGGTCCCAAGGGACCAACGGGGCCAAGAGCTGCTATGTTTCCTCTCACTGCACCTTTGCACATATGCCCATATACTGTGGCTGGGCTGTTCCTGCCCCTGACAGTTCTCCCAAGGTACAGTATTGCTGTATTTGGACTGGGACTTTCTGTCACATGCTATATTTAGGCTGTGGATTTGCATTGTTAACTTGTGTGTCTTAATGAGCAGGCGCTTGTTTGTGGCACCAGGCACTCGCCTCTCCTGGGCTGTGGCACTCTCCTGTGGGACTGTCTCTGCGTGGTGTGGTCAAGAATGCTGCAATAAGGGAGAGAAAAATAAACATTCTGGCTAAAACATTCTTGACCTGTAAATATTAGAGAGTCATCCTATGTTAAAAAAAAAAAAAAAGGACAAAAAAAGAGCAAAACCCCATCTCTTTTTGTCAAAGGCAGGTCTTAGACACCACCTATGCCCAAACCCTTTGACAGGTCATAGGTAACTTCTATGGCTGTAAGGCACTTGGAGGTCCCTCTGGTGCCTCACTTCTTGAAGGTGGCACAAATGTCATGCCACCACGGGCTGTCAGGTGCTCAGGAGGGGATCTCTCGCTGCCAGGACTACCCCTTCCCTGCACACTCATGGTTTGTACTGCTCTGCAGGGCCTTTTTCTGAAACAAAATGGTTTGTGTGACAAAATGGAAAAACTGGTCATCAGTGATTCACAGATAGATCCTAAAAATATATGGCTATTGTTCCTTTCCTTATGACCCAGCTGGGATGAGTTGTTTTATAGAGGAAGCAAGAAGATAAACAAATAATTCCAGCATGTGAGGGTGAAGGCTGTGGTCCAGTTTTTTTCAGCTGTCCGGATCTGACTCCTAGATCTTCCTTTGTTATCAAGCTTCCCCTGTCCAGCTCCCTTTCTGAACAGGAGGAACAGGAAAGATGGCTGAGGATGTTCTTGTTGAATGCTGGGCTGGGATACTGCATGTAGGGAGACACTGGGGCCCTTGGGCCACGATGCTTCTCACCATGTCACTGATTCAGCTGTGGGTCATCAGGGCTGGGGAAGTGATGCATTGTGACCCTGGCATATGTGGCATGTTGTGAAGCTGCTGTGGATGAGCAGTTCATTGGTGGGTGTCATTGTTCCGGATATAATCCTTCTGCAGCACCTGGAAGTCCACCAGTGCCTTTAGCAAGGTCTGATGGGTCATTCATGTGAAATTTTCTTGCTGACCCCAACCTGGGCCTACAACTCCCGCTTTCTGTGCTAACTGGGATATTCCTGCCTGGCTCAAACTGAGCCACCTCTTTCTTCCCACCACCTACAGCGTGGCTGTCACCCTGCTCAGCAGTTTGGGTCTGTCACCTCTAGTTTGGTCTTTCTGAGCACAGGGAAGAAGCACAGCACTCATTAAGCTGCAAAAAACCCAACTCAAACCAAAGCATATTGCAGGTGGCATGAATGTCTGGGCACCAGGATATAAATCCTTGCTCTTTTTAGCAGAAGGTTGATCTAAGAGCTCATTTCAGTCTTGGTGGTGCATTTCTTTTGTACCATCTTTGGTTCCACTCAGAGGGGATGCTGGTCCCTCATGTAGTTGCACGTGCCTGCGTTTGTACACGTTTCCTAAATCCCAGTGAATGATTTAGTGCAGAGCCTCCCATGGCCTTGATTTGCCCCCTGACATTATGCAAGACAAGAAAAATGTGGAGTGAGGCGGCAATGCTTCTCAGTAATCAGATCTGCAGCTGGTGTGAATCAACCCAGCTCCTTGGCTTTTTATGGAGCTACACCCTTACACACCAGAGATGGTGGGACCCCTCACATGTGAGGGGTTCCTCTCAAATCTGTCTCAGTGTCAGACCTTGCAAAAGGACCCAGACAGCAATATTTAATTTTGCAAGCACTATGCCCAGCTGCTGCTTTGCTTTTTGTGCAAGCTGGACATCCCCAGCAGGGGAGGAACAGGATGAGCAGGAACAACACATCTGTCTCCAGGCTGACCAAGTGCCACTTTGCTGTATTTCTGCCGGGTGATGGCTGGGAGGCACTGGAATGAATTAGGCTGCCTCAGCAGCTCCAGCCTCAGTTTTTTCTCTCTGACAATTGTTTGCCAGATGGGGATATAAAGTCAATGTGATCACTTTTTCAGGGTGATGGGGACAAAAATCTGTGCAATAACCCCAGACCTGAGACCTCAGACCCTCTGCTCTGGGTACACCTCAGCCTGGAGCTGGAGTTTCGTCAGTGGTTTCCTGATATGTTGCATTGCACCTCTCAGTCAGAGCACCCACAAGTCTTGTGGGCTTGCCCTCCTGGAGCCTCACTCTGCCACTAAAGAATCTGTTCTTGAGCTTGATTTAAGCCAGTCAATTTAGGATGCAGTCTGTCTAGTGGGCTGCCCACATACCCCATTGTGTTTGGACAGGAGCACATAGGAGTTGGGATATTTGCCCTTGGACCTCAAAAAGCCTAGAGAAAACGCAAGTGTATCCTTGCAAAGCATAGCTGTGAGTCTGTAAAGTTTTCATTTCTTTTATGCGAAAAAAAGACCTGTTATTTTGAAATACTTTTAATAACCTGGTTTGCTGCTTCAATAGGCTGGTAGTCTACATGTCAGGTGGGGCTGAGCTGATGAGCTGGGAATTCATTTCTTGTGGTCCCTGTCTGAGGACCTCAATCAACCCTCAAGACCTCCTGCCCTGATCCACCCCTGCCAGGGCTGCAAGCACAACGTGAACCTGAGGAGCAGGTCATGAGATGTGGGAAGGTAGGTGAGAAGCCATCATCCTGATGTGGTGCCTCAGTGTCTCAGGTGGTGTGGACACCTCAGGGAAGTAGGATGATGGGTCTGTGTCCCTCCAGCTTGCAGGGAAGAAAGGTTCCCTTCTATCAAGTTCCATTATGATGGAGTTCAGGTGGAACTGAGACGGAGTTCCCCACCAAAAGGCATGGCAAGCAGCTCCCCTTGTTCAGCATTTGACCTCGGCCTTCCTCCTCTCTCTGGTTATCTGTTCCTTTCACTGAGCACCTGGAAACAGCTGACTAATAAAGATGTGCAGATGGTCATCAACTTCTGCACTATACAGCACGTGGCTAAAAATAGACAAGGTTGCAGGTCCAGGCCCATCTCTTCTGGGAGGGATTTGCAGGGCAGAGTCAAGAAGTGATTTGTCCCCGGTGCCATAGCAACAGATCTCAAAATGTGAGCAGCAGGACAGCAGCAGCATGGTGATGCTCCACTGGTGCGCGGGATGACCTTGGAAAAGCAGGAAGCAGCAAGGTGGACCACTGTTCCCACCAGCTGCTTGCAGGAGTCCCTCCCACAGCCCCCTTCCCCAGCCTGCAGCCATCAGCTCGTGGCTGGCAGGAGAGACTTGTGAAGGATGGACTAAAATAAGGAGAATGTGCCTTGCTGCATTTGCATTTAGGTGGCAAAGTTAATGATAACCTGGGATTTACCAGTAAAGGTGATAGGGGAAAAAATGCAGTGGAGAGTGAGCGATATTTCTGTTTTGTAGCTGTGTCATTGAAAGTGCCTGTACTATTTTCATGAGCTTTTTCTGCTCTGCTTGTTTCTAGCTTAGCACTGTGCTTCCTGTTAGGTGTGGTGCTCCGGGTTCTTGCTGGAGAACAATTTAAGTAGACTGAAGTTTCAGTAGGAGATGGAGCTCACTGAAAGTGTTGTAAATGCTGTCCAAACCAAAGAGGGCAAAGGTCCATGTGCAGCTCCTTGGTGATGATAGGTGTCTTAGCACATTGCAGCTCTGCTGTTTGTCACATTGTCACACGGTCTCTGCGGTGTGACAGGTAAACCTTCAGTGTTTAATGGGAGGGAAAAGGAGATGGGAACTGAACTGAGATAAACGATTCAGGTACTTCTGTAAATATTTTTCTGCAAGTGGTTCAGGTGTAAGAGTTTAATATTGTTCTTCACTCCAAGTGACCCTAAAAAAAATAAGTCAACATTTGCTTGCAGAAAGTTGTTGGGTACATCTTTGTTTTCTGCTCTGTTCTCACCTGCAGGAACAGTTTGAATAACCCGGACATTACTTTTATGTGTAACATAACCTGTCTCAACTTTCAGAGAGTGCTTATGATTTTTTTTTTTTTTTTCAGGAGCTTGAGTCTTTTTCATAATCTCAGTTCCAAATACATTAGATGACCTGGTTTGAATCCGTGGGCCCAGCACCAGGGCAACTCAGGCCTCTTTGAAGCCTCACTGTGGCTACCAAAAATGAGACAACCCAAAGCACCAGACTTACGTATATTGCCTTTCAGTGAGATGCCCACGAGTATTTGATGTCCTCATTTGAGAAAGGGAAGTGGTGTGGAAAAATTGAAATGGAAAGGGGTACAGGCCCAAATGTTTTGGTACAGGAGAGGAACTGAAGCGTAGCCACATATTGCAGAAGTCTCTGTCTCCACCCATGCTTGTGCTCAGCACTGCGTCTCCTCCTAAGCAGAGAGCCGCCTCCTCCATAGAGCACTGGTTGGAAACTGAGTTATGAGGCTGGTGAGCTTGGTTCAGCTGAGTAAAAGGACAAAAACCATTCAGAAAAATATAATCCAGATTTGGGTTTAAATTTTATGTGTACATTTGAGTTTGGGTATGCTGAATTTTCTTTTAGGCAGCCCCCTTTGGCAGTACGGTTGAAGAAAAGTTCCTACTTTATTCTGTCAACCTCTTTTATGGGAAAGTTAGACAAATGTTTACCTTTCACAGCATTGCTTATCAAATGTCTACTGAAGGACAGCCCTGCCTCTGAGGGAGGGACCTCCTCTTTCTCTGAGTGTGCTTTTGGGCAGTCCCAGTTCCCAGTTCAGGACTGAGAAGAAAGCATGGAAGGGGGAGTGTAATAAAAGCAATCAAATATAGTCATGAAGTATAGTCACCATCATTGCTTCTGGGAGTGGACATCCCCTAACTGCCATTCGCAGGCTGGAGTAGATTTAACAAGGTGGAGTTAAATAATGAGCTGCTTGAAATGAGAAGCCTTTGCCTCTGATGTAACAAGTACTGCAAGAAAAAACATTCTGCAAGGATCAGACACGTGCAGGATGCAGGCGGGTCTCCAGCAGCTCTGACCCTTAAGGTGCTGTGAGTTTCTGCATACAGACCTTGAGAAAAAAGCTCATGGAGATCATACTTGTTTGTGCTGGGAAATGCTGGTGTCTCAGGTTATGACCAGAGCCAGCAGCTTGGTCCAGCTTTGCATCTTAGCCTGCATATTTGAGTGACAACAGCATGGCTCAGAGCTGGCAGTACCCTGGAGCAGCTGCACCTCCCTGCACTTTCTCACTCAGGTATTGCAATGCTGGATGGCCTCTAACAAAGTAGAGCTCAATTTCCACAGAACCCAGATTTTTCCATGTGATACCAGCATCTTTCCTTTGATAACAGGGGCATGATGTGATGGGAACCATGTGTGAAGTTGTGCCCAGGGCCCCAGGCAGGGCAGGCAAGGAGCTGTGTTGCCCTAACAGGCACCCACAGGAAGAGTGGTGGAGCAAGCAGAGTGCTTGCAGAAGTTTCCAGGCACCAGCAGCCCACCCTGCCTTCACAGAGATCATTCATCACAGCAGCCACGATGTGTGAGTATTTACCAAGCACAGCTTTGGCTGCTTGTTGAGCCAGTGGCTGCAAGCTGGGTCATGGATTTCTGGTGCTGCTTCCACAAAGGCTCTGTGACCACACACGCTTCATCCATGGGTGCTCCTTACCCAAGGCAGGGCAACTGAGGACAACCTTTTTTCCTCACCCCAAGCTGTGCCTGCACCCCTACACAGTCAGATGGCCATGGGGCTGGTTGATTTCCAGCTCCAAGGCCAGCAGTGGGTCCAGGGTGCTCTTCGCCCATCCCACGGAGATGTGCTCCGCAGGAGGTGCTGCTCTAAAACCACTGCTCTTTGCAAAGCATTGCTGTAGACTTTTCTCCACCACTCTAAAAGCATGAGGCTGTTACCAGGGTGAAAATGTCCACTGTCCAGTTGCTGGGAGCAAGTGCTGCTTTCAGCTGGGTTTTGAGCTGTGGCTGAGACGCAGAGGGAGCACACAGGGCCCCCTCCCCAGTGACTGCAGCACCTGGTGCTGTGCCTGGCATGGGCAGGAGCAAGGCAGCTGTGCTGCTGTTAGAACATCTCATCAGTCTTCAGTTAGGGTGGCTGTGAGACAAGGAAGTGATTAGGAATTGGGAGCGTGAGTGATAAGTCATCTATCAAACATACTTATTAACCTAAATGTGTCAAGGAAGTTTCCACTGAAAAGAGGAAAAAGTATTTATTTTTAATTTGGGATGTTTTAAAAATGGAGAAAGAAACACAAATTTGTTTTTTTGTTTTGTTTTTTTTCTACGTAAGGAACATTGCTTATCAAAGCTTCAGAGAGCACATGCTTATTTGTTCACCTGCCTCCAGGTTGAAAACAGCTAGCAGTTGTTGTGACACAGGTTGTGACCACAGGGAGAGGAGGGTGAAGAGAGTCTAACTTTTCACAGAAACTCTCTTCCCAGGGATCATTAGGGGCTTCCTACCTCTCAACATCTGCTTCTTGCCTTCTCTGCCTACACAGTTGCTTGCAGGCAGATGCACTGGTACTGTCTGTGCCTCACACTGGGAGGATATGAGCCAGCTCAGACTGAAAGCCACTTAGCCACAGTCAGCTTGGTTCCCCTCCAGCTGGCTTGGTGTACCAAAAGAGCACACGTGTCTGTCGGCAAGGACTGCAGATAAAACCTTGTCGCTGTGGCACAGAAGTATAATATGGGACCTATAGTTCTCCTAGGAAAACGCATCCAGCTCTGGAAGTAGCTCTGATAGACAAGCTTTAGTTAATCTTGTGGCCTTGGTAAGGTAAGACCTTGCTGCCCACACTGCTGAAGTTGTCCTCAGCTGCAGCAGACGATGCGGCTGAGCGCGGTCCGTGCCTGTGGCAGCACCGTGATGGCAGTGACTCAGTACACTGATGTTCACCCAAAGCAGGAGGAGGCTGCCTGTATAAGGAGGTCGTGGTGGAGAGGACTGGCTGAGGGGATGGTGCTGGGTCTGTGCACACCTACATTTTTCAAGCTGCACTTCTGCTTGCTGAAGAAATTACTGCATCTGGTGATGATGCTGACCATCATCCTAAGCAGTTTGATCCCTTTAGCTCTAGTCCTGGTGTCTGCACATTGCTGTCTGCAAAGCGATTTGAACCACATCAGTGTAAATAGACAACCTTGTATCTTTGTGGGCAGAAAGTGTTGTGAGACAAGTGGCTTAGGCAGTGCTCCATGAGTAGCTCAGTGGGCAGAGCTGAGGCAGTGAGAGACTCCCACGGGGAGGTTGTGAAGAGCAGGCAGGCTTGCAGTAGCCACTATTTCACTGCAGGTACACAGTCCCTAGCTTGGACCAGACTGTCCCCCGCCATCCCAGTGCTGCAGTACAGATGGCGCCTCCATCCCCAGAACTTCAGGGAAAAACTTTGGAGAGCAGTAGGGAATGTTTCCTTCCTGTGCCCACACTGCTGGTGGCTGCACCTCACCATGACCTGATGAGCCTTGTGCTCCCAGGTACAACTGCCAGTGTGATCTCTTATGAAAGGGCTGTTGGTTCATTTATCATAGCTAATCGATCTCTTCCCTAAGAAAAACTCTAGGATCTTTAAAACAACAGTGCAAAATGGCAGAGCAGACAGCAGTGAACAACCTACCTCCAGGGAGCGTGAACAGAAGTGTGAGACTGTTAATAGGAGAGGTGTGTTATTTTTAAGCATGCTGTGTCTGCTGTATAAAACCAAACAAAATGACATCTCCACATTTTATTTTATTTCTTTTCACCTTAACATATCCTGGATGAGAGTCTCTGTATCAAGGTGTCTCAGTGCATGCGATACTGAAGAAAAACACTGAGTTCTGAGGTCTGGTGTGTTATGTCAGTAATTTCCCACAGCCAAAACCCGCTAAATTAAAAATCTGCATCTGAATGTTCTTAAATTATTTTCTTCTTGGGATCCAAAACTTTAGTTTGGCCATTATAGGGAGGTTTATAACATAGCTCATCTTAAGAGAGGAGGTCATCTCCAAAACTTCGTGGCTGTTCATAGGTGGGGTCTTTATTTCAGGCCAGTCCTTGTTTAAGATCTCTCTGGACAAGACAAGTGTGTAATTTTTTGTCTCTCATGAGAAGAAAAAGCAGTAACTTCCACACTAGCATGAGAAGAAAAAGCGGTAACTTCCACACTAGCATGACTTTATTCTGTATGACACAACTGAAGTAAATCAGCTTTCCACTTCCAGTGGCAATCAGGACCTGCTGCCTCCCACTCAGGAGAGGGGTTGTGTTCCCTCTTTGGAGGTCAGGACTGTGCAGAGGTGACCACTGCCAGGGCTGAACCCTTGCTTCAGAGTCACAAGTCTGTGAGGAGCTAAGCGTCTTTCCAGTCCCGTGCAGCAGTTTACCATGAAAACAAGAAAAGAGAATGAACAAAGTTGCAAATGCTGGAGCCAATTCCTGTTGTACCCCTTGCAAATTCATTCCTTCCCCAAGCCCTGGAAAATAGTGAAGCTCTTCCACTCCCTCTGACAAACTCCAATCACTTTTATAAGAAAATATCAAAACCAAATTAAAATATTTTGGAGTTTCTGAAGTGTTTATTCGCTTCATGTTCCAGCCATAAAAGAAATAAAGGGCTAGAGATCAGAACTGTTTTCACAGTCTTGTCTAAAATAGGAAAAGTAATAATGGCAACCTGATTTTTCGGTTTTAGATAAACTTTGCCTCTAGTTGTGGGTTTATGCCTGGCTACCGTGTTACTTTACAGGTGTTATTTTCTGTCAGTATTAGATGCATTGTTGCTCTTGGTCCTCTGCTGGCCTTTTTGTCCCACCTTGACGAGACCAAGAGAGACCTTCCCCAGGTTTGCAGTGACTGTTGTCAGTGCTGCTAGAGGCTGAGTCCCTCTGGAGCACTCAGCTGCACTCCTGCTGCACAACTCTTGGCTTAGGTCTCTCCTGGGCCACAAGTTATGACCTTGACACATTATTAATAATTTTCTGTGTGTTTCATTTTTTCTTTCTCCCTCCCTTCTTCCCCACCCCCCCTCAAAAAAGCACAACCCAAAAACACTTGAAAAAAAATAAAATCTGTGGGGGTGGGTGTTGTAACCAGACAGGCCAGTGCTTTCACTATGTGATGCTGATGGTATGTGTTGCACGCTCTGGGTTGTCACGTGTGAATATTCAGAAGAGGTTAATGTGGAGGGCTGTGGAGGAGGCACCAAAACCGAGGCCTTCCACACCTGCACTGGCTGCCACCCTGGAAATGCTGGGAAACAGTCCTATCTGCTGTGCTTGCTTTTCCTTCTGGAAGGAAGTACTTTGAGTGAACAAGGTTGCACAGAAAGGTGGTGGATGCCCCATTACTGGAAACATACAGGGCCATTGGACAAGGCTTTGACCAACCTGATCTAGCTGAAAATGTCCCTGCTTATTGCAGGAGGATTGGACTAGAGGACCTTGGAAAGGTCTCTTCCAACCCAAACTATTCTATGAATAGGTGATATGGATGACCACAGACTTAGGGCCTTGGAGAGGGGCAGGGAACTTAGCTATTTATCTGTCAGTGTAGACACACTTATTTACATTTTAAGCCAGAATTATATTGGTGGACTACAAAAAAAAAGGGGGAAAAATCGGATTAGTCTTCTGGATTCAGTGGCTACACTAGAAGAATTCAGCAAAAGGAAAGGAGGAGGAAGTGACTTATTCCTCCTGAAAAGGCAGTGCAGTGAAATATAGTGTGAAGTTCAGCAGTGGTAAATATAGCTAAATCAATTGAGTTTAGTTCATATCCTGAGAGCCATAAATGTACACAGGTGAAATTTTATGAGCTTTTAAAAAGAACTTTATGAGCTTAGAGGGAGAAGCAGTATAATTTGAAACCAGCAATGGAAAAATAATGTAATATGGATTGTGGCATACCTAGAAAAACCTGTTAACTTACCCTATAGAAGGACCATAAAACATAAGCAAGGAGAAGAGACCTAGGGACCTCTTCTATTCTTTTCCAGGACCTCTATCTAATTTTCTTTCGAAACTCTAGTATTCATTAAAATTACTCTCTGGGCGGTCCAAGAGTCTAAAGGACTCATGGGTGAAAGTTCTCAAAAGCAAAAACGTAAAAACAAGAGAAATGTGCAAGTCCTTGGTAGGCTCTGCTTGTTCTCCATCACTGCACCCTCTGCTTTTCCTCCTGGAGATTAGAAATTGCCCTGCTGCACACTTGATAAGAAGCAATGTTCTAAGGTATGTAAAGATGCCTGGTCTTGTCTACTTGGTATAAGAAGAGTGGCCTGTAGCCTCACCTGAGGCATGTGAATACCAAAATATGCTGTCTACAGACACTTTTCTTTTGTGAGTGGCCTTAAGAGCAGAGGACTGATAGCAGCAGAGAAAGGCTCAGGGTTGTGCAGACTTCCTCATGTAACTCTGGCATTTAAGAGACCAGGACAGATGTTCCCCTTACCCCTCCTGGGTTCATGCTGAGCTCTGCTGGAGCTGGAACTCTCAGTGATAGCTAGTTCTCTAAGCTGTGTTTCTGCAGAGGGTATCAGTTCCTTGGGATCACAGGGCAAGCTGAGGAAGTTTTTGGGCAGGGGAGCTCACCTGTGGCTTAGCTCAGTGACAGGCTGATCAGCAGTACTAAAAAACTTCTGTTCAGCCATAGTGAGATAGGGCTGAGAGCCATCCTGATAATAATTTCCAAGCCAACTGATCAATTTTAAGTGTCACCATTTCCACAAGTTTGAATAACCCGGTGTTATGGGCGAGTGGGATGTTATGTGAGTGGGTTGCTTTGATCTGGTGAGGTCTTGCTTGCTCCTGACAGCACTTCCTTAGACCTCTTACTCTTTTGAGTGTGGTAAGACAGACTGTGCCCTAGAGAGCGGCACATCAAAGGAGAAGCCTTTGTGAGCAACCAACCCAGTCTGGTTCGAAATCAGATGTCTAGGAGTGAACCTTCAGCAGACAGCTAGATCTAGAGCAGTAATCAGGGCAAGGGCCTATTGCTGACCTTTTCTCACAGGCAGGAATTTATACTAGTACAGGAGTAGCCATCCAGCACTGCATTTGAGACACAGTCTTCTGAAGCAAAGGCTTTATTCCAAATAAAACATTTCCCCCATGTCAGTAATCAGATCTGGCTTTGATAGAAAAGTCATCAACAGGATCCTCATATGGTGCTAATATCTTAGCTTTTCCTTCTGCAGTTGTGTTTGGTTAAATATATATATATAAGTATTTAAAGCTCCTCTTGTTAATGTACCAAGTATGTGTAGGCAATTAACAGAAGATTGTGTTTGATTACGGCTTACAAGAAAGTCTCCAGAGAAGTTAGTGTTCATTACTCAGTGAGCAGCCCTTTCAGCTATGAATGGTGACCTTGGCAGAAGGTCCTGGAGACCACAGAATTAATTGAGAAAATTTCAATAAAGGCTGGTGCATGGAAAAAAAAATTAATCTATATGACTAGTGCATTGTTGGCTGGTGACGATACATTTGGCAGATACCTATCCCGTTACAAATTCAGATACTGAGTTCATTGCTTTACTGTGCTTTTAGGGTAGATTTGATGACATACTAGAGAAAGACAGCTTTGTAAAATGTTCTTTGTTACATTCTGAAAGATGTTTTGCAGTTCGACAAAGTGTAGGATTGCTTAATTGGAGCCTGTTGTATTTAGCCAGATGCTTTCTTGGAACAGTGTTTTTCCATGGCATCATAGTTACAGAAGTGCTTGTGAGCACATTCACTAGCTCATGTGGCCTAAATGAGTTTTCTTAAAGAAAAAAATAGCCTTATGTGTTGATTCCATTTGCTGTTGTCCCTTCACTCACAGTTTGTTATTTGTGAACACTCCAAAATTCTCTGTGTCTTTTAATTTATTGAGCCTACATAAGGAGGCAGTGGACAAAGGTTAGCATGGATGGAACTTCCTAAGCAGACATGGCTAAACTTGAGGAGGGCTTGGAGCTCCTTAGATTACACTGTGGAAGTAAAAATGGCTAGCACACACAAATAGTTTATTTGTGGTGTCTTTATGCAGTGATCACATCATGTCCCAGCAAATGAAGTGATGTGCATTATCAGGCACTGATTTCCTCTAAAGTGACAGTACACTCACTGAAAATAAAGACTGAAAGGAGCCTTTATGCTCTAACTTTCTCTGAATCAGAATATATTGAAAGGACTGCAGTATTATCTCTCCTTGTGAAGCCATAATTAAGCAGTTACATCACTATTTGTTCAGAGATCCTGGCCTCTGTAATTACAGGACTGTGTCATCTTGAAACATGTGGACCATGACTGTGGGGAACACTGAGCAGCCCTAGAGGAGTTGGGGTTTTAATCAAAGCCCATTGAAGTATTTGGGATTCTTTGTACTGACTTGGATGGATTTTAAGTTGAGCTCTTGAAATCCAGCAAATTTAGGTAAATAGTTGTGAGTAACAAGATGTTTCTCAAAAACTCATTTTGTCATCAACAGGAAAAACGCACTGCAGATGCTCAAGATGCACAATTCAAGCAAAGCAGTTGGTGTTTGTTGGGTTTTCTTGAACAGAGAAAACCTTTTTCTCAAGAATACTGGAACTTTGAGGGTTCTGTCAACTTCAAGCAAATCTCTCCCCACTTCTCCATCTTTCTTCTAACTGAAAATGACTTTTTTGTTACTATTTAAGGTAAAATGAGATATAATGTTAGCACAGTGAAGGAAGATTTACTCCAAAGGGGATTAAAAACTGGAAAATATGGGCTAGACTGGAAGCCAGGATATAACTGGCAAGCCAGCAGCCTGTTCCTATAGTGTGGGCTAAACATTATCCTGTGTGGTTGGGCTTTTATGCTTACTTTTTTTGATGTTCTCCTCAAACAACACCGATGAGCTAGAGAGGAGCCAAAAGATCCTGCCTGAACACCTGCGATCTTCGGATCTGGAAGCAAGCGGGGGTCTTGGTGCCAGCTCTCTGTTGGTGTGATGGATGAGGCCACAGCCGGGTCTGCCTGGTTTGCAGGGGCTTGGGGCCGAGCCTGGCGCTGAACTTTGCCTTTTAGGAAAGGTCAGCTCTTTCCTGCCGTCCCACCACGTGCCAAGTGGTGGGATGAGCCAGGCGACGGGGACAAAGCGTCACACAGCACAATGAAGAGTGTTAATATGAGTAATTATTGCAGTATGTCACTGCACTATTTTAAGGCTGCTCGCTGCATGCCAAAGAGCGCTCTGGGCAGAGTTTTCATTACAAAATCCTGCCAAAACACTTCCTGAGGGGATCGTGATAAATATAGATAGCAGAGAGCCAGTCTGAATCCACTGCAGCGAATAGCAACGGTGCACATGCCTTAGGGTCCTCAAGGCTCATAAAGCAGAAGATACTCGAGTTGGCTGAGGTCCCTGAATAATTCAGCTGACTCCAGTGAGGGATTTTCAGGTAGCCTTTTGATACGGTATATTAGACATGCTCAGGAATAGGCTCCCAGCTCCCCCTATCAGTGCTGTTGGGGTCACCTTTATTTCTGGCCCTTGATTAATCATGATGGGTCCCTGTCAGATGTTCTGGGACAACCACTTCTCTCTTTTGTTACACAGCTTCATTGTTGGCCATCTGTATAACATTGCTCTTTGCATCATGTCATGGCAGGAAAAAAATAAAGAACAAAGGAAAAATGTCTGGCTGTTTTTAAACTCTCCCTTTACAGCGTGACCTTTCCCAATTGCACATGCCTGTGAGCAGCAATGCCTCTAGTTTTGCAGGCAGCTTTTATGTTCTCCTCCCTGTCCCTGGGGTGCCAGAAGCACCTAACCCAGCTGTTATATCTGTAGTGTTGTCTAAGGGCTCCTGAATGACTGTTCACCTCCCAAGGCTGCCAGACCTTGATTTCCTGTTCAGGTAGTGCAAAGCAGCGACTGCATCAAAGCACCTGTGTTGTGGGGGTCTGAGCAGGGTCATCTCACATGGACCTGTTGCTCCAGTAGCCCTGATGCTGATGCAGTAAGGACCTCTTTAAACCAGTGACCCCACGTGGACAGCAAAGACTGTGGTGGCTTTGGCCTCTCTGGGAACAGTGGTAGCATCCCAAAGCAAAATGGTGTACCTCAGGGGATGGCTGTGCATTTCCTAAAAGCTGATTTTCACCACCAGTCCTGCTGGGCAAGACTCAAAGCTGGCAGGCCGGGAGGTGTTTTGTGCCTCAGTGGGTAGTGGAGTTGAGGCACAGAAGTGTCCCCACAGTGATGTGGAATTGAAGACATGATGCAGACTACTTCTGCTTGGAAGCCTGTACTTCCTCCTCTGTCTCTTGGGGGCTGGTGTAACTTGTTTCCACGTGTCATTGTCAGCTGTGGACCGTTGTGGAATCTAATTTTAGGATTTTTGCACATCTTAAGTAGCATTTTGATTTACTTTGAAACTTTCTCACCTCTGTGTCGGATAGACCCCTCCATAGTATGTTCCTCCAAGTCAGACCTTTGTGTCCTCTCCCTATCCTGGCCTCATAAGTTCCTGCAGCTCTTCTCCCAGCAGAAACCAAGGAGCTTGCTTAACAGATGAAGTCATGAGGAGCAGTGGGGAAAGCTGACAAAGGGCCCCATTCCTCCCACAAGCCAAAATCCCTGTCCTTTCAGGGACAGCAAAATGCTCCTTCTGTAATAATTCCCTGCTGTATTTTCCCTTCTCACCTAATTTCCCTTCATGTCCCAGCTCCAGGGCAGACCATGTGGGCTCCTTTCCGCCATTCACCACCTCCCATTCTGGCCAGACGCGTGCATGAAGCTCTCCCTGGAGCAGGCACAGGGAAGGGAAATGTTGCAGTGAGTTAAACTTCCCATAGCTTCCAATGAGTGCATCACGTGTTTCACGTGCTTTTCCAGAAAATACCTCTGTGCTTTGAAACTAATACTGCCATGATGGTTCTAAATGCTTGAGGAGAAATAAAATACCAGTCAGCTCACTGAGCAATGGTGCATAAGCAGCAAATGAACTTTGATGTCTAGATCCCATAGCTCTGTGGGCTGCACAAAGACAGAAACCTTTTTTTTTTGCCTTTAAGGGTAAGGCAATCCTAATTCGTAATTGTCCATACCAGATAAGGGGTGTAGTGTGTTATGTGGTTACTGGTACTTGTTTTTTATTATTCATGACAAGCAACCTGGATCAAAGTTAAAGCCCATTGTCTTATCTCCTGTATAATTACACAGGTGAAACAAACCCAAAATTGTCTTGTTAAAGCATGAGAGATGCTAATTTGCTCATCAGTTTGTTACAGGGCAACACAGACAAGGTATCCAGTAATAAGTCTGAAAATGCAGGAAAGGGTGTTCTAGTAAGGTGATACCTCTTTGTAGCATCTGCACTGCTTTGGTTGTAAAGAATAACAAGTGACTTTGAAACAGGGAAAACGTCTACTCCAGCAGTTTTGCTCCTCACAGAGAACTCCCTGTACCTGCTGGGACAGCTGGATCAGTTGACTGCTACCCACTCTGTTTTAATCATCTGTTTTTGTGAGTGCCCGAGAGCTGAAAAACAGGAATAACAACATGTTTAGAGGTCTGATCCTTTCTCATGACCCACAAGGACTGTTTCCACCACTCATTCCAAAGGGAGAGTTGCAGGTAGTGGAAGTGGAAAAAGTTATGAGGAAAGATAGGTGTGAAGGTTTGATTTGGACATGTTGATCTGAGCTAAAAACAATGATTATTTCCACTTCCCATCCTCATTGTCCCACTCTCATTGTTCCCACCCTCAGCTGACTGACCTGTGGTTGCACGCAAAGATGTGCTTTTGATACTTCTCTGTAATGCGCATAAGACAAGTCATGTGGGAAGGGAAGATCTGGGGTTCCTACTCTTCAGTCGAATCCTCTTCTCTTCTCTTGGCTCCCTTCTCCTCTTTGTGCTTCAAAGGAGCCGTTTAAAAAAATGATGAGTTATTCCTGGCCTCAGAAGTTACCACCTCTTAGCCACAACTATAAAAAGGGAGATCAACTGTGGCAGAGAACACGCACCAAATAAAGTGCTGGCAGGGTAGGTCCTAGAACCTGTTGTAATAGTGTAATTCCTATTTGATTTCCATTTTAGCCCTTGGTTTCACGCAACCAGACTAATGCAGGGGTGGGCCAGGTCTCAGGCACAAAGAAATTATGTTGGTGAGAAACCCTGGCTGTCACCACAGGATGCTGGTGACCTTCAAGACTTGCGTAGCTGCTCGGCCTATGGCCATCTGAGACTGAGAAGAAAAGCTTCTTGAATAGAAAATTCCAATCATTGACCTCACTGGGACAAAATTCATATTTTGTGGGGGAAAAAAAAACAACCCAGCAATAAAGAGCTGCAATTGGGAAGCACAACCTTGAACTGTGACCAAATGGGAATTGGAAAAACCTGGAAGTTATAAATGAACGGCACAGTTTTCCCTTATATAAAATTTAGTGTTGTCCCTAGAGACTGGTGATTTGTCTTTACTTCACAAAGCTTACAGCAGCAGACCTCAGCACCACATTCTTGAACATTTTGATTTGTGAAGCCTACAGATTTCCCAGCAAAACCGCTCCCACAGTGTATCCAAGCTTCTTGCCAGCATACCCACGTCTGTCTTGTGCTGGACCCCTGGAGCCTCCTCCAAGACCCTTGGGGACCTGCAAGCAACAAGGGTGAACAGCTCTGTCCTCCAGCTCTGAAGCAGCATCCCAGGTTTCTTTTGTAACCTGCATAGATCACATAGAACTTTGGATTATACTGGAGAAGATGGTGCTCTGCCTCCATCATCACCTGCCTAGGAAAGTAACATATTGCTTAAGAGCAGCAAGTAGGGAAGCAACAGCTGCTGTCACAGCTCAGCATCCTTAAAACTCCCCAGGGGCAGAAAGCTCCTCCCCGTGCGACTGCAAACTATGATTCAAATGTCTTTTTTTTTTTTTTTTAATTAAAAAATACTGTTCTGAACAGCCTTTGCCACAGTGCAGATTCCCTACAGGCTGAGCAGTTTCTATCCAGCTGAATCGCATGTTCAACAACGAGAACATCCCTCGTCAGTTATTTAAGCAAAGCGCTCCATGTGGGAGCTGACTTGGTGCAGACAAGCCTGGAGCTTGTTTGAGAGATCGGGGTCCTTTTGCCAAGTCCCGGTGACCTCCAGGCAATGACACTGGCTTGGTCACAGCCACTCATTTCTCTGCACCATACTGACACAGGGCCAAGCACAGCACAGGAGAGCTTCCCCAAAGCCCCAGAGCTCATGTTGCTGGCCATGACAACTAGTTTGAAACCCCATGCATGGCCAGTCTAACCAAGACCCTTCTTGTCTGAGAGTGCTGGTGACCGAGAGCTAGGCTGAGCTCCCATGGAAGTCACACGACTTGCTGCAGTTCTTGGCCAGGTGATGTAACTTCTCAGCAATTTGATTTCCTCAACTGTAAAACTTAAGTAAAAACTTCAAGGTGTTGTCTTACAAAGAGCTATAAAAGTTTGGGGAACTTTGACTCCCTCTGTTCCAACACTTCAGTGGGCTATACTGCATTTTAAGGTTTAGTCAATATTTGTATACATACAGGAACATATTAAACACTGTGTATACACTATGAGGCTTTACCTCCATTTTTTTCCTTACTTAAAATTCTTTAGATTTTTTTTTCTTTCCTCCTCTCTTTTCTCTTCTCCTCTCCCATTTTGCATAGTAGTAGGCATAGAGAAGGTATAGGAAGTGCAGAAGAGTAGCAGCAGGGCAGGTGAATAATTTTAGCTCTTCATCTACTGGGGTGATCCTTGTGAAGTTCACGTGCAAGCACCAATTCCCTAAACCTTGGCAAAATTGAGAGTTCAGGTTTCTCTTTGACTCTTAGGGCTGCACAGTTACCTAATGAGGAGACTGATTCAGGAATTATTGCTCTTAGAAACATCCTCTTTGCAATTACCTTTCAAACCAAAGTCTGCAAGTTGTGGGTAACTTATGTCTCTTCCTCATCTCACTACAGAAAATCATAGTCAAGAGTCACACCAATAACCAAACCCCAGATGAACCTACAGCTCCTGCCCTGTTCTGTTTGAAGGTTTCGCTTCTTTTGATCTTTCGGGGACAACAGCCTGGCTACAGTCCACATGTTTTTCTCTACAACAACAGAAACTGGTGAGCACTTTGTTCAGCACAGTGATGGTGAAGGTCATAGTCAAAGCAAATCTGTCTTTGTCCACTGTGGAAGCACCAGCCAGGGGTGAGTTTCCTCAGAGGGGTTGGAGGGAAATGGCTGCACAAAACAGTGTTTGAACCTGGATGACTATGAGAGTCCTGCCGGTGCAGTGTTCAGCTCCATAGGTACCACTGCTTTGTGGAAACTACAAAGGCCATGCTTCTATACAGATGGGTATCTTCCCAGTCATTGGGATACCTTGCTGGCATCCTTTAGAGACTGAGAGAAGGACGCGGCCCCAAACAAATACCTCAACATACACAGCATTCAACAGAGCAGAGATTCTGCCAGGAAGTTTCTCAGTTCCCCAGGTACCAACTTGCATGCCTGAAGCTAAGTGCCTGCACCTGTATTGAAGGACTCTGTAGACAATCAGCAGCCTGTTCATCAGAAGCTCTGAATGCCCATAATTTTGGTTGTCTTCAGTAAGATATAAATGTTCCTAAAGTGAAGCAAAAAAAGACAGAAAAGGAGAATGATGTAATGCACACATCCATAGAATAGTAGAAGATGGGCTGGAAGAGACCTTTAAAGGTCATCAGTTCCAGCCTTCTGCAAAAAGCAGGGACATCTTCAACTAGACCAGGTTCCTCAGAGCTCTGTCCAACCTGTCCTTGAATGTTCCCAGGGATGGGGCATCTGCCACCTCTCTGGGCAATCTGTTCAAATGGTTCATCACTCTCATTGTAAAAATCTTCCTTAAATCTAATCTAAATTGACCTTCTTTTAGTTTAAAACCATTAACCCTCATTTTAGTGAAATAGGCCCTGCTAAAAAGTCTGTCCCCACCTTTCTTGTAAGCCCTCTTTAGGTACTGGACGTTGCTGTAAGTTGTCCACAGAGCTTTCTCTTCTCCAGGCGGAACGACCCCAACTCTCTCAGCCTGTCTTCATAGCAGAGGTGCTCCAACCCTCTGATCACCTTTGTGGCCTCCTCTGGACTCACTCAAATATGTCCATGTCCTTCTTACGTTGTGGGCCCCAGGGCTGGGTGCAGCACTCCTAGTGGGATCTCACCAGAGTGGAGTAGAAGGAGAGAATCACACCTCTTGACCCGCTGGCCACGCTGCTTTGGATGCAGCCCAGGATGCAATTGGTTTTCAAGTCTGGGAGCGCACATTGCTTGTCCATGTCCAATTTTCCATCCATCAGAACCCACAAGTCCTTCTTGACAGGGCTGCTCTCAATGCCTTCATCCCCCATCCTGTACTGATACTGGGGATTGCCCTGACCCAGGTGCAGGACCCTGCTCATCCTACAGGCCATTATACAACCCGAGTGACTCTGCAGCGCTTGCAGTTCAAGTGAGGCCAAAGCTCACTGCCTACAGATGCAAATGGTTGGGATTTTGGTTGAGTATGCTCTCATTGCACCCTGGCAGCCTGCTCCAGCTGCAGACATTCTGGTGGTCAAGGGCTCTGCCTTTCCTTAAGGGATTTTGGTAGAAAAATCTGCAATATTTTTTCTAATCACAGTAGATTTTCCTGGTTTCACTGGTTTTCAGCCTGTTTCACTGCCATTTTGCATAGTCATGTGCATTGGTTTGAGCTTGACATTAGGTGCATTTTTGGATTTCTTTTCTTCAGCTGTGCTTTTCCCTTCCATTGGTAGGTTATCGCATCCCTTCATCCTCTGCCATGAGCTCTGCCTTCTGCAGTCTGGTCCTTGCCTAATCAAGGGAGACAGCTTTCCTGTTGTCACTGTTGAAGCTGCAATAAATAGCATATCCATTTCTCCATTTATCTGCCTTTTGAAATCCAGCCTGCAATGCCAGCAATAATTATTCTGTTTCTATATTTAGAGATCATCAGCACCTCATGAATATCAAATTGTACTGTTATTATCTCTGTACAATATGGGCCAGTCTCCTATCCGTGTAAACATTTATAACAGTTATTATCAGTAGGACTGCTAGAGATCCCAAAATAGACAAGGCTGAACAGGAGTCTGCCATTATTTGTTTACTGGGGAAGGCAGGGTGAGAGGCAGAAGAGTCAGCTGAAGGTCTGATATCACAGAATCCATCTAGCACCAGAGTGGGAATGTTGGTACACAGGGAACTGTACCGGGTGGGACAATTAGGAAATAGTGCGGAGAGTCTGCTGAGCCCAAGCACCACCTTAAATCCTTGGAATTAGGTTGCCATCTGCACAGACATCCTGCCCCACCGGAAAAGTCCTCTGAATACTTCCTCAGGGTATGTTTTCAGTATCTACATTTGTCCAGGAGAAGGTGATGTTTAGAGTTTCAGTCTGACTGGCTTGGTAAATAATACAAACTTAATTTCCAAATTATGGATTCAACTAATTTTTGCTGTCAGTGTTAGCTTGCCAAGGGGAAATGGTTGATGTCTCTTCTTCTGTGCCAAGGAATGGCTGCATCTGAAGGCATTTGGCCCCCCCAGGCAGTGCTTGCTGTTGACTTGAAATAAAACTCTGCTCTGGACTCAGGAAAATGGCAGGATGCACAGACAGGAGGGTGGTAAGAGGCTGACGCTAAATGTTAAGGGCATGGGTGAATGCCAATGGGGTTTAGCACTCTCTTACTTGTTTGTTTGTTTTGTGTTTTGATGGACATGCCACGGTGCATTGGGAAGGACCGATCTACACCTCTGTCAAACAGCTGAAGCTCAGCGGATCTGGTTGTCTCCTAAGAGACCTTTCCCCCCTCCCTGAATCTCCAGCTGAGGAGGCTTCCAGGGAATGGTCACTCCCCATCATCATCTTTCAGAGCTGTCAAGATGCTTCAGCAGCTCAACTCTTGGCATGGTTTTCCAGCCCTTGTGTGCTCTGATGTGGCCCCAGTCATGCATACTGTTTTCCCTGCAGATCCATGCCTCCCCACCACAAGGGCTTTACTACCACCAAGGGCTGCAATGCTTAATTGAATTACCCTTTCCTTTCCCTCACTTTTCCCGAGAATTATTGCTCCTAAGTGTTTACTTTTAGGCTCTATGGCCACCTGGGCATGGCAAGGCAGAGCCACCTCCTGGCAGGACAGTAAGGAAAGCTCCCGATCTGCTGGCCCAGCACTTGCCTCTGCACAAACACTTGCCCACTATCAATGGCATGTCCTCAGACTGAGAGAGTGGGGTTACAGCTCAGTACCCAGCTCTTTCCACCCATAAAGGGTATATCTGTGCTTCCTAACAGTTGTTTTGTATATAAAGTGGAGGTGCTAAAGTGCAGGTAAGAGAAAGTTACTGGCACTTGGAAGGAGTTAGGCAGAAGAGAGATCGTATGACTCAAGGCTTGGCAGGTGAGATGAGCTGGTTAGAGGTGGGGCTGGTGGCACTGGGGGACACCAGGAAAATGGTAAAACCTTGTGAGCACAGCTGATGCTGTGCAACTGCAGGTCCTGCTATCCCACAGTATTTTACCCCAACACGTTGTTATATACGCACCCAAGCACATCCTTTAGGTTGTAGCTGAAAACATTTAATAACACCAAAGCCAGACCCCAGAATCATATTTTCTGCCCTGAATAGAAAAAGTTAGTAAATAAAGCTTGCTTCTTGTGAATTCCTCATCCCTGAAAGTGATGTAATACACCACCCAACAGTTTCTGTCCTAGCTAATTTCTAGAATCAGCTCTCTTTTCAGAGAAACTGCTGCCAGAAGAGGACATGACTAAGCAAGAGAGGAAGCTCGACTGTAGCAAAATGTGAGTGAAACAGAAAATAATCACTGAGTAAACTAGTAGTTGTCGGTTCAGCGGGGGAAACAAATCTAGATCATTCTCTGCAGCTTTGGAGAGACCTCGCTGGCTCTTGCACAGCTGGCCTGGAGAGGCAAACAACATACGAAACAGGAGTTAAAGGCTCCAGGGCTGTGCACGGCACCCAGCACTTTCATCTCTTGCACAAGGGGACATGTCCTTCCGACAAGAGAACTCTTGTACACATGTTTATGCTGCAAGAATGCTGTCTATGTTTGGTTTGGAAAAGCTGTGCTTGCTTAACAAAACCTGAATTTATCCCTATAATCCTTCCCTGCATCTCCATGGCCAGATTGGAGCAGCCTGTGGAAAAAATTCCTGTCTATTTTCAGAAACAGATAAAAGCATTCAGATTACAGAGTGCAAATCTCATCTTGAAACGGCTGGAAAAATCCATTCAGCGCCACTGTCACTGAACCTCACGACCTCTCCAAGTAATGAATTTCAGTTGCCTGTGCCTCTCCCCCATGCTGCCTTCTTCTCCTCCTGCTGCCACTGACGGAACTGCCCGTGCTCCCAGCATCTGCAAAATGTCAGCCTTGAGTCCCACTGTTTATCCCACAGGGAGCGGGGAGGGAAGCGTTATGTAAAAGAGCAGAGTTTGCGGAAATTATTATTGATCTTACTGCTCAAAACTGTTAGTGGGAACTTCTTAGTACTGTGTTCATGGGGCTCACAAATTTCAGCAGAGCACTGGTGTGCTGAGGAAGAAGGGCCCTTTACCACAGAAGTGAAAGTGCCAGGAATGTGCCTCACTGCCCACACTCATCTCAGGGCACTGTTCTCTGCTGTGCCTGGCGATGGGTAGAGAGTGTCATCCCCTCCGCTGCTGGGAGCTCCCAAAGCAAATGAGCCTTTAGCATCACTTATTAGTTCATGAGATTGAAGGAATCTCATGATGGAGGAGATTACTGTTCATTTAGAGGCATTGTGTGCTCTAGGTAGCCCCTGAGACTTGATGAATTCCCACTCATGGTGGATTAGATGCCCTGTTAGCAAGCAAAATATTAAAGACAATGGCAGCGAGCTTACATCTCACTCATATTTTGCTTATGGATTACAGAGGGAGTCTTTGTAATTAATAGCAAGGAAGAAGGCATCCAGATGGACTGTGGCTTTTGAAAGATTAACCTTGATGGAATTTCTTTTTTTAATTTAAAACTTTTTTTTTCCCCCTTGCTGTGATGTTTAGAGCAGACCTGGGATGCTGATAGCTTTGTGCCTGGCTCACCAAGTGTCTAACAGAAATCCTTTGGTCCTCTCCCTTGGGATTCACACAGCTGACAATCACCACACTTGTGTTTCCTCTGACAAAACTAGGCTGAATCCTGGGGGTTCTGAATAAACCATTTTCAGAGCTGAGGGTGCTTCAGATGTCTTTCCTTCTGTTTCAGGATGATTAGTAAGATATTAAAATCTGAAGGAGAAGTGTGTGGCAAAAGAGATGTCGGAGGCATCACCGGCTCAGATGATGAGCACGTGGTTCAGGGTGGTAACACTTGTGGGTGTTGCTCCGAGCACTGCTAACCTGCAAGGACCTAGGGGAATTGTCTCACTTCACTAGGAAACTTATAAATATATCCACCTTGCAACAGTGATGAGAGGCTTAATTATTATCTCTCCAGTGTGGATAGAGAGAAGCACAGAACTGAGCACACTGCTAGGGAAACGTGTGAAGAGGTGACAAGGTATATCAGCAGCTCATTACTACATCCGTGGGATATTTGGTTCTTAAATGACTTAAAAATACTTTGAGTTCTTTGACTGCAAGGTGGCAGGTATGATATAAGTACAAATCATGCAATTATTGCATGTGCACGTTCAGAGCTGGACTTGGGTCTGTGTACGTACACGTGCGTGGGTACTTGCACACATATTCTCTGAAGCCCAAACACTGCTCAGCTGAACACAGAAGTGGAGAAAAGTGGCGAGTGTATGTGTGTATATATATATATATACATATACACTGTATATTGAGTAAAAACGCCAAAATACACTGGAAAATACAACACACGTATTACAGTCTGCCTAAAGTCTAATGCTAGGATCAGAATTTGTTTTATCCCACTGCCTTACTTTTAAAGCCTAGAGAAATACTCACATTAGCCAAAATAATCTGACTCTTGAGCTCGCTTCAGCATTTTCCACAGTTTTCAACCAGCTGTCAAGCGAAACTTTCAGCAATTCTAAATGGCTGTTGAAATTTTTAAAATGCTCAAATGGCACCATTTAAAAAAAAATGCAAATGGTTTTAAGATACTATAAACATTTTTTATCATCTTTAAAAAAGCCTATATTGTTTTTTGAAAATAGCATATGTGAAGCAAAGGATATAACTTCATTATTTCATATAATGGTGCAAAACAAGGATACCGCAGGAAAGGCCACTTTTGCCTATAAAGGTTAATTAATTTAATACCCCCTAAAGTAGTCATGAAGGGATACATATTGATTCAAGGTTCCTGGGTCTATATATGTGGAACACATAACCCTGAACTGTATCAATATATAAAAATGAAGGTGTCCACTAGAAAGTAGAACCAAATTGCAGGTTATAAGAAATTTGTTTTAAATATCTTCAGAAGATCTGGAGGTGTTTCCATTGCAATTGTGAGTATGAGAACTGTAACAACGCCTTCTCCGAGTGAACCTAACCTGTTAAGAGAAAATGAATGTGGAAATCCAGAAAAAGATTCAACTCTGACCCATTTGGAAGACAAAATAAGCCTGTGATATCCTGTTCGTTCACCAGGGAGTCATACTTATCACTGAATTGTTACAGCTAGCCAGAATACAGGTATTTATATATTCTGTATGATCCAAGTGCTTAAAATTGCTTTCAACTGTTGACTTCAGTGGAGATGAATGAAAGAAATTAATAGGACCGCCGCAATCCAGGCTCTTCCCGCATTGTGTAATGGCCCCAGGAATATCTCTCGCGTACATCATTCCCATCCATTCCAGGAGTTCCCAGGGCATTGTGCACACCCCGTAGCAGAGAGGTCACCACAGCTACCACTGCCAAGCTCCCCCACCGCCTGCTCCCAGCTGATGGCTGCTCAACAGGAAAACAGCTACACGGCACAGGCAGCTCGTAGGACCATTTGGATGGGTGCCTTCTGGAAAAAAGAGGAGGCGGGGAAAGGAAAGAGAGAAAAGAACAGAACTAAAATGAAATGCATGAATATGTGTGGGAAAGATGCGTCCTGTTCCTCACTGAAGCTGTCCAGGCAGACTCTCTTACCCCTGTCCACGTCACACGATGTGTTTGGACAGCCAGGAGGACAGCTGGATGTGTTATCCAAACACCAAATAATGCTCCTCACCGCTCCATTGTGACACTGACCAGTCAACAGAGGTTCCGTGGGCACCATCCACAGGTGATGGAGGTAGAGATGAGCAAATCTTTCTGGATAAATGCCCATGGACAATTTGTGTTGCCTCTTTCCTGCTGCTTGGACTATCACTCTCTTTTCCATGTAAGTCTTGTCCTCCAGTCCTGACTCCTGTCCTGCTGTTTCTTGCTCTGCATTCATAGCTATGTATTGTTTCAAGAGATGACTTCACAAAAGGAGAAAGCACCTTCCTTTTCTTCCAGGGAAGCTAGGTTTAAAGGGTCTCAGAAGGATTCTTTTAGGTTTTCCAACTGTGTTTCTAGGTTTAGTATGTGTGTGAAGTATTAATTAGTCAGGCAAAAGGTTGTAATATGCAAAACATACACCTTCCCAATAATTTCTAACTCCACAGCTTCATCTCTAACAGTAATGCTTAGTTTTGAACTTAGATGAATGTGGTAAAGAATCCATTTTAGAGCTCACTGAATTAGTAGCCAGCCCTTGGGCATTTCAGTAAACTACAAATAGACCCAGTAAGACAGAATGGAAAGGGAGAGCAATACAACGTAATTAAAAATCTGTCAGTCCCCTAAAGTAGATTGAATTAAATACTCTAAGACTTTCACACTGAAGATGAACATTTACATCTTCAGCCCCAAATCATTCATAAGCAGTTGCAAATGATGGCACCCATGTAGAAATACTCTCATGGTAACTGAGAGTATAACATAGTTAGCATGAATCAGCAGCCTCCAAACAGTTTGAAATGATAGTACTGGGCAGAGCAGGTTACAGAAACCCAACAGTCAGGAGACAACTGAGAAGACAAAACAGTCCTGGAGAACTCAGTTATTCCTTTCCAGCCATCTGAGACCCAGAAGGACCATTGTGCTCAGGACACACTGATGTGAAAACCTGACTTTTATGATATGTATCTTGGAGAAAACAGCATGGGAAAGTGGTCAGTTCTTTGCATACCTGGATGGCTTTGATGACATGCCATAAAGTGGGCTGGAATAGTGCTTCCTCCTCCACCTCTGCCTGTAGGCTCTACAAGGAGGTAAAAGTGTGGGTACACTGCACTCCATTGCCCAGTTGTTGATAACCAGAGGTCATAAGTTGACGGCACTTTGCTGCCTAAACTCCTGCCTTGCAACTGCTGATTCTCCCTGAGTTGGATCATCAGTGTGTGTTATCACCAGGTCTTTGCGTGGCTGTGCAGGCAGCTGGGAGCTCTTCTATCCACAGCACTGGTAGCTGGACTCCCCATCACTGCCTGGGGTAGGACTACTCACTGATCCTGACCCTGGGTGAGGTGCTGGAGTCGTGAGGCTCCCTTTGGGGAACCTTTCCATGAAACAGGGGGAAGGGAAGTGGACCTCTGCCAACAGATCTGAAAAAGTAGGTACTTTTGCTCATTATCTGGATATATATTGCCACTGCTGGCTTTGCCTGACTTTATGACTGTGCTCCCTCTTGCCTAATAAAGATCTGGGAATGCAAGTCAGTGGTGGAAATCCATCTCTTTAAGAGCTCCTGGGGAGGGTATGTTTAGTTTTCTCAGGTTTCTAAGTGGAGACTGGAATTTAGTCCTTTATCAAGGGGGGCCATGGGTATATTAAATCCAAACATTTTTCTCTGCTATTAACCACCTGGCAGAAAAGTTACACTAATTACATCAGATGTATTTTTTCAAATTTTCCTGCTTCTATTATAAGCGTGAGGCTTATGATAGAGTAACCAGCCTGACCTGTGGGAAATGCAACCCGTCTTATCTATATCTCAGTTCCCAGATTAACCAGGTGACAGAGCGACCCTCATGGGAGGCAAAGTGTGGAGACAGAAATGTGCAGGTCATGGGAGATGAGCAAGCAGAAATGATCCAATTGTACTACTGCAGAGCTCCAGGTCTGTACGTACAGGGCAGGGAATTGACAGGCACTGTGCCAGTAGACAGTGCACAGGACTACGACACCTTGGGTCCTGGCTTAGTAGGAGCGATGGAAGCAATTTTTATGTTGTGCAAATGGCTCTTTACCTTCCTCCTGATGCTCAACAGACATTTTTTGGGGTTGCCATTGTGAGAATGATCGGAATGGTGAGGCAGATGTTAGCTTGGTCCAGAGAGGGAGGAAAAGAAAGGAATAAGAGGTGGGAGGGAAGCCATGTTTCTGACACTAAAGACGAGCCTTAATATTCTCCAACAACTCTGTGCCCCTCTAGCAAATGCCACGGCGTGACTAGCCATCATCTCAAGCCCTGCAGTATCACTCACGTAAACTGGACTGTTTGGCCTTTTATTACTTTTTCCTGTGTAGTACTTTGTATTTTTTTTGCTAAGTGTGTCTCAAAATTTGGATATGTGGGCCAGGCTTTGGTGGAAACTTGTGGTGCTAGGATTTTCCTGGAAAGCATCAGTATTAATTTTCATCTCCATCCAAAAACAAATCGCTTAGAAGTGACAGTGGTGAAAATAGTATTTGTAGAAAATCATCGTCCTGCTCAACAGAGAGAAGGACAAAAAAAAAAGTCACAGTTAAAACAGTAGAAAAGTAAAATGTTATTTGACCTTATTCTTTCAAGATGAGACTCAGATATTAAAGTGCATTGTGAGCTGAACCTCTTACATTTAATGACAGATCTTCAAACATGCTACCACCAGATGCTTCTGTAGATTGGAAATGAGCAACAGGAAAGAAATATGGTCGGTTTTTTTTCAAGATGCAACAAGATGTTGTACTTCCTGGCCACATGTAAAATGAATTTACAACGGAAACATGCCAGAAATGCCTGAGGGTAACACTAGCCATAGCAGAATGCTGAGTCTTTTTTTTTTTTTCCTCCAGCACTGAATAATGGTACTGAATGTCATTTTTCTTAAAACAACCCAGCATGGGTGACTGGAGAGTGAGATCAAGGTTCCAAGTTTCACAGGGCACATCAGGAAAAAGTTATTGTGCAATCTGATCTCAAATGCACATACATCTTCTGTGACACACACTAAGATAACTCTCAAGGTTATTTATTGCAACAGGCCCCTAAAGTGATGACATTGTGAAATTAATATTATTACTATGAATAATCGCATCATTTTCTCTGACTCTAGTTATTCTTGTTTTCTGCTGTTATATGCATGTCAATGCTATTCATCGCTGGAGTGACTGGAAACATTTCACACTGTTTGCAGTGAACAGTTTTAACATTCTCCAAGCAAAGCAGAAAAATGTATTTTGATTCCTTTTGGCCTCAAAACTGAGCAACAGATTTGCAAAATATTTAAGCACAGGGCTACCAGCTCTCTGTCAAGGTCACTGTAACCTGTAAAAACACTCCCCCTGATTTCATTAAGTGTTCTGTTACACCGAAGTGACCAGAGCAATCAGAGCTGCCTGTTAGTACAATGAATGGAAAAGAGGGATAGCCAATCTCGTAATGCAAGTACAACAGTAAATTAACCTGCACCAAGCCCTGTGTGTCTCAGAGGACTCAACAGCAGTGCTGAGCTGTAGGTGATGAAGAACCATGCAGCAAGAGGAGTGGATTCAGGTGCTGGTTACAGCAGCACAAATCTCCCTTTCAAGCATAAACAATGCTTTACACTTCACACAGGGAACAGTAGAAAACACCACTGGGGAGTAAGTTGAGAGACCTGGAAGATTTTCGCCTCTTAGTTAGGGCTCTTTGCATTAGTGTCAGCTCTTCCACACTGATGCACATATGCTTTCCTAACCACAGTGCTATCCAAGGCCTCCATCTTGGATAACATTTCATCATTCACACTCCAGGAATTATCATTTCCTCTAGACATGCTGACAAAGCTCATTGTTTATTGCTCACAGCATGTCAGAACTGCTGGTTTTGCTTTGGACTGCCAGATGTTTGGAAAGCCACACGCTTTTTCTGTAGCCGGCTCAGTCGCCTCTGTGCCAGCCTCAGCTTCTGCACTCGCTTTCGCCCAGAATGCCAGATCCTGTCCAGATGAGCCAGAGCACAGGAGAGCATCAGCTTCAGACTGACCAAACACCACTGGATTTCACGTGACCATGGCTGAAATACTCCTGTCAGCCATGTGTGCAGACTTTCCAGCAGAGGTGGCTGATGCTTTTCTACCTTGCTCCCCTCCGAACCCACAGATAAGCCTGTTGGATAAGCAAGCCAGGGAGTGTGAACCAGAGATGTGCCCCTTCTGCCATTTCCTGCCCCCCCTAGGGAGATAACAGGTCTTCCTGGCAGCACTATTGCCTATAGAGGGATTTTAACAGGGAAGGAGGCCATGCACCACCCCTTCTTGCAAAGAAAGAGATTTTTAGCAATGGTCCTGTGCTCCAGGTCTCCCTGTCCAGAAATGGGGGCAATATGTGGCTGCTCACTGATCTGTTACAACACTGCAGTCATGAACAGTTGCTAAATGTTGCAGTCAGAGAAATGAAGATCATTATTTATTAGTTACTGCATTCCATATGACAGGACATATATTTGTCCGTAAGTCCCTGAAAACTAAACTAACAGGACTGGTCCTACAGGTCTGTACAGCGGTGCCTCTGGCAGCATGGCTGAGCCCTCATTTCAGTCCAGAAGGGGCAAGAGCTGAGTTTTTGGTGAAGGCTCAATTTCTGTCTTGCAGGAAAAGTCCTGAGCCATATAAACTGATCTCCCCAGCTAAACCATCTCCTGGATGATCTGTCCTACCCATAGTAGTACTGCAGCAGGAGAGAGAACACACAGCACAGGAGCTGCCTGCCCAAGGGTGAAAGAAGGCAACTGCACACCATGAGTGGAGGCAGAGCAGCTGGAATATTCCAAAAGCCATAATACCAGCAAAGCAGCCGTCAGGGGATGTCCTCCGCACACAGCAATTAATGGCCAGCGATGAGCAAGGGTGATGGCAGCACTCCTTATTACATGGGCAGACATGCTCAAGGGCACAGGACAGGATGGAGTCCCTCTGCATTCAGTGATTGCTCCCAAGGTTGAGTTACGACCCCCATGGTAACCCCAAAGGGATGAGTCCAGCCCAAGGAACTGGTAAGGAGAGGTGGCAAGTCTGTTAGGACTGGGAAATCAACAAGTGATTTAAACAGTTTTTTGGGAGGGCAGATGACTCCTAAGGGTCACTAGCACTGGTGACAAAGAGCAGCTTGACCATGAAGGCCACAGGCAGGTGTGTTTTACTGGGAGTGCTGCCCTTCCTCACTCCCCACCAGTACCTCACTGTGTCTCACTTTGCTGCCTTGGCTTGACTGTGGGTGTGACCTGTCTCTTGGAGCTTGTTATCCCACATTTTGTTTGCATCATGCCGGATCTGTCCAGGTGAGTAAACAAAAGACATCTTTTTATTATTGTTGTTGTTTTCACTGTATCATTGCTATGTCCTTTATTACAGATTTGCTTTTTCTGTGAGGAATAATCTCTGGAAACTTGGATAGAATCCTTTGGCTCACACTAGAAAAGGTAATAAAATCCTGGGAACAAAAAATGCTTCTCTGTTGTTTTCACCAAACATCTTTTCCCATCTTGAAAAATGCACTTCTCATTTCCAATTTGTTTCCTGATTTAGAGAAAATTTCTTCCTAACCTGCCAGTTTTCCTCCCATCCAGCATACCTGGGCATTTGAGAGGCTGTGACCACGTGCTCAGAGGGCTCCAGAGACCTTACCTTTGCTCGCCAACACAACTCTGACTCTCCCTACAGTTACAAGGAAGCCACCGATTTCCTCATTGCTCTGGTTTCTCCATCTGCCACCTTATGATATAATATTTACTTATCTTTTCAAAGCATTTTAAATCTCTGTAGGAATGCATTATAAAAGTGCATTAGTGTTATTACCTTACTCCGTTGTGTAACTTTGAGAAATGGCTTACATAAGGCTGACTCCTCTATCCCCTCTCTGACCCTCATCCATTGTCCTGCTGCTGCTGCCTCCTCCCACGACACCAATAATTAAGTTCTGGTTTCCCAGTACTCCCATCAAGTTTCTACCCAGACCTTGGGGAGTAACCATCCAGTCCCCTCTACATCAGTCCAGAGATCATCAGCTTTGGATTCTAAGGTTCTGCTGCTTCTTTCTCCACACCTCTGTTGGCTGCTTCTATTATATATATTTTCAGAGGCTCCAGAACTATTTGTATGATCTCAAGGCCCCTTTTTCTGGCATCTTGAAAGTACTCCACCAACAACAACCTTTGATACTTCCTTGTAACTATGACAGGAGTTTTATCAGGAGGACATTTGTAACCTCTTAGCCCCAGGCTCTCTCAGGCTCAGCTTTCACAAACCAAGTATAGCAGGACCATAGGAGCAGTTCAGCAGTAACCTAAAGCAGAACATATTCAGGTGGTGGGAAGACTGAAGCTCCTGATGAGAATGACAGAGATGACTCCTGATGTGCCACTGCAACCTGCTTTTTCTTCCACAGCATTTTTCTTTTTAGTAGCTAAGTTAATTTTTTTTGCTCCTTTTATTTTCTGTCATGCCAAAACACCTATTTTCAGTGAGATAAAAGGCTGTCAAAACAGCAGGTTCTCGAACTAACAACATAGTGTAGAAGAGCTTTCGCTAAATGAGCTGAGGACAGGAATATGAAGGGTGCAAAATAGTGAGACTCTTCCATGCTCTTCTTCCTCTTTCTCTTCCTCCTTTCCTGGTCAGGATATTGGTCCACATCCTGACCATTTTATGTGAAACAGCTGCCAGGTTTCATGCCAGAGGTGACTGCATTTCAGAGACAAGCAAATGTACTGCTGTATTGCTGCCAGATACTGATCTCATGTGCATTAGCCTTGGTTTCTCAAAGGGCTCCACTGGCCTTCAGTGGTGCAGCTCCAGCCTGACCCCAGCGTAAAAGAGATCTGAGCCCATTCCACTAATTTTTGGCATGCCAAAAATGTAAATTGTGTGTCCTATAACAATGTGCCCATACTCTGCCACCCTGTTAACTCCAGCCTCGCACAGGCTGTCTCTCCCTCACAGTCAATTATTTAGACAAGAACTGGTGACTAATAGAAGCAATTTGTAGGAAACATGCTGTTCCCAATTGACCAGCAGCAAATTGCTAATGACTGACATTACAATGACCATTCTCCAAAGAGGAATAGTTGAAAGCCTACTGTGCACAGCACTGATCACATTTAACAACAAAACAACCCCTCCTGACACTGGCATCTGCCATTTATGCTGGCTACTGTTTGCCTCCTTTCTCTGGTACATCAGTAAGAGCAATTACACCAAAATTAGGCAAGCACATATTTGCTGACATAAACATGAAATGTAATGAAATGTACACTTCACTGATGTGACCTTATAAACTTGATGGACAAAATACTAAAAATACACTGCACTATGAGGGGAAATTCTGCATTTCTCAGGAGATAGATCATAGGGCTTAATAGATCATTTCCATCTCTGAAATTTCTGAGTTGTGATGAATGGAATTTCTTAGCATTTGCAACAAGAAAGGGGCAAACAGACTGGAGAGGACTGCAGTGTAAAATCTTTGCACTATAAAAAAGGCAGCCTTGGTTTTTATTGCCCCTGTGGGGTGTCTCCCGTGAACCAAACAGCAACTAAATCAAATAAACATTTCTGAATTAACTCCATCTTCTCTTCAGCTTTAGAGAGTTCAAAAAATCCAGTAATTTATTGAATCACCTTTCATGATTTTATACCTGCAGATGTCTTTTGAATTTGATAGCAAAACCACTTAAACTCATCATGTTTCCCAAATCAGCTAAATCCATTATATCACCTGTGCCAGTTACTATATTTGTAGGGCAGTAAACAGTGGCCTTTATTGTTTGCTATTCATGGGGCTGTGCATAAGAATGAGCTTAGACTGTCTCCAGAGATATACACCTAACTTACAGGCACCAGAAATATTACACCAGCTTCAAGCAGTGCAAGCTTTCCATGCTGTCACTGCCTCCCCTGTTTTGATTTGGTGACGGTAATCTCTATTCACTGCTGTGCTGATACACTTTGAGTCAAGGCCCCTTCTCTACTTCTGCTGTTTCTGGAAAAAAAATTAACAAGTGCAGCTTTGGCATGTTATGAACAGTTAGAAAATTTCCACACCTAAGAGGGTACGTAGGCTCAGATGTCTAATTTTCTTTGCAACCAGATGGAGAGGTGAAAAGCCTTTTGTGGGCTTATCGTATCCTTATCTTGAACCCTCCAGAGAAGCAGCGAAATGGAGGCGAGAAGGTGAGTGATCCAGACATCAAATAACTTAGCTCTTCTCACAGGCAGTGAAATTTGCTTAGCAAACCCCAGAGAGAGGAAAAACCCAGATGGGTGTGGAGTACGGCAGTATGGGCAAATGAGCTATATGAGGATTGTTAGGGCAGAGCCATCCTAAAGTGTTCTAGGAGTAAACACAGGAGAGGCCCTAATGATCACATCTGCACTGCTCTCTGGGGCAGAGGTCTTTGGGGAATGCATCGTGTGACCTTCCACCTCTTGCATTTATTATCCCTCCTCATTTTTCCCTTTCAGTCATGCAATTCTTTCCTCTTCCTCTGCTTCCACTATATTTAACAACATCTCTGGGGCTAATTTTGCAATTGTTTACGTGGCATAGGACCATTAGGAAAGCATTTAACACGTTCTGATGAGATTTAGGAGGTGGAAAGAGCCATGTGAACAGCAGATCCATAAGTAGCTTTTGAGTCACAATTTGAAAACCATTTGATGCAAGCACAGTCCAGCCCATTTAGCGACAAGAGCTCCCAGCAAGTCTCTTTATTGAATTGATTGAGGCTTTTCCAAGGAACAGGAGAACATGGGTTATCTTTCTGCTGTTTTTTGGCAGTTCTGGGGAGGTGTGACAGGAAGCTTAAAGATATTTTCCATATTGCTTATCTTTTCTTTCCTTTGGGTGCCACATAGTCTATCATTCCCTCAGCTCAGACACAGGCTCCAAGGGGACTTAGTCTACAAGTAAAACACAGAACTAAGCAATAGCGATTAAAAACCAAAATGTCTTAGGCATACTGCTGTTGTTGGGGACACTGGCTTCAAATGCTTTCCCTCTTCTCTGTCTCCCCTCTTAGCAGGTTTTTATGAGCTCCATGATGCCACTTGTCATCCAGCTGAGCTATGCCAACACAAGATGAATGGAGAGGTCCCACTACAAGCCACACAACCAAAAAATGTTTTGTAAAGCTTACCCCAGCTACAGTAAAAAAATTCTTTGTCCTGTGTTGCTATCAACATGTTAAATTCTTCATTCCATGTTTTCAAGTCCTGTCAGTGGATAGATAATCCACTTGCATAAATTTCTGTTTTCATTTTCTGTTTCTCAGGTGTCAGCATAACTTCAAAAATCTCAATAATTTTTCATTTCACCCCCTTGCAAAAAGGTTTTAATTTATTCTGATCGCTCTTCCCTCAATCGTAGTCAACTTTTGAGCTTTTCAGCCTGTTTTTTCACATGAATATCGCCCATGAGACCATGCTGCTTTCTAGTCTGGCTACAGGTCTCCCCTTCCAAAGTCTTTTGAAACTTTTTGACAAACTTCACTCAAATGTGGTGGAAGGGCAGAAAGGCAGAAGTCTCAGAAGCAATCATGCTCCTACGAGATCTGTTAATATTCACCAATATTCACAATTCACCAGAGGAGCAAGAACTAAATTCATTCCCCAACTGAACAAACATTATTTTTTGTCTTGGCAGCTGGTACTCGCCAGCCAACCCGCACCTATTGCTTCTTGCTTTGTGGAGATGTTGTCCACAGTGTGGGAAGGAGACAAAATTAATGCAGCAGAGATGGAGGTGGGCTGATGGACACAGGGAGCAAGTCTGTTGGGAATCAGGCCTTACTGCTTCCAGCTCTCCCCACAGGAATTGTTTTGTGGCTAAATTAAATCTATATTGTTTTATTTCAAACACATCGAAAGCTTGACTTCAGTGTCAAATGGCATTATTTTTGTGGAGGTAAAGCCAGTACCTTAATATTATTTTAACAAAGCCTTCTAAAATGCACATATATTTCCAGTCAGCCGGATTCTTCCTTTTTGCTGAATGCTGAACATTCTTTTCTTCCCCTCACTGTTGTCTTTGGCTGTAGAAATTGTACTTTCCACTTTCACAAAAACTGTAGGGGCATTATGAATGCCTGTATTTTTCTTGAGCAGACTTTTTGCTTTCTAACAAAACGGTTACACTAACTCACCTCACGCAAGTTCAGCATTAAGTGTGCGAGTGTAAAGCACAAGGTGCTTATCTACTTTGCCTGTGTAGTTGCAACTGAAAATTAAATTTGCCTTCGTATTTTCTAATAGAGTGCTATGGTGAATGCTTGAAAAGATGTCACGTTCTTCTTCAGCTGGCTGCATGTCGATGTGATAGACAAAATGATTTATCTACAAACAGTACAAAATCACTTTGGGGTGCTTAAGAAAAATAGAAACACACTCGTTACATTCTGTCTTACTAAATTGTTTTCTCCACAGCTGTAAGTAAAATATCTTAACTAGAAGTTTCCATAGCCAGGTGTTGGTATTGTAAGAAGGAGAGCTGTATAATGCTTAACATTTTCTAATAAAGTTGCAAACTTTCATTACTGTCTCCTAAGAGCACTCTCAGCAGGAGGAAAGTATTGTTATTCCTACTACACTGATAGGAGAGTGATCTGTCCAGGGTCACCCTGGAAGTGTCAGAGAGAGGTGTGCAGCAAGATTCTGGCCTGTGTTCTGGTGTACAGAGTGCCAAAGCTCCTTACTTAGCTCTTTACTTACAAAATCTTCTTCAAGATTTTATTAACCCATTTTAGCATGGATTTCTACCATACAGAGAGCTTCTGACAATTAGCCAGATGCACTTTTGCCTACTATCCGTTTATCAAATTAACGAAAAGAGCTGTGACTGCCCTACATTACAAACACCAAAAGCCACACACAGATATGACTGCAGTTTTACCCGCTTGCCTTCCTAGACATCGGCAGTAATAATTTGGGGACAGCTTTCCATCTAGCATTGCAGGGATGTGCCAGGAGGCCTAAATCAGATGCCATCACTGCAGATGCCCTGTTTCTATTCAAATTTTTGAGGCTGTCCAGGAGCCTGGCCACAAGTCTATAGCTGACAGCCCACAACACGTTACCCCTGGAGACATTCTACCAATGTTATGTCTTTCATCATAAGTTCTTATGCTTAGCTATTTAAAATTCAGTAGTTCGCCTTCCTCTTGTCTTTATTTTCATGAGGCACCAGTGAGGATTCATTTCACCAAGCTTTAACTATGTCATCAGCAAGACTGATCCCAAGGTGAGCCATTTCAGTTCACCATGTGCTGAGCTGTTCTAGACATCCAGTTTGGAACGGAATAAATCACTTTTTGGAGATGCCTAAAGGAGGGAATCTTGGTGACTAAGTCTGACTAAGTGCCTGTTTCCTAGTTAGCACAAGTCAGCTAAGGTGAATCACACAACAAACAGCCTCCTGAAACAAGAGGCAGTGTGATCTAACAGGGACTTGTCTTTGTCTCTTCAGCTCAGGCATTTTGAAGGATTTGGGATGCTCTTGTTACTTTCACTTTTTTGAGGTTTTGACATTGCACAAGGTCTTTGGGAAGCCTGTTCCAGTGCTTGACCACTTTTATTTTGAAGAATTCTTTCCTACTAACTAATTGGGATTCCTTTTGCTGGAACCATGGGACCAGTGCCTCTTACCTGTTTGCTCTGCACCTCTGAGAAGAGTCTGGCTCCACTTTCTCAACAGCCTTGCACCAGTGGAAGGCAACAGCTAAGTTCCTACTTAGCTTAGCCCCTGCTCCTCCAGACTGAAGGATTAAACAAGATCCCTCGAAAAGGGATGACAGTGCAATTTCTGCCAACATCTTTATGACTTTTAGGACGAATTTACCCAAAGGTTCATTCCCTACCGTGCAGTGTGTTTTGTTTGTGGTTTTTTTTTTTCCTTTTTTAATTCTTTTTTTTTAATATTTATTTTGTATTTCAAGTGTTGACCAAATTGATGACTGGTTCTCAGCTCTGCAAAGGTACTCTTTAAGGCAATGGGTTCTCACTGGACGATGGCAGGCACATCAGAAGAGACAATATTGTTCTCAAAACTAACTGCAGTGGAAAAGAGGGATCCCACCAGGGGAGTGACTGCAGGGCAATATATCCCTAAATGGGTATGGGATCAGGTTCTGCCTTGGTATTTGCACTTTACAGTAGTTTTGCAGAAGGGCACGTTTGTCTGTGCATGTGAAATTGTTGCAGGGTCAGAGAGGTCTGGTTGCTTTGGTCCTATTCCAACAGCTCTTGTCAGCCAGGCATGGACTCACTTTGGCTTTACACAAACATGAAACTTTACTTAAAACCTCCTGGAGTTTCCCTTCTTGAATTGGGGGTTTCACCACGTTTGTTTGCTCATAAAAACACACATGTGGAAAGAGTATAAAGGGGTTAATTGCATCGAGAGTGGCGGTAAAGGCGGTGCAATAAAAGCTGAAAATACACTGTTTCAGGGGAAAGTTAAGAGAAACCATCTCCTCATAGCAGCGGAAATCATGCCACAGTCGTTTTCCACTACTCTCAGACCCGACGTGCTATTTTGTGACAAATTCCACAGCTAAACAGTAGCAGGGTTTTCCCCTCCGCGCAGCGCCGTGGGGGCTGATGAATCACTACCCCCTTTCAGCTGGTAACTAAATCGAGACGAGTGCTTCGCCTTCGCGAGTGCCAACCCCCCCGGGAGCAGCACCGCGGCCCCGCGTACCCCCAAAAACCCTTCCGAGCCCCCTCCCCTCTCCCCGCAGGCCGGGGCCGCAGCTCCCGGCGCTGCCCCGCGGGGTCCCTTTAAGGGAGGCCGGTCCAGAGGCGTTGCCACGGCAACGGCGTGCCAGCCGTGACCGGAAGTGGTCCGGGTCAGAGGCCGCGCGAACATGGCGGCGGCCCCGGCGCCGTTCGGCGATGGCGGCGGCGCGGCGGCTCCCTGAGCTCCCTCCGCCGCGGCGCTGCCCCGTCCCAGGTGAGGAGGGGAGGGGGGGAGCCGGGCAGCCGTGCTGGCGGCGGCAGCGGCTCCAGGGCTCCGCCGCTGCCCTGGCCTCGCCGGTTCGCTCTGGCCCGCCGGGCTCTCACCCGCCTCCCGTTTCTCGCCAGGCATGGTCGCCGCGCTGTAGGAGGGCGGGAGCCGCGGCGATGGAGGAGAGCCCCTGAGCCTGTCTGCGGAGGCGTTGCCTGTGTGTGAGACGTGTACGGTACCCAATACCTCGGTTTCAGTGCTGCTGTTTCTGTTGCACCTGAAGGAATAAACGGAGGCCTGTTGCTATAGTCTCATCCTTAATATATTTTCTGCTGGGAAAATTGGAGTCTCTTGTTTAGACCTGCACGTACACAGAAGTCGGTCAGGTTTTTTTCCAGCTGTAGCTGGGTGGTTTTCCCTGGTTACTGTGTCATTTTTCCCGTTAGTGTTGGCTTGTGCTGCTGTCTGGGCTCGCTGTGCCCTCTGGCAAAGCTAAACTCTGACCTGAATGGTCTCTTGTGTAAGAAGTGCAGGGTGAGTGTCAGAACAAGGCTTGTAGCTTTACACAACTGGGCTGTTCAGGACAGTCACTGCCTGTAAGGAGCTGCATATTAAAAATAAATACCGGAGTTAAACTGTGTGTGCAGCTTCACCTTGGTCCTTATGTGTATTCACTGTTCTTCATGGTCACTGGACTTTTTTAATCTCTGCTTATGCCAGGGCACAGAGTGGACTACACTGATGGGTAGTGTATTTAGCTTATTGATTGGAAGTATTACCGTATCTCACTTACTTCGTAGCAGCTGGCTGTTCTGTTCAAGACACCACCCAGTCTCTGCTTCTGCACCATTGGACTTTTCAGTAGGAGATACCACAGCAATATTTTAATGTTTCTCAAGCATAAACTTATTCCACTGCAGGAGACTAACAGATGGGTTCCCCCCCCTCCCCGTCCTTCTTCTTACTTTACAAATTGGACTTTTCAGTAATAGATACAGCAATATTTTAACATTTCTCAAGCATAAACTTATTCCACTGTAACACAAAGATTAACAGATGGGTTCCCCACCCGCCTTCCTGCTTTACAAAATGGGGAAACGAGGGTAAGAAGCAGAAAGCCAAAGTATGTCTTAAATAGAATACAGAAATCTAAAATGAGTTGGTTGAGTTTGTAATAATGTTTTATAGTATTATCTAATAGTCTGAATGCGAAGCTTCAGTGAAAGCTGCGCTATCTGACTTCTCAGCAAATTAAGGTACACTTAAACACGTGAATACACGGTTTGATCAGTGTGTGGGCTGCAGCTGAGGAGTGTGGTCTCACTCCTTTGCCATCGCTGGCCATGAGTTATTGCTATTCTCTTTGTAGTGGATTTAGTGGTTGGATGATATCAGGGACAGTTGATCTAACAGTTTTATTGGGATGGCTTTCTGTCAGATGGAAGCTATTCTAGGGAGTGTTTGCTCTGATATGAATGAAAGCTGCTTCTCCTTCTGCACTAATGTAAACCAGCTGTGGGTCAAGTACAATGTGAAACTGTACCTTGAGAAACCAAATCTCAAGTTGGTCATTCAGAAAATCAGAACTGTACTTAAAACTTCTGAAAAGCTTCAATTAAAAAAAAAACCAGGCATGTGTAGGGATATATGTGGTAAGAGTGAAGGGAGTATAAGCATGTGAAGGACTTTCCAGAGTCTTTTTCTCTGTTCACTGCTTGCCAAAGTGTTTTTGTGCTGAAAGAGGGAAGTCACCTACAAGGCCTTCTTTCAGTCTCAGGGGCTGGTCCACCATGTGCAGTCAGTGGGGCAGAATCTTGAAGGACAGATAATATTGTACCCTGCTGTAAAAGCCACACTGAAGTTGTGCAGGGAAACCTTGATTCTGATATGGTCCAGCTCCTCAGCCCTGATGAGTTCTGCTTTCATGGAGCACTCTGAAAAGAAAATTGTAGGTGTAATGAGGTGTCTTCTTCACACCCACCTGGGGTTAGGATTTGCTGGATTTAGGATTTTGCTGGATTTAGGATTTTAGTGGTGTTAGGATTTGCTGGATCAGGTAACCCTTTCTGAGTTGCTCAGGTGGCATATGTTTCATCTATTCCAACAGCGTCTGTACTTCTTCAGCAGCTATTTTTAGTAAAGCCAGATTCTTAATTCTTAGATTCTTAATCATATGAACTCTCTCAGGTGTAAATCCTCTTGTCCTTCTGCTGGCTTCCTATCTGATTCTGTCCAAGATTTTTCCCTATAGTTGCCTTCTCTTAATTTTTGTCTAGGGAGTCTCATGTGTGTCTTTTCTTTCCTGATACGTGTCCTGTCCTTCAGTGTGCTGCTACCCCTTACTCTCTTTGCCAAAACACACTTTTTACTTTTGTTGGCTGCTTCTTCCAGCTTCTTGGGACATGCAGATTTTTTGTGTCTATTTATGCTTGCTTCCTATCTATTCATCATTTACAAATGATTAGTCCTTCTTTCGTTATTTCATTCTCCTGTTCTTCACTTAGTCTTGTTCGAGGCTGCCCCTTCCTTGTTCCCTTGTTTCTTCGTGGTTGTGGTGCTGAGAACACACAAACAAGATTCCTCATGTTCTGTATGAGGTATTGAGTTCCATAGTCTGGTTTAATGTTTTATTAGAAATGGCCTGAGGAGAGCTGGCTTGTTTGTGTTGTGTGCGTGGTGTTTGGTCAGCACTCAGAGCTAAGAGGGAGAGAGATGGAACCTTTAGAGAATTGCCTTTTTAAACAGGTCCCAGCTGAGTTTGGGCAAAGGTTTCCAGTTTGAATTTACTATTTGTTGACTTGGCCAAAAGAATAAATTGCTCCTGAAAGGCAGTTCTGCACTATGAAGTCCAGCGCTACTGCTGCTACAGGGCATGGTGAGATGCAAGAGAGCTGTGTTAGCAGAATCTTGAAACACAGACAAGATGTCTTTCCTTTTTTCTCATTTTTCTTAGCTGAGCTAGTTTACTTATGAGCCTGAACTTTTTTGATAAAGTGAATTTAATTTACTTAATTTGTTTTGTTTGTGTTAAGGTTTCTTGTAGGCTTAGGCATTAAAAACTGGGAGAGTCTTTGCTTGTCAGTACAAAATTAATTGTTTCACTATGTTCACACACTATGCTTTCTTGAGTTTGACAAAATTAGTTTGTCTTGAATCTGACAATAGGCTTAGGTGACTCCCCCCTGCTTTTTTTCACCTTCTTGCTTTTAAGCATGCTTTTCCAAGATTTTGCATCTGTGATACTGAAACTCGTATGACTGTTGAGGAGCTTGTTTTGGGCATCCTTTGGTATAAAACCTGCTATTGATGTTATTTTGGGTATCAAGGGAGCAGGTATTTCTTTCATTCCAGTGGTTCTGAAAGTATTGCTTAATCTCATGTGCTTTCTCATTAAGCTTACAATGGTTTTGTTATTTTTAAGGCATCCAGCATCTCTTACGGTTGAGAGAAATCTACCTCTATTTGCTCTTCTTTTTTGATAGCAGCTTCAGAGGTGCCATGAAGGCTAAATGAAGAGACTGCCGTAAGAGTCTGTATGAAGCACTTACGGGAATCACCACACATTGCTTGGAGGAAGAGAGTTATTTTTTTTTTTTTAAATTTCACTAGTCCTTTATAAAATTAGTGTTTGATTTACGGTGTTCCTGTGAACTGCTATGTCCCTAGACATGCTCACAGTTCCTCGGTGCTTTCATACATGAATGACAGATTGTTTTGTCCTTCGTTCACCAAATCAGTGAGATAAGAGACCGGGTTGTAGTCAGAAGAGTCAGAAGATAACCAAACACTCAGGCTTTTGAAGGAGACCAAGAAATAAAACACAACCAAGGCATTGGTTTGTCTTGCTAAATTGAAGACAAACAATGAAAGGCAGTGCAGATACTGACAAGTACTTGCAATCATGAGTTTTAAACAGGAATAGACTTCCTTTGATTGCCTGAAAACCTGTTTGTTGCATCAAACTGCTGATGATTGTCGCAGGTCAAGATTTAACTTACTTTTCAAAGTAACTGGAATTTATACATGTGGTCATACATGAAATTAACAAACAGATCTGGTGTTTGTATGTGATTCTAATTAATTTTTGTTCTCTTTTAACTTTTGCACGGTCAGTATGATAATGAAATATGAATGCTAATTGTGAAGTAACAGAAAATATGTTATATGACCCTTCAAGTCTCATTTGGAAGACCCTCTCTGGTATTTGAAGGTAAAAATGTCACTGTCTTCCTACACATGGGAGCTTGGGTGAAATGCCTTGTGTGACCATTGGTGCAGTTTTAACAGTGATGAAAGTGCTGAAAATCCTCAGCTCTTGGAGAGACAGAAGCAACAGATAAAAGATTCCAAGCCTTTTTTTTTTTCCCCTCAAAGAAAATTCTTCAAGTAATTAATTCCACATCACTTGGTAATTTTGCTCTTAGATTTCATTATGGTTAGTCTTATCTAGTGTTAGTATTGATGTTTTAACATTGATTTCCTCAATTTTCACACAAGCAGCGATCTACAGCCTTCATTTGTTCAGAGCAAGTATTAGCATTATGTGTTTGAATTCAGCAGATAATTGCATATCTTGCAAATTACCCAATGGCTGTTTCATCTTGAAACATTTAGAAATCCATTTCAGTTTCTCATAATTATAATGTTTTAGTCAGACAGCAATCTAAACTTAGGACAGCACTTTGGCAGTGATATGCTTGTTTTTCTAAAATGAGCACAGTTTCTGTGGTTAAATTTTCCTTTCATTTAAGTATAGATTTTAATCAGTGTAGGCCAAACTTTTCCAACCATCTTTAAAATTAGCTCAAGCCATCTTTTAAAAAGTATGTTCTACTAATGTGATTTAACTTATGTAGAAAAAAGTATGCAGAAATTAATGTTTTTTAGCCGATTAATGCTTTGAAGTATTGTTGCAATTTGTTTGCAAAAAATGTTTGTAGACAGGCTCAAATATGATGATACTAATAGTCTCTTTGTAAGAAATACCACTGAAAGCGCTTCATGCTGTGCTTCTGAAATTTGAAAGGTAGCTGTTCAGAAAGAAACTGTAAATTCCACTCATCAAGCAGCTAAATTCCAACATCAAAACAAAGTAAAATGCTGCTGTTTTTCCAGACTTCCCTGCAAACATTGTTTTAGAGATTACTGAAGTTTTCATTGGTCATCTTGTGCGTTTTCAGGCAGGGTATAGTTACCGTTTTCAGTTGGTGAGTTAAAGTTGTAAATAGATGTATAGCAAGTGTAAAGCTTTGTGTAAAGGAAAGTCTCATTGTATATATTCCCACACAGAAGTGGGAAGGAGTCTGAATTGTGTCTGTCAGGTGGCTATTACAACTCCTTGAGTTACTGCTAAACATTTGGTAGTTTCTGTTTCTAGAAAAGTATTAGGAAAACCGACAAGCAAAAGGGTTTTAACCATCTTTTCTCTTGCTGAGTGGTGTCTTACTCCATAACTGGGTCACTGATATTAATGGAACTACTCGCAAGTACAGCAGCACTCAATTTGCCCTAGAGCATCAGAGTCTGACCCACAGTACATATTGAAATGTCACCTTGTATTTTAATGCATCTCAGACTTGAGGGGGTTTAAAAATTACTGTTAATTTAGAAATAGATTCCTTATTGGGATCAGACTCTTTCTTCCACTAGAAGCACAAAGGTCTTTAGAGGAGATGTCTGAACACTTGGCCACTTGTTACTAAAAATCCCATTTCCATGCCTGCGTAATACATGTTCCCTGAAGGTTTTGAGAGCAAGGAGCTTATTGTTGATGAAAAGGGAGAAGAGAAGCCTAAGGGCTGCTTGGGAACTCCAGATGGATGGAGGCCTCCAAGGGGAGGGTGCATTCCTCAAGCATCTGCTGGTGAGCCAGGAAGAAGACTGTATGGGGCAGATCTCATTTACGTAGCATCGGGTTTAGGCCCTTTGGTTAAAATGCATTTAACCTTTGGATTTAAGGATAAAATACTGTTATCCCTATTGGGGAATAACTGACAAAAAGACTGTGTCAGTTGTGCTTGGAATGATGAGTCTCCCTAATTACAAGCACCGCCTTCACGACCACACTAGGGAAACCTCTGAAAAGACTGGGAAAAAAACGAGACAAGAAAAGTTTCGTCCGGACCAGCTTATTTAGGAGTAAGGATTTTTCTCAGCCTCAGCATATCCCTGGTATTTTCTAAAAATGGGAACAGAATGATGTCACTTCTGAGATGTCAAAAAGAGCTGAAAGTACTTGGACTCAAGCCGTGGAGAGAGAGCAACCCAGCTGAGGGACATGGATAAGGACCTCCTAACCTTATTACATGATATGAGAGAAGGGACAGACGCTCCTCTCAGTGTTAAAAAAAAAGGAAAGCAAAGCAGTGAGAGATCTTTTATGCCACAAAGGTGAATTTCTCCAGTTCTGGCCAAAAATTCTTAGACCTAACAGAGAAGATGGGAAAAGTATTTGCAAATTGCCTCACAACTTAGATCTGTGAGAGGCTGGGGTTAAGACTTCACTTGGAGGAGAAAGTCTCACCTAGTACAGTTTCGCTGTTCCTCCAGCTTATTCTGTGACCCCTGTTATACCTGCTCTTCAGAAACATGTGGGGCTGATAAACACCTGCATAGGTAACTTCATTTAGTGTCCCAAGCTGCTGGGATGAGGCACTAAGCTGGAGTTATTTAAATTTATTTAATTATTAATTTATTTTAAAAGGCAACTCCTAAACCCTGAACAAAGACCTTATTAATACCTGTAGTCAGTCAGCAGTCAGCCAGCAATCAGTCAACAGTCAGTCGGTCAACAGTCGGTCAAATAAAAAAAATAAAATATATAAAAGTCACATAGAAAGAGACTTATCCCTAGAATTCTCAACCACACACAGAAATCAGAAGAAACATAATGGCAGTAAATTACTAGCCCTTAGTGACTGCAGATAACAGTCAACTCAATGTTATGTTATAGGAGATCTACTGTACAAAATCAAATTACCAAAGAGGTTTAACTCTTTGGCTCCCAGTCACATACCCCTTGGAACTCTGGACATCCCATATTTTCTACATATTGAGCCAGAATGTGTAACACAGCTTCAAAAAACTGCAAATAAGTAACCGTGTCCATACACTGCGTGATATCAGTACCTCACTAGAGTTTCTCCATCAGATGAATAGATTTTGCATTAGAGTTTTGCACTAGAGTAACACAGGTTACTAGACTTGTGTGTCTAGTAACTCTAGTGCAAAATAGATTTTGCATTAGAGTTACTAGACACGCAAGTAACTAGAGTGATTTACAACTAGTGCGATTTACAATAAATCTTTCACAGACTCGTCTGTTTCTAACCACTGGAAGTGACAAAGGGTGTGTCTCTCCCAAAATTATGGCTTTGCTCAGAGAAGTGTGTTCTTTTATTAGGAACATTGGGTTTGAATTTTCACTTGAATACCAAGTTTTAAATGAAATCCTTACAGTATCCACTATTTCCATGGGTCTGCTATTCATTACAAAATCGATATTTCATTATTTTGTCATGAATGGTTCTATCTTTAGTTGCCAATTTGTCAAATTGACTTGGAATGATAATTTCTGTAAAAACATATCTCAAAGAATATTTTTACTTGTGTTGTACTGAAGTTAGACATTGCACCTTTTGTATATCAGTCATACTCTGGAGAAAGAGTCTTGATTTCTTTTCGTAAATATTGCGAAGCATTTAGTTTTGCACCTCTGTTGGATACAGGGTAAGATGTCGGTCAGTGTCAGCTCCAGTAAGCAATAAAAAGAATCACACTCTAGGACAACATTTGTACTGAATAACACATCTTACTTAGATTTTGACAGGGAGTAAAAAAGCAGCATGTTTATCTTATCCACCACCTTAATGGTTTTTGACTGACTAATGCCTGCAAAGATGTCAAGGGTCAAAGAGTTATTTTTTTGTGTGTGTTCTTATTACAGCAGGTCATTGAAGGACCTTGAGACATTACTGATCTGTAAAATTGAGGCAACGGCTCTGTAGTTGTGAAAATATGGAAATTAGGTATTGGCAGAAGCAAATGTGGCTTGAGTGGTCACAATAAGCATATTGCTGAAAGTGGTGTTGATAACATAGGGATACATATTATCTTCTGTCTAAAGGGAAAAATAGCTGAAATTATGTGGTTTTTGTTGAAGTAATTGCAGTGGGCTAGTCTACTGAAGAACAGTATGACATGATACACAGCACCCTTGTGCAGTAGATGTCTTTGAAAACATACCAATAGCAGTAATTTTTAATTGAAGGAAGAACCTTATGAAGAGTTTAGAGGATTTAGTAAAGTTTGGTGCTTTCAGTCACGTGTTAGCAAGATTTTCTGGTTGTAGCTTTGGATTTCAGTGTGAGGGATTCTATATCACAAATCGACATGCTGGCTAGGTGATGCCCAAAAAATGGAAAATAGTAGTTGCAAAACTTTGTTGTACATAGAGTTGCATAGGCTGCAGAATATTTTAGAATGAAAATTTTCAGCAGTACTGAAATTTATCTGATCTGGCAGACTAATATATTAGAGTAATTAGTTGCTTACAGTTAGTAAGTACTTAGTAAATGCTAATTGACTTAGTAAGTACTTACTTGAGTACTTAAGTTGTTAAGTACTTAGTTATTAATTATATAGAGTAATATTTTAATTAATGCTTATAGCATAACAAGAGGAAAGGGAAATTGTCTGAAGGTGTTTCCTCATCACTCAAAGACTGCCGTTACTGCTGTAGCTTTCCAGCAATTTAGCCAAGGGTTTACAACCTTTACAGGGAGTAAGTATTACAAACTGCAGAGCAAATGCCTGGTCTCAATGTCCTGTAAAGATGCCATTTCCCAGGACTTTTTGTCATGTGGAACCTCAGTTCTTATGCATTCAGCTGGTACAAGTCTCCCAGCTCTTCAGAACTTGTGTTTTGGTGTTAGTATGGAGGAGCAGCCTTAGGATTTGTATCTTCTGTGAGACCTCAATGTCTGCCCTTCTTTTGGGAAAGATTGTGTTGTGCTTTTCTGCTGATTTCAATGTCTTGAGTGATTTTAAAGTTTAGAGTGAAGTTATCAGGAGCTTTCATTTCTGGTTTGGGAAATACTTGTTATAGAAGTGTCAGTCACTTGTTCTGAAGAAGAAACCAACCATCTAGTTAACGTCTCTCCCCTAAGCTGAACCTTACTAAGATCTGTCAGATTTCCACCAGACGCGTACTGAAGAGTAGAACATAAAAGTGAAGTTCATGTTGGAATGGGATCTGGAGAGAAGCAAAGTTGTGGGCAAGTATTTTTCCATTTTCCAAATGTTAGGCATCAAGTTAATCACATTTCTGCAAAAACATTACTTGGCTAATTTAAAGCAAAACTCTAGAACTGTTATATCCCACATGGCATGAAACATTCCTGGTCTTTTGTTTGTTTTTTTTTTTTTTTCCCTGGTGTATTAACTTCTTACACAGAAAGGAAATGAATTTTAGAAAGAATGTTATACATAAACCATTTGAGACATTCTCTGTTAAGGAATTACCATCTGTCAAAAAAGATGCAGCCAATGTTGAGTTATATTAAAAACATTTTAAAGGAAATGTTTCTCAAGGAAAAGGGGATTAATTAAAACATTTTAACTATTTTTTGCTCTGGAGGAAGGTTAGGAAAGTAGTAGAATAAAGAAATTTTCTGACTCCAGTGTAACTAGGAGGAAAAATAAAATTAAAAAAAAGAAACAACTTGGAGTCATTATAGTTTATTACCTTAAAATTCTGTGAGCTTGCTTTCATCGATTCTTCTTGGTGGATAGAATTTATTTAATGTGAAAACCCTAAAATGTAACCTGTTTTCCTTTTGAATGTTTTTATTTGAAAATCAGTTCTTTTATGAATTTTTAATAGCAGTAGAAGAGATTATTTTGCTTCTGTGGAGGAAAACAGTGAAGTACTCATAAAAAAGTACCTTGATCAGGCATGTGAAATGATAGGATTTGCTCTTTCTTTAACCCAGTCTGGCCTGCTGGCTTTATGGAGTTGTACATTAAATATACAGATTTAGTGTAATGGTTTGACATCTAAGCTTTTGGTTTAATTAGCACTTTGCTCTGTCAGATCTACCTTGAAATGTAGCAAATACAGAAATGGTTATGTCTATTACCTTTCTAGGTTTTTTTAAATTTTTTTTTTTTTAAATTTAGCTGAAGAATTTGAAGGGAAGGCTTAGGATGTTATGGTTATGTGACTGATTTAAATGTCGAGGTTTTGGTTTTTGGAAAAGGGTACATATTGTACATGGGAATGTTAGGTCTTCCTCTGTTTAAGATATCCTACCTTGTCATCAGAGTGTTTTCCTTTGTTCCTTGAAAATATTAAAATGACATTTCTCAAGTTACATGATTGCTATTAGAGATGAGCAGCTGTTATTTCCCCAGATTCTCTTCACAGTAGGCTTGTGGTCTTAGCCTTTGTTAAAATACCAAGGGAAACATAAGTACCAAATGATATATGGGCCAAATTTTTTAATGTCACCCACATCTCCATAGTTGAATTGACAGGCTGTAATTCCATTAACACCTTCTCTTTTTTCCCCCTTAAAAAACTTGCTGTTCAGCATGGCTTGTGTTTTAGAAATGTCTTAAAGATGTAAAGAATGTGATCTGTAGAACACAGTTTACTTGTTGCGCGTGCTTGAACGTATCCTGAACTGAATACAGGATTGAAGGTGATCAGCTGAAGGTTTCTGTAGTTAAGTGCCACTGAAGAATTAGATTTTACTTTTTACTTAAAAGCAAGATACGTATCATTATTACCAGTAACTGATTGCAATCCTTGTGTTGAATAGTAAGGTTTCAGGTTGAACATCTATAAAATAAAGAATGCAAAGCTTTCACAGCTGCAACTGGGGCTGATAGCAACTGTGAATTGTGCTTGTGATGTACTGCACAGTGACAAATATTCTGAAAAAAATGAGTCTGGAAACATTCCAGATTAAGCAGACACAACTCATATGCTGTGTGCTGTAGGCCTTGTGTCATAAAAATATAAATAGGATCTTCTGTGAAAATAAATTACTGAAAGATACCATTTTCAGATAGTAGTATAATAAACATAAGATGGAAGAAAAAGAAAAAATAAAGGGGAAAAAAAAGGCTATTTTGTCCTAGGATTTTATAGCTTAGTCTAATTCAAGCACTGTACTATGAGGAGTACACTACTGTTGAAGCATGTGCATTAGCTGAGGCAGGGTTCCTGCTTGAAGAAGCAAACCAGCCAGGAAGCAACAGCCTTAAATCTAGTGTTTATTAATTTCTGTATGTTTCGTTGTGCAGCTTCAGTATCCCAAATGTTTTTTGAGGATAACATGAAGGTGACAGTTTATGAGGAGCGTGCTGAGCGATGCTGAATCCCCTGAGCAAACTGTACGTATGCTGAGAATAAGGGGGATGTTCTTCTTTGAGTAAATTCTGCTGGTGCTGTATCTGGCCTAAATGCTTTTCAGGCTGAAACTAGCTATTGTGTCTTAGGCTTCCACAGAATCACTTCATCTGTAGTCTGAGGCTGTGCTTTCCTGGCAGTCTGTGTTGTTGTATGCAAATGAGAGATACCCAAAATCAATGCTGACTCCAAAGAGAAGTTGCTGGATTGAGTTACTGAATATAGTATCAAGATCACTAACCATATCAGTGCCAGGAAAAAAAACCTGTCAGTATTCCAAGTCATTTCTACAAAGAAGTTAATCGTAAATGATTCTGCAGTTTGACTGAATTATACTTTATGGCTCTCACTTAAATCTTGCTTTTGTCCAGAGTGAAATAGTTCCTTGTCTATTTACGTATGCATGACTGAGTATGTGGTTATTGTTCCAAGAAGTAAGAGGATAATAGCCTCTTCCAATTTGTCAACTCACATTTTGAAATTTTTTTTATAGTAACTCTTGTGAAAATTGTATTAGCCATCTAGAACCACTTTTTTCAATTTCAGGCTGGTGTCTCTGCAATCAAGATGAAGGATGTTGATTGGGATGCCTATCTGCCGAGAGATTAATACTGAATCTCTATGCTTTGACTGACTTTTACTGTCTAATTGGTGACAGACAGCTTTGCCTAATCTTTGTTGGCTTTCACAGTGAATTTAAGCCTAAAAATGTACTTTTAAAAAAAATCTAAATGTACCTTAGACTTCTATGGAATTTAAAATTACACAAAAGGTTTTGGTGAACTGACAGACATCTTTGCAGTTGAATAACTTGGAGATGCATTTTGAATGAGATATGAAGACTGGAGTTTTAGTTTTATCCTGATTTATCTTATTTGATGATCACTTAAATCTTTTTTTCAGCTTTTTACAGTGATTGAGAATACAGTGATCACCTTTATGGATATATCTGATGACAAATTACAACTAATGCCTTGAATTTCCTGATAGTACAAAAATAATATTTCTCTAGGAATGTTTAAAGTAAGAACTTTGGTGGGAAAAACTGTTTTCTCTTCAAGGTATATTTCTGTTGCCTGGTCTGCATAATAGAAAGTAACTAAATTATATTATCAAAATGTGTAACAACTTTACTGACATTGCAGGTTGTAGACATTATTTAATAGGCCATCGTGCAGCTGACTTGAGGTGGTTCTTAATGTATAGAAAAACCTACTTTCAGTTTAAAAGAGTTAGTTATGATAACTCTTGAGGTAATTTCCCATCTACAGGCTTGATACCTTTATCTGACAATATAGAGGCTAGAGACAGAAAGTTATAAAGAGAAATTGTTTGACTAGATAAACTGTTATGGGAAGGTTGATAGTTGAGTCCCATTTGCCATGTTGTGTTGAATTGCAGCCAGATATTTTGAAATATTTTAAATCCCTGGCGTTCCCGAACAAATGGAGGAGAATCCTTTTCTAATATTCCTTCTAAAAAAGATTATTATTTATTTTTGTTGTAGTTTGGTCTAAGATTTTCAGTGCACTATTAGGAAATTATTACATTTTTCCTTAGTGACTAATGCAGTCAAACCTGATTTGGAGCTTGGAATACATTGCCAGTAAAAAAGGCTTACAAATATGCTGTTAGAGGTTTTGGATCACTTTCAATTTTTTATTTTCCCTAAAATACCTAAAATCCCATTTATTGCTTGTTCTGTCACCATTAATCTCTTTCTTCTTTCCTACAGTGTTAGTTATTAAAAATTCTGACATCCTAAGAAATGCTTAGCACATAACTTCTCATTCTGTTTGTCTTTTATATCCCTTTTGCATACTGCAGATTACTGTAAACTGTGCTCTGGAAAGCACTATGAGAAAATAATGGCTTAATATAAATAGGTGTAAAGGAACTTTCAGTTGTTGCTTATGTCTTCTAGTTTGCCTAGATATTTGGTATTGGGTCCTCTTACCAAAATATGGAGGGAGAAATGTTGGAGGACTGGTGAACTTTTTTGTTTTGGAATATATAGACTTTTTCTTACAGTAATCTGAACTACTTTGATAGGCCATACCATGACATAGAGCTGCTAAGACCTTATACACATTATAAAAAGTTTCTAAATTGGAAACAGTTTCACGTGTTTTCCTCTTCTCATTCATTTTGGACAATGATTGCTATGAAAATGTCTCCTTTATTGTCTTGATGTTTTGTCTTTTAATCTCTTGCTAGTTTTTCTCTCGGGCTTGCAATATTGCAAAACAGCATTATCAGCTTTATTATTTGCTTTGTGAAGTTTAGTCTGTTTGAAACAGAGCTGAGGACTGATGAATTTTTAAGAGACTTAATAGTCTCTTAATTTTACAGCTAGCGGGGAGGTATTTTCAGATATAATTCAGAGTTTCCTGAAAATTGACCTTAATTATTCTGTTTTGAGTTAAGATCAGGACCAAAGCAATTATTCTAGCAGTTAAAGACGGAAACCACCTCCTGGTGAATTTGGAGGGCCGTAAGCTCCCTTTCCCTTCTTGTAAAACCTTGTGCAGCAGCTCAAGAGGCAATTTCAACTGTTTCAACCCTGGCTAATCAGGGTGCTTTAGATTCTTCCAGAAATTTGTGGGATTAAGACCCTACACAAGCATATACTGGCTATACTGGACAGAGTTCAGTGAAAGGCCGCAAATATGATGAAGGTACTGGAGCATCTGATGTGTGAGGAGAGGGTGAGAGCTGGGACTGTTCAGCTAGAGAAGGAAAGGCCCCAGGGAGGGAGACGTTGTCAGTATGTTCAAGTACCTGAAGGGTGCAAAGAGGATGGAGCAAGGCTCTTCTCAGTGGTCCCCAAAGTGGTCATAAAGTGAGACACATCAGAAAACACTTTTTATACTGTGAGGGACAGATTGCCCAAGGTGGTTATATTCATAAGCTGACTAGACACAGCCCTGGGGAGCTGGCTGCAGGTGGTCCTGCTTGAGCAAGAGGATTGGAACAGGTGACCTCCACAGGTCCCTTCCAACCTCAGCCATCCTGTGTGGTTCTGTTGTGCAAATGTCATACAGGCTTGACTGATTTGTGATCACCTGTGGGTGATTCACAGGGGAAGATGATTCTTTTTAAAGTAAAAAGCTACTCTATATGCGTTCCTTATCAGTCTCAGAGGAAATAACTACTTAGCTTTAAGTAAGTTGAAGAATAAGGGGTGTTATTTGGGAAAGCTTCATTTCCACTTTTAAGTCCGAGGAATCATGTGAATTGAAAACTGAAGTGGTAGTTTTAGCTGCTGTTAGAGCAATTTAAATGTACATTGTAACTAAGACACCGTGGGAAAATAATACTCTTTCCTGAGGGAGGAAGGACTGAAGCACTTGCTGTGTAGTCTGTTTTGCTATGGGCTGTTTCTCCTTTTTTGTAGTGGTCTTGTGCTATAAAAAGGGATAGAAGCATTTTGAACACAGGAAAATGTGGTTGTTAAGCCACAAAATAAGAATAGGTTTCAAGAGTGTGCATAGTATCAAAACCAATTTCTTGTGTTCTTGATTTTTGCTTTTGCGGGTGACAGTTTAGAGAATATAATTTTAAAAAGTGTCTTTCCTTAGGGTGATGGAAATCTGCTTGTCATTTTTGTAATGCTCCCGTTTTGAAATACTCGTTTATTTTCACAACTTTGGAGTGGCTCTAAATTCACTGACTTCAAAACGTGCCTGTACATTTTAATTGGCCTTCTTTACTCGTGCTTTGTTGTTAAATGAAACATTTTTATTGGCACAAAAATATTTGCCCCACCTATTTTCATTTGCTAGTGGTGGGAACCGTAACATTAAAGGCTATTTAAAATATATGAAGTGAGTTCTGGGGTCATTCCCCACCTGTTGTTTATTTTGGTTTATGCAAGAACAGTCAAAAGTAATCATGTTGGTGAAGTTCTGTCATCTGAGTAATGGTTTTGCAGACATACATCACTCTACATCAAGGTGTAGGTTTAGACAATTTACACATCAGCAGGTTTGGCTTCTTCAGGCAGAACTCGGTCCTTTTGTGGTAATGAACAGTGAATGTTGGCAAAGGTCACAGCTTTAAAGTAACCTAGAGTACATTGTGCTGAATTATGGAACAGAAGACTGTAAATACAGAAAGTCTTTGATTAACTTCTCCTTTTCAAAGTGTCTTGACCTTTATTGAGTTCCCCTAGCTGACATTTTTAGAAGACTTTTAGCAATACTTTCTTTCATTATAAAGGGTTTATTTGTGTATTTGCTCCCACATATTTCATTGTCATCTTCTCTGGCATTTGATTTTCTTCAGCTGCAACGGCATCTACATTTCATATCAGCGTATCATCTTCTGTAGTAGTAGAGTGATGTGGCCCTTTTTTATATAAAATTCCAGAAATGCATTCCTGTAAGTAAATGTTATTTTGGTAAGCAAAAGAAATACAAAACAAAGATGTGAAAAAGAAGAAAATTACCAAAGCTGAAAGCACCTACAAAAACATTTGAAAGACAGCATAATATATTCAGATTAGGAGTAAATCACATGGAATTCACATCACACGTCTTTCTAATTTTAGTTTTAAAATTATTAGTTGCCTTTTCTATTTAAAGATAATGACATATTTAGTCAGACTTAACGCAAGTGAATCATAGTATTGCATTGTTATTGTATTAAACAGTGATTGTTGGTTGTGTTTCTTATACTAGTATTTTTGGAGGTGAAAAATAACTTTGTGCTCTGGAAGTTGCACAGACATTTCAATCTGAGGTGGTGATGAATAAATTATACTCTAAATAATGCAGGCAAGAGGAATACATATTTTTATGTTAGACTAGACTTCTCCATTTGGCACCTTTCCTTCTCTTTACTCCCCTGTGGTGTTAGCAACGTAGGCTGTATAAGATTACAAATAATTGTTTTACAAGGAGTCATTGCAGACTTGATCTCTTTACATGACAGTTCGTACTGGTTCTGCTGTCTAAGCTGTTGGCTCCCAGCTGTTCTTTAAAGGGCACGCCAGTGGTGCCTATTAATATGGCTGTGTCCTTGCTTTCCCAAGTTCCTATCCCGTGGTTGCTGCAGGAGGATGGGAACTTCCCCTGACAATTAAAGGCTGATAAAATCGTAGTAGTTGGCACCTTGGACAGCTGGCTAGCTCAACCAGACCTTCCTGGCTTGGAGAGACAGCTTCTCAAGAGCATCCCTTGCTCTATTACAGCTGTCTGAACAAATCCCAGATGTGAGATCTAATCTTCTCCTCACTGCTTTCTCCTTATTTAATACTGTGCTCCCTGAAGCCTTTAAGCTCTTCTACACAGTCTGAGCTGCTGTTCACTGCTGACAGTGCTGTCTAGTAAGATAGTCCATAAAATGGGAACTCTGCCTTAGAATGAGATACAGAGTTTAGACTTCTTTATTTTATTTTGCGGGAAGTTTACAGGAAAGGGTGGCGATGAGAATCACTGGTTGTTCGCTGTTAAGAAAGTCACAGGATTTTAATCATCTGACTTCTGACTGACTACCTGCTACTGATGGCTGAGTGAAACTGAGGGTGTGATTTGTAACTTCGTTGAATGGGCAAGTTGTCTGGCTGCAGTCAGTTCTTTTCCTTTATGAACTTGGGTACTCAGCAAGATTGCAGAAGGCTTAAAGATTCCTTGTGGAACAAAGGGATTAGTTCTTTTTATATAGAAGACAAAACTGGCTTGCTAATGAATGAGTAATGTTGAGAAGAACATAAGCCTGAGTATTTCATGGCATAAGATAAATGTTAAGAGGGGCTAAGAATAAAATCACCATTACTGCCTATTGCAGGCTTTCTCCCTGCACCTTCTTATCAAGGTGTCTGACAAGACATTGTCAGACAGGATGACTGGGTGGACTACTGCTGATTCAGTTTGGCCATTTCTGTGTTTTTCCCACTGGTGGTTTCTTTCGACATCATACAAGATAACAAAGTCTCTTAGGTCAAGACACTGTAAATATTAATTCTCCATAAATGTTGTTCTGTTCAACACAAGTCAGATCTGAGTTTACAGAATGCTTGCTTTCTTCAGCCTCAGCTATTTGCCAACTTTCTGAGGGCAAGCAGCCCAGCAAACAGTACTTCAGACAATTCCTCATCTTTCTCCTTTTTCCAGAATGAAAATCCAAAAATATCAGCAATGGGGGCCAAAATAACAAAGGAAAAGTGGGTGTTGTCACTTCTTGCCAAGTTTTTTGTAAATGTTTCTCTCTTTCCCTGTCCCAGAATAATAGCAGAACTTCCCAAAGAATCCACAAAATAAACCAGACTCTTTTCCAGCCTCTGATCTAAATCAGAGTAGATGCTACAACAAAGATGCTAGAGAACAAATACTGTAAAGGGTATACTTTTTATCCAACTATTAAGGTTTTATTCCTCATCTGTTAAGGTTGCAAGAAACCCTAGGGCAACCGGTAGGTCCTTGATGATACTGAGATGTTATTCATGTTATTCATATCTCTAGGGTATCAGTTGGGTTGATGCCAGGTGCTTTTTTTTTCACTTGTTAGTAGAGGAATCTTAACTGGGCTATGAGTGGGTAGGTTCTGTAGTTTAGGGCAGACAGGAGCGAAATATTATTAGGAAGAGCTGAAAAAACATGGGATGCAAGCTCCAGAGGCTGATCCTAGCCTAGGTGTTCTCTGATCCATGCTTGCCTGTTCCTCCTGCAGTGTCAGTGATATGATGAGAAGTAGTAGCTAGAGTGAGGGGATCCCAGTTGTGACCATTCCTCAAAGGTTAAGTAACTATAAAGTATTTCCAGGTCAATGACTGTCAGACTAGAATTCCCAAACCAGAGGGAACAGCCACCTGAACTGAGACATAGTCTGGAATCTGAGGACCATGTCTGTGTAGGAAAAGAGCTTCTCAGTTCTTGTGCTTTTGCTTCTATTTTGATTGCTAATATAGTTTCATTTTTTATTTATTTTGGAAAGTGCAAAAGCTAGAAAATTTGATTCATTGAGTCCAGGCAATGTCTCATTGGAAGACTCCTGGAAAACCACGCGGCTTGTTCAAGAAAAACACGATTTTATTTCAGTAGCAGAATCCCTTAGTGAGCCTCCTGGAAACAAATGTTTTGCATGAGGTCTCAATTTTTCTTGTTCTGAATTAATTCAAACAAATTACCCTGCAGACCGTGTTTGTGGTAAACTTTTTTTGAGAAAGCCTTTTCTTGGCCGTGTTCAGAGTCAAGGCTGAATCTGAGTAATGTTTAGAAGCAGCAAAGGTTGTAAGCACGTGAACAGGTAAATGTGTTGATGAGAGCGGTGTGCCTCAGTCTTCTGAGGAGCTAGAAAGATCAGTGCCCTTTAGAGCTTCCAGCAGGTGTTTCTATCTGCTCTCCAAACTGTTGTGCTCTCCACTGAAAAAATGTATGTTGACCTGGAACAGCAAAGCAGCTTGTTTTACTTTCTTTAATTCAGTGATGACTTAAGATATTTACAGAAGGAAGAGGATCATTTGCTTAAGTAAAGAGAGTTGATAGTAAGGATGTCGAGGACCTCTTTCCATCTCCAGGGATCTTTTTCTGCCTTTTGCATCTGAACAGTCCCAAGTTTCTGGTTTCCTTAGTGCACGAGCAAAGACAGAAGGCTGGCTCCAAGTCTCAGGGAGGGAACTAAGACATAAATCCAAATGACCTTATTGGGACTTTGACACATTTGCTTTCCAGCTGATTGAGAACATAGCCATGAGAAGAACGTGCTTGGGAATTTTCCACCTGCCCATTTGACGTAGGAGAAGAAAGAAACCATTCATTTCCTGACAGCATGTCTGAAAACTGGAAATGGAATGGTTATTTAATGTGTTTGGGTTTTGGCAATCTGATTCATAGTTTTTGAATGCTTGTAGTTGCCAGTTCTTGATGCAATACATTTTTTTATTCCACGAATAAAAAGATGCAGCAGACAAATCTTCAGAGTGTCAGAGCACACTGTGGCCTATTCTCTGTTTTGTTCTCCCTCTAATAGCAGAATAAATAAAAGTATTTTGAGGTCTGTCCTCTTCCATCAAGCCTCTGGGAAAGAAAAAAGAAAGGGCAGAGGCGGGGGGGGGAGTGGGGAGATGGACAACTGAGCATGGAAAACTTTATGAAATTGCTCATGGGTTTCCTTTTCATGTGAAATTTCCCTGAAATTTTCCCCATGACTCATTTCCTTCTTATTCCTTTTTAAGTCCATAATTTGGTCTCTTTTCTTTTTTTTTTTTTTGTTTTTTTTTTTTAAGACAAGTTGGTAGTTTTTTCCTGCACAGTGTGACATGGATTTTCAAGAGTATATATTCAGTGTTAAAGTTTTACTGTATCATCTGAGTGCTTGGACATTGCAGTCTGTTATCCATAGGGACAGATCCCCTCTTTTCTCTAAGTTCTCTGTACAAACCATTCACAAAGATGTGAGGCAAGGAATACACTTCCACAGAAAACGGATATTAATCAGGCCTATTGTGTGAGAGAAGTAGGATGTTTTATTTTTAACAGGTATCTGTTGATGCTTGCAAAGATCTTGTGATGAAAGAAGGTCAGTGAGGGCATTTGTTATGGCTTCATAGCTTCTGGCTTGCAGTTTTCATTTCATGCTGATGTGTACTCCCTGCTGCATATAGGCTTCTCTAGAACTCGTTCCCTGAAATGCCACTTGCCATCTTCTAAGTTGTCAAGGCATCTCTTTTCTGGATTGAAAACTTATAGCTAGCTCCTTTTTGTTGTCCAGTGTGGGAGATGCAAAAGGTTGATAGAGTGCCAGAGTCTTCATCAACCTGTAGTCGTTGCTACTGATAAATGGAATCCGTAAATACTTGTATTTACTGCGAATACATCTAGTCTGACCAAATTCTTGGACATGCTTAAAGCTCTACAGTATAACTATTCTTACAAGGGAAAAAACCCCAAGACTTTCAAGTTTCCTATAAGAAAGGGCTTACCTCTGTTGTAGAAATATCCACAAAAATGCCTTCCTCTATGCAGTTGGGGTTTAGTATAGCAACTGAATGCATTTGAAGCGTTGTAAACTCTTAAGGATCTTGGCAGCGCGTCTTGGAATATCTGATTCCATAAAGGTTTGCATGATCAGATCACCAAACTATCTGAGTGCTCCCCACAGTGTATTAAGGCCCCTCCTCCCCCCACCCCCTTCCAGGATTCAGATAAACCATATTATTTACGAGATCTGAGTATTTCGAAAGCTCACGTGATGTCCCTAGGGAAACAAATGGAATTATTTAAATTCCGAATTATTAATTTACTGGAAAATAAAGCGTAAATACCGTAAAATTGCCTGCAGAGGTTAATTCAGTTTTGATCTACACATTGGTAGTATCTTTGATTTGCATGAACACATACTACTTCTTCTGTAACTACTGTTTCCTTTTTTGAGACGTGTAAGCAACCAAATGGAGAACCTTGAATTAGAAACATACCTATCTGCTCTGCTCATAAGCAATGCAGTCCTCCTAATGTTGAAAATTTCATGGTTTAATGTCTTCATCCTTTATGAAAAAGGAGCTTATTTTGTAGAGAAATTAAGCTGACTTCTTAGCTAGGCTCTTTTTATATCATTAATAGCATAATTTCCTCTAGTTGGATAAATTACTACATCTGAGGCAAGTTGGGTACTTTAAAGGACATCTTAAAAACAAACTGAAAACTGAAATCCAAAATGAGATTAAGGCAAAATAATGAAAAATATATAAAACTATTCTTACGTACCCTCCCACACCAATATAACTAGAAAAATCTCCCCTGCATTAACTTACAGCTATTATCTGATAGGATCTTGCAAATACTGAGAGAAAGTGGCAATTTCCTCAGCTGTGGCAATGCTGGCTTAGTTCCCCTTTCTAAAATGAAGTGAATTTTTCCATCCAGGAATAAGTTGATGTATTGCAGCTCACTTTTGATTCTGCATTTCCGTGTGTAAAAAGTAAATTTGTAACTTGTTTCGGGATATCAGCACATCTAAGTACTGACAGATGCTCTTTGACTGTTTGTTCAACCAGATGGGAACCATGAGCAAAAGCTTTGCAACCTTCTGTCTATGTTCTTGTCTCTGAATGTACAAATGGGTGTAAGGAGTAGTTGTTGAAAGGTCAGCTTCTTCTTAAATTAGATGCATGCTCAGAAAGTCCCTTGTTAAACTAGGAAAACTCAATTTTTGGGCTTGGTCACTGTTTGCTCTTTTGAATTACAAATAGTCAAATGTGGCTATTCCTGAGCCAGGAGAAAGATTATCCACTGAACATAGCTGTCATGACAAAAGGAAGAAGATTTTTGGAGTCAAAGCGACACTTAAGATGTTACCACTTGGATGACTGTACTAAATAGTCCATTATGAAGGAGAGCCTATAACTAGAATATGATTAATATCTGTATACAGAGTGTATGGAGCAGGAGGTTGGGGTGCTTATGGCATTAGTAACATTTCTCGGGTCTATTAGAGAGTAATGGCTTACCCTCACACCATAGTGAGTAGAGAATCTTTGTGTGTTTTATATTTGTAGGATACTTATTTTCATTTATAATTCCTTTTGAAAATAGAACTCTCAAACTGTCACGGCAGTGCTTGCCCAGTGTGCATCTGGCCTGCAGTGGTCTCTGGATACACATGATTATATAAAAATTCAGTAGAGTTTGTGATGTGTTTTCCTTGGCTGTTCATGGTATATTACTACTTTTGCCTGGTTTATCTAAATGAAGACTGATGTTTCATGGTTAGCTTGCAATTCTCTTTTTAGAAACAAAATTACTACATCAAAATATGGGTCAGTGCTTAATATTGGGATATGTGAGATAGCTCATGCTGGTATTTTCAAACAGGGCAACCAACTATTGTTCAGTAGCATTCCATAAACATTTGATTAAATGATCTAAGGGTCTTCTGGCTCTTAACTTTGAGGAGGACAAGCCCATGATAACTAAAATAGCACCTCAATTTAACACAGTTTTTCCGAACTGGCAGTGTTAATGGAAGGATCTTATTTTGTATGTCTAAATCAGCAGGATCAAATTGAAAGAAAACTGAAGAGGGAGCTGTTTGGCAGAAGCAATTCATTTTACAAACAGGTTTTTTTTCAGTCACTGAAGTTTTTTATGACTATGCACATGTTTAGTCACTTCTTGTGTGTAAAGAGAAAAATGGTAATTTTACTGACACTTCTTGTCCTTTTCATATGTCGGTGTTAGTGAGTTCGATGACCTGGCTCTTCAGCTGAACTCTAAAACAGCTTGAAAGGGCTAAACTTCATTATTTGCTGAAATTCTGTTTAGAAATCCAGGAATAGTTGCATGTTCTTGCAGTAAACCTTTTATTCCTAACAGGAAACTCCTCCCGTGCATCTTGTACATTGTTCTTCACTCCCTTTTCTCAGAGGAAGAACTTGAAAAAGTATTGCCTGCATAGTAATTTCCATTTGGAGGGTTCTAATGTCACAAAGATGTGAGGAGATTGAGGCATTCCTAAGGTTAAGTGTCTCTTTTGCTTTTCCTACTGTGATTGCCAATTTTACCTAGAAGATCTGAAATACTAACCCCCTGTAGATCAAGCCTCCAGGAAAATAAGCGGTGTGTATATTTGCTGCTTCACAGGAAAAAACGTGAAGTTTTCTTTTGTGAAATTAGATTATAGGATGAGCCTACTGAATGGAGGGAGATGGGATGTGGAATGAGGGAAATAATTCCAGTGACCCAACTTAAGGTACTTATGTAAATGCCCAAAATGAAATGAAGGAAATCCTTTGATGGATTGGTACTAGGCTTGGCAAATGCAAAATTGCATAAGGTAGTTTTGATCCAGGATTTTTAAAAGTCTGTACTACTTTGCTGGTAGGAAGCAGAAGGCAGCTAATTTCTTTTCAATTTAATCTTTTCTCTAAAAGATTCAGAAAAAAAACCCCAACAACCAAACCCTTACTCCAAAAACACAGTATTGTATTGTAATATACATACAAAAGAGGTGAAAGCTGACTTATAAGGCAATTCTTAAAAGTACTTTAATATCTGTGTAACCTAAAACACTTGAAGAAATGTGCTGCTTTACATAAGCGGGTCTCGCTGTGGAAGCTGCTTGTGGTTTAATGTTTCATCACAATAATGGCAGCTTATACGTGCTGCCAAGAGACCATTAGTTTTCCTTCTTGTGCTCAGGCCCTTCCAGTGAAATATCTTTAAGGTGAGAAAATGCATATTTAACAAAACCTGTCATCACTGCCTATGCAGTGAGAGAGCTTTGTGTGAACTTCTTACCCCATTCCACCAAGCATAATTGCTGGTGACTTTGTGAAGCAAAGTTTAATTACAAAAAAAAAAAAAAAAGAAGAAAGAAGAAAGAAAATGAAAAAGGATAAAATAAAACTAAGTACTAGAATCAGATGTGATTTACAAAAAGAGGTTTTAAAAATGGCTTATGTAAATAATAAAGATCATGTGACTGTAAATACTCTAGTATCCTACAAAAAGTGTTTTGCTTTCTGCAAAAAAATCAGTGGGAATGTTCATCTGTTGTTGTTAGAAAATAGATTGTTCCATAATAAAACCCTGACACTTTGAATTTTTTATTTTTATTCCTTAATGGTATTCCTTTCAAAGAACCAACTGCAGCTTTGCCTCCACGTCCTTTGGGATGGGAATATATCAAAGAGCAGCACATGCTGGGACTAGTGCGGGGCTAGACATGTGCTGTTTGACCAGACAGGTGCTTCTGAACAGAGTTTATATGGTTATTTCATTGGTTTTGTATTACATTGCAGTTGTATTGAATTGGTTATGTATTTTCTCTTTAAAAAGAGTGTTGATTTGTCATATGATTATACTGGTGAGGGTGGGGGAGAATCTAAAAATGCTGGGTTTGGTAGGTATTGCTAGCTTACCTTTTACAGTGGAAATTAGCAAAGGTGTCACTTTTGAGGTTTTGCCTGTTTCCAATTCTCTATAGCAAAAAAAATCGCAACAAACAAAAGAAAACTTTGCTTGCATGGTAATTATGGGTAGGAATATCTTTATTAAAAACTGAATTTACTGTATGCATTGCCCATAAAACTTTTCTAAATATTGATGAAGAAGGTTGTTTGCATTTCTTGATATGCAAATCCAGGACAGAGGGAAAGTAAAGACTCGAAGAATTGTTTCATGAACATTTGTCTTCAATTTTCTTTCCTGCATACTTTGTTCTGAAGATTTCATCAATGCACCAAAGTTAGTAATTGGATTTAATTGCTCAGCAATCCTTGACATCAGTTAGTCCAATGATTGATTCTTCTTACTGGCGTTATTTTAATAATATATCTGTTTGATCCCAAAAGAAGCGAGCTTCTTAAAGTTATTGTGAAAGCTTCTTTTCTTACTGTAATGGTTCAATAAGATGTTCAGCTGTGGCTGAATTGGAAAGGAAACACACGTTGTTGTAGCTTGTTGGAAAAAAAATTCAGTATAATAAATCTTAGCTGTTGTTGAAAACTCTGTGCTCAGCAGGAATCCATGTTTCCTCAAGTTGTTTTCAAATTTACTCCTTACTGCATTTTGAAAACTCTTTTACAACCATCTTTATCCTTCCTTCCGCGAGTTAGACAAGGATTCTTGGGAAAGATGGGCGGTGGAAAATTCAGGCTCATCTACGCCTGAGTCAGTGCATTAATCTTCTGGGTTGTAATTTGTTTCAAATTGTCTTTGTTAGAAGGCACATTGTTTTGCCTTGCTTAACTGGAATACAGGGCTTTCCAATAGCTCTAGGCTTCCTCTTTGACGCTGTGTTCCTTTATTCCCAATGCTGTGCTGTTTTGGTTCTTTCTGTCCTCTCTCTCAGGCTGTTAGTCTGCAACAACAGCAGGAGCAGGTGAAAATGATTTGTATGAGAAGAAAATTCTGAATGTTAAACAACTTTACATAAAATTAAAAATTACATGTTTTAGCCTTGAGAAAAAAATGGGCTTATTCTAAGTTATGTTAATCCAAGTATATAACTGATACTACAGCGGCCAGGGATTTTTCTCACAATGTATTTGTAGATACCATAGTAGAAGTTGCAAACTTTTATCTTCTATTTAAGCTATGACAAATGTATTATTAATTTTTATATTAAGCAGTGTAATGCTTTGTGCATTTCTGTGGAGAGCTTTTAAGGCCAACTGCGTATTAAAAGCTACCTTCATGGAAAGTGCTCTTACAAAAATTCATGTCCAAGCACATACTTAGTATGTTAGTGTTATGAGTGGAAGCACTCCGAAGCAGTGTCCACATGTGTTCCCCTGTGGGAGTTGGAGTTTCTAACTTAATAATCACAGCTAACCTTTTCAGAGGTGTTACTGCCTCAGTTGTTGTTTAAGGTGGACCTGCTGAGGGGAGAAACTAGAACTATAAAGGGCAGGACCTTATTTGTCACTGGGTTTCTTATTTCCGTGCCGTTGTAGAGAATTAGGTTTAACACCCAGTATGAGTTAAGACATACAGGAGTGAGTACATCTTGATTTGGTGCCTCCACTAGAATAGGAATTCCCATACTGTTCATTCTGCTTGTGAGCTTGGAAAGCAGTATTCCCTGCATGTCATCTTGGTTTTATACCTCTGGGAAGGATGGGAAGTTGACCCAACTGCCAGTTAATTTATAACATTTTAGTAAAGGATTGGAACAATTTCACTCTCCCTTGTTTGATGAAGATTATGTTACTACAGTGTCTCTAAATAGTTTCCATGTTTTTGTTAGTTTTTACTTATGATACCGTAAAGAAATGGTTTTAAGAGGCTCCAAGTGAGACTGTGTAATATCAGGTCTTTGGTTCTTGTGTTGCATCATTTCCTAGCACTACTCTTCCTCTTATCAAGAGCTTGTCCAGCTGTTTGCTTGATGGTCATGCTGGCAATAATAATATCCTATACTGAGATGTTCAATTCGGAGATAAGATAGTTGTCTCTTCCTTGCTTAGATGAAAATGTCACGTAGCTCTGGAAAAAAAGAATATTTCATTGTCAATGCTGTTATTTTAATGCTGGTGCTTCCGTGTTCAATTTTGTGGTGTTTTTTCTAAGCTGCAGCATGCCTTGCAGTCATACCAGAGTTGGACTAATCTTCTGGAGGCTGTAGTGTTTGAATGCGAACAGTCCCAGTAAGTAAAAGCATACTGTCCTTTGCTTATTTGGAATCACACTGAGAGTTTCAGCAATGTGTTTACTTTCAGAAAACACAGGGAGAGAATCCTCAAGCTGATGAGGAAGAGAGGGAAGTGGAATGTCATAAGCATCTATTTTTGACAAGTCCATGATTTATAATTTCCCCAGTAAAAATATCATCTCCACAATGCCCATTGCAATGAACTCATTAAATGCATTTCAAGAGCTGTGATTGCATTTGAGAATTCTTCTAAAAATGCGACTAGGAAGATGGACGTGCTTTCTCATATATATCCTTAGCCAGTTGCCCACATATTCACTTATTAATGACCATATTTTATACCTTGAAGGTAAACTTTCTCACTTCTGTGTCTGCGATACTAATATGCTAATCAGAAAGAGCAAATTCTTTCCAGGAATTCTGTGTTTTTGTATAATCTTTTTCCTGAAAGGTCAGGGCACTTGGTAAAAAGGGAAACACGTGACAGGGTGTGTTCCCACTTGGAAACAACTGAGAGAATGTTAGATCTTGGAAGAGAGATTCTTGTAGCAAGAGAGGAGAAAAAAAATTCCTTACAATGAATTGCTAGGTCATTAAGTCTTTCTGGCCCCAAAGAAAAATCTAAATACAGCTGATGCTGAACATGTTTCATGACTATAGAAACTGCTATGAGAAGATTCCTGATTTGGGCATTTCTGGATAATATCTTCCTTTTTTTGGATATAATTTACCTAGTGCAAAGATTGACTCATTGCATTTCCTCTTAGAATTCTTTTTCATTGTTATTTATTTTAAGGGAAAGAGTGGATATCAACAAATAATGTTCTTGAGACCGTTTCTACCTTGTCACCTGTCCCCTTTATCTTCCACGTGACAGTTTTGGTGTAGGTCAGGGTTTTATTTTTTGGCCTCTCCCTCTCTAGGTGCGAGCAGCGTAGTTTTCTGAACGATCCAAACAATTTTTTGCTTCAATGATCACAGTCTTTTAAAAGTTGTTCTGACTTTTTGTTCCTTTCCTCTATCACTTGGCAGCTTTGAAGGCACTTTTGTGCAGTATCAGTAGTATTGAGTAAGAGACTGGACAGGGTCAGTTGATCTGTAACAATGTCCCAACTGCATGTTGGGAGGCTCTTTATCTTTAGTTCTTGGGAGGATTTCCTTCTTTCCTCCCTCTTCTTGTTAAGCCGGAGAATTGCTCACGTATGTAAAATCTGGTAGTCCCTGAATAGCTGTAATAGGTTATTTCCCTGACTGGGTGACTTGCTGTTCTGTAATTATTTCATGGATACTTTGTTCTTGGATTGCCTTGCATCTCTGTGTCTGCCACAGCATGTCTGTCTAATGAATCTGCAACTGCCAAATGTATTTGCAGCTGACTCGAAACTCATTCTTACTGTAGCATTCACTTGGTCTTTGTGATGGGAAATACACCTATTAAACCACTTTTAATTATTTTTATAAGCTTCTTTCAGTTCTGGCAAACTTTATTAGAAACTGAATTTCTGTTTCAAATGAGCTACTATTTTACATAATAAAAAGCTAAAAATCTTGGTCGTAGATGTTGCTTTTTTCAGTTTGTCTGGCAGCTTAGTAACGTATTGCATAAGCACTGGCAGATAACTTCCCTGGTTACCTCAACACTGAATTACTTTATTTAGCTGCTTATACTGGTAATTTGTTATAGGCTAAAATGACCTTGATAAGTGTTCATGCAAAATATTTTGTTATTCATTTGTCAGTAACACTGGGTCCTTTGCAGGTCAATGGAAAAAAATTTACAAGTAAAAACTAAATGGTCACTCGTATCTTTCTAGGTGTTTGAGGGACCAAAGCCATTCAGCTTTAACAAGGAACATGACTTGCTTTATTATACTGTATTGGTAAAACATTTTCTGGCTTTGAGAGCATTTAAATTTGAAGAAAAATGTTGTGGGTTTTATAGAATTGAATTCAGTAGCCCTGGCACAAGAAGAACCTTGTCTGCATCATCCTGCTGCTGTGCACGGGCTGAGAGTCCCTGCTGAGACACAGAGATTTATTTACTCAAGTACAGAGGGACTAGCTCAATTCTGAGTCTTCCTGGGCGAAGCTTGAATCTACGCACAACACCATGCAGATGGTTTACACTGTGAAATGTAGTGCTCTGTTGGAAATGGCTTTGAAGACCTGCATCTGCTTGAAGCCCTGGGGACGCTCCTTTGGAGTCCTGTCAGAGGAGAGAAGCTTCCCATTGTGGCAGGTGGAAAGAAAGAATTACAGAGCTGAAGGTGGGGTTAAAGCTACACTTCTTAGCAATGGTTTGTAACGTAACCCTAGAAATATCCAAATACGCTGGTAACTGATCCTACTGGTGAGCTTGGCAAATGAAGTTTGAAGGCTGTTGTCTAGGGCACTCTGAAAAGCACAGCAGAACTTCCTCTCTTACCACAAGGTCTTGAAGTAGGAATTTTATTCGTCAATAGTGAGACCGTAGTTTGGCAACATGTGGTTTTTGACTATAACGCTTTGGATGTTGATGTTTGTCAAAATGTAATAGATTGAAAACAGGATTTCATGTCCGGAAATGGAGCAAATGCAAATAAACTGGTTTTTGCTGCTTCCAGTGGGAATTAAACGTTTGTCAATTTTCTGCAAAACTACCGCATTTTTTATTCTTTTGCTTCAGAGCCTCCCAGGTGACTGATCTATTTTTTCTTCTGTGCTTACCTTGGAAAGCAGCCAGCCTGTAAGCACAGCTTGTAGAAAACTACAATTTATGTGGCTTTTAAAGTTGTTATGAACTTGTGATACTTACTGATGTGTAAGTATGCCTCAGTGCTGTGTACTCCTGACACAAAGGCAGCCCTGCAAAATTTCAAGCTCTCAAATGGAATTTTCCAATTAAATGGCTAGAACATTTTTAATGTTATTTGCAAATGGTTTTTTCTTTGATATTTGTTTTGAAAATGCATTTTACAAAGCCTGAGGCAGTTGCACAGGCTCAGAGGCTTGGCTGAGTTGTATGCCATTGATAATAGCAATTTATCTTCATTATTATAAAAAAAATAGTAACACAAATTTGTCTGTGGACAGTGTTCTCCATTTCTCATCCAAGTACTGTTGAACCAGAATTACTTACATGGTAGGGAAATGAAGCTAAGTGTCTAGTCTTTCTTTTCAGCCTTTTACCAGTTCTGAGAGTAGATAAAATTCATAATCTGATCTTGCAGTTGATTCCAGGTGGTAAGTTTGCTGTTGGGGACCTGCCGAAATTTTATAGCATATAACGTGCTGCTGAGAAAGGGTATAAAGCAGTTCAGCAACTGCTTTTGCTTTACAGGTGATGCCTGTTGAAGTATAAAAGATACTAAAAGAAAAAGGCTGTGTTGGTTAAAAAAACCCAACTATGCTGTAGTATTACACAGAATCAAATTCATTTGTACCACACATTATACCTGGAAAAGGATTAATTGTTTGGGTTAATATAATCTAGAAATGAGAGAGCTTTTTGTAAATGATGGTCACAAACGCAAAGGTTTCAGTGAAACTTTTTCCAAGTTGAGTAGCATGCTTAGAGCTTCTGGAAGTCTGCTTTTACATCGCCCCTCTGTGTTTTCGTAATTGGACTCTTCAAATAATATGAGTCAGCATAAGTTTTCTGTCATGCTGGTAGTGATGGTCAGTGGTTTTTATAGCTTGTTGAACAGGCTGTATGAGTTTTGTTCATACGCCCCTCCTGCATTTCTTCTAAGTAGATGAGAAAATTCTGTCAAGATGAGGGTAGAAAAGCCATGAGAATTTTCATGGATATATCCTTCCCTGAGTGTCATTTTGCTTCAATGCCAGTGGCAGACATTTAAAGATACTCCACTGAACCCTACTAGTTTTGTATATGAGTATTTGTTCTTCAGCATTGGAGTCCTTTATTTCTGTTCCCCAGCTGAGGATTTGATTGTGAAATAGGTACTTCTGAAGTTATAAGTGCCACCCTTCCACATGAAGAATAGCTCTGAACTAAGATGTTGGGGTGCTCTTATGCAGGGGAAAAAATAAACTTGATTTATTGGTTTGTTTGTAACATCTCGAATTACAAAGTAGAACATTTTATCTGTTTTTCGTAATTTTTACTTGGATTTCTTATCCATCAGTGTTGGTCAGCTTTTTGGTCTGCTGTAGACTTTGAAAACCAGAGGACTTAGATTTGCCAGCTGTTGATCAGATGTAACTTTTTTGAAAAATAGAGTGGGCCTGGAGCTGACCTGCAGGTTTTACATGAAGTATCTAATAAAACCCCCAAACTGACCACTGTTCCATGTTTGTCGCAAGGTCATGGAGGTTTTTTTGTTTCTTTTTATTTAAAGGCAGGGGATGGGGGGAATAAAGCAGCAGTTCTTTATCTGCCAAACCTATTTCTGATTAATTGTCAACCAGGACATTCTTTTTATATTGGTTGCTGTTCAGTACAGGCTTGTGAGGTCTCAGTAACTTGATGGATATGGCAGAGAACAACTGTATGCATGGAAAGCCCTGAAGAATTAATTAAAAATTATCTCTATCTGTGCAATAAGCATAATAAAAAAGTGAGATAGCTTTCGGTAGAAAAAACTCTTGTGCAGTTTTTCCTACAGCAGCTCAAATTTGTCAATTCATCTAAATTTTCTGATTATAGTAAGGAATGGAAGCAAGCCCCTTTACCATAAATCATTGGGTTTTTTTCAGGAAGCAGCTGTAGCTATTGCGTGATATCCTCTTACAAATGGCTTCAAATACCTTAGCTCATGCTCTCATTCAGGCTTTATTGGTCTAATGGTTGTCTGGAGCAACAGTGGAAAGAGTACAGGTAAACGAGGGTGAAAAAGCATCAGACTGATTTGATGTTTGTACCCTGACTGAATTACCTAAAGGCTGTACTGCAAAGGATCTCAGCCAGGGTTTTTGCCTTTGGAAAGGCACAATTACTTGGAAGAGCAAATTCAATATTCTGTTAAATTTTTTATTGAATTATAATAGTCAGATTAACTCTTGGCAAATAAAAGAGAAAAGAAGTTGTAAGATACAGCAATAATCATGTTTTATTGGTAATATTTACAGAAGTTACTCATTAAGGGTTGTAGTTTCTATTTTGGGCATGTGTAAGCTAATATCTGCTGTACTGTTATAGAGGGTCAGGGGTGTGGTTTGTGATGATTATTACCTTGTATTGCCCTATCCTGTAGTGTTTTATGATACATGTATCTTTTAAGGTTTTTAAGTGCAAGAACTGAATATAAAGGAAGTGGTTTTAATGGTCAAGTGACTGTTTCTTCTCATTTTTTTTTTCTCTGATAGTGACCTGTGCCGTATTTGTTTGCTCCTTAAAATACTGAAGTGCCCTAGAGAAGGATCAGAACTAAAATGTAGTTCATAGAGGTCTGTTGAGACAGATGGAGCTTCTTGACTGTACTGAGTGGGCTACTGATTAGGGTGGATATCTCTGCAATTAATAATTCAGCTTTCTCCTGTCATTACTTCCCCTATAACCTCAGTTATTTCTGCAATTCTTTTAACTGAGGCACAAGTCAGAAGAGATGGGGTAAGTTTTAGATCTGGAAATACAATGGAGTCAGTCTACAAAAGCTTGCTGTGAACAAATTTCATTTTAAGTATGGTACTACATAGAAACTAGTTTCTTGCTCTGAGTGAATTGATAAAAATTTGCTTTTAAATGCTGATATGGAAGAACAGCATAAAATGCTCAAGTAGAAGAGTGTGATGATTTTGTTGAACATGAGACGTTCTGCTTGGATGTGTCATTTCCACTGAAATTTTGGCTGCCTGGCTGATGTTTTGTCACTTGGCCACCTGCTCAGTTGTTGCTGAGACCCCTTCTTACTTGCCTCACAAGCTGGGAAGGGCTGTCCCTCTGCCTGCTCACTCTCCTGTCTAGGTGATTTTGCTTAGAAACCTTAAAAAAAAGTGAACAAGTAAAAGTTTGAGTCATTCATTTGATGGTTTGTTGAGTAGACACTTGGGAAGTTGGCAGGTTTTGTTCCCCTCTTGCTTACATCCTTGCAGTTCAATTCACTTCACCCTGGTCAAAGGCTTTAAAAATTGTGTCTTCTGATTTGGGAATTAGGTTTCAGACTGCAAAGTTGAATATGGGAGCTGGAATTCCCAGCTTTCCTCTTTCATTTACCATGCTTAGAAGAAATGCAGAAATAAGTGAAGTCAGTTTGTAGTTAACTGGTTGCTTTCTTTGCAGAACTGTTAGAGAAAAGTCATAATTGTTTGTCTGTGTGAGTTTCTGCTTGATTTTAATTGAAGATACCATTGACCTTTTCCATTGGTAATTGACTGAAAGAAGCATTAAATCCAGTGCCTAGAAGTCCCCATTCAGTTTTTGAAGGCTAATGAACAGTTTTATTGCCCGTGCTGATTGAATGGAAACTTGCTGACCAGTAATAATACACTGTTGTTTTATTGGCACTGAAGAGCATTTCTTATTTTTTCAGTGGTGTAATAAAACCTGATTTGCGCACTTCATAGTACTAAGCTCTTAAAAATCTCTAGTTATCAGGCAGCTGGCTCTGTTTGTCAGGCAGTATTGCTTAATGCCATGCTGAGGTTAAAATCTTGTTTTCTGTTGAACCTGGAAGACAAATTAACCTGTTTGTACAAGAACTTTGAATTAGCCAGGAGCTGTTAAGGAAACGTGAATCCTGTGGTGAGTTCTGACTCCTCTGAAATTTATAGACCTTTAAGTTTAGAACTTTTTTGTTTCTCAGCAGATAAACTTTTTTTGCATCCTTTTACCCACTTACAAGCCATAGAAGCAATTGTGGAAAAAAAGATTTTGATGTAGAGAACAGGCTGTTTAAAACCGTTTGAAATCATCATCACAAAAAGCTGTGGTTTGTCTGTTGGTCCAGCTGTATCTTCAATAAAAGTATTTAGATGTTAAGCAAAACAAGCCAAAATCCGATCACAGGAAGGTGCATTTGCTTTACGTTGCTATGCAAACATTTTGTTTGTATAGAATATTGAAATAATTTTAAGTAAATAGTCTAATAAATATGAAGTTTGCTAAAATTGTTTGGGAAAGTAATTTGTCCCCTTGTAGCCAAGAATTTTTAAAATTAACTGAAATAGACAGCAGAAATTGTATTTTAAGAATTATTGTTTCTAGTTACCTGGAGACAGAGCATGTTTTCCTTCTGCTATGGCAACGCGAATATGTGAAGTACAGTACCCCAATAACTTGGAGTTCTGCCATGAAACAGATGAAGAACTACAAGCCCAGTATGAGGGTGCTGTCTTTCTCACTGTTTGCAGCTTTCAGTCTGAATTGTAAAATAATTTTGAGTGTTTCTCCACAGCTTTGATCCACACAGCAAATGGAAAGTGGCTTTAAAAATACATAAAGGCCATACATGCTAAATCCAGTGTTGAGATTGATTGCTGGATTAGAAAGAGATAGTTGCCAGCAGCAGTAACAGCATACTTCTGTACTAAAAAATGTTTGGGTTCTGTTCAGACTTCCTGTTGAGTCCTTCAATTCATTTCTTGGGTGTCACATCTCTGACATGAGTCAGCTCCAATTTTCTTTGTTTTGAGATTTTTCACATTTGCTTTAGATCATTTTACAAGTTCTCATTAAGTACTCCTTCTGCTTTGAGATTATTTGGCTGTTTTTGAATCATGTTTTGAAGTTGCAGGCACGTATTTTGCATTGATTTGTAGCTGTTACTTCTCTTGTTGAATGCAGATGTTAGATTTGGGATGGCTGACATATCTTAGAGGCAGTTTGTTTCTAAGGTAGGTATTTAAGGGGCTGACAGATGGTAAAGGATGATAATAGGGTCAGTTCCCTGTTGTTTTTGGTGGCAGGTTTCTGGAATGGTAAACAGCCCTTGCGGTGCCAACACAAGTGGACAGGGGTGTGCAGAGCACGGCCTGGCCTAGCAGGGCCCAACAGCTGAGCCCACTTGCCAACCCTGCAGTCCTCAGCACTGCGGCTTCCCTTTCCAGGAGAGCCCCTTGGAGCCTGCTGCTCTTCACCTGCCCAAACAAGCTGGTATTCCAGGGGGATGGAATGGGGGGGAGGGTCTATGGGAGGGATATTGTAGTGTTGGGATGGGAGATGTAGGATACAGGGCTGGCACAAGGGTTGCTATTGGAAGGAGGAAAAGGTGAGGATACAGAGCTGAGACAGGCAGGGGAGGGTTTGTTAGGCAGGCTGCAGCGCTGTGTGAACATGACTGTACTGCTTCAGAGATGGGGCAATTCCCAAACTTGTACTGAAGCTTTGGTAGAACACAAAGTTGTGACTAACTCTTTTGTCTGCCCAGAGCTGGCTCTGCACAGTTTACAAACTTGCGCACTGTCCTCCCAGCCAAGGAGCTGCTTTGTCTCTGTGCACCACTTAAATTAGAGAGTGCACATGGCTTCAGCAGTGCACCTGGTCTGGTGGGTGTGTCAAATCCATCCTTTGGGGCTTCAGCTGCCTCTCACTGGGCACAGCAGTACTTCTGCTGGCCAGCCCAGGGCATGTGCGCTCTCGGCAGCCAAGGTGCCCAGCAGCACCTTGGGTGATGACTATTCTTTCTCGACTCTTGGCTAAAAAGAGTACATGTAAATGTTTCTCAACTGACATGTGTAGGCAGATGTGTTTTAAATCATGTAAACTATTGTCCAGCCTGTAACTCCACCATGTGAATCCACAAATGAAAACAAATGGGTTGAGTGTATTGACGATTTGACCTTTTTACTAAAACGAGCTTGCTCCACTGTTTTCAGAAAGCCAGCTGGATGGTTACTCTTTGCTGTAAGTTCTTCACACTATCACAGGCTTCTCAACTCGCAGTTTGCTCAAGTTCATTCAGAGGGAAGTTGTTTTTCTGTTCTCATACCTTTTAGCATGGTAGGTGCTTTATTGCGTGGTGGAGGTCATTCAGAGGCAAAGTCTGCACATTATTCTAGATAAATGCATATGTACATGTGTAAAAATCTATAATGCATTATATAGAAGCAATAAGCGAAATGTGGTATATATCACACTAAAAATTTGGCTTCAAGAGTGATAAATGGCATCAATTGAAAACACACATGGTATCTTTTGTGTCTAGAAATAAACACCACAGTGTTCAGCCCGCTGGAATGCAGTATAACTCACATATGTATATACTGTAATGATAAAGAAAGTACTGCTGGGGTGCTGATTGAAGAAGAGAAAATTCAGAACTTCATAAGGTCTTTTCCATAGCTCAGATACCTTCAACTGAAACAGACAAACAAAATGTCTGTGAGACAGTCTTTCACATAATAGTAAAGAAAAGATACTTTTCCTTAAATCTTTGGCTCTGTGCAGTGCTCTGAGGAAAGGACCAGTGTAAACTGTGGAAAGGACAGCCTGTAAATAAATGACCCACATTGCTTTCCTAGGAGTCTAGAAGAATGACAGAGAGACATCTCATTAGCTCTGTGGTTACCTGTGTGCAGTACTCAGGTATTTGGGACTGGAGCGTCACCTCCACGTTGTCCGTGGTCTGTCGGAGCCAGGGTGTCTGCCTGGGGAAGGTCCTTGCATCTGACTGATGCCTAGAGGCTCTGAGCAGCCTCACAGAGGACCAGAGTAGGTGGCTACAGTTTAAAAAACTCGTGTTCTCTGTCTGCTGGTAGTCTTTCATAGAATCATAGAATATCCTGAGTTGGAAGGGACCCATCAGGATCATCGAGTCCAACTCCTGGCCCTGCACAGGACACCCCAAGAATCACACCATGTACCTGAGAGCAGCTGTGCCTACATGTTACTAGTTGTTTTTCAGTGTGTTCCGCAAAAAATCCTGATTAGGTCAAGCACGTTGAATTTTAAACCTCTCTCTGCCTTTTGCAGTAGGTGTCAAATCTTGATGTCAGGAGAAGGCTTTTTTTTTCTGGTCTTGCTGCAACTAATGTTTGGGGATTTTATTCCCTTTCTGCTGTTTCTGTTTTTCTTTGGGTTTGTGTTTTGGGGTTTTTTTTTGTCCTCTTCTGCCTTTATTTTGAACTTTCCCCGCAGAGGTTTGCAATAACAAATACAAGAAGGCAGTTGGAATGTTGTTACTTCAGTGCATTGCTCTTCAAGAGTCCCTTGATGTGTCAGAATTGGTCCTATTTGTGCATATGTGCAGACATATGGTTATTTAGTTCCTGCTTTTGGTAGAAAAGCAAGGGCTCTGTACTCCAGTATGTAAATAATATGTATTTGTTTGAATTCAAATTTCATTGTGTTAAAATCTTTCTGATATAGCTGTCAGCAAACATTTGTATTTAATGATGCTTGTTTTACTATGTTGCAAAAGTGAAGTTAAACACAGCTTTCTGTATCCTTCTTGCATTAACAAATTTGCATGGCCTCTTCTCTCGGCCTTTCTCCAAATACCTTACAGTTTAGGAAATTGTTTAAACCTAAAAGCATCTCAAAACAGAGCTACTTTCTTGTTACTTGTCAACATGAAGTAGCAGAAGCAAGTTTGTGTGCAAGCAACACTGGCATTGCCATTTCTTGACTTTCAAATACTTTGCTGTGCTAACATTATTCCTATGGACATTGTACAAAGCCATGCTTGAGATAAATCATGTATGTTACAGTACATGAGGCTTAATGGACTACTTTTCCATTGCTTGTTTTAAAATTAAAACCACCAGCTTCCTGTTTTTCATGTCCTGAAGTCCCGTCTAACTGAGCTCTTACAATTTTTAAAATAGCCTGTCAAAAAAGGAATTCAGTAAAGTGACTAAAAAGTGACTTCTACTTAACCTTTGATTTTATAAACAATTGGCTGAGTCCTAAATAGATGAAAACAGTCTATTTTTGGGCCCTAATTTAGAGAATTGATATTTCCACATTTGCTTTGTCATAGCTGGTAGTAGTTGCTAAATTGTGAAAGCTTGTAGCTATTACAAATGCTTGGAGGATTGCTGAGTGTTCTGCCGTAATGCATTAAGAAGCTCAGTGTACTGTACATTTCAATTTATAATAAGGGATGTAGCTGATAGCACAGACACTGAAATATTTCAAGTCTAGACTGTTGCCTTGAAAACCAAAGGCTGTTGGCTTTTTGGTGCAGTAAGTTGGAAAATAACTGATAAGGACAGTTGAAGTACGTCAGACTTCAAAAAGTGATGAGTTCTCTAAGCCAGGCTGGATCGGGAGGCTTCAGCCACTGCTTGCCTGCCCTGTTGGGATGAAAAGGGAACTGGCATTTGAACTGAGTGGTTTGTGATGAAGGTCACACATAGACCCTTGTTAGGGGGGAAAGATGAGTTTCTGCAACTCCATGCGTAGCAAAGTATCCTGTCTTCAGAAAATGGTAACATTAGTACTTCATCAATGACAACTGTAATGGCTGAAAAGTTTAATCTAGCTGATGTTCTCTTATATAGCTCTTTCGTACCTTTGGATAATAAAAGTAGCTTGCTGAGAATTTTTGAGTGTAACTACATACTGTAATAAGTGGAGGAAATTATGATGTAGCCGATACTTTTATGGCCCCTTTAATATCCCAATTCACCTTACAAATCACTGTGTTTATGGAGGCCTTTCCTTACTGCTGCCTGTGAAGTAGAACATCTTGACTGTGTTTACTGTCATCATGTGTTGTTAGCTGTGGAAAAGAAGGGGGAATATTACCTCAAACTGGGCTTACAGACTTGAAGAATTATGTCGTTTCAGTTTGCCTCTCTAACATAATGCCAACTTTCTTTTTCAGAGCCATGGTGTCATGGAAAGGGATATACTTTGTACTTGCACTATTCCTGGGAAGTTTCTTTGGAAGTGTATTCATGCTCGGTCCTTTTCTACCTTTGATGTTCATCTCACCGGCTTGGTACCGCTGGATCACCGACTGCATCGTGGCCACTTGGCTCACGCTCCCAGTGGTAAGTTGCAGTGTGAGCCAAGTTCTGGGCAACCGTCTGTAATCCCACAATTTAATTTGCCCGCTAACACTTTTGATTTTATTTTTTTTTAAGTTATTTATGCTTTTGTTGAAACAGGCCCTAACACACTTGCTATTTGTGGAAACTTGGGGTTTAGCTCAGTGTTGCAAACTATGTGCCTGTTTACAGTGTCTCTCTTCTTCCACAGTTTAATTTATATGTAAACTAATGCTTAATTTTATGCTTGAAAAAGCCTTTTTGTGACATCTTCATCCAGTGTCACTCAGATGCAGAGAACAGTAGGTGAAATACTAGTAAACAGAAGGATTTTTTTTTTTTAATTGCAAACTTCCTAAGTGAGTAGCCTTGTAAAACGCTTTCTTTGGACTTTACTCCAATTATCTCATTAGGAAGATTATCCACTGTCTTGTACACTGTTGTCAACCTCCACGGTTCTGTTACTTAATCCGCTTAGAATTTAGTCCTTGTAGTTGAATTAGAGATAAATGATTTCAAGTGAAAAAGAAGAGCTTCACCTTTATCAACTTCATAACTATATGAGTTTGGAAATCAATAACAAAGCTCTTCCCTGAATTGTTCCAGAGGAAAGGCGGTTATGAACGGGAGAGGATCTTTCTTCATCTGTTCTCTAAAAGCCAATGGACTTTGTTCCTCTAGACCACTGAAGATTTGTTTCACTTTCTGAAGTAAAATGCCATATTGATATGCAGAAGTATGTATCTTCTGGCATAAAAGAAGTTTTATCTTTATTACATATTGGAAAAGGAGTCTCAAAAAGATTTTGCACCCAACCTTCTTGAGGCTCCGACCTTGTCTGCTTTAGTTTTCTGTCTTTACACTTACTCCATTCTTGGTCAGGAAAAGCAAGTTCTTGGTTTGTGTCTCCAAACAATAAATAAAGTGCTCTTGTAGCAGTCGGACTCCAGCAGGAAAACTCTGACCCTGACCTCTGTGATGTGAGAAATTTCCTCCTTCCACTCTGCTATCCCATTTAATTTTCTTTATAGAAGAGTCAGCAGGACAGGACAGTGAGGTGTGTCTTAACAGTTTCAGTTTAGTTTGGCTTATATTAGGGTTCGAGTATGTAGAACAGGGCACCCATTCATTATTATGTTTAACTAGATCTTAAATATGTAATATGATTCTTATTAAACTACCCAAAAAAGGCTGCTTTTCTCTTTCTGAAAAGAAGGTGTCTTTGCCATTTTGAGCTATACTGCCTGTACCACTCTTACAGTGCCCCATAGTTCCTCTTGGTAGCAACACCTATTCTGGAATTATAGTGAGATGACTTACTAATATTATTAATACTTGGCAAATCTAATGCTTTTCATTCTAAGGTCTCAAGCCATTTGTGATTGTGAAAATGTCATTCTAGTTTTACAGGTGACTTAACCTGGGAAACTTGTGTTCTTTGGCACAAAGTTAGGAGAAATATGAACAGAACAGAGAGTTGTTTTACTTTATAGAGCTCTGTTTAAATCCCCAGTCTTTGTTCTTTTTCTATACTTTTTTAGAGGAAGAATGGGGAAGATGATGTAAGGAGGTAATTTGAAGTGCTTTTTATGTTAGGGCTAAAGGGTAAGTTTGTTCTTCTAGATGTCAGTTGTGTTTTGCTGGTTTCTTTGTCTGTGCTAACTGGGTTGGACGGTGTCCTGCCAGTGACCCTGACCTTAGGGGACTCAAGTCAAACCTCTAGGTAATGTCTGTTGTCTGCATCTGTTTCTTGGGATTTTGTACCTTTCCACCGTATCTCCACTAGGTATTAAAAGATTGCAGATTCAGTCATCCATATTTTTTAATTCTTTGCTGTAACCAACCAGCACTCACCCATACACTTCCCTGCATGATTTGGGAATGGTCATGGGTCAGAAACCATTTTCAGTAGGCTGTTTGGATGTGTTGTGAATGTGGCCAGAGCATGCTGTTGGGCTCTACAGTTGTAGTTACTACAAGTAGTCTAGTTATGTGCTTATGATCTGACTGTCCAGGTTATGAAACCAGGCCCTGTTAGACTTACTGTGTAGCTCTTGCCTGCTCTTTCCTTCTGATAAACCACTGACCTATGCTTTATAACTTAACTCTTTACAGCCGTATATAGCAGGTAAAGCAAGAAACGTGCTTTTTATGTGACCTGTTTGCATCACTGGCTGTTCAGGCAAAATGTTTGCCCAGGCTCATGTCTGTGTCCTTTCAAGTTTGAGGCTTATTCTGTGCATTGGGAGTGAAACATGTTGACCATTTGGTCCCAAGCAGAAAGCAAGGCAGCTTCTGATGCCTTCCCAACCCTGACAATATTGAGCAATAGATTATTTGTGCAGCCAGTCTCTCCTTAGATTACCTACCAAGTTATTATCCCTACTGACTCACTTATGTGATAGGATTCTTGGAAAAACAGGGAACGGTAAGTTTAATGCAGTGATTGTAATGGAGCGCTTTTTAAGAAGTGCTATTTAATTGTTGTTTCCTCTTCCATTAAACAGCTATTACTGTGGGAAAGCTGGCTGCTTTATTAGAAAACAGTCAGAAGTTTGTATACCAGTGATGATATGAGTGAATAAGTTGAATTATGCAATTCAAATTAATTTTTATTGCTAATGGGCTGATGCTTTTCTTCTGTGAGTAAAGCCATAATATGGAGATAATATTTCTAGGCCTTGCTGGAAATGGTGTTTGGTGCCAAGGTGGTTGTCACTGGAGACGGATTTGTTCCTGGAGAAAGGAGTGTCATTATCATGAACCATCGCACACGAATGGACTGGATGTTCCTGTGGAACTGCCTGCTGCGATACAGCTACCTCAGACTTGAAAAAATCTGTCTCAAATCCAGTCTCAAAAGCATTCCGGGATTTGGTATGTCACTAAACCCTTTAATTTGAAAGGAAGATATGTTTAAGTAATGCTCAGCACTGTTCATAACCTGTTAAATGACGTAGGTTTAAATTATTTTTCAATATTTTAAAAAACACTTGTATAAAATATGTGGCATATTGAGTGATTAAACCTTAAATCTCTGGAGGACGTTTGGACTACATGCTTAAGCTTTTCTTTTAAAATATACTACATGTGCTTCTGTTGTTGCTTGTAGGTAAAAATATTTTTGCTTTAAGTGCTGAAAGCATTTTTCAAAGTGATGAAAAATGATTTTCAGTCTTTTCAAAGTCTCTTCCAACACTGCGGTTTTTGTGCTATTTCACCCCACGTTGCACATGCTCTCATCAAGCTTCTTTCTTCATTATCCAGTGTGAAAGATTGTGAAGATTAACAAAAAAAGCTCTGTAGGAAATTGCAAAGTTTGCTGGTTGATTTTAATAACTAGTTTTAAACTGAACTTGGCTATGCAAAATATGCTGTACAGGATATGAAATAGTCAGGATTTACAGTGATGTATGCTGGAAACAGGTCTGAGTTGCACGTACTCAGAGAAAGCATTTCAGATAGGCCAAAAATTGTCGTGCAAATGGTTTCTGAATAAATAGGCAGACTTATCTGAAATAAAAACATCTCTGCATTTTATTTATCTCTTAGATTTATTTGCTGTTTTATACAAAACTAGCTTGGGCAGGATATGCGTCAACTTTATGATGCCAAAAGAGTAACCTTATTTATGGTTCCCTTTTGTCAGGCCATTTATCTGAACAAATAATTTTGGCAGGATTCCATACCGAGGAACTCTCATTCTGTTGCACTGTATTGCATTCACTTGCTGGGCCTTTAGTAAGAGATGCAACTAGGTAATGATTTTTTGTTTTTCTCCCTAGTGGCCAAACATTAAGGTCAATTTTACTTGACAAAAGACATCTCTTTTAAGGTGACAGGGAATGGGAAAATACGTATTTAGATAAATGATTTGTCTTTGTAACACAGCAGAGATGTCTTGAAATCTTGGAATCAGCTGAGTATGCAACTTTTCAAAGCAGTAATGGAAGATGAAATCAGGAGTATAGTATAGAAGAGTTGTAGATTTACCTCTTCAAAAGCAGCCTATATTTTGTTATTAACAAAACATTCGTATGTATGCTTGTTAATGCCTTTAATAAAATTCGAAGGTTAGCTACAATAGCCTGGATGCTAAGTTATGCTTGGCGAAATTTGATTCCTGAAAGGATGTTACGAGTTTTTAGAGGTTGATTTTCTTTTGTTTTTTGAATTTTTATTTTTTTCCAAATTCCGTTGTCATTTCTCTGCATACACTGAGCACATCTGATAGATTTGATGAGTAAGCTCAGGCAGATGGATCTATGGCAGGTCAATCTTAGCAGACCATCATCTGAGTTAGCAGAAGCTGCTGCCCCATCTCCCCTCACTGATGCACACTGGATCAGTCAGTGTGCCACAAGCACTTTGTTCATGATGTGGTAGCTTAAGCCACTAACAAATTTCTGGGCTCATACTGTGCTTTGTGGGCTGTAATGCAGAGGTGGCACAGGCAGACATTTACTCCTGTTGTTTGCGTTACAGGATGAACATTTCTGGTGATAAAGTGGAGTGGATGTCTGGATCTGTAGTGCTGTCACCCACTCCTTTTAATGTCAGATCCCCAAGCACTCTCTGCAGTAGACAGGCTTTGAGACTTCGGTTGTAATGTCATGAATTAAAACTTATCTTTCAGTAAACTCTTAATGTTCCATTTTTAATCACAGGAAGGGAATTCAGCTAAACTTACTCCTTCATTCAAGCCATGATTTGATGCTCCAAAATTATGAAAGATAAGCTTCTGTTTCATCACACTGTGTCTAAAAGGAGGACTTAGAAATACGTCTCTGTGTTTAGTCAGGCTGTTTTGAGTGGAGGTTCCTTGCAAAAAGAAAATATTCTGTATAGCCACATAATTAGAGGACCATTGGAAAGTGAGACTCTTGGATTAACTGAAGATTGATGGAAAAAGGTGAATCTGTATGAAGTCTGTTGGGGCAGTATCACTGAAGAAAATGGTGTCTAAAGAGGACAACCCTGCATCTCAGCAGTAACAGTAGAATTTCTTTTATTTACCACTCTCAGCTCTGCTGTATTACATGACACGCCTTTAATAAGTGTTTGTCAGGTTTTTGGTTTGGTTTTTAGATTTTTTACCTAGAAATTTTATTTTATGAGTTTGTAAAAGCAAGATCACTTGGAAATCAACCAGACAGTTTCAGTGCACTGCATGTGTAATCAATACTTTTAGATGTTGATCATTTAAGACATAATATCAGTGGAAACTCAACCAGCTATTTTCAGTTTTATCTTTTCATGTGTACACAGTTAAAAAGTATAGGATTAGGGAACTTTGATACATTGGCTAAACATAACTTTTAATAAATCTTAGCCTAATAGTAATTTTACTTTGAGTTTGAGAAATATTTGAATGAATATATTGTATCACTTTCAGTGCATTTTTTCCAATCTTTCAAACAAGATTCTGATCTTTTCTAAACAAGAATTTAATTTAAAATTGTGTATAAGATAAGGTTTATATTGCAACCCTTCTGTTTCCATGTTTCTGAAAACCTTGACAGTATTCAGCATAGCACTTCTGTTGTCATAAATAGTTTCCCATTTGGGGTGTAAAAATAGGTCTGTGAGAGGTTAGGATCCTTCAAGTGGCATATAAGGTAGGTGAAGGAAAAGTTGGTAATGGAAAGAGATCCAGAGTTCTTGTTGCCCCCTTTGTGGGTTAAAAGTTTAAAGATATCAGATTTAATGAGTCTGTATTACAAGTAGGCAGTTATTTTCTTGTTAATTATAATTAAAATCAGAGGATTCAGTGTTTCAAGGAGACACATTGAGTCATTTATCCAGTTCTTAAGTTATTAAGTCTTTGCATTCCAGTGTATGAAAAAAACCTTAAAATTGATTAAAGGTGAGCTTTAAAAAAAGAAGTCCAAAGGAAAACAGATGGTCTGTTCTTCCTGGAACTGCAGCTTTGGCTTGATGAATTGTGTGCAGTAAAGTTTTCAAAAAGAGATATTACATTTCAGTAATCTCAATTTCAGAAACATTCTTGCAGCATTTCAGTGCATCTTGCCAAAGCTGGCGTCTCGAGGGAGCACTACTCTGCTCTTAGCTGTTGCTGCAGTTTCTCATCTGACATCATCAGAAAGTACTGACACATTCCGCGCTATCAGTTTTCAAGGAGAATTTCTAATGGCACTGACAGTTTCCTGTGTAGTCTGACATGATAGGACTTCTCTGCAGTGCTTGTAAGAGATATGAACAATTAATATTCTCGTCTATTCTCTGTTAATAAGGAGTAATATTGGAAGTGATACAGGTTATGGTGCAGTTGTGTTCAGAACGTGCCGTGGAGTACATAGTGTTCAAGTAGGTACCAAGGGACATACACAGTAATGTAAGATGACATGTAATGACTAGAAGATACTTTTAATTCTTTTCTTAATATTTTCATTTGTGAAAGTCTTGTTGTAATAACCAGTAAGACTTCACTGGAAATAGGTGTATATTTTACTGATGGACAATTTGAATATGTATGTTGGGTGGGCTTACAGTAATATTTGGATTATAGTAGTTAAAAGTGCCTCATCATGTATGGGGAAAATAAATCAAAATTTGGGTTTAATTTGAGCGCTCTCGGAATTACTGAGAGAAAACTGAAATAGGGTAAGGGTTAGTGTCAGTGCATGGCTGCTACATGAGGTAATAGTAATCCTAATTTTGCTTAATGCAGATGGAAAAGAGAAATACCATCATAATTCAGTGTACAAATGTAAAGTATGCAGGTGCTACAGGCACCGTTGATGGACATATCTTGAAGACTTAGCTGTTTTGGAAAGGCTCACTGAGACTACTAAAACAGGGAATTGTAGTTGAAGCTGACTGGGATGGGAACAGGAAAGGAAAGGACAAGGTGATGAAGGAAGAAGAGAAGAATAAGCAAAGCTGACAAACTCAAGAGTAGTTAGAAGCAGGGATAAGTGACTAACCCTGTCCAGATCTTCATCTCTGTATTCAAGTTACTCTGTGGCTAACATTACTCTCAAAGATGACTGCAAGATGTAGGAGCTTTTTAGTGGTTGTTTTTCATTCATCTATTCACTCGTGTGTTGTAGCTCAAGTTAAGTTTGGCCCTTGTATTAAGTGGGGGGGGCAGGGGAGGGGAAGAAAAAAAGAGCTTTTGCTCTATTTCAGCACTGGGCTTAGCCCCACCAATCTTTTACTACACGTCAGTTGATCCATTATAGCTGTCCAAGTGTGTGAGCTTCCCCTGAAGCAAGCTGAAAGTAATTTGAGTCATCTTAGTTTTCAATGAAGCAGGGTAAAACAACTCAAATTATCCTGCCTTTGCCACAGGCTAAGAGCGTGCACACCGACAGCCATGATGGATCAGCTACCATGAAGTAAAATATTGTTGTCACTAAGCCTAGAAAATTTTAACACTTAACTCAATTGGAGTGTGGCTAAGGCAGCAGGCTGCAGAGAATCTGTACACATTTATATTGGCATGGAAGTGTTTGTGCTGTCACACCGACTTCCACAGGTAGCAGCATAAAGCATCTTTGTTCATGATATGGTTGGATTTACATTCGAATTCTTACCAGTAGAGGATATGGGTTTAAAAAATTAAAGCTGTAACCTATTGAAGGTGTCAAGTATCTTACGTTAAAAGAGGCTGAAATGAGAGTTTTGAGAAGCTGTGATGTCTTCTAGCAATTTAATTGTGAGCTGCCAGACTTAATTGCCATGGAGTTGTTATCCTGCATGATTTTTGAAGTAGAAGTTGTAAAAGTATGTTCTCAAATGGAAAACAAGATTGTTATTCTACCAGTTATTCCTGGTGAAGACTCTTTTGAAGACTCTCTCGAAGAAGTTTTAAGTGTGAAGGAAGGATTACTGATTTGAAGCAGAAATGTAGCTAAAGTTAGCTGTAACTTTACATGCCTTTGTATTTTTTTTCAGAGGGAATAAAAGACTTAGGTGTCTATTTCCTTGCTTGTCTCTTCTAGAAAAGATTTCTCCCAACTCGGGGCGGGGAGGGGAGGGGGAAGGGTGGGAGTGGAATAAAAAAACACAGCCAAAACTCAACTAGCCTGTGTTCCATTAAACTTTCCTTATCCTTTCTATATTATAAGGGCTTCATTTTCTCTACACCCCTTTGCCTCTCCAAAATACACAGCAAGAGTGTGTGATCAGATGCTAACCTCTCCATTTTGTAACCTACAAGTGATGGAGAGTGGTTTTTTGTCCAAGCTCAAGAAACAAGTAACAGCAGAATTAGGATGGTATGTTTTCCCAAATTACATTTATTTTTTTGAAGCATCTGTATGGCTCAGCACATCAGGCTGACTTACTTTTATGGTCCTCTACGGAGGAGATGGAGCGTCTGAAGAGGATGGAGGCCTATGGAAGCGATATTTCGTCGTAGAATCTCTTGCTGTTCCTGACTTGCAGTTAAGATGACACATCCGTGGGAGAGTGTCACACTGTTTGGTAGGGCCTAGGTGGTTTTCCTCACAGTCTAACAACTAGAGGTTCTTTTCTTTATGTATTTGGAGATTTTGGAGTGACGTGGGGCTTTTCTCCAGGTGTGTGTTGGGCAAAACTATCTTTTTTAGAGCTTAGGCTTTCATGCGCTGTTTCACTGTATTGATGTATTTTTAAAGTGTATTAGATAAAGCAACTTTCCACCATCCTAGAGGTTTAAGCCTTTGCTTTAGTTTGCTTTGTTAGTAATGTTATGTTATTCTGATTTTACACAGCACATATCAAATCAAATTCTAACTTGAAGTATTATTTTAAGATGAATAACTGACTAGATTTAATAGCCCTTAATGACATTTATAGCATTTTGTAAGTAGCACTAACACGATGGTAGAGTTAATCATCATTTTGTGTGTGTTCCATGGCTGAGAGACACCAATTCTTCAATGGAATATCCTTTCTAGAAGGTTGCACAGCTGAATTTTCACACCTAAGACGTAGACCACTGTATCTGACTGGCTTGTTGACAGGATTGTTCTTACCCTGACAACAAAGTCTTGTATTATAAACCTTGTTTGAAGTTTATATTGGCACATCCTGTATTGTCCCACAAGAGAATGAAGCAGAGCAAAGGAAATAGACAAAGCATTAATTTTTAAAGTGATTTAAATAAGCATAAAATTTAGAATAATTTTGTACTGAAACAAATGTGTGAGAACTATGGGGAAGTCAAAGGTAAAACAAAGTGATCAGAGCAAAACCAGAGTATTTTTTTCAGTTACCTTAAAAATCCATGTTTCTCACATTGCTGTTTCTTAACTTCAGTTTTAGTAAGAAGAAAAGGTTTAGGCTTCACACATATTGGAAGAAATTATATTCTGTAGAATACTTAGTAGACTACATGGTATAGACATATATGAAATACATAGTCTGAACATAAACTGGACATGACCATAAGAATAATTTTAAAACAGACATAGGTTAAGGTAATGGTCAGAGTCTGATAGGGCAAGGCAATAGCAAAAGCACAGTGGTTTTTAAATAGACACTTTACAAATAGATTAAATCAAATTAACAAATAGACTGAATCAGATGTTTCACTATAAAATTAGGAGCACTACTGTGAATTTATATTTGTGAATTTTATCTCTTACTTTAGTTTTGTAATTTGCTCAAAGAATTCACCCAATCAGATGGTAATTGTTCAATTCATTATACTCCTATTAACTACATTACTGGAAATCAGCACGGGTAAAGAAAACTTGCCAGGAGCAGAGATTGTGCTTCACAAGATTGTTTCAGGAAGCATTTTTTCTTTATTTTCCCAATTTGTGCACTCAGATGATTACATTAAATTTTAAAAAAAATATTTTACTTTGCTTTGGGGTTTAGATATAAAACTATCCAGGAAAACAAAACAACAATAGTAAAATGGCCAGTTCTAACTGAATTTGCAGAAAGGTGCTAATCAGTCTATACTGGTGACAGCTCAACAGTGTATATACGTAGTAACGTAGACTTCCTGTCTGATTTTCTGTATGCCAACATCTTTTCAATACCTACAGATCTTTGAAACAGAGAACATTCAGAATCGTGTGTTTGTTGCCTTGTGGTAATTTTATGCAGCAAAACATTTGGAATAACAAACTGTTAATGGACCCAATTATTTGTATACAGTGGGATCATGAGCTTCCGAGTGATTTCCCTTATTAAGCCTAGATGTCTGGTTCCCTGATGCCTCAAAAGCCCTGATCAGGACCAGACCCCTGTTGAATACAGGCATATTGAATAAGGCTTTTATTTTTGACCAAGATAATGCTGTGATAAAACGGTGAATAATGCAGTGAAAGAAAAGAGAGAGGATGAATGAATATCATAACAAAATCCCATAGGTAGGCCTTTTATTTCCTACTTGTTTCTATAGCTTTGAATCATTTAATGAATTCATTTGGAGGAGGGTTTAGTTGTTCTGTTACATTGCTACAGGAAATACATAGATACCATTTTCTTGGTGTGTATGTCTACGTTTGCTTTCAATATCAGACTTTTTTTTTTTTTTTGCACATCTCACCTTTTTCTCTCTTTTGTTCATTGCCACCTCCATCCTTGGTATCTACTTACTTCCAAATTACCTTTGCAATGAAAACACACTCAAGAAATTTCAGCTTTAAGTGTTATTTTCTTTTAAAGGATTTTGGGGTGAGGAGAATAAAATTGTCTTGGAATTTAAAAAGCTTTAGACTTGGAGCTAGCATTTTTAATACAATGCTGCAAATTCTTGACCTGCATAAGCTATAATTTGCTTTATCCCCAAGGCAGTAAGGAAATTCTTATGTAGAGCACATTTCTCTAGTTCAGTAGCAGGCTTTCTTTTTTGTGTAAGCACAATTTTTTTCTGTAGAGAGTTATGTCCTGATAGAATACATATCATTACTGTGTATTTGTTACTAGAGATTTTAAGCTGCCTTGTTTATTTTTTCAGCTCTGAAAAGTTGATTTAAAGGTCAGTGTGGCTAGCTATTCTGTCTGGTAGGTTTTTGCACTGCTGTTTTTCAGTTTTGAACAAGGACTGTTCAGTGTTTGTATACTTTTCCAAGTAATGTTACTTATCCAAAATGTCATATGCTATAAGATTATTTTAGCAAAGAAGTGGAGTTGCCTTGTTATCGTTTCTTTAGCTTCACTCTTTCTCTGCCATGTTCTTGTGATCAATGATTTCTCAACAATTTGCAAATCAAAAGGCAACTATTTTTCCGCAGTGAAGTAAATGCTGCCTTTCCTAGGAAAATTCCTGTTGCCCAGGAGCTCTTAGACAACCAAAAGTACTGAGCAAAAAGAGCAAAATATATTTACTTTTGTTGAACAATGTGTTGACCTAAACTTAAAAGTAATTAGCTGAACAGCATGTCTCACTGCAGGCTGCACATGAGAAGGTACTGCCTTCTGCTGCTTGTAAATCTTGCTGCTTAACAAAACCTTTCATCCTGCCCATTGATTTACTGAATTCCTCCCATTTCTCTGTGCATTCCCATTTGGCTCCCACATCATGCCTTGGACTTGTTACATGTTTTCCTAGCAGCACAATGCAGACACACTGTGGAATGGAAATCAAAGCAAGAGCTGCTTTTGCTTTGTTCTAAAGCAGGCGTCTGCAAGCCTGTGCGGGATTTTCTTTCCTGCTTGAATCTGGTGGGGTGGTGAGACACATGTACAGCAGGCACTCTCCCCGAATGGTGCACGGACTGGGGTTTTGGTAGAAGCCAGGATTTCATGTTTTTGCTGTCTTTCACTGGAGGCCTAAAAGCATGGGCAAATGTGGAAGACTCTTCCACTTTCATAGATGGTGGAGTAGCTTGGTGCAGTGGGCTGTGCTGGGGTAAGTCAGGAGGAAAGCTGGGTCCTTTACTATGTCATCTATCTGTTAGATAATCTGTTCTTATTTGAACAGTCAGGACTGGTTTATCTAATTAGATGCACACTTAAAGATAGACAAATTCTTCCAAAATACTGGATGTTATCTATGGGAAAGGTTAGAAAATCAAACCTGTTGTTTATCTTAAAAATTGGATACCTCCCAAGTCCTTTCCTACTGTTTCTTTCTTCCTCCTCCCTGACATCCTACTGTCATTACATTACTGACTCTGTTTAATTATTCATAGCCCATATATAACACTACCACTTAGAGCAGGAATGGGAAACTACTGCACTCTATCCTCTGCTTTATGCAGTTTAGTCAGGTAAAGTGCAAGTCACCCAAGCAGCGTCTTTTGTAGTAGCTAAAGGTGTTTATAATTTGATGTGCTGCTGAAGAATGAGAGCTAGATTTTATGTGCAGGTTTCCATACAATTTAAAGCCTTGTGCTGTGTGAAGAAAGGTAGGGAAGAGGGTGGCATCCGGCAGTGAGGTTTTTTCCATACTCCCTCTGCTGTGGGCCACAATCACTCTTCCTAAGGAGCTTCTGAGATGGGAAAGTATCAGCTTCTTTTTTCCCTTTATTCGACCTACAGGCTGTGTTGCAATGGGAACACAAGGACAGAATAATTTGGGCCTGATGTGTGATACCACACAATAAAATGTTTTAGCGCAGTACAGATTTTCCGTATTCTACTTTAGGGACAGTGTCCTAGGTACATAAAACATACAAAAGGTCTGGGCAGAGAGGTAAGAATGATTGGAAAACCCCAAAACCACGGCAGAACTTTCCTAGTCTCTATTTATGAAACCCTGATTAGTTCAATTTAAAATGCTAGTTTTATAGCATTTTAGTGCCATGTGTTATAGCACTAGGAGATGAGTACCTGCCAGAAGATAGCATAGTTAAATTACATAAGTTATTTTAAAGTTACTTGAAAACTTACCTTTATTTTTTTTCCTTCGGATAATTTGTTTAAACATGGATAACCTCTATTAATAAAGCTGTACTGATACTTCTTGACACTGCAGATGTGGGAATGTGATATGTGCATAAATATACATAAAATGTTGTGGTCAAACTTTAGTTTCCTTTGCAAAGGGTTTTTCTCAAGTATAGTGTGCAAATTTGAAAAGATTTGCTGAGACTGCATTCTGGGCACTTCTTTCCTTAATTCATATAACCACTTCCAGTATTCAGTTGTCTGGATATCATTGATTATCTGGATATCCGAGATGCACGAGGTCCAGATTGCAGAAGGCATGCAAGTTTTGCACATTCCATCTGTTTAGCTGATTTAAAAATCAAAAGGATCTACCCCATGATACAGGTCACAAATCCTTAACAATACAATTAATGTTTCTAACCAGCACAGAGAGATTATGCAGCTCAGTTAATGCATTGTCCAGGCTGAGTGACTTACGAAGTTGATTTTAAAATTAGTGACTTTAATACGTGGTTTTCTAGCATATGCTTCATGTGAGATACTGCTGTGAACAGAACATAATGGAATCCCTGTAAAGAAGAGCTGAAATAAAGTGCAAGAATAACACGTTATAAGTCACCAGCAAAGGAAAAACAAGCTTTGTGAACTGTGGTGAGCAAAGAGGAGAACGGGAAGCTGTGATGTTTTCTGTTTGATGTGGAGGATCTATCTGCAGGCTTTCTGATCAGATACAAGCTAGTGCTAAGGCAATGTCATGCTCATCTGAACGCTGTTTAGGAAGGGAGCATTGCTGGCATGTGGTGGGACTGGAATCCTGATTTTTCGTCCTGCTGTCTGAACTAGTGGACAGAACTTCTAATATTATGTCATATTCTGTATACTGTAAACTTGTGCCCCCCCCAAAAAAAGCTAAGAATACTTATTGAAGATAGTGGTGCATGACCCCAGAACTGCAGGCTCAGCAGCAGTTTCACTTACTTAACTGCATTACATTGTCAGTTTGATGTCAGGTTGTAAATCTTCTTGTATATTAATACAAATACATGGATACACATAATTTTTTTCTACAATTAACTGTAAAGAAAAGCTTGGTGTTTTCTTCTATGACTAATGAAATTTATAGGAAGGTATATGTAATAAAGCCCCAAAGTAACAGCTATTTTCTGCACACTGCACATGGTTAGCGGGCAAGGATCTCTACACAACGCAGCTGTTACGCTGTAGTGCATTCCTGTAGTGATGTCCATCAGCTGAGCAAATCAGAGTTGCAAGGATTAAGGATATTATAGTGATGGCCATGGTTTTAAATGCTTCACCTCACAGAATCATATAATTGTTTAGGTTGAAAGACTTTCAATATCATTGAGTCCAGCCGTTAACCCAGGACTGCAAGCCTAGCACTAAACTACGTCCCTAAGCACCACATTTACATGGCTTTTAAATACCCCCAGGAATGGTGACTCAAACACTTCTCTGGGTAGCCTGTTCCTAGGGGTAGATGGACAATCTTTTCAGTGAGGAAATTTCTCTGAATATCCAATCTAAACCTCCTCTGGTGCAAGTTGAAGCCATTTGCTCGTGTCCTGTCCCTTGTTTCTTGGGAGAAGAGATTGACCCCCAGCTCACTACAACCTCCTTTCGTGACAGCATGAACCCTATTCTTGCACTCTGGAAAACTTTTCTAACTCTGGTAACTCGAGTTTTACATTTTAAATACATTTATGCATTCTTTTTCTTCCTGTCCAAAACACCTTTTACAAGATAACTAAGTGCTCTTACTCAGGTGAGGACAGGTGGGCAGCAAATAAAATGTGGTGTCTAACACAATTTATAAAATACTTTAGTATAACAGGCACCGTGGAAGTAGCAGAGTGAAATGTTACTAAAAGTTTATTTTTTTAAACTTCAGGCTGGGCGATGCAGGTTGCTGCCTTTGTTTTCATTCAGAGAAAGTGGGAAGACGACAAGAGTCACTTTGAAAAAATGCTGGATTATTTCTGTGACATTCGTGAGCCACTACAACTCCTCATCTTTCCAGAAGGAACTGATCTCACAGGTAGGCTGCATTTGTCATCTTCTCATGGAATGTTCAACGTGGAAATTCTTTGTTGTTTATGGAAAAAGTTTAAAAAAGTCCAAGGCAGGAGCAAGACTTGGTTTTCATGGACAGTAGAAATTACAGTAAATAATCAAATGATGTGCTGATTCATTTGAGAGGCACAAATGTATTTCCACTGAGAGACTTTGCCAATCTTCCTGAAGTAACTTAGGTTTCAAAGCATCTGATGATTGAAATAATTTTTTGTTGGTCAGTACTGTGTAAACATTGCATTAGCAAGAGCAGGTTTAAAGACCTGGCATATATCACTTGCATGTTCCCGTTTCCTGTATTACTGTGGCAAAATCATTTCATATCTATGAATGAGTGATTGAAAAGGACTAACAATTCTGTTTGATTTCTTGCCTGATGTTTTAAGAAGAGAACATGGAGATTCTTGTTCTTTAGCCCACATAAGCAGTCTGTATCTGCCTCTACAAGAGAAATATCTCTGTAAAACAAATGTTGAGATTATCATGAGAATAAGTTTGAGTTTGAACTTGTAGTATTAATTTTTAACCAAATATCTACCTTTATACAGGTATCTTATGGCATCAGTAGCAAGCTCTTAACCAGTGAAGATGACTCAAGTACCATTTAAAGGAAACATTGTATGAATGTTCTGTGGTGGTTCATGCCTGCAGGATGACATGATAAGCATTATCTTTAAATAGAAAATCAATTACAATTAAGCATCTAACTTTAAGCTTATTTAGAAGATTTTTGCTATACTTTGCTTTACAGATATTCTCAAATCATATTTTATGGCAAAGCCACATCAGTAAGTACTAGACATGGCATAAAAAAAAGTAGCATATACTGCTGTTTTTTCTTTATTCCAGATATCCTTAAAATTGATATGTATAGTATCCAGGTGCTGTCACACCACAGGGAATTGTCATCACTTCATCGGCCTTTCAGAAAGAGGCTAAATTCATTGAACATTCTTGGACTGCTTCACATGATAACTTTTGTTGAATTGGTTATTTTGTCTCTAAAGTTAGAAAGAAGGATGGAATTTTCTTCACTAGGAGAGTGGTGAGGCACTGGCACAGGTTTTCCGAAGAAGTTGTGCAGGTCTATATGCCTGGAAGGGTTCAAGGCCAGGCTGAAAAATCTGTTTTGGGCTTTGAGAAACGTGGTCCAGTGTCAAGCGTCCCTGCTTATGGCAGGAGAGTTGGAACTGAGTGATCGTTAAGGTCCCTTCTGACTCTGACCATTCTATGATTCTATAAAATTATCTTTTCTTCGTTGAATTCATGAAGTTCTGTCTCCTCTTAGCTCTAAATTATGAGGTGAAATCTTTATCTTATTCATGGAATCAGAAGACTCCTCCTTAGAGCACTCCTACTCTCTTTCTGAACAGGTGCTTCCACCTCAAGATTACTGAAACAATTGGATTGTTTACTTTAATCCAACTGGAATTCCTTCTAATCTCTCCCAGTATTCCTCAGAGACAACAGATTTTTAAAGAACTGAGAAAGTTTCATACTGCAGCTTTAAAAAAGAAGATTTAGCTGAGGACTGAGACAGCCACTTGTGCTGATGGGTGGTTGGGTAGCTCAGGGAGGAAGCAGCGCAGTGGGAAGGATGGAGTGATGGATAGAGGAGACAACAGGGCACTGCTGTGCTGGCTTCTGACACATGTACTATCCTGCGTTTAGCAGTCTTAACTTGCCATCAAGTAATGAATGCCACCTCGATATTATATTTGTGCATAAAAAGATGTGTAGAGATGGGCAAAACGCTTGGATTTTTTCTGTGGAAGGAAATAGCTCTCCCTTATCTGATTGTCTTCACAGGAAACATTACTTCATATATTTAAAAATATTATGAGAGACGGGGAAAAATCCCTTGACAAGCTAATCCTGACCAAGCAATAAATTTATGCCATATGAGAATGCTAGAACATAATAATCTATTTTATATAACATTTTGAAGAAGTGATTTGCAGAAAACTAATGTTATTGACCTATTAGGACCTATTGCAACCTTGTATTCCATCCGTTAGAATAAGAAATAAACTGGGGTTTTGTTCTGAACAGAAGTTGCTCGAAATTCTAGGGAATGTTTGGCAAAAATAGAGGCAATGACTTCTGTATTCTGACCAAATTCCAAAACTGCTACTTACTTCTGAAAACAGAATTCTTCTGGTACTTAAAATGAAGAATAACATTCTACATGTACTTCACTGAATAGCAGAATTGCTGTGCAGCTCTGTGCTGCTATCATTTTTTTATTCTCTCAGTGGCCACATGGCAATGATAGATTTACTCCTCTTGGTAAGAAATGGGATAATATTTTCAGGTATTCAGGAATGAAAGATTTCAAAGAAATGGAAAAAATGACTGTATTTATGCACAAGCCAAAGCTTGACTCCATGTTGGTGAAGTACTTTGCGGTGGAAGATACCCCATGAATAAATTTTAGTAATAGTAAAGTCATGAAGCCTGAACACTGTATTTGCAGACTGGATGTATAGGGTCTGAGGTAATAATTATATAATTATATACTTATTTCTGATAGGTTGGCCATCTTTTCACTCTGGAGTACTTGAAGGTTAAAGCTAAGTGCATCAAAGGTATTTTATTGTAATTGCTTCAAAAGAAGCCCTCAGCAGATAAACATAGAGCCAGACTTTCTGAAGCCCTAAAGAAAACAAAGCAACCATAAGTCTCCTGCTTCTGGAAAGCTGGAATACAACCCACCATGTTGCCTATTCTTTTGTTTTTCTTGGTGTTCCTTATAAGACTTGTTTGTAGTAATTCTTCAGAAAGCAATGACAGAAAAAAAAAATTACTGTATTGCTCTGTGCCTGGTAAAGCCTCATTTCCTATGGATTTGTGTTTGCATCCCTGTATATGGTCTCTTTTTCGCTCCAGCTTCTCCTTTTTCCTTCTGTTTCCTTCTGTGTGACACTTCCTCCACTAAGCTCTTTCCACTGTCTTGGCAAGAGGCATCGTGTGCTGTACTCGTGTTACCTGATGGACTGCTGCATGCTGTGCTGAAAGCCCTGACAGATTGAATATCCATGGAGCCTTCCCTGGCTTTTCCATTTATTAGGATTTCTACTCTCAGAAGACTTCCCTTCACTCAGCCACTGTTTTTTTTCTAAAACTTCTGCTGGGCTTAATCATCTTTGAATCTCTTGTCCCTGATAAACTTTGTTTGCAGGTGGCAACAGGTTCAAAAGTTAAGGGGAACAAACAAGTGGACAAAGTGTGATTGCACAAACCTTTTTTCCTTGAGAAACAGCTGAAAAACATGGAGGAAAGCTAGCTAGAGCGCATATTTTGGCAGGAATGTTGTCATGTCATGTCATGACAGAAGGTAACAATAACTGCAGTTGGATTTTTAACTTTTCTAGTAAATTTGTAGTACAAAAAATACTGTTCAAAAACACTGGTAGGGGTTGATCTAACATGTAATAGTCTGAAAATAACACAAGTAAGAACAATTACTTAATTTTTCCTTAAAATTGTGAGCCAGTGTAGTTTTATCACTTCTATGCAAACCTCTAATACATAAATGAGGGCTTTATTTATTTAATAAGATATACTTTGAGAGTGCTCATTTATTCTTCCGCTGTCTGGCAATAATATAATTTTAGGGTACTTGAAGTCATAGAAGTACGTGCATGCTTTTATCATATATATGCATCATTTTATCATTCTTCTTTTATCACAAGTGAAATTAAAGGAAAAGGCAGTAGTTAATAGTCAAATTTCAGTGCACTAGTACTAGCAGAAAAGAAAAAAGAAGTAGTTGAGAGTCGTTCAGAAGTGCTTGTATTAAAGTTGTCCAGATCAGCTTCCAGTAGGATGATGTGGGAAGTTTACAATTCTTTTGGGTAACACCCAGCAAAATACATCAGCCTGGATGGTGTTGATTCTGTAAAAATATGTGAGCTTGTTTGTTTGAGAAGAGCTAATACTGTGTACATATTTCATAGGGAGAAAGGACTTAGCTTTTCATTGAGTATAGATCTTGCAGTTTTAGTTCCAAATACTCTTCAGACTCAGATGAATGCAGCTGTTACTGCATTATGGCTTTCATCAAAGTAAAATCCTAGAGATTTTTGTTTTAATCCAGAATTAGCTCACAAACTAAAAATATAATTTGACTTAAAAAAACCTAAATTTGTTCACTTTTTCCACTAGTTTCAGGAGCAAAAGCAATTTAACTTCTTAAAATCTGTAAGTCAAAAATCAAGAAAATGTGCTCACATAATTTCTTCATTCAATTACTTTAAATGAAGTTCTGAAATGTGGTGCTTCTAGAAAGTGCTGACTTTCTGAGCTTTTTCAGTCATTTTAAAATATGATAAATGGGATTTGCCCACATGATTTGGAAATAAATGAGAAAAAAAAAGATAATCAAATTATTTGCTGAAGGCAACACAGGAGCAAAAAAAAAGTAAGACGTTTTGGCCAGAATCTTCAAGATCTTGTACTTTTGTGTTATTTGACAGTCACTCTGCAGGAATGTCTAAATACTCAAATAAATTGAACTACCTGTACTTGTCACCACTCCATTGAATGTATGCTCTGAGGGACTGCACGTACTAGCTGAAGGAGATGGGGGAGGAGAGACAAGTCAGTGCAAGACCCGAGTAGACAGAGCATGAAGCAGTTCTGTAAGTGTCCCACATCACCCCCTATTGATAAGCTGGCTGCTTTCCGTAAAAATAACTTATTCTCCTTATTCTTTTTTTATGAACAAACAGAACCGACGAGTTAAAATGCAGAATGCTCCTGATGGGAAGGAGGAGCAAAAATTCTGGGAGTTTTGTTTTAACTACAGTGTAAGAAAGAAAATACTAGTTTTTAGAAAGCAACACTTACTCATATTTTTCAGAGAGAGTAAGCAATAGGAGGTGTTACCTGTAGCCAAGTGATGTGAGTGACCTTTTGGGATTGAGGAGACCCAAACCAAGTTCATTTCCAGGCCCTGTCTCAAGAGCTTCATGATGCTATTTCTATTAGTAGGTTGGGAGAAAAGAAGAGAACACGTTTTCTGTCTTTGAGGAAATTTTTAGGCGTATTTAACTTTTTTTTTATTCTTTCATCTATGAACGTTATAATCTGGCCAGCAGAACAATGAGGGATCTGATTCTGAGTGAAGTTTGGCCGCGCTGACAGCATAACCTGGTCCATTGATTAAGGGATTTTAAAGAGGCGTTTGTTGTGTGAATTCCCTCAAGTTGCAGAGGATGTAAAAATGGGTTTCTAATTTCCTGGATCAGTTTTCTAACTTCTAGGTTTCATGTAATGAGGAGCATCGCCTGTTCTGTGCCTTTTGTTGAATCCAGTTCTGAGCAGCTGACTTGCTCTCAGTTTCCCCCCAGGGCTTTGGGCACTGGTGTCTCTCACAAGGATCCCAAACAGCAGTGGGCACAAAGGTGCTTATGCCGACTGACATGATGGCAGTCAGACCATTTGTTCATAAGTAATAGTAGTGTAAGAAACTGGTTTCTTAAATGCTGAGACTAACAGGAGAGGGAGGAAGGACATTATTCTTAGGTTTTTTTGTAGAGTGAAGGCATATCCTACCCTTGCTTTCAGCATGGCATCAAAACCCATTGACCTTCCTGACTTGCTGTAATAAATAATCATGTTTAATGCACAAAGATCCATGGCTTGATAGTTGTTAGGAAGGGAAGAGGGAGATGATTTTTCCAGATGACAATGATTGTTGTGTTAGCTGGGAGCATTACTCTAGTTCTAAAATCCTGTTACACTAGGGTAATGCAAAAAGGGAAGGGAACAGTCTCTGTTACATAAAACTTACAGTCCAGAGGCAAGACAGGGATACAAATGTCAGGAAATAGCTGAATAGTGTTGGCCAGTGTGCTGATGTCCAGCTGTTCACACGTTTTTAGAACAGCAGTAGTAGTAAGGGGAAATTGGGAAGATGTTTTGCAGATGTTTACAGTGAGTTCTTTCCAAGTACAGGGAGGTGCACTAAGAGGAGGTTTGAAGATGAGTATTTGAAGGCGATAGGCACTGGAGGTCCCAAATCCTTTTTTGCAGTATCAATTAGGTCTTACTCAGAGAACAAGCGTGCCCATTCACTCTTTGGCTTTCCTGTGGTGCAAGTAGGAGTGATTTACAAACGCCAAGGAATTCATTTTCATGCTCCCTCTGAAGCAAAGTGCTAGTGAGCAGACATAAGGAGATAGTTTGTCTGAGTGCTCATTAACTGTGTGCAGTTTGAGATGCTTAACAATTAGATTTTATATTTTTTTTTAACTGCTTGACTTTATGTAGATTTATATGGCACTTGTGTCTCAAAGCTCTGATTGACTTGACAAGTTTTTCACAGTGAAGCCCCAATTTGGATATGCATAAAATGAAGAAAATTATACTTCTGTCCTTTGGAAATGACAATACATTAGCTTAAGAACTTTGTGATGAATTGATTTAAAACATTTTATTTGAATCACTACAGAATCTGGAAAAGAACACTTGATTTGGATATTTTTTTACAGCAGTACTCTTGGACATCAGTGTAATTTCTTAGAAAATAAAGAGTTTTAGCTGTTGAACTAATACAAGCACACCTAAGAGGTAAAACCTGGCTTTTTGGAGGAGCATTTAATAACTACCAGATTATTGTTGCCTCTTCTGCCATTCCAAGTCTTTCTCATTGTTCACCTTGCAAGTTTTGCCATTGCAATGGGAGTGTGAAAGGCAAGTCCCCTTCACTGATTCAGGATAGTCCATTTGGAATATTGCAAGGAGTAGTAGTTGAGGAGACAAAAATAGATCCGCTGACCATGTGGTGAAAGACATAATGTATATGTCCAAGGGAAGATAAACTTCAGTTACGTAGCCAAGTGTAATTTTAGCGTTTCACACATTCTGTAATTTTAGCAATGCTTTTTGAAGTTTTAATATTTTTCAAGTATTTGTACAATTTGGCAAGAATTAAATATTTGGATTCTCTTTGATGAATCACTTGCTTGGCTACTGTACAACAGCTTTCCTCGAAATCACATGGTCAGGAAATCTGTGCACTAAATCTTAAGGGTTGCATGTATGAAAAGCAGCACCCTAATGCTTGGAAACAGTACGTCACAGGGAAAAAGTACACAATATGCGAATATACTATAGCATTTATTAATTGGTAGCTAGTCTTTTGGGGGGACACCCTCATTTTTTATAAGTAGAGCTTGTGTAATTTAGGGGGAAAAAAGATGCAGGAATGTTGCATTACAGCAAAAAGGAAATTTCCTACTATTGTTGATTTGTTCACTTAAACTACTGTGCCTTTACAGGAAAAAATTACAATGATTGTAAGGGGAAGAATTTATCCGTTCTGTTAAATTATTAAACAGCAACATGTTTTTCATTACTTTATCTTTTATCTCTGTTAAGGTTAACTATGAACACTTTGAAAAGACCTTTTTCTGCTTGAAAAACATGATATATTGCTTACACAGTTATTTTGTTCCGTAGATCTGTTGGTGGGATTTTGTCTTTTAAAACACCTGCAAAACTTCATAAATGAGTTATTAAATAAGCTAGTTAATCACACTGATTTTTACCATGTTGCCAAGGGAACACTGTATGTGTCCATTGCCTGTTGGCTCCAGGGGACACACAGTGGTACCCACAGTAAAGGACTAAGTGTAGCCAGCGAAAGTCCATTTGGCTGCTGACTGAGGCTGGTTGGAAGAGCCGTCTTCACCCCACAGGGAGAAAATTGCTTCCCCTCTGCCCATCTTCAGAAGTTTTTGCTTCGGTGTTCCCATGTTCCTTTTTTAGTGGGCTCTGTTAGCAGTCAGCTCTGAAAAGCCTTTGTTTGGCTTTCTCGCAAGAGGTTCCTTCTTACCAGAGGTTGGAAACACGTTTGTCACGGGATTTAGCCACCCTGCTTTTCAGATGCCTTGTGTGTACTCTACCTACAGCAGCAGGCGTGTGTTCTGACACTGAGTCACTTGATCAAAAAATTAAAACAGTGTGTGTATGCGCAGAGCAGGTTGATGAATAAAACGTGTCAAGTTCAGAATGAAGATGTAAAATACAGTTTTAATTTATTAGATTAACTGGTTTTGTCCATTTAATGTTTTCTTCTGAAACAAATTTAATGTGGTTAAACACTGACCTCAGGGTATTTCTGTACATAGTATTAAACCTACATTACTATACAGTGTGCCTTTTGAGTTAAAAAAACCTTGAAATGCAATTGAGCCAGTTGACACATTTTACTGTAAAATGGGTATTGAAGTGTGCAGAGAACTATTAACAGACTTTAATTTATAGATTTCAGGTTGCATTTGATAGATATGAGATTTGCTGAATATTTTCTAAGATAAAGGAACGGATAAAAAGGCTTTTCTTGCAATCCACATGGCTCTTCCTCCTACCATGGTATGGCCAACTGAAAGCACACTTTCTGTCTGCCTCCACCCGAAAAGCTGTTGTACATTTGTACCGTGTGAACTGCTGTTGTACCATTCCTGTCGTATGATCATTGTGTTTATTTCATGGTTCTACATGCACACTAACAGAAAATGGTGCTTTTTATTCTCTCCTCAGCCAATACCAAAGCCCGCAGTAATGAATTCGCTGAAAAGAACGGACTTCAAAAATACGAGTATGTCTTGCACCCGCGAACGACTGGGTTCACTTTTGTGGTTGAGCGTCTAAGGGAAGGTAAGCCTGCTCTCTGCTTTTCTTTGTTTAAGGAAAACAAATCTCACCCAAGCTGTTGAAGCTGATGTTCACAAAACTGCTTGAAGTAATTCCAGGAAGACTGATCACAAAGAAAGCCCTTGTTTGCGGCCCTACTTAAAATGATTGTAACGTGGAGAGATTTGACAGAGTTGATAACAGACATTAATATCATCAGGAGTATGCAGTGAAAGAAAACAATCTTTTTTTTTTCATAAATATTGTAGCTTGTGTAGTGGTATTTCCTCAGAAAACTAGTGGAAAAGATCCTAAGGAAGTTTAGCCTTATTGCCTGTATTGTCCTCAACCCCAAGTAGGTGGTTGGCGCTGAACACACAGGCAATTATGTCACTTCCCTCTCTGAAAAAGCTTCTGATTTTAAGTTCTAGAGGTGAGAAAACAAGTTGTTATGTTAAAAGGACAAGCAGCATGTAAAAGTAGCAAGTTGGCTGCCCAGTGCTGTCAGCTTTTTTGGGTGATGGTGACTTGGAGAAGTTCTGTAAAACAGAAGTTGTGCTGCTTGGCAGGGCGGTGGGTAAGAGAGCATGTGATACTTGCTTTTTACCTAGAAGTGGTCTTCCATCCTCTCTTAATTTGGGGGTTGAGATTGAGTCCCTGTTATCAGGAGAACTGAGTATAAAGATGTGATTGCTCGTTAGATTGAGATGTCTGAGTTGTTTTGGGAATAAGCATTTTGATGAGGTTTGAGGCCATAAGGATGTAACCTTTGAATGATACTGATGTGGCAGTGGTTCAAGTTCAGGTAAGTGAATATTTGCAGGATATACGGTTGAGGAAAATAAACATGTACAGTGGATATGAAGTGACTTTTTTATAGGCTAGTTCTTCAGGGGAAAGCGATTCTAGATCTTTAACACATGCTGGTTATTTTGACTGCCAAGGGAAGAAGTTTGAGATTATTAGAAAGAATAAGGGTCTGCTGGTAGGTTTTTTTGCTTGCTGGAATCCTTGCTTGGATTTTAGAAGCAGGCCTGGCTTGCATTTTATCTGCTTCCTACTAAACAGATATCCGAAAATTGCTGTAATTTTGTGTTTGCTTTGGTATTTTGTCAAGGTAGACAATCCCAGCTGTACCATGTATCTATTTGACTCTACTTGTATTGGACATTCAGAGATGGACATCTTAGATTTTCATCTGTCTTGATTGTTTATTACTCAATTTGCTGTAGTAAAAAAATTAGCCACATACACAATTTCAAAAGCTTGTTTTACTGAAATTTTCAATCAATAAGTTAGCCTAGTGCCTACAAATATTTCAAGCCTGGAATAAATTTTCAGTTAAAGAAATGTTTTCCACTTGAAATATTAAGAACTTAAAAAAAAGATTCTGCATTTGCTACAGAAACAAGCTTTGTGGTTTATACAGTAATTTTCTAATTTTATAAAAATGCTTTTCTCTTCCATTGCTCTATGAGAGATCTTTGCAAATTAGGCTATTGGATTATAAAAAGGAAAATAGTTGAGGCTGATTAACTGATTTTATGCAGTAGAAAGCTGGAGAGAAAACAAAAACATTCCCAGATAATTTTCCGTCCAGCCTTTCAAGTGGTTTTAAATCCTCTTTTTATTTAAGGCAAGCAAATAGTGGGTGAAATATTTATCTCCCTTTAGCGTTGAATTTACTAGGTATTTTGTACCTTGATAGGCATTATAAACTATATATATTACAACTGCATACTGTTATGCAGTAAATTATGTGTGAAAAGGTAGTTCAAGTAGTATTTTAAAGTACTTGGTTATCACTTATTAATTTAATAATTGATTTTCAACTGTTTGCAAGTGTGCCAAATGTGGACCATTTGTGTTGAAAAGTTTTGGTTTTGCATGCAACCCAACTGTAGTTGCTGGACTTTAAAATAAATATCTTTATCTTTTCATCTGTACAATATAGGTGTTCAGGTTGATATTCAGATGCTGATGGCCCAGTTGGTACCTAGTGTTATTGTGCAGGTCTGGTTTGAGTTATTGTTTAAACTATTGGAATGCCTTTTTTACAATTCTGATTTCTGATACCAGCAGTAATAAAGAAAACCAGGGTTGTCAAGGATACAGTGTAAACCTGAGTCCCTGTTTCTCAACTGTCTTAATGCTACAATCATAGTAATAATCATAAAAAATAGACTTATTTCCTTTTTTACTGCTCATAACTGCAAGCACAAAGCACTGTGTGTGACTTTAACATGCAGGAGGGAGTGGTAGAGATTTTAACATCATGTTTACGTCTTTGAAAGTATTTTTGTGCATAGATGACAACCTTATTGCCCTAAAGCTCTCCAGTGACTACATTTTGGCCTGTGGCTGTTTTCCATTCCTTAGGTTCAAGTGTCTTTTCTTCAGGCCTGAGTACATTATTTTGCTCCAAGAAAAAGTTGATGAAAAGAGGGGAAAAATGTCATTAGAAGTTTAACTGCTTTTCAAATGTTGAAGAAACTAATCTAATTTGGCAAGAACCCTTATTAATATGCATCACAAGCTGTAGCATGAAAGAATTACCTCTTACTATATAAAAATAACAATTAGGGACCCTTCTGAATAGGAAATGAAGAATCAGGCAAAAATAACCTTCAATAAAATGTTGCCAGTATTTCTGCAAAGGAGATTTTTCCTAGAGGAAGCACTGTCTGCATCCTGACAGTATAATCTGAGCAGTTACCTCTGCTTTCCATAGGTGGCAAAAAATTCTGAACCATGTGAATGGACTTTTGTTATTGATGACCAACACTCAAATTCCTCTGGCTGCCTTCTCTCTCTTATATGGTCCTTATTTCAACTCTTTGATCTCTTTTGCCCCTAAATGCTGCAGTGATGGTTTCTAAGTCACTGCTGAGGTTATGGGAGCTGAAAAAAAGAGATCTATTTAACCTCCACCAAAACAGCAATAAAAATTGTTTAGGCCATACGTTTCCTTGGGTTGTACCTTTCTTTCCCCATTCTGGCTCTTCATGAGTGGTAGCTCTTCCCCCCTGAGCTGGCTCTTCTAAACAGAAGCCCAGGTAAAAGCTGACCATTTTTCCTTTGCATTATGCTCAGGTGTCAAAACAGTGAAAATATTATTTTACCTGGGAATGACCATATTACTGTTTTCTTATTCACAGAAACCATGGAATCCCCCAAGAACAAACACAGACTATGAACATGCTTTAGATGTATAATTACTAATTAGGTGTGTAATTAATAATATACTCAGAGTGTGGTGGGGTGACTATTGATGGAAAGCTAGGAGAAATAAAATAGATGATTTACTTCTTGCTAATTCTCTTCACTTGATAAAGTATATCAGTTGTCTTACCTTCAGCTTGGAATCCTGATTAATGCTGTATTTCTTTGGGTAACAAAGGCAAGCAGAGGCAGAACATGTAAATGAGCAACTGAAAGAGAACTCTAGGCACCAAAATGAGGATTGGTCACTTTTTTTTGACTTATCATCATCATATACCTCTCTTTAACCATATCCTAAAATCACGTTTAATCTTTTCTTTTAAGCCTAATATGTTGAATAGATGTTATGTATGGAGTAATTTTTGGCAGAACTTGGGTTAAGGTAACTCATCTCCTTTTACAAAATGTGTGACTTTGAAAAGGACTGAAATGTGCAGGAATTTAAATAAGACTTTAACAATGTTAATTGAGAACATTTGTGGTTTACATAAGGCTCTCGAAGATCCAGTTTGTGAGATCCTTCTGTAAAAGGTCAGGAGGTTACTCAGAAATGCAGTGTAGATTTTCAGGCCTGGTTTTATTCTAGAAAGTTTTTTTCTGAAGTACCAAATGACATTGAAAGTTCAGATGGCTTGAATGTTCATTTTCAAAGAGAAGGAAAATAATACTGGTTGATTTGATTCAATATTGTCTGGATTCATTGAATTACATATATTATCTTGGCATAATATCTGTAATTGTAGCCAAATAGTCTGTCAAGAGAAAATAGCTGTTTACGAATATTTTCTTAAAATTGGTTCGTGGCTTTTAGGTATTTTCTCAGGACTAAATAAACAGTAAGTGTTAAGACAGAGCTAAAGCTTTAAAGCATCATTAGAAGATTATTCATGCTTTTGCAGACAATCATTTCTGCCAACATTAAATTTAAACTGACCTCTTTTTGACACTTCCTCTACAGTCGTCAACAGTCTTTAATATCTGGATGCATGGGATTGGATGTTCCCATTATGGGGTTTATATTTTACTGGGTTTACAGTATGATGATCTGTCAAAATTATTTGCCTTATTATAGTATTTCAGCTTTGAATTTATTTCTGGATCATAATTAGCCGACTGAAAAAAATATTGCAGATAACAGCTGCCAACTGCGGCATCCTAAAATAAACAAAGATACAAATTTAACTTCACTGCACATCCTTACCAATGGAAAGAAACCATGACTCTCATCCTTTTTCCATGATTGGTTCAAAATTGATAATTTTGCCTTAAAATTAATGTTTGAGACACACAATCAGAAACTAGTCTGTATTTTCTAATGTTAATACCTGAGTTTTGCATTTGCACAGCGTTTCAGTAGTTAAATGCAGATATTCCAGCCTGTTTCATTGCTAGTGCAGAAAAATCGTATTTAGGTGTTCAATCCAGGATATCTATGTATAAAACTATGTAAATGTTTTAATCCTGTGATGCTTAATGACTGTTATACAGATTCCGTACATTTTTATACGTGGAGTGTCCACGTCTGCATATTAACGTACTTAACTCTTAATGCCATTTATTTGGATTATGGTACAATTTGCTTATATGGCACTTTTGAGCTAATAATGGAGGGAAACAGTTTGTGATTTGCAGAGTAATATATAAGACAGTCAATAGGAGATGATGTTGAGCAGTTCTCAAGAGCTGACCTGTAGGGTCGGCTCACTTGGCTGGGGTGTGAAGTAGCCAGGGATTTATTAGGCAGCAGGTCTTTGTGAGCGGCGTCTGGATGTCCTCGCTGTGCACGAGAATGCAGCAAGCTCCTGTATAAATCCCTAAGTAGCTTATGGACCATCTTTAGGGGATGATTCTGTCTTGAGCCCTGCAACTGTCTCATGAGCAAAGGGACTCAAATTTGATGCATTTATGTAAACTGTGTTTAAAGTTGAGACTCTCAGTTTAGTAACTTACTAATGAGATCCTTTGGCTTGAAGAAGCCAGACTGTATTAGCTCCCAGAGCTTTTTTCTTACTCTGACTTTGAAAGAGAGAGAGGAGGATGTTTTTATGAGTGGATGAAATGAGGAATGCTACCATGATACTGCCAGGGACTTGTCTTCGGGTGTGCTTGTCTTCTGCTACTACTCTGTGCACAGTTATGTCTGAAGGACCTACAGCTTACAAGACGGAGGACATTCATTCTTTCAAACATAAATCAAAGCTATACTGATTTCTAAGTGTGTTATATTTGGGTTTTTTAAAGGGAAAATTAATGCAAGTGTAAAAATCAGGTCTGTTTTTTGACTGAAATGCCCTGGCTATGGTGGTTGTATAAATGAATAGATGCACATATTAAATAGACTGCTTTTTATTTTGTTATGCAAGTTTTCTTTCCTTTTCATATAAATATTGGGTGAGGCATGCGGGTCTTCATCACAGAAGTCTGCTGAGTTACAGAGGTTTTATGAGCTCCAACAGAACCGCCTACATGACTTCAGCAGTTTTCACGTTTGTGCGTAATTTGTCTTCTGTGTAACAGAGGTACAGGATGTAGGAAGGCCCCACGTCAAATGACAGAAAGGGTTAGATCTGTTGTTTTAACAAAATTTAGCCTCCCACATTGTGACTGAACAGATTCCTGACTCCTAAAATGATATGTTGGGCCACTGCCAAAATTTCTGTGGTTTTTGGCAAGGCCAAACCTTGTACACTGACCAGCACTGCCATCTCTCAGAGCAGCTCTCGCCTGTTTGTGCTGGTTGCTCAGCGCTTGTGTAAACCAAAACCAGCCTGTTTTCAAAATAGGAAAATTTAAGTGTCCACAAGAGCCTTAACTCTAGATCCTCAATCAATTAATTTCTCCCTTATGTCCATCAGATTTGCAGAGATTAAGCAGCAACTCTAAACCATCATTTTTTAATGCAAGGAAATTCTTTCTTCCTGATCTTTTTTTTTTCCCCTCTGTGCATGTGTTCCTCTCAGAGTCATGTTACTAAGTAGACTGATACTCTGAAATTACTGAGCTGTTGTGAAAGAGCTTTGAGCAAGTTTTTAGCTTAAAATGCAGTATTAGAGCTTCATGGGCTGTTGTAATTGAACTTCTGCTTTTATGAGAATTGGATCCTGTGCATTAAATAGTATAGCCTTTGATATAGAAATATCGGTATGTAAATTGAAGCTTGCATGCTTTTTATGCCTTTTGTGTGTCAGTAAAAATCCATAACATTAGTTATTTAAAAAGAAAAAGAGGAGACTTTGTTCAAAAGCACACTTTTATCACTGGGCATGTCTGTGAAATTCAGCAATGCAGAAAATCAGGTGCAGGCTGTTGTGCTTTACTGTGAATGCTGACAGTTGTCTCCGTATGCTGGAACATGGGAAAGGGCAGCTCGACTTTTTCCAGACTCCTGTTAACCGTTGATGATTACCATATCTCGCAAACATCTGCACGTGTTGGCTGCGATGTACTTCTCAGAATGAACACCAGCTTTCTGTTAGATATATTCTGGCCTTTGGAACACATTGAAGTTTCTGTTTCCCTTCTTTCATGACTTACTAGAGCAGCAGTCTGTGCTGCTTGCCCCACCTCTGTGGCAAACAGTCCATTGTTTAGTCCTCCTGGGAAGGATTTGCTTTTTCCTAATTACTCTTTTCTTTCAGCCCCTCCATCCTTTCCTCTCTCCATCCTCCACTGCTTTTGAGAAGGGACCACAGCCTTTCACTGGAGGGTTTATGGTGTAAGAATTGCTACCCCCTTTAGTGTTTGTAGGTTGACCTGTTGTTTGTGTCACCACACATCTGTGGTACTCATCAGAATTATTTCAGGTTTTACGTCCTTGAGCCTATCAAGATTCACCTACTGAAATAATCCCCTTACAGTCTCTTACGAGTGAGTCATGGCTTGTGACAAGCAGATATACCATGCAGTGGATAATTTTCCGTTTACCTCCTCACAGGAAATTAATAGTCGCAGTGGTAACTATGCTAAAAACTTATTATTTGCCAGCAGTTACCCCACAGTGGTATTAGAGGTTTCCACTGTTTTCCCTTAACTCAGAATACACAGTATCTGTGGTAACGATGTGGTAATGTTTGGCGAGTGTGGACTTTTTTAATTGCTTCAACTGGAGGCCTGGAACGATGTTAGCTCATCAGATTGCATATGTAAAAGTGAAGCTCGGCCACAGAGGAGTTCAGGAAAAATGATTGCTCAGGAAAAACTAGAATTATTTTCTTCAGAATTAAGAAGATGTTCCTGCTTTTTGTTTTTAATCTATAGGTTTATGTTCTTTTGAAAATATTTTTAAGAAAGGTTTTTCTGGTAGTTAATGTACTTTATCTAGGTGGTGGATGAAGAGTGTATGTAACAAGATGTGTCTGCTGGGCTAGACTGGGGCAGGATCTCTGAGTATGCATTTTGAAAGGTCATTCATCTGATTGGAATATTTATCTGCTTTGGATTTTTTGCTATAGTGTAACTTGCAGCAGCACAGTAAGCTTAGCACAGAGTCTTCCAATACCCTCAGTGCTCCCCTGAGCCTGCACAAAACATCAAACGGTCCATTTTGTGGACTTCTCCCCTACATCCTTGTGATAGGCTTGATACTGATAAAGTATACTGAATACTGTAAGAATTGTCAAGGGGATTTGGGTTTTTGTGTCAGAGTACTGAGAGTTATGGTTGTTTTTAAAGACTTACGGCTTCACGACAGACAATAGGTGAGCCTCAGGTAAAGCACAAGTTTATTAATTACTGCTCATTCTTGGCATTCAGTGATCCAAGAATTTGAAGGTGGTGATGGTTGGATTGGTAGCATACTTAATTATTGCTGAAGTTGAAATTAATTCCTATAAACAAAGGAATATTACTGACATCTATTTCACATGCTATTTCCAGATGCTTTACACAGCATTCTGCTCTGTTTATTAGTAAGGCAGATAATTGCTTCAGGCAGTCTTGAGGAGAAAGGAACCTAAACATACTTTTTCCATACTCTTTTTTTTTTTTTTTTTTTAACTGCATTAGTTTCCGTTAGGAGATGATGTTTCCTGATGTGTTTTATTAGAAAAATAGCAGCATCTACAGGCTGAATAGACTAATCCCAAATCAAGAGTCCCATTGTAGAGGAGATTCTCAGTCATATTTGTTAAATTCTTCGCTCTTCCACGTTTTGCAGATGCTAGCTGTTTTCACTTCCAGCTGCATTAAGGTTGCTGTAAATGTGTTTTGTGTATTCCTGATATCATTTTTCTATATGAGTAATGGCTGGCAGGGGACAAGGTCCATGGAGTATCATTTCACTTACTGGAAATGTTGGAATCCTCAAGCTGTTCGGATATAGTCCCCAAATCTGTAAGATAGTAATAAAACTTCCAATCTCATCTACTTGCAAAACATGCTGCTTATGTATCATTAAACCTTAAGGAGTTAGTTTCTTTCATTCCTTTCTGCTGTTGCAGCTTCAGCTCTCCTTCCTTTTGCCCTCCTCCCAGTCCCCTGCCATCATTTTCAGGACATAAAAAAGTTAGCCCAGCATCATACTTTCCTGAGCTGACTCAGATCCCTGAGTTTAGCAGTCATTTGCAAGGCTCTGCGCCGGAGATGTTGAGGGCAGTGCCACATTCATGAATCCTGGATGTTGCTATGGGACTGATACTGAAAAACGAAAAACATAAGAGGGCAGAGGAGCTTGGGAAAAATTGTAGTAGAGCATAAATGCTTTTTAAAATAGGTTTTTATCAAAACATGAACTTCAGCATAAATTCAACTCTACACCTCATTCATCACTATATATGTAATGTGAAATACTGCTGTCTTTGGAATTTATTTTGTCAACCTTTTTCTGAACTGCAGGATTCTGGAGGACAGGAAATAACGTCTTGGCTGTCTATGTTCTCACTAAACATTGGTAGGATATAGGAAGGGTTTCCCTTTGCTGCCTATGTGCCATGCCAGTTATTTGAAGTGCTGTACAATGCAAATTAACTATTACTACGAAGTATATTACAGTTATAGGGTTTGAATGTATTTTCCCATAAATTCATTTATTTGTGGAATGGCTACCAGTTAAGAATTGGAGAACTATTTTAATATGAATTCAGGTTGGCAGTGTCTCTCCCTAACCTTATTTCATACCATTGAAAACTAATAATATCTTAAAATAAGCATCTCTGAAATGCATATGATCTATATTTAGACTTACGCAAAACTGTCATGTTTGCATTGGTTGTCATTGTTGACCTTGCAGCACAACAGTAAAAGTAAGTGCTCTTGATGATTTTAAAATAATACCAGAAGCAGGGATCTGAGCAACCTTCTGATCACTGGTCCTACAATGCACTGCTCTGAAAGGAGCCAACCTGACCTGATGGTTTCTGGCATGACATAGGCAGTAACGATGTCTATTAGGAGAAAACCATAGCATGAACAATAAATAAAAATAAGAGAGACATTTTCAAAATGCTTCAGAGACTTTGGAATTTGTGAGCAATGGCACATTTGCGTTGCCTGGAAGTTGCTATGGGTACTGATGTTTAAAAGCCAAACACACACAGGGCAGACCTTAAGGGACATAAGTTCCATTTAAAATCCTGTAAGAATTAGCGTTCTTTTATGTCTGCTTGGATGCTTTTGAAAAATCGTCGCTGAAGAGGATTCTTTCCTTAAGTGCTCTCCAGGTTCATCCTGTCAGCAGCACCATTGTGATTTAACCAGTTGACTTCTGCCTTCACTTATCCAAAAAGCATTCCTTCCAAAAGATCTGAAAGCTCCCTGGCTTCCTCTGTCAGCCCTTTTCTCTGCTGCTCTTGTGGCATGTATCAGAGAATTAAATGAAACATATGCTCAGCAGCTCTGTGGCTCCTGTTTTTCTCCGCGTTGCTCACACACTGTCTGCGAGGCCCGTGTCTTTTCGAGGCAGGTATTTCAGTTTGGTACATCTGAAACACCCATCTGACTGATATATTAGCCTTTTTGAAGCAGGTAGCAGTTAAACTGGAGCTGTCTCAAATAGTGCACTCTGCACGTTCGCAGCATTGCAAATATTTAATAAACCTGTTAATAATACATTCCAAACCACACTGAGTGGCTATGGAGATTCATCAGGATTTCTGCTACCTGTGGTGCTGACAAATTCAGTTGACATTACACACTGAGACACACATGTAAGCATGCACTCAGTGTTAAAATACATACATAATTTCTGATTTATAATAGCAGTGTCATACATTAGGATAGAACATTTTCAAAGGATTATTCTCCTCCTTGAAGGTATAAATGATCTTGACTTTCAGTCTTGTGTTTTTCTGTATTCTGGCACGTGTTGTAATCAACTAGCAGCATATTCTTTTTCATGTGTTTTTGTTTGGAGAGCAGTGGATGGCACAGAATTCATTAAAACTGAGCAGCCAAAATGCTGATAGAATATAATGCAGCTGTGACTCAAATGGTGGGTTTTTTTCCTGTGAGATCTGGTGTGTTGTGTTCCTACAGAAATGTGTGTATCTGGAGGAGTTTTGGTGAATGATTTCTGTCTTGGCAAACTGTCTAGGATGAGGATCATATTCTAAAACCTAATTAATACAGTTATAGAAAACAAATCTTACTTAGCCTTTGTGAATTTATGCAGTAAGGATATATGCTCCCTGATATTTTATAAGCAAAATTATTTTACTTTGCCACTCCCTTTTGCCAGTTTGGTGTTTTCTTTGCTTAGAATGACAACCTTCTAACAACGTATTTCATGCTTTTTCATTTCAAATGATGGTAAAATAAGTCAGAATGGAGAGGTTTTACTGGCAGGGCTTTGAGGTGGATCTGCTGTGTGAGAAGCGGTGAAAGAATAAAGTAAGTTTATATGTTCTCTGGAGGAGCCTCAGAGGGGTGAACCTGAGGAAGTAAACAGAGCTTCCTCTTAAGAGAAAGGTGGAATTTGGGAATATCTGGGTATATCTCCAGAAATGTTGCCTTCATTTTGAAAACTTTATAATAACCCTTTAACAGCTGTTATTTCAACATTATTTTCTCAAAGTATATTGCTATCCAGAAACAGATTCTTAGGATACTTTTGTTATTTTAGTAGAAGAGCTGTGGCAAACACAAAAGGATGGAAATAGTGGAGATAGATGACAGAAATGACAGGCTTGAAGATGTATAGTCTGACAGCAGAGTATGCTTCCACATCTTATAAATAAAATAATGTATTTTATACCTATGAGTAATCCAGACTGCACTTTAGGAAACAGTGTATGTCAAATGGGGTATTTGCACATGGTTACATAATAAGGATCTTCTAGCTGCCAGATTTTGTTCTCTTAGGAAATAGGAAAGAAAAAGGGCAAAACTCCCCACAAACAAATAAAAGAACACACGAAAGTTTTTTCTCATTTTCAAGCGATAAGTTTCTTTACTGGCTTTTGTTACCAGATTTTAGTTCTGCTTTATGGAGCAGAAATGTCATGTTGCTTTTTTCTCCCTGGAATTTGCTATGTATACTTGATGTGGAAAAAAATCAGGAGTTATCTTGAAAAGGAGCACCAGCATAGTTTTAATCCCAGAAGTATGACACTTCACAAAAATTGTTCTCTGAAAAAATATAAACACAATAAGAAATCAATTTTAAACAAATAAGAACATGAGCAATATTCTGGTCAAGGTTTTGTCACAAAATAAACAAAGACTATTGAGACCTGCATGTAAAATATGTTTTCTCTGCTACTTAGCACACACTGAAGCTAAAATGGAAAATTCTGTAGAGCTGAATGATAGCACTAAGTGAATTGGCATTTGCAATTAGTTTTCCAGTGGTTTGGCTGTATTAATAATGCAGCAGAAGGACAGGATATCCTTCAACTAAGGCAGTATGAAAAAAGGTTTTCATTAGCATTACAATGAACTCTGAGAACTAGGTATTCTTACTCACTGGAAAAAAAGGTTTGGGGAAGCAAATTTCATGTTTGAAAATGTTTGGTGAGTTTTGGATCATATCTAAATATGATTATTCTCAAAAACTGTTTTTAGTATAGTGTACGGATAAAGTGTCTTTCTCAGGCTGTTATTGTAATTCATAAGATGTTATTTTCAGCAGTGTTTATTATGCAAAGGAATGTTCAGAACCAGATAAATACACTAGGGAGCCTGGTTAAATTGGAATAAACCGAAGGAGTTACTTAAAGTTACAAGAGAAACAAAATACTGACATAGATGCGATAAATTATTCTTTCTGTTGTTTCCCTGTAATAGTCTACTTTGGTCAAAACCAAAGAGCAGTAACTAAGATATTTGCATATTGGTGGGCAAATTTACGTGAAGATCACAAATGTTCTGATTTATCAACCGAGGTAAAATGAGGTGGAAGCAATGCAGTCCAGAGGAGCAGATGCTTATCAGCAGAACCTTGGCACTGAATGAGACTAATTGGAAGCCATTAGATGCAAGTTGCTGACGATGAATGGGCAGATGAGGAAGCAGAGTGCCTTTTCGGAGCTGTTGTCACCACAGACCACAGGGCACTTGTGTTTGACGGAACGGTCAAATTAGTCCAACCTTCATAGCAGAGTATCTGATTCTGCTAAAATGGAGCTGACCATCTGGCAGCCTACAGCAGCTTTGGAATTTGCTGCCTTCATCAGTGTACCCCATCCTGAATTATGTGCTTAGATTTTAGCCTGATGCCCAGCTACATCTTTATCAGCCAGTAAGATCTTTTAGGTGAATTACAGTGCATACTATGAAACAGTAGCTCAGGATCATCCAAATTCTTAGTCTTTTCCACGTACTCGGTTAAAACACTTACCAGGATTTTTGTGGAGGATCCCTTGCTACACGTCCCTGCTCTAAACACTCCAAATACATTTTCATGTAGCCCTTCTTCACTAAGTTATTTTGGGACTGCCCTCTGCAGCTGGACCTGAAAGAATGACCTAAGTGGCATCACCGGTTCTGCAGAAGACAGTTCATTCTCTCTTATGCCACTATGGCCTTTTTCCTGTCTTCATCTGAGAGCAGAGGGAGGAAACTGAAGTTCAGGAGAACTAAGAAATCTCAAGCCTTCCTGATTTTGTCTACTGGACATTTCTGCTTCCTACTCTCCGCACTCATCACCACATTCCCGCTTTGGCACTCACTACAATGCAGTTAATTGCTAGTAATTTTTGTGTGTTACGCTCAGCTTATTCTTCTCTTGAAAGAAGCCAAAATTTGGTGGGCCCCTCTCTCAAGCATGAAAAACACGAAGCTTTGCTGACTTTCTTCAACAAAGTCGCTCCAGATCAGGTAGTTGTCAGAAGGAACCTTCTGCAGCCTCTCTGAGGCTTCTGCTCTGCACACCTCCACCTAAGGCAGCCCTGGTTGTGCTGATGCCTGGCAGTTGCCCAGTACAATAATGTTTTAATCCAGTGTATGAGGGATCAAATTTCTTGCCACACAACAGACACTTGTGATAGAAAAATTTCCAACTCAACATTACTGAGATATATTTGGTTCCCTTTTTTTTTTTGTTCAGTATAAATAAGGAACCCCATAGATGACATTTTGAGTGAAATTCAATTAGCAGGGATACAAGTCGAGTTGGTTGAATTCTGTAGTTTCCCTCTGTTTGGCAGAAGAGGCTTGTGGAGATTACACAGTAGGGGAAGCTTTAGGTTGCTGCGCTCTCCATAAAGTCAGGAATAAGAGGGTCCCCCTGCCAAACTTGTGTTTTAGATGACAGCTGGCCAGCTGGTCACTCTCAAAGGAATTAGCTACAATGTGTTTGAATGATCTTACTGATCAGATTTGAAAGCAGATCCATGTTGAGAAAAGCTCCCAGAGAATGTGTGAATATAACCCCACGAGGGACAGGAAGGTCTGTTCCAGAACCTCAGATGGCATGCTGGGCAGAAGGCAGAGACTTGGGGTGAGGTGTCCAACTGTAACTTTTTCATGAATTTTTGACTGGGCTTGAAAATAATTGGCTGTAACATCAGGTCTGGAAAGGAAAAGCTATTAAGCCTCTGTTAGCAAACAAAGAGCAGGTAGTCACCTTGTTAAGCATAGGTGAAATCTGGTCCAAAGTGTCTAGCCCAAGAGGAGCAAATGTGAGTGGAACCTGATCTCAGAACTGCAAACTGCTCTAAGTATCTTAACAGGGAGAGAAATGGAACAGTTGTTTTATCAAACCTGTGCCCCAGCTATTGCAGTACCTCAGTATTGCTCAGCCTTAGTGTACTGTGAGAATACCAACATCTGTAATGTTTTGGTGGTTTTTTTTTTCAAGTATAGCAGTTCTGTCATCTAGTCATAGGCTAGAAATTCCTTTGCAGGAATTTCAGTGGCTTTTAGTTCAAGACTGTGTTAAGATAACTTTAAGTGTTCTGTTTTGGCTACCAGATCCTTGCAGAATCCCTCACTTGTTGAAGTTGGTGGAAAATTTTGTACTGACTAGAAAGTTCTTGCACATGACGGAAAACTGTATAATGTCCGTGTACAGCAATGTTTAAAATCCTGGTATGTCAAATAGATATTGATGTGTTTATTCTGTTTCAGTGAGGCTTCCTCTGCATAGCTCTCTTGTATGTCAGTATGTTGGGATAGGTAGTATGGCTTTGAGAAAAAGCAGTATGAAGGAGGTGAGAGAAAGTCAGCTTGGATGTGTGAGTTTGAATGCTCAGACAACTCAGTTGAGTGAAACTGCAGTGTACATCCCCCTTTAAGTGTAAAGCATCGGAAAAAAGAATCAAAACACAGAAGAGGTGAAGATGAGTGGGAAATTGCTACTCATCTGTTGAATGGAAACTTGATGTTAAATAAGGTCTTCTTATGTTTCACTGTTTGAAACACAGTAAGAGTTCCAGGAACTAATTACCTAGCAATGGATGATGACATGGAAATATATTAAATATACATAGATAGCTAACCATGAATACTTGATGCATGCAAAAGAAGAATCTAGTTAATTTTTATGTAAATTAAGCAACATTGAAAGTGACAATATAATAAGCAACAACACAGTTTTGCATTTGAATAGAACAAAGCAGCAAATTCACACTTGAAATAGAGCCTTTCTTCTTAAACTGTCCTTTCCTGGATAGATATTTTAATGTATGCTTTATTCACAGTAAGAACGTGGTCTTCATAGGTATCGTCTTGCATTGAAACAATCAGACAATTTAGCCTTTTAAAAGCTAATTTAATTCTTTGGTGAGTTTCCTGTCTGTGTTATCTCTTTTAATGATTAAAGGGACGAGTATTGAATCAGTGTGATAAGAAGGCATAGTTAATGCCAAGATCGTGTAAGAACTAGCTTATTTTCAAAACTTTGTGGCAGTGATGAAAAGGAGTGCTCCATACCAAGAGAGCATGTTGGGTGTAGACCAGTCTGGAAATGCTCCAAGGGCAGGTTTAGCTGCACCACGCTGCTGCCTTGGGGGAAAAGCTTCAGCATGAATTCAGATGAGAGGCAGCAGCCTATTGTGTGGAAGACAGAAAACTCACTTGTAGTAACTAAGTGTTAAATAAGAACTGAGAAGGACTGGGGAGAAGGGAAAAGTTCAAAAAGAAGGTGCATATGTTTTTAGCCTTCTGTTGCAGATTGCTTGTTAGATGGCAGTGCTTATCATGACTTTATGCAATGGCTTATTTATGCTGCTCATATTCTTTCATTCCAGAATCATCTGTGGATATATTAAGAGTTCAAATGTAGATGTGTATCCCTCTTAAAACTCTCATGGAGCTGTTAGTCATTGAGGGTGAGGGAGGAAGGTATTAAAGCAATTATTAAATGTATATTAATATGCATTGGTAAACAAACTTCAAAAACTATGGAAAAACAGATGCCTTTGGCACGTTTCAGTGGTAAGCATATGACTATTCAAGTTTGCAGTACAAATCCCAGAGCATTTAGGTCAGTGCCTGTCAAACAGTTTGCCATGACAGACAGTTGAGCTTGGAGCTGCAAATTCCATGCTATTCCTTCTTTCTAAGGAAATCTGTTGAATTTGATTAGTTGAGCCACCACTCAGCTTCTTGTAAGACAGGTGTCCTTAATCAGTGGTAAATAAACTGCCAGAAGTATACAAGGCACGGTCATTTACCTCTGTATTATACAGTGCTGTGCATTACAAAGGTTTGAATAGCTTTGGAAGTGCTGAGGAGAAGTGTTTTTTCCTAAGGATTATTAAGAAAAATTAGAAGCATCAGCAGAGTTCATATTACAGTGGACAAAATAAAAATATGCTCTTATTGCAAACAGTTTACATGTGCAAAATTTGTAGATGAGGTTTTAACAATTGAGCTGAAAATCAAAATGACAAAATTATATTTTTTTCCTTAGCTTGTTTTGAAATCTGCAACTTTCACTTGGAATTGAAGTCTAAAATAATTTCTGAGAAACAGAATCAGAAAAATCATAGTGAATTATCTTTAGTTACTAACAAGCACTGGTTTTATATATGGAAAGTGCTAAGACTTGATCATTAACATTGCAAAATTTGATTCTTCCTTCACAGATCAGGTTTGGACTTTGAATTTAAAAGTTGATGCAAAACTGAGTATTTAAAGGTCTAATGTATTCTTTAAGGCTGAGGCCAGATTTCTCTATCACATTTCAGTATCCAATGTCATTAAATCTTACAGGACTATTTTAGTTGGAGGACTGGTAATTTTATTTGGATAAAACCAACAATGAAAGCAAAATTAAAGAGAGGGGGAAAAAATTACAGTGTTTGAAAAATTTGACACTCAGAAGTCAGCAAACATCACAAAGCTGTTTGTGGAATCTTAATTTGGCTTTCTTACTTGTATATATGAGATGATCTGGTCTTTAGCTAAATGATTGCATGCCAATCTCCACACACACACGTCCTCTGCCTCACTGAGCACTCACTGAAGGAGCAACTTCTAAATATCTTGTTTTCTCTTCATCTTCAGTGTGTGGCCTCAGGGTTTATGTGCTGCACTATTCAAACTCCTCTCTGAAAACAGTTTTTCCATATAAACATCTCTCTCTGCTGCTTACTGCTCTAGAACTAGAATGTTTTCTGATTTTGAAAGAATTTATTTTCACTATGCCTGTATTTATCTCATGTGTGTGGGAAATTGAAGTGCAGCAAGACTAAGGTCAGGTCTATTGCCTGGTGTAAGACACCTGTGGGCTTATTTTCCAGTCGTAGTGCTTTCCATGCAGCTTGCAGCTGAGGGTGCTCAGCAGCACTGTAAAACTGACCCTAGAAACTTCCAGCGAGTCAAACCAGAAGATGAGGAATTAAAGTCTGTTTATGAAAAAGGCAGAAATAACATGCAGTTCTCTTGGGTTTTATTTAGCATGAAGATTGGTTTGAGACTCAGCTGCCTGAAGTTGAACTAGTCCTGTTTCCTCCCCCCTCCCTCTGTTTTGTTTGTTGTAGACCTTCCTGGTCCTGCAGCAAATGAAGCAAAGCTCTTGCATTCAGTTGTTACACAACCCTGATTCACTGCAAGTTCAGGTCCTGGGGCAAAGTAGTATATCATCACAGAACTAAAGATAATATCCATTATATAGGCAGAAGCAACTTCAGATCTGCATTTCCCGAGATCTGAGTATTGAACTTTACAACCTAATGTTCTTTACTACTCATGTATTTTGTTATTCTAAATGTTTTTAAACAGTAAATCAACAGCTGATCAAGCAACAGATACTGCCACCATCCCTCCACAGGCTGGATCTCTGCTTTGGTTTCCAAATTCCCTTCCAGAGCTGTTAAATAATTGTCCTCTTTGCGTTTGAAATCAGTTGACTTCCTTCCCCATGCTGCATGGGTGGTCACAGGCAGGAGCCATGAGGGGATGTAGCATGGCCGTTTGCTCAGAGAGAATGATGCATGCACTGAAGGCTAGAAGTTGGGAATACTCAATAAGGACAGATTCTTCTTAAATTTCAGCTGTAAACTCTATAAAATGTTTGCTGAGCATGTGCAAAATTAAGATTCTTCAAAGGCTCGTAGTTGTTGGCCAAATTTGGGATGTTTTCTTGAAAGTTGGCAAAAGGCATGTTACTGACACAAATACCATCTCCTGCCAAACTTCAAGTCCCAGTTCCAAGGCTTGGGGATGTTATTCCTTTCCAAAGAACAAACCATCTGAATTTTTTTTGTGACTTTTTAAGTAACAAAAACATTTTTTCCATAGCCTCAGTCTTTGATATAGCTGAATTGCTTTAGCTGAGATTGTGGTGTTCCTTCTTCCCTTCAAAAAAAAAAAAAAAGAAAAAGAATCTGAATCTGAAAGAGCCTGGAAATTTAAACCACTTCAGTACAAGTGGTTTAAACTTGACGTTGTACATAGCAATTACAGGAGGGGCTTGTAATGAAAGAGTGGGAAATTGTAATGTGGAGGTACTAAGCCTGTTTTATAGTAAAAGAAATTGGCTGTTGTCGTCTGAGTTGTTTCATACTAGCATAAAATTGGTGTTCAGGAGCTTTATTTTTAGACCAAATAGCCCAATCTGGACTGGACGACTTGTCCTACTTTGATTTTTTGCTTGGTCAGGAGAATGTGTGATATATTGGCATTGCCACTGTGCAGACTCAATCCAGCCATCTAAGGCTGGTTTGTTAGGATATAGTCTTGCAATATGAAACGTCTTTTTGTGAAAAGAATGTGAAGAATTTTGTTACTAATATCATCTTGCCGTTTATGGGTAAAGTTATTTTGCTGCCTTCCAAGATGAATGTAGCTCTTGCCGACTTCAGTGCAGATCTGCTGCTTTTCTGCCTGCCTGCTCTTGCAAAGGCAGAGCAGTCTAGCTCTGGTGAGTTAGTTTAGTTCTGTTGAAATCCATACCTCTTTGTCTCTGTTCATCCAGTCAAGTATTTGCACTTCTTTTAACTAGAATGTTTGGATTCGCACTTGGAAGCTCAGGTTTTTATTTCCCATCTGAACTTTAGTAAAAATAAACCAGGAAGCTTATCTTAAGTTGCTTTGCTTCTCAACAAGTTACACAACTGTGGTGGAGGGGATTGGGGGGGGATTATTAGTCCACCCAAAAGCTTTGTAATCAACTCTGTAGTTTTATGTGCATGTAAACGAGTGACTGCCACCAGGGAAAAATACAGGAAAAGGATTATTTTACAACAGGATAATTTTTCTTATGTGATTCACCATCTGGCCTGCAAATCCTGGTGTCATAGCAGTGGTCGTAGGGAGAAGGAGCAAACCTGGAATGCCAGAGCCAGCAAGTAAGGGAGGTGGATGAAGCTGTTTCATTTTGGTGACAGTGGAGAATGCCGGCTCAAATGCTGCAGCCTCTCCCTAAAGCAGCAGGGTAATCTGATTGATTTGCTAAAGAAAATAATTGATTCCTACATATATGAATTGGTGCCTGACTCAGCTTGATGCATCTGAAAAGACCTCGGGGTATTGAACCTTTTTACTTTTGTGGGAGGTAGGCACATGAAGAGTCCAGATCTCTGCCAGACCTTCTCCTTGCACTCATGCGTTCCTTGGGCTGCAGAGTAAATTGGTAAATCTGGCACACTGGCCGTTTTCTGGGATACTGTTCTTTCTTTCTCCGATAGACCATCATCTCCTGAGATTTAGTATTTGCTGACTGCTCCTGTGTGCAAGCAGAGGTTGCTGAGAATTTAATGGTTTATTAGTATTGATCAAGGAAAAAACATGAATTCATTAGAAATCAGCTTGAATATTAGGTGTCAACATTGCTTTTTTAAATTGCTTATGTCTTGTTGATACAGATGAATCAATATCCTGACCCACAGCTGTTAACAAGTATAAATGCCTTCTTATACTCTCTGTCTGTTACTTTCTCAGACTCTTGGAGCCCCATACTGGGTGCCAAAAAGTATAGAATCATAGACACATAGAAAGGTTTGGTTTGGAAGGGATCTTAAAGATCATTTAGTTTCAGCCCCCTGCCATGTGCAGGGACACTTTCCACTAGACCGGGTTGCTCAAAGCCCCATCCAACCTGGCAGTGCAATTCCTTATAAATATTTAACAAGGAACAGTTACACATTTTTCTTTCGTAAAGTATATTTTAGGTTGGATGGGTGTTGTGGGGGTTTTTTAGGTTTTTTTAAAGCTTAACAAAACCACCATACTTGATATAAAATAAGTTCAGTAAAATACTGATAGTCTCCATTTCCAGATAAGCCTCTCTTTGAAAATGAATCTATTAGAAATAAGATACATATGTATCTTTTACGGATTTATGGAGCATTTATGGAGCTTCATCACTTGTTTTTGTTTTATGTATGTTCTTTCATATACAAATATTACAGATATCATTTGATTTAATTCCTGTTTTGCTTTTTAACAACAGGAGTCATAAGAAACGAAACTAAATGTTCCACTAAATGTGGCTATTATGCTCTGTTTAAAAATACTTAACTTGAAATTAATAAGGCAGCAGTGGCTTGTGTGTTGGAATGACAGTAATAAAGAAATGGCTTTGATAAAATCACGACATGGCCTGCTGTGCTTCATGTGAGGCAGGATCATTCTAAAATAATCAAATACCCTCCTCACCCCAGACAAACAAACAAAAACCCTTAGATGGAAACAAAAAAAAAATAACTTTTTGTACTTTAATGAGATTGCTTGGTAGCCTGATCAGCAGTTGCAATTTTAGTGATGTTTGTGCAAGAGATTGCGTAATTTAACACGAGTACTTTAAAAGGAGCTGTAAACGCTGAACCTCTGGGTGCAGCCAAATTCAGGGAAACAATGGGAGCCTACCTGTCTGCAGGCACTGCCTTAGGAGCAAGGGCCCTTTTCTTGACCATCCCGAGAGTTTGAGCAGGAGTATTTTCAGAAGATTGCCTTGAAGATTTGAAGAGTAATTATGTGTATCTGTAATACAAAACCTGTCACCTGTGATGACTGTTGTTCTGGCAATTTAAGAAATCAGTTCATTTTGTACTGACTGCTGTAGCTTCTCTGAGAACATCTGATGAATCGAAACTCCTGAGGAAATATTCAGTCAGTTGTAATAAGTGAATATAAAAACAAATGTGTTTTTTGAAAGACAACAAAACACAGGCTAAATCATCCTTGTGAAACAGTGATAACCTATTTTCTTCTCTGAATTTCCAAGAAAAAGGAGGCATTTCCTTGTTTTTCTTTCTTGGCTGGAATTTGAAATTCATCTTCAGCCAGGGAAGGGTTTCCTTAAAACAATGTCTTTAAAGGTCCATTAATCCATCAGTGGTTTTGATACAGTTTCTTACATGAAGATTTATTTGGGAACCTGACTTTTTGCCAGTTTCAGTTCTATTTAGCCTTCTGTCTTCTTTTTTCTCTCGTTTTCCTGAAAAGGGAGCATGTAAGTGTTGGTTGAGTTAAAGCTTCTGTTTGGTGGTTTCTTGAATTAGGTCTTGCTTCCACTGCCTTCCCACTCCACCCAGCGTTTTCTTCATGACTCATCCTAATTTGTAGGTACTGAATGCGTTGGGATCTACAGATTGTCCCTTTGCCACTACTGACTTTATTCCAGGCATGGTTTAAAACTGCAGTGTTGCATATCCATGAGGCCCTTTGCAAATTGAGGCTGAGTCTCCACTTCTTAGTAACTTGTGAAGTCTGGCCTGTTTGGGGCAGATTGCTCTGTGGTTTTTTTTTATATAGCAATAGTTCTTCCTCCATTCCGCTGTAATTTTGAATGCTGAACTAAAGAACTTGCAGTCAAAATAAAAAGACAAGAGGCTTCAGGCAGAATATTGCCAACAGATGGAGTAGCAGCAAGTCTCCCATGCTCCCCTTGAAGGCTTCAGGAAGCGGAGCACTGTCCACTGAAATTGTATTCTTTTAAAAGAAAGTAAAATCACAAGTATCCAAACTCCTTCAGCAGCTGCTTCAGGGAGAGATACAAGAAACAAAGAAATTGTGGAATAACCAGCCTATCACCTAAAGGTGCAAATGCTCTGACTCATTACTGGTTTGCTACCGAGAGGAACGGGCCTTTGTCCATGTTATGAATCTGCGTCTAGCAAAATTTACTTTGTGAGCTGGAGCAGTGAGATGGTGGGCAGACAGATGGAAGGGACACATTCTGCAGCACTGTGGTGTCATGTACCAAGAATCTGGGGAAAGGGCCTAGCTTAAAAATGAGATGTTCAGTAAAATAGCTACAAAACGTCTGTCAGAGGCTAGCAAAACTATTTATGAGATTCCGATCCTTTAACTATGGGAGCCTTGTGAAATGTTGGTTCTCCCATCACTAATTACAACCCTATAGCAAAAAAAACGTACCGGGCCTTTTTTTTGTGTGTCTGTCTGAAGTTTTTACCCTATTCTTTTGTAACCTTAAATGGGACTTAAGTATGCGTGTATTGTCTGGTTTTATTCAGTTCTAATTCCTTTGAGTTTAGTTTTTTTGGAGGGTTCCCATTATTGATGCATTGAGGAATATCATGGACAGAGGTTACCAAAAAAGGGTGTGACTTGGGAGTGGAGTAAATTTAGCACATCCACATTTTATTAAATTTATGACTCACAAAATGCTCAATATTTCACAGAATAGCCAACTGACCCTCATTTTGCTTGTGCTGATGGATGTCCTGAAGTTTTGCCAAATAGTTTGGGAATTATATCCTCCAGAAAATGTTATTGCCTATTAAAAGCTTGAATGTGACCTTTTCTCCTTTTTCTTCTCTCTGACCTCTGTCTCTGGATGGATCCCATATTGAAATTCTTTTTCTCCTCTGTGCATTTGGCAGAAAGATTCCACCTCCTGCACACCTCCTGTTGTGTTTAGTAGATGTGAAAATGGACATTTTTGCATGCAGCACCGTCTTCAGAGTGACATCTGTCTTTCTTTGTATTCTATCTTTGTTTCTGCATCTGGACAGTCTGATACTTTTAGACAGGATATTTGTAATAAGCTTCAGCTCTCCAACAAAAAACTGTTTAATTGTTAAGGTTTCGGGGTTTTTTAGTCTTGTTGTGAAATATTCCTCTTTGTTTTCTGGGTGTTTTTTTTCCGTGCAGCTGTTGATATTGTAAACTGCACGTTTGCAGGGATACATGTGTCTGCAGCATATGATGCTGTCGGCTTCTTAGTAGTTTTTCATGTTTATGGACTGCAGAATGTTTCAGATGGAGAGGAGCAGCTGGAGGGAGAGCAATGTCAGCATACCCTACTGGGATTTTGATCACGCCAAATTCTGTTAATAAAATTCAGGGTCTATATATCAACATAGAATAACTTGGAAATGTTATATAAACATTTTCTAGTGAGGACTAAGGGTCTGTGAGACGCAACTTTAAAAGTATTATCTTTTTTTAAATCTTTTCAATTCAGAACTGTAAAAAAAGCTAAGGCTTTCCTTGCTTCACTGGCAGATTTTAAAAAAGCAAAGATTTAGGAGTCTTTTTTGGTAAATGTTAGAGGTAATACTTTTAATCATGAGCTAAGTCAAATCTATCAAAATAACCTTTAGTGCTGTTTTTAAAAATTATAGCACTAAAGATAGTTGGGCTTACAGCAAACTCTGTAGGTCGGAGTATGCAGATGTGGTTTCCAAAATGTCTGTGTGTGCACTCACCTGACCTGTGTCCTGCTACAGCAAGTGCGTGTGCAAACAACCAGTGACATGGGATCTGTATTCCTCATATGTTGTCCGAGAAAATCAAATATTATATGTGAGGAGAGAAAACCACATTATATAATGCTCTGCTGTGTGATGCGGGGCTGCTCTTATGCACTTACTGCCTCTGCAATGGCATTTGGCCCCTCCGTGGCTTCCTCTGCTCGCACAGAATGTGGTTTGTGGATTGCGGGAAACAAGGAGAAATGAAAGATATAGCTGGCACAGGGAAAATTAATAAGCATACACAGAGGGGTTGTAAACTGTTCGAGGCACTGGTGACTGTGCGTGTGAATAAACAGGTACGAGAGGTTAAAGGAGGTTCTTTAAATCTGAGATCCTAATCTTGCAATTTCATTTGTGGTCAAGGGACTGCACAAATACACAGGGCAAGTTATGCACATCTGATTTCAGGACTGTTAGTACATTAGGTTTCTGAAAATAAAAATAAAGCAATTTATGTGAAACCCAAACAGCATTCTTTATGTAATTCATCTTCTGCAGGCATCTTCTTTCTTTCAAACATGTTGAAACACAATATATTTTATTAGTTACCCTGTCAACTAAAAAAAAACATGCCTCATTTCTGGTTTATTGTGTTTTTCCTCCAAATGTATTTTGCACATTTAATAAAATGCTGTCAGTAGTCACTTTCTGTCCAATTTGAATAATTTTTCACTCTAAAACCACAGGAATAAAAACCTTCAAGTTGCTTTTTTAAAACATGTAGATAAACAGATACAGATACAGCTACATATATATGTGTGTAGTTTTACAGAACAGCAGTCAATATTTTTAATAGTAGATCTTAAAAACTCTAGTTCCATTCTTTTTTAGGCTAGTTTAGTAGGGTTTGGTATATGGAAAATATATTTCCACACTGCCAAAGAAGTTTGTATTTGTCTTTGCTTTTCTCTCTAAACCAAAATCAGTCATCTTTTTGTGTAGTCCCTGAGTTGGCATCTTTTTCATACACGGGATGTCCAGTGCTATAACGTGGTTAAGGAATGCAGATTTTGACCTCACCAAAGGCGACACAATAATTTTCAATTCAAAATGGCTGCATTTTTTTTTCCCAAATAGGCCCTTTCCTTTCCGTTTCGGCATGGAATTTAAAAGCTTTTCTGAAACCTTGGTTGATCTCTCTAAATGTATGAGATTAACATTTAATTGCAATTCTGTGCATGAAACAAGAAGTGAACATACCGTTTAGTTGTGTGATCTCGTTTCCGCTTGAGAAATGGAAAAGTACAAACTCAAGTTGTGTTTGAGTCCTTAACTGGAGTATACTTCAGTTAAGCAACAGAAAAAAGGTGGGTCTCCTACACTTACAAGCTAATTTTCAGAAGCAGGCAGTGAAACATCACAGAAACTACTTAAAAAACTTGAACCAAACTTTTCAGCCATCGGTCGGGGTATTTTTAAAGATAAATTGTGTCTTCTGTCCTAGGAAGAGCCTCCTGGAACCCACTGGACTGTTTTGAGATTCATCCATAAAACTGAAAGTTGTTGTAACGAATTGCATTATAATAACCTTCTTTCTGCATGTCCCAACCAGGGCTCAAACATTTGACTCATATCTGCCAAGCATAGTGTGAATACATGATAAACACACAAAAAGATATGAATCCTCCCTGAAAGAAAATTGTTTCCATACAGAACTTGGCTTATTTGGCGCGTGGTGGGAGCAATCCCAAAAGGCAGCATGAAGTATCTTTGAACTGTAACGCTTCAGAGATTAGGGTGGTGGGTGAGAGAGGAGGGACTGAGGTAATTCACGTGCAGTGTTGCCAGTAATGTGCCTGCCATGCACTTGACTGCAGTAAGCAGTTCTTGGCAGATTGCAAATACAGGGGTGAGTCACGACATTTATAATAAAGAATCCTGTGTGTAATTTAGGATGGAAACTCTAGTTGTATTTCATAAAGGCAGAAAATATAATTAGACAGGCTTAAGCATGCATATTTTTTGTACACGTTGTGCGTGGAGAAAATACTCCTGTCTCCTGAAATATTGTAAATTCCAAATATTAAGAAGTGCACAAACTACCAGTGGTTTCGAGGAAATGTGTTAAACACTGTTTTGTAACTACTTTTTCATAGCTGTAAGAGTAGTTGTGGAGAAGAGTGGCTGTGTCTACTTGAAGCTTGTCTTTTTCATGCCCCTTTGATGGCAAATCTCTTTTTCTTTGTCTGAACCAATTTTCTGCAGGGTTGCTTACGCAGTTTTATTACTGAATACGTAGACGCCTTACACAATTTCTTGAGAACAACCTTAGGTGGGATTTGGTTCCTGTTTCTGCAGGTAATTCTTTGGTCAAACACTTTGCCAAAACAGTATAAAGTCAAGGAAGCAAGACTGAAGGACTAGGCAAAGCAGGGGTTGTTTTTTCTCTTTGAAAAAACAAACAAACATGCTTACTCGTCTTCAACAATGCTGTGTGTAACAGAAGTAATTATGATGCATCAAGCGTTAGCACTGTTTGATCTGTCAGTTTACAAATGCATGTATTAAGCTTTCAGTAGGAATCCCTATTTTGGAACTGAAAAGCAGTGAAAGCTAGAAGTGTGCCGTTTACTAAGTTCAATATGCCATAGAGGGAGCTTTAAGCATCTTGCAGTGTAATAAGGAATATACGTGTCTTTTCAGTTCCCCATCACTTAAGATCAAGAGTTGGGGGACTGATGGGAGGCAGGAAACACCTTGTAGAAATTGCTGTATTGAAACACAGACCCTCAGTTTGGGGAGAAAAAAACAAACCAACAACCCACAAAAAAACCCAAAACCAAAGAACCTCCAAACCCAAAATTAGAAATTGATGGCAGTTCTGGCTTTTTTATGCTAGTCAAAGGGAATAAAAAACTATTCCACTTGTCTTTTCTGCTTGTGCTTTTATTTTGCTTTTAAGATGGAATCTGTAAAATTCAAAAATCCAAGAGTTTAGAACTATGCACATCTGGAGACGGTGGCATAGCCCAGTCTTCTTTCTGCTTTTGCCTTGAGACACTGCACCCTTTTTTGAATATCTCCTATTGACAACAGGAAGCTTTTTGTGTGTGTGAAGGTGTCAGAGCTGATGGCACAGGATGATACTTAATATGGATTTCTTCCTTCCCGGAAGGTTTTAACTTCAGGAATATGCTGGAACTGTTGCTGTTCTAGATAAACAAATGCATAACAATACTGGCAGAGGGATTAAAAAGTGCTAAACTCCACAATTTTATCACAACTTGAGTACATCATTGCTATTTTCTTCATACCTAGTTTGGGGATGTTTGTGATAAAGCATGTAAGGCATGTACCTGTTCTGTAATCAAAACTCTTCTGTGTTTTGTCAGTGGTGTAGAAATTTGGGTCTGAGTGGCAGTGACGTGTGTAGCTGCTGGGCAGTGTGTGTTTGTCTGCAGGGGTGGAGTGAGTGCCTACACCTCTGGAGGGAGGAGGGAGGGTGTGCCGCTCACTTCTGGTGGAGTTTGTAGCTTGGAGGTCCTCTTGGGTCCTTCACCATTTCAGAAGAGGAACAGCTGTGGTTCCATGCCTTTGTTTTTTTCCATCTGTTGCTAGCCAGGAATTTGTGAACATCCTTCGCGGATGTGGATCTTGCTGAGGTTATTCATGTCTTTGTCACCTCCCAGGCTGAATCCATACTTGGAGCAAGTGTTCATAAGTCTCTAGAGCATTTAGCTGGTGTGTAGAAAGCAGTGGCATACATCCTGAGAGGGTTTAAGCAGCATGGGCTTGATTTTTCCAGATAGCTTTGAGCTCTTTAGCTCTGTAATGAATTTGCTGAAAGCTGCAGGTGTGTTGTATCTCTGAAAATCAGGTCCTGGGAACACACTGAGCTCATGTCTGTTACTCTCCTCTGGCTACCTAACTTGTTCCAGATGCTGTTCTAGGCAATAGCAACTAATAGAGGAAAATGCTACTCTGGGCAATGGTAGAATAATGAAGAAAAAATGTTCCAACCTTTGGCCCAGAATTCATGTGAATTACAGAAGGACGCTGTGTTCTGTGTAATCTTGCTTTTGCATCTTACCGGCACAACAGATGGGAGCTGCAGGTTGGATCTTCTGCCTTAAGAAGACAAGCCTGCACTCACCTCTGGGATGGATAGGGGAAACAGAGAGTGCTTATCCTCTTTGGTGGATGAAGGAAGAGGTTTCTAATCAGAAAACGTGCTGTGTGTATAGCATCCAGTCCAGCCTGATGAGCTCTCCTGACTCCTCGGGCTAGCAGTGGGAATACCTGTGTCCCATTTCCATGGATAGGGAGGGGTCCAGATTCTCCAGCAGCCCCAGTACAGCTGTTTGGCACAGGTAGCTTCTGCTGGCTCCATGTGCTGAAAGGGCTCGCTGCAGCATCAAGGGGAGAAAAGGGATTATCCAGTGTGGGGCAGGAGACAGCAAGGTAAGTCCTTTCAGAAGTGGGTTGTTACTGGATTGGTTTTGGTGTATCACCTGCATCCCAAGAATAAAAGTAGCTTAAAACCTCCTTTTGTAGAGGAAGTCATTTACTATCACACTGAACAGGCTACTTGTCTGGTTTGGTACCATACTGAACATCCACGTTTATATCTATCCCTCTGTCCGGGACAGTTGTATCAACAATTAAAGTAGCACAGGTACTGGATCAGAAGGTTCCATATTCAAGGTATTCCCAGGGGCCAGAGAGCAGTCCTGAGCTCAGATGTGTTTATTTGCCTGTGAGAACATGGGTTATTGTGCTGATGATGCAAGAGTGTCTCAAATATGTATTTGCCAGCTGTACCTCCTGCTTCAAGCAGTCGCTTTCCCTGCATATGAGTTCCTAAAGCAGGGCATGGAGAACATTTGATGAAGTCCTTCCAAACAGCCTCTCTGTGCCTCATACCTAGTAAAATCACGGAATCATGGAATGATTTGGGTTGGAAGGGACCTTAAAGTTTGACTAGTTCCCAGCCCTCTTGCCATGGGCAGGGATGCTTTTCAGTAGACCACATTGCTCAAAGCCCCATCCAACCTGGCCTTGGACACTTCCAGGGGTGGAGCAGCCACAACTTCTCCAGGCAACTTGTACCAGTGCCTCACCACCCTCTCAGTAAAGAATTTCTTCCTAATATCTAACCTAAACCTGCCCTCTTTCAGTTTAAAGCCATTCCTCTTTGTTCTGTCACTACATGCCCTTGTAGAAAGGCCTTCACCAGCTTTCTTGTAGACCTCAAGATCTCAAACAGGAAGACATTTCCGGAAATCTCCACCTGGACAGCCACAAAGATTGTTTGGCCATGCTTTGTGGGGGTCAGGGGTAGCTAAAGCATGGTATGACTGTTAAATTACTAGAGGGGCCATTCATTGAACCTAGTTGCTGAGTCCTTAAACATAATCCATGTGCAGCAGTCCTTGTTCCCATGGGGACAAGGAAAAAAAAAGGAAGAAAAAAAAAAGAAGGAAAAAATAGGAATGTAAATAGACATATTGTATCCAGAGATGCCTCTTTCCTGGGAAGCTGATGTCTATAAAAGGCTTACAAGCAATCTGCTAAAAGTAGTAAACATTTTTAGCCCAATCTTGCAGAGAAACAAGGGGGTTTCCATAGTAGTAGTTTCCTGTGAAGTTTTTAGATTTTAAAAAGAGCAAAGAGCTGTTGATGGGCTACCTTTTTTCTTGCTATGAACCTAACCATGTATTTTATAATGGACAAAATAGAGAATACCTAAAATAAATCCCCTCATGGCTATTCTTTAACTCTAGGTTACAGACTCAGAAGAGCTGAGTTGGAGGGTCAGTCAATTTATTTTCTGTTTCTCTAGCTGTGCTCCAGTCTCTACTGCTGATCAATTATAACAGCAGTAGCAGATTGCATGTCAGCTCATCTCAGGAAGTGAGAAATTAGGACTGTTGAAGACTACTTCACAGATGTGTGAACCCAGGAATGAAGTGAGAAGTGGACCTAAAGAATACACATAGTCCTGCAAACTGAGTCTGGCTTTGGGTTATTTTTTTTATTTATTTTTTGATATTATATCAAGAGGTAGAAAGTGAAACGTTACTAAACTATTCACAGGATTTCCCAGGAATTGTGAGGGTATGTCCCCAGCAGGATGGTTGTCTTGTTCTCTACGTAGAAATATGGTATTTAAAGCAAACCCAGTATCGATTCATTCCTCCAATAAAAAATAATGAAAAACATTTATACGTGGCTATTCACTATGTATGGTGAAGACAGAAAATGAAATGCAGTGCTCTCAGTGGCATTTAGGAAAATAGAATTTATTATGTGCTGCAGTTCCTTGTTTATTGTGTTTCACAATACATGATGGTCTTGCATTTCCATCACTGTACCTTAATGTCTGACATGCCTCTGGTGCCAAAACAGCACACTGTGGGTTATCCACAGGCTACGTTGGATTTACAATTTCCTATTTCACATTCATAAGCAGAATGCTTTTTGTGTCTGGGTAGATAAACGAGCACATCTTGCAGTAAAAATTTTATATGGGAATTCCTGGAGCAGCCAGTACAAAAGCTGTGGCATGCTATACAATTAATGATAAGACTTTGGCTTTGCATTTATGTTGAATTGTGAAAGGAAGACTGAAATCCCTTTTCTTAACATAAAATATTTAAAATCAAGCATTTATTATGCCTAGATTTGATAAGGCTACTTACCAGCCTAGACATGTTTGCACACAGCAGTATCTTCTCATTTAAATTCAATCACAGTCACAAAACAAGCCTGGCTTAGACTAGCTGAAGATATAAACTTCATTTTCATCTCATTAGGCCACCTGGAAGCAACAATCAGTGAGTAGTCCTGACGTCAATGGTCTCTCTACTTCATTAAAATGTTAATTTCATGGCTTTAATTCCCTTTGTAAAACGTGCTGCTGCAGGACACTATATGCAGATTTATTCTGAAGCAGACAAATCTGCATGCCGTATTCCTTTTTAGTGCCTTAGGTTCCTTTGGATTTTTATTTTTAGCCATTCCTATTTTTATAAACTGCTGTGAAAAGATGATCACCATAACAACCAAAGAGTAAATATTTTCTTAAAACAGCCCTTTGAGAATGTATACTTAAGAGTCAGGAATTCAGGGCATCATGCATTTAGTGGTATTTTGCTCTGCTGGTCCCTTTTTCAGTATTTAAAAATGAGAGAGGTGTTGTTACTGGCTAACATTTTCAGATGGTAGATCATGAAGGGAAAGCAATGTGGGGTAAATCAGAAGCATCTGCATAGATCAGCTGTAGCTGATCAACATTTTTAGTTGGTGTCCTGCTGATGCCAGGATAAAAAATGATAGACTTCTCAGTTTTGGAATCCTTCCTTGGTAATATGCACTTCCTCAGCATTTAGTCATCTTCATCTTGCTTTAGGGGATACATTTCTTATTTTATAGCATACTTCAAAATTGTATGTCATATCTTGAGTTCAACCATTGGCAGTAGAAGTGTGTCTTCACACAAGAAAACAAGAGAAGGTAATTGTTCATCTGTCTTTTTCCCTTTTATTGTATATAATTCTTTTTTTAAGAGTCCTAGCACTCCTGTATGTTTTTCAAAGTGCTCTATAAACTCTAATTATGTTTTAGTGTGCCTGTGGTATCTATAGATGGATGGGCTGTTTACTCCTGTTGCAGATGGTAAAGCCAAAGTGCAGGATCTGGACTTTTCCGGACCCACTGCTGTTGGAGCTGCCTGACTCAGGAGTGCTGTGCTCAGCTAGAGGACTCTGGTGACACACCTGGGTCTGGGCAAGTGACAGCACTCAGCAATACAGTCTTCCTGCTCTACCCTGGCAGATACTATCACCTGAGGCACTGTACAAATCCCACTGAGCCCCCACTTGCAGGTGGCACCAAGGCCTTTCTGTGAAGGACCTTGCATAATGTATGTACCCTGCCTGACGTTAACCTGGCTGGAGAAGACAATAACCACCAAGTCCCAATCCAACAAATAAAGGAGGGTTTTTTTCCTAAGCACTGGGCGCGTCTGAAGTTTTCCCTCTGGGAATCCCAGCAGGACTTTTCTGCAGCTAAGCCCCAGGAGGATGCTCCTGGTAAGTAACTAGGAACAGGTAGTGAGTTTGGCCTCATGCCTGCCAGTAGAGCAACAGAGATGTAGCTGTATCAATCTACTACTGTGTACCTCTCTGCTGGTTCTTTTGAATGTGTATAGCACAGGGAGCAGTATAGAAATGTGCCCTGTAATTGTAACTGACAAGTCGCCAAAATAGCTTAAAAGGCGTGAATACAGTAAAGTTTGACAGCATTCCAGACCTCCATAAGTTTCTTATTTCAGATCAGGTAAGATAATTTACCGATGAGTCTAAAAACATGTTTGTACCTAATTTTTCACTCTTGGTGTCGATGGAGAAGTTTTTTGAAAGTCGGTGAAGACAGATGGACAGCAGCCAATTCATTTCCATATTGGGGCTCTTGCCTACAATGTTATTTCATCAAGGCAGTGCCATAACTCAATGTACTAGTCAATTTGAAATGCCAAAGTGTGCCAGGGTTTTACTCTATGGATAGAATTATTCATTCATGTCTGCAGTTGGTGAGTGGAGTGATACTATGACGACTTCTCAGATGACAGACTGATCTAGAAAAATACTCCATTTGTAACCTGAGACGTTATTGTTATTGCAGCAGCATATTCACTCTTCTAACACTGTGTTTTGATTTGACTTACAGTATATCTTATAAACTAATCAAAGAATTTGTCACTTTGGTGTGCAGACCACTTAAACACAAGTTACTGCACATGTTTGGACAATTGTCATTAGTTTCTCAAATGAATTCTGTTATAGCCTGGACATTTGAAATGCCATTTCAGTGGTAGAGCAACATAGTTATAGTTGCTGTCACCACTTAATGGACTTATGAGTAAGTTGACATGGCTTTGGGAGAATAAAAATAGGAGATCTTACTTTTTGTTTTGCATTTCTTTTGCCTCAGTTGCTTATTATGTGTAGTTCCAGAGATATTCATGCCATAATTACTTATTGTTTGGTGTGTTTACTTGTTTTAATGCTCTTTGAAGCAGGACGGATGGAAGAGTTGGTGGAAGTTAGTTTGTGCCATCATTGCTTAGGCAGAAAATACACTGTGGTGTGTTGGACTTTGGGTTTCAACATTCCATGTGCTCCACGTTTCAGAAAGTAAATCAAAGCTACTGAAGGTCTCCTTGGCATATGTTTGCCCACAGAGAGAAAGGTTTTGGCCAGAATTACCTCTTAGAGCTAAATTGTCTTTGCTACACTGGATTTTTCATCAGCCCATTGTTTATTTTTTAAAGACCAACTGGTAGTTCATCATTCAGCAGCTCTTGAAAAGTCTGACTTTAAATGTTCTTCAGAGGAGAGATCATGCTCTTTAGATAAACTTGAATTCTCTCACCTCCTCTGTTGACCTGCCCTGTGAACCAGTGGCAACTTCTTTGTTCCCATTTGTAAGGATGACCTTTTTCCTTCCCAGTGGGATGAAACAGGGGAGACATCCAGTTGCTCCTGTCTGATGGAGATATAGTACTCTACCATGGCAAAGTCTTACTGCAGGCAGTTCAGAGTTTTCCACCAGCCCTGGGCCAAAATCTCTTCACTGACTTTCATTCCTTCAGAGCAGAGGTGTTGGTGTGTTTACTGGTGTTCAGAAGGGCTCTTGTCCTTTCTCTCCTGGCTGAAACTCTCCACAATTGCTGGTGTCCATAGACTGAATATGAGTGAGAACAGCAGTCTTCAGCTGAAGTCTGTGCAGCTGCTGTGTAGCTTGTTCATGGCCATTGAGGCAGAACGTGGAAATAGCGAGGCTGGATGTTGATCGTAGTGAACAGTGTTATGTACACAAGTACTTGAGGGAAAATAGCGAAGGTCTTCCAAGGAACATGGAGTCTTCTGGTATGTTCTCCCAATGTGCGTGTTTCCGATCTGTTTGCTGTTCCAATTCACCTTGGGATCCTCCAGTGGAAGAAGCTGTGGAGTGAGGACAACATGATGTCTCTTGTGCTTTCAGTGATAAGCCTCAGGGGAGGAACATGCAGATACATTGTTCAGGCCGTCTTGAGGGAAAGTGTTTCTGAACTCCAATGTCTTAAGAGATGGCAAAGGGTATTTGTGGAAAACATAGTTCAAAAGGATTTTCTGCTATGAACATAGTTTCTCCCCTTAATTAAGCATTGTCCTCTCAATGCACTGTGTGAAATTTAGGGGGCTTCATTTTTCCTCAAGTTAAAATATTTAGGGAAAACAATTGTGTGCTGACAACAATGGACTTTTTAAATTGTAGGCCATTTGTTTCTGTAATTCCTATGAAATAAACTGAACTGCCTAAGTTGATTCTATTCATTGTGGTTTAGTTATGTACATATTCATATTTGTGTCAAAAAACAGTGTTAAAAACATTAGTAATGACTGCTTTCAGAGCTTTCTAGCATGCAGTGCCAGTGGAGTTAAATGTTCCACTGGAGTTCAGAGATGGAAGTTTATAGCAGATGTTTTCGGGAAACCAATTTCAGACTTCTGTTCAAAGATGCCTGTACAACAAAGATTTACAACATTTCTCATCTGTGACTTCAGCTCCCAGCATGAGATTGCCTTCTGTCAGTATAGAACCGAGCAGACCACTGCTGCACATGTCTTTAATGTGAAGGTACAAAGCTTAGAGTGTGACCCCAAACCTGGTTGTCTTTGCCTTGAGCAGAGCAGCGCATTTGGCTCAGTGCTGGGCCACTGCATACTGGGTCTCTCTCAGCCCTGTTCTTGTAATACTGAGACCAGATCTGAGGATGAACCGCTGGCCTGTGTCTAACTCTTTTGCTGTCTTTGCAATGGAATTCAGCTTTTACTTCTCAGGCTGGCAGACTGAAAAGCATCATACAAGTGGAAGTACAAAATGGGTGCCCAGAATTCAGCTTCTGTCTGGGCACAGAAATGACTGTCCAGGCACTCTCAGCAGCCTTTGCTCATTTTTGTTCAAGGGATTGACTTTAATATAATTTTTCTGAGCATGACTATGAACAGCAGTAGTTGGAAAAAAAAAATTAGCGAATCATTTTATCTCTAGAGACAGACCCTTTTGTTGCTCTGCATTTAAAATTGCTGCAATCCGTCATTCACTTTTAGGGCCATGATGCTCTGTTTTCACAGATCCCATGGCATGTAGCATCCCTCTGTCTTCTCTGTGGCACTCTCATGACAGCTTCTGTTGGTACTGCCATTCTCACATCACCAATTAAACATAACTGAGCTGGACCTACGGGCATTGTTCGGTGGTTGCAGCAGTCACTGTCGGAGGAAGCTCATCTTCTCCTGGACCTCCCCATGTCTATTTCCTGCAGGGCACAGCAGGACAAAGGAGCACCTCCTTCATTTTTCCTAGCATTTTACAAGGGAAGAGAGGAAACGCTGCTTGCATTGACACTCTAGAAATGTGATACAGGATAAACAGTGCATGTCCTTCACCTTGGCCTGAGTGAATGAGGGGGTAGCAGCTAGCCCAGTGGCCAGGGGCTACCACCATGTGAGTGCCATCAGGATGCAATCAGAAAGATGTCTGGTTTTACAGTAAGAATGGGTTAAGCAGATTTTTGGTTTTGACTTAGGAAAAAAAAAAAGGTCAGGTTCACTTATGTGCCATGGATACCTGTAGGACTGCCCCTTCCTAAAGAAGTGCGTCCTGATCAGGAGCAGTCTGTCATACCTGCAGGCTGCAAGGAGGAAGGGCTGGAGGGGCCTGCACGGGTTGTCCTCTCTGCATCCATAGTTGCTGGGAGGGTGCATGTGTTACGTGAGGTTACTCTGTGTGTGTAAGATCCAAAGGCCATCAGATCCCTCTAGTTTATGGATCCTTTCCATCAGAGTAGCTTCACCAAGTAGCCACACTAGGATTTGGGTCTGATCCCGCATGATTAGGGAGTGAAGGAACTATATAATCATTATCCTTTTTAGAAATTTTAATCACAGCCTGTGGAGGGATGGCAGTGCTTTATCTGACAAATATGTCACTGTCTTTCATCAGCTGATTATAATCATCTTGGAAGTTTCAGTGTGTCTGTTTTTCCCTCTCTCTTTTTTACTATTGTGTTTTGTTTAACTTTCCGTAATGAGCCCAGTGAAAAGCAATTGTTCTAAATAAATCATGTGCGCTACAAAGCAGTATATCACAATTAGGTTTCCATTATACTTTAATTAGGCATTCCATTATTAAATTGATGTCTTTGGCTTCTTCCAGGTCTCAGACTAATCCTGAAACAAATTCCTCTTTGTGGATAAATATTAGTCAGTCGTAATTAAAGAGTATTCATTGGCATTGTGGCTTTTCATTAAATCCCTTTCTGATTAAGATGGCTCCCCCAAGTACTGGCCTGATTAAATTTAATAAGATTTGCTCACTTGTGTGTATCATGGTCTGGTGGAAACTGTTTTAGCACCAGGGGATTGGGAGCAATAAGTTCATATCTCGGTGCAGGCAGCCATGGTTCTAAATGGCTGGTTTGCACAGTGCTGTACATGCTTGTTTCGGGGGCACTATGGTTTGTGTGGTCAGTCAGTGGTGGAAAAAACCCATGGAAATTGAATTAGTAGTGGTAGAGTTGAATATCAAAGGGCTAAGTTACATCTAGAGGGTTACAGTAAAGAAGGGAAGATTAAAGTATGTTAGAGGCTCTGTTTTGTTGACTCTTTCATGGCTAGGCCTTTGCTGTTGAACTGAAACCTGAGTGCTTTTCTACCCCAAACTGTTTTCACTCTCTGAGATGTACAGATAAGCTTATTTCTATGTAAATATGCCTCCACTGCAAATTCAGATAATAAAGCAGATGCTCCTGACAGAAGATCTTGTAACAGCAGGGAATGAAATGTTTTCAGAGCAAAATCCTTGTCCTGGGTTTAAAAATCAAGGTGAAACAAAAATGTGATATGGCTCTAGTCTGTATATGCATCAGAGAAAAGTTATAAGCATCACAGTTTCTTTGTGCTGAAATTATGCCTTCCTGTGAGGCTGCTCGTGCTGTTCTGCATTCCTCTTGCTTTGTACACAGAAATGAAAACAAACCACTGTGACCAAGAAAGGCAATAGCACAAATCGGTGAAGCATGAAATGCAAGAGATTGGCTCAGGATGTCTGCAGAAGCGCTCCATCCAAATATTTGAGGTGGCAGCTAGCAGGTGTTTTTTCAATATCCAGTTCGTACTCTATTTTTGGATACGTTTTCATCTAGTGTTTTGGTGTGGGATGGGCTGTATTTGTAATATTGAACCTCTCAAGAGTTTGAATGTGTTTTTAGTGTCTTCTTGTGTATCCAAATATAATGGTACTGGATATATCATCTAGCCAGTGCTTTGTATTTCATGGAATCAGAGTTGCCCCCTAATTCCAGATTGCTCTTCCTGAGGCTGCTGAAGGCTGCTCTGCCCATGGGTGATGCCTGGGACAGTTTGAAGCAGGCAGGGTTGTAAACAGTGTCAGGTCACTGCGCAGCTGAAGGGTACTCCCTAGCGGTTGACTTCGGGTAGTAGTGATAAGGACAGATAGCAAAGTGCACTGAATTAACTTAAAGGCACTCCTCTGTCACTGCTGAAAAAGCAAAGAAAAGTAGAGTAAGGTGAGGAAGGGAAGCTGAACTTTGTATCTGAACTGTAAAAAAGAACAGATGTAATGCACTAGAAACCAAGAATGAAATGTGTTTTTTTTCTCTAATAGTCATAGTTTGTTTACTTATTGCTACTGTTCCAATGCAGTGCTGAATGGTGTTATGCTATTCATAGCACCATCCTTACACTGGCCTGAAATGAGGGCTGATGGAAAGGGAGAATCCATGGCATTTCTGAGGAGATTGCATGCACTTTGATCTGTTGATTACCCAGCAAGAACTGCCAGGACTGCTTCCTTCTGAATATCTGCAGTGAATTGTTTTTCTCTACTCACAGTGACTCACAGTAGTTTTGTAGTGGCTTTACAAAGGACAAGACTCAAAATAAGTAGCCTGGTCAGTCTGTAGGTTGACTGATGTTTACCTAAGACAATGTGAAAGTGATTAAAAATGATGAGAAAACGATGAGGAAATTCCTATCCTACATCCTGGCAAATCCTAGAATTATGGAAAAATATAGACGTATTTGAAAAGAGTGTTAGCAGTGGTCGTGGAAGAATTAGGGGAAATAAATAACATCTAATAAAATGACCACAGACACTGGGAAGGATAACCCCATTAATTGCTTGCATTTTCATTGGGATCCTGAAAGCTAACATATGCTGTTGTGCTACAGCATGGCAGTTCATACATACTGCCACTGCTTAAATCTTTAAAAATTACCACTTTTCTTCTCCTAAAACTCCAGGGTGGGTTTAAGTCAGCTCCATTGTTTACCTAGCAGTAACATCCTGCAATGTTGAGCATCATTGGTATGACAGTTGTGTATGTAAATTGTTCCAGGGTGTTTTGCTTTACTGTTAAACTCAGTGAGACCAGTCAGAAATGGCAGTACAAACTGCAGATGCAAAGCTGAATTCTGGCAAAACTGGATTACCTAGAATAGGGATGCGTTTTCTGCTGTAGAGATTGATGCTTTATTCCATCTGCACTGAAGAGAGGTTGTTCATCCAAGCAGAGGACAAAGAAATGTGCTGGGGTGGATTACTACTTTCTCAGATTCCCAGTCATTTGAAATGCCCAATGAGTAACTGAAGAATTGGGTCGATTGTCTGTTATGTTAAAGATCAGAATAAGCTCTGTGTGTTTGTGTATGATTTATTTTAAGGGTATTTGGTGTCTTGTTTTTGCTTAGTCGTAATTATACTTGGCTTTTCAGAAATACTTGAATGACTAGTTTAGCATTCTTTTTAAAAACAAAAATAAATCATCCATTTCCTAATTTAGGTACATTTGCCTGTCTAGCATGGCATCTTATCATGACAAGGTAGAGTACATATGATGCTTTTTAAAAGGATTTCACTGAAGTATAGTAAATTATCTTCATTTCAAGCATAATTGTGATTCTAGTTTGAGTTTGTTGGTTGTTTGCCAGGAAATTCATGTTAGAGCTCAGTGGAGTTGGAAAGTTGCATTCCAGTGCGTCAGTGTCTCCCTTATATGAAATAAAATTTTTCTCTATGGAAAACTAGCGGTGTCCTATAGGCCTAGAAACAACACGGCTTCTTCTACCTAACATGTAACATACCTGTGAAAACCACATCCCATATGTGAGAGTAGAGCAGACTTCTGCTATGGGAGGCCAGGAGAGAGTAGATATGCAGACAGGAGAATAAACATGGCGTTTTTGTTATCTGGATTTGATAAATATAGTTTGGGAATGATAGAGTACTAAGAGTGGTGAGTCAGTTTTGCCTGGTCATCTCTAGTGACTGAAAATAACTTGTTATTCCAACCCTTTTATCCCTTCATTCCCTCCTCCCCACATATTTTCGTGTTTTATTTATAGCTCGACGAGCTTTTGCTTTGCAATTTGTAAAATAACCCTTCAGAGCTGGGGAGGGAAGACCAACGAGCAACAGCCCCCCAGCCAGTATTGTGGATGGAGCCCCTGGGTCGGTGCTTTTCCTGTTGCAGTGGCTGGGCCCCCCCTTTCCCCCGCACATCCTTCCCTCATCTGCTCAGAGATCCCTCTTTTAAACAAGCAACCTCAGTTCCTGAAGTCGTCAGAGGGTTTATGTTGACAGCAGTACCCAGGAGCCACGCGTGATGTTTCAGACCAGCTGGCTGTGACTTTCACAGCAGCGGGGTCAGAGGGCCCATGTCCAGGGAGGTGGCAAGTAGAGTTCTAACTGTAAAACCTTAGTGGAGGTTGTAAGCTGCTCTGAAATTCATGAAATCCAAACCCCATACTTGTATTTATCGTGTAAAGCACAACTGTGTAAACAATGCCTGCAATATTTATGAACTAAATCTTCTGTATTTTCCTTCAGCTCAACAAGTGCTCAAGTATTTTTGTACAGTTTAATCCACAAACTAAGAATCAGTTATCACTTCATGTATCTTAACTTGCAGATCAGGATAAGATAGTTCTTGATCCACTCTTAAGTTTCCCACAGTACTGACTTCTCATAGTGTAACTGAACTACACTGTATTAGCTCCGATTTGGTTTGGAGAGGAGGAAGGGAGCTGGCTGGCTTAACTGCAGTCCTGCTTATATTTTGACTTACGGAGAGGACAAGGGGAGAGATGTGTTAAAGCAATAAGTGTGAATCATGACATCACAGAGTGGTTTGAGTTGGAAAGGACCTTAAAGATCATTTGGTTCCAACCACCCTGCCATGGGCAGGGACACCTTCCACTAGACTGGGTTGCTCAAAGCCCCATCCAACCTATTCGTGACTATTTCTAGTGATGGGGCTAGGATCCACAACTTCTCTGGGCAGCCTGGGGCAGTGCCTAACCATCCTTACACTAAAGAATTTCTTCTAATATCTAATCCTACCCTCTTTCACTTTAAAGCCATTCCCCTTTGTCATGTCACTACAGGACTTTGTAAAAAGTCCCTCACTAGTTTTATTGCAGCCCCCTTTAGGCACTGGAAAGTGCTCTAAGTTCTCCACAGAGCTTTTCTCTTCTCCGGGCTGAACAGCCCCAGCTCTCTCAGCCTGTCTTTTTGAAGAGGTGCTCCATCCTTCTGATCATGTTTGTGGCATCCTCTGGACTTGCTCCAACAAGTCCACATCTTTTGTATGTTGGGGAGCTCAGAGTTGGAAGCAGTACTGCAGGTGGGGTCTCATGACAGCGGAGCAGAGGGGGAGAATGCTCCTCTCAGACTGCTGCCCAGGGTACAGTTGGTGAAGGTTATTATCAGATACCAGCCTGAGGCTGGGAGAATCTCAGGCTCTGTCACAGGTAAGAGTGGAAAAACTTCCATAGGTTGTTTGTGTGCCCTGATGCAACTGGGGATCAGCATCTTTTCACAGATGATGTGCCAGTCTGTATTCTCCTTGCCTGGAAAAAATTACCCAAAAAACCAGGGAGTGGTATTTACGAGCTCCACCTTAACAATACAGCAGTGTCTTGTCTCCATTTGAATTGGATGCCAGTTCAGCTGTGGCATCTCAAAGGACTTTGCATTGGAGAACAGTGGGTTTTGCATTTCAGCCCTGTTGCATGTCACTTCAAAACCTACCCAAGTGTCATCCTGGCAGGCTCACCATAGCTGACTGACTCTATTGCCTTCTAGGAAATGGTAAAGAGCTTTATAATGCTTAATAAACAGGGCTGAACATCAGCTCTTGCAGCGGTGCTGTAGCTACAAGAAAGGACGTAGTCTTTGGAGGCATAAAAACGAAAAGCAAGTAGAAATGTTAGGACTAGATGCCTGTGTATGGACTTAATGAGGCCATTTTGGAAAACTCTACCTGGTTCCAGCACCCACACTTTGAAAAGTATGTTGAAATATTAGAAGAGATTCAGAGAGATACTAAAGGGATTTGAGCTTTAAAAACTTTCTGCATATTGAGATTTCAGAAACTTAAGTAGGTTTAGTTTGTTCGGGAGCAACTTACAAGGTTGACAGATCATATAATCACTTACCTGTATGAGCACAGACAGCTCACTAACGTAGCCAGGTTATATGGTCTGGAAGTAAAAGTACAAAAGTAATGTACACAGACACATACACATCCCCTCCCAATTAATTAGAGGAATTGCTTATCTCATGTTAAAAGCTTTAAAGCAGTGTGGGATGTCTGTCTTACCACATCCCATGGTAAAACTGAAAACATTCTGCATAAGCTCCTCTGTCGTTCTTGAGATCAGATTAGATGATGATAACATTAGGTCTAGTCTTAAAATAATTAAATGAGGTATTTACAGAGATTTCAAAGTCAAAGCAGATCTCCCTCCTCACCACCAACCTCACAACAACTTCAGTTAGTGGTGTTGTTCACAGATTAATGAGATTTAGCATCAGGCTGCAAAACTATGTCATGTAAATATATTCAGCTAAAGAATTAAGCACATGTAATGACTGCTGATAGCTATGAGAATATCCTTGTATCTCTTGGTCTTTGTAGCAGCCAGATCGGAGGTACCTGGTATCGGATCCCAATAGTCCTCTACTGCAGTATGCAGCACCCAGAGCACATTTCCTTCCTGCTGGGAAGCAGAAAGCAGCCAGGGCTGTCCCTTCCCCAGGCTCCCACTCTCAGGGACTAGAGGTGCAGTGTCCTTAACTCCTTCATGTCAGCAGGTGGAAGGTCTTCCTCTCTCCTTGCATCACAATGCCAGCAGAAAATCGGATAGGCGTAGGAAGAATTGGTATGCAGGATCACTCTTCTCTGTTAATCAAGGCTAGTATTATCATTCTGTCTTTTTTTTTGTTTCCTTATTTGATTGCTACACTTACCTAAAAAAGATTTCCAATAACTACTGAGTTGAAAGTGATTTAGATTAACCCCAGCTGACACTGATGCTTTAAAGAGGGCTGCCTGAAGTTTTAAATCCTCACAAGCATGATACTTCCCAGGAGGGGCTGTAAATCCTTGAAGCTGCTCCCTCCTGATACTGTGTTCTCAAAGAAAAATCACTCAGATCTCGTGAGACAAGGCAGTGGTATTATCCACTAAGCAGCTGTAGATGGCTTTTGCTTTAATCTCCAGAAATGTTTATTTGTTTCAAAGGTAACATACATAGTGTAAAACCTGACAAGTTTGCTCTACTTGTTTCCATCTCCACTTTAATTATGTTGCTGATCAGTTTATTTACAGAAATGCCAAACCTCGCTCTTCCGGTTTCCCTAAGGAAATGTGTGTAGGGTTGAGGATATTAGGGCATAGGTGGGTGAGCTACAGCCAGTGTTTTATGGAAGCCTGAAAATGTATGAAGTACCTGGAGCTGTGCAATGAAGGGACAGATAGGTCACTTCACTGGAGAAAGCAGTGACATTAAGGTGAGAGGTGGAATGGACAAGGGCCTCACATATTGGTCCCGCTTTTAACAGAGCTGCTTAATTTAAGGTGATCATGAATATTCTGTTATGAGAGCATCTCAGTATGCCTCTCCCCATTCTGGCTCAACAGCTCATCAGCGTGCTGTTCTGTGATGTACCGTGGTTAAGAATAGCATCTTCTCTGTTGGATCAATGCAGGGGGAGAGACTGTATAATCCTTGTAAGATTTGAAGTAATGTCAATGATAACTAAAGTAGGACAAATTACAGCTGCTGAGATCCTTGCTAGGGTTAATGCCAAGGAGACTCAGCTGCCTGTTCATCTTCTAGGCTGCAGACAGTCTAAGCTGTTCATTGCATGGGTTTACCTGGGACCATCCTCATTTTTGGCTCATGGGTGGTCATTTTGGCTTTCAGAGCTCCTGTTCTGAATCATCATTTTGGCCCTGAAGTCACTGTTTGTACAGATCCTTTTGTCTCGCAGGGAGCTTGCTCAGCATTGCTCAGTCCTGGGTACGAGCAAGGAAGTGTCCTTGTCATTTGTGTGAATCACAACTGAGGAATGGGCTGTGCTTGAGCTCCCAAGTGATGCTTCTGGCAGAGGGGATGGGTCCATCCATCCAGCTCACTTACGTGGGACTGTGCTGTGGGGCTGAGCATCACTTCTGGCAGTTGTCTGCAATTGCATCTGCATTACAATATTCTCTTTGTGAGTGTGTTTGAAAGAAGATGAAAAGTAGTTTAATCCTGCCTTTTGTGTTCATGCTGGGTTTTTTTCCCCCTAGAATTAAAATACTGTGCTGGCATGGTATTATTGAACACACAACTAAAAGTAATGTTCAGGTTGTAAGGTTTGGAATAAGGGATGAGATAAAAGGTTTGTCTGCACCCATGCAAAGGAGCACAGGGACAGAAGGGCAGGCAGGCAAAGCCCCAAATCCCAGATGGAGGAACAGAGTCTCTACCTGAGCTCCTCCAAAGGTTGTCATGGGGGAGCCATCAGTTCGGCTCATGGGCCAGGAGTGACACCCATCAGTGAGTCCATGGGAGAGGACCCTGTCCGTCACCTTGCAGACTGAGGGGTGTTACTGCTGGCAGGGCCCGAGGAGTGTCATTACAGGATGCCAAAGAATGAGCTTTTTGGAGGCACAAGACTTAGGGGATGTTTAGGGGAGGAACCAAAAGTGAGGAAAGGGATGCTTCAAGGTGCTTTGGAAGAAACCAGTTTTGGAAAACAGAGGAAAAAGGAGTGAAAGGGACTGGTCCCATTTAAATGGGGCTGGTCAGTACACTTGGCTGGCTGTGCCTTGTGCCTCATCAGCCCAGTCTGTCCCTTCTTCTCAATAAACCTTATTTCTATTTTCCTGGGAGAGGGAGCTCTGTGAGCGTGCATGTAGAAGTGCAAGTACCAGCAACTGGAGAGACAGGCCATGAGACCATTTTGTTTGCTTGGGTGCTGTTTTCTGTCCCTGTTGATCCATGGGTGTCCGTCTGTGTGTGCCTGTGTATAGTACGTGTGTATTTGTGCATGGGCATATTGGGAATACATGCTCAGGGTTGCCTCTAGCTGGGGCAGGGAATTGCAAAAACTGAGCTGTCCTGGACTACCACATGCTGCAAGTTCTAACAAAGAATAAAAATTCTGATGGAACAACTAGTGTAGTGAAAGAAGATGTCCTTGTTTTTCCTTGGAAATGTTTTTTAAAAGGCAGTATCTTTCTCGGATGCTAATATTTTGGTCGTGAGCCTGGTTAAGTTCTCCCTGTGCCACCTCTGAGTATAGTGCCCAAAGCAACCAGCTGTGCATTGTAATAGCTTGAAGTAATGTCATGTATCAATGGAGCCTGAAATATAAATAACTTTGATTGGAGCACAGAAAATTTAGTAAATAAAAGAGTTCTGCTTTTGAGGCATTTTGTCATCCCAAAATGAATTCTACCACATGGATTAATCATTGTCTGCATGTCATGCAGTTTACAGCCACTTAACAATGATTAGAAATAAACTTTAAATTTGCTCCTGAGCACTGCAGTAAGCTTTCCTTTTCTGAGGTGCTTTTATAAAGCACAGGATAGAATATTATTCATGATTATGAAGGATACATATTTCTACTACTGCGGGAAGAAAGTCGTGAGACTGTAAAGCTACTGAAACTGATGTCTCTTTGTCCTGAAGAGCTGGGCTACCTGCCTGATGTTTTGGTCTTAATGGCAGTTTCTTAGCTTAATTAGATTTCAGATGCAAATCTGTGAACTTTATTTGATTTCCTCCGTCCTTCATTCCTTCCCCAGTGGGATGTGGATAGTAAAAGCATTAAAGAAGTGTTTTGTCCACCAGCAGCTTCTCTGAGCTAACCCACCAGAGAAGTACAATGATGTGGTTTCCCTTAGTGCAATTTCTTCTTAAAATGTGCAGCAGACACAGGTTTTTGAAGCTAGTCTTTAAATTCAGGTGGAAAAAAATCTGTAAAGTCAGTGACTGCCCTGCATCTTCACTTAGGATCACTTTCTTTTTCTGTTTGACTGGCACCTTGGAACACATGCTGTTAGATGTTTCCAGATTGCAGAGCTTAACTTCAGAGGGAGACAGTAAAGATGGCTCTAGACAAGAATGCAGGGTCAGAACTGCCTGAATAAACCTAGCCTAAAGGGATTTTGTCCCTGCTCATGAATGGTCTACCTTTATCTGTTGCTGTAGCTTTTCTTCTTTTTAGCAGATTCTCCAGTAGCATGTTTGGCAGTGATGCAGTGACCCTGTCCATATCCAAAGATTCCACTGATAAATCAGCATAGAAGATGCAAAAGGTTTTTGTTCAGGTGTGCAGTGTGGATCCAGCAGCTCTACTGCATGTCACACTAGCAGGGCATGCTTCTTTCAGCAGCTGTAGAAAACTGATTAGAGCTGGTCCTTTCCACCTGCTTGCCTTGCCAGGGAATTAAAGCTTCAGGCTGCCATTTGTGTGGGTTTCTTAAATATGTATGACCCAAACCAGGGGGCTGTTGAGAAAGGCTCTAATCCTCTTGCATATGAAACCTGGTATTCTGGTCTTCTCTCTTTCTGATATTTATGTTCTTTCAGATATGCTAAATCAACCCTTGAAGTTTCGTTTCTCCTTGTGTAAAATACACTTTAGTAGGTGAACCTTGCAGCTGGAATTACGAGATGTTGTTGCAAGCTGGACACACAGAGCAGGTCATGTAGTCATCCCCATGTGTAATGCTGAAAGAGTAACATCCATCCTCCTGTATGCAGCTCTTTGAGCTTGGTTCTGGGTAACCAATCTTAAAACCATAATGTACTGTAGACCTTCTGTAGCGTGCTGGGAAGCCCTGCTGGAAGGTTTCTTGTCTAGGGATGCCACGGATCCATAGGTAAGGAGTGGAGGCTTCCCTATTTCTGATCAGGAATTCATGAGGAGAAATATACTTGCATGCTGGAGAGGTCCAACCAGCTGTGTGAGTACAGAGAGTCCTGCCAGTCCCACTTGCACAGAGTCAAGAAACCTGATGATTTATTACCTGTAGTCTGTAATTGCCAGTGGTCCTGTAAAGCCTTGATTTTTCAAGAACACTTGCATGTAATGGCAGACTGTTTAGCTGCAAAGACACAAGTGACCAAAAGCTGGGTGAGAAAGTCACCTAGCCAAAAACGTTTTTTATAAAAGGCTTTTTTCATTCAATTATCTCAGGAAGGCTGAACTTTTCTGGCCTCCCTCTTGGGGTACAGTGTGTAGGTTTTATGTGTCACCAGGACCTGGGGAGCTATGGAGGATCAGGAGGAAGACAGACTGTAGGAGAGGGACATCTCCTGGAGGTATGTGTAGCGGCCCTTCCCCTGGCTGGGCCAGGAACTGGGGGATATCTGTCTTGTAGGATGACTATATGTCCTTCTGATGGCAGAAATATTTGGAATAGTGGGGGATGGGGGAGAAAGTGAGCTCTTTCCAAAACGAAAATGTTTTGGGATCAGGTGCAGCAGGCTGGCTGTCATTTCCCTTTGTAAGGGCTGGGTTTCTAAGACATGTTCAATTTTGGCATCTCTTGGTAGGAGATCTGAAAGGTTTTCCTGTGCAGAATACAGGGATTCTCTGCTTATACAGGAGGTAATCCTGTAGCTAGAGAAAAGATGGAATATTGAGTTTTGCTCTGATAGACCTCCTAGGAGCCATATATAGCTCTTTAAAAACCCGAGTAATCTGCTGCTGCCCAAGAGAGATTGTTATAAGCCAGCACAGTTATAAAATACTGTGAAGGGCTGAATAGGGTTTTTTCCCCTCTTGTGATATTTGGAATTGAACTTTAGATACATCATTTTGAACATAGCCTTTTAAAGTAACTTTCTATTCTTGCCCTGTCATTTTTAGAGCGGTAAAGGAGAGCCAAAATGCCAGGCAAGGGGAGCAAATAAAAACGAGAAATGGGGCTAAAGAGTAGGTTTTGATCATCTTTGCAAGAAGTGGCATCATCTGTGAGAACAAAAGTCTTCAATTGCTGCAAGTGGAGACAGCTTTTAGTCTCCAATTCTATTTTGCCCTCAGCCAGCCAGCCAAATAAAAACAGCGACATAAATCACTGCTGGCAGAACTTAACAGTTATGCAACGTCCAGTGCACCACATGCCTATTTATAGATCAGTTTTACACTAGCAGAATTTACTTTATGAAATCTAAAAAGAATGTCTGGTCAGGGGCCGGGGGATAAAGAAGGTATTTAGGAAGTGCAAAATGTAAAAACACTTATTACAAAGATGCACTAGCAAGCCCCACTTCGGCAATACTGATATCCTTTCAGGAGCATTGGCTCAATCAGACATGCTAATGAAGAGCAGGGGGTTTTTCATCAATATTCCCCTGAATTTCTAGTCTGCAGTTGCCTTTTAAATGGTTAACTACACTCACTTTACCCAAATAACCAGCTGTATATGGGTTACTTAACGCTGGGCTTCAACCCCCACTTAGGCTGCACTTTGTCTTTCCCAGATCTGGAGTGCAGCTCACAGCAGCTCACCCCTTTACAATACTGGCTGCTCAGGTATAAAGAAATTATGTTAATCAGAGTGCTCTGCAAAGCTGGCTGAGCTGCAGAGCTACTCCTCATCCTTCGTGAGATACCCTAGATTTAATGACTTCATGATATTTAGCTGGTATATGTTTTACTTACGTTTTCTCAGTCTTCAGTGAATTAGGATTGTGTATGCTGCTTGCTCCAGAGCAACCTGAATCTATTTCAGTGTTCACAGGAGCAAAGACTAAGTTGTGTTTCATTAGTGAAATTTCAGTGTGCAGCACAGCTAGGAATAACTGAATATTAGACTCACATACCGCGCTCTTTATCCAAGACCAGATGTGCACCTTCTCTCCTTTAAATTTGGCTTTAATCTCTTACTCACTGTTGTTATTCTGCATTAGTTTGTGCTGTGTATAATCTTGTTCACGAAGTTTTTTGCTTAGATTCTGAAAAGATAATGACTGGAAAAAGTTTGGCCTTTCAGCCTTTAAATATTCTAGCACATTAAATGTCCTCTGCATAGCTAAGGTATTTCTGGGATTTCTGCCACACTTTGGATGGTTTTCAATCACACCTTGAAGCAAATTAGTGTTCTGACCATTGCATGATCTGTATTGATCTTTTTTCCCGCAAAACTTTTCTTCTAGGTGACAATCTGGATGCTATCCATGACATAACCGTGGCATACCCCCAAAACATTCCTCAGACAGAGAAGCACCTTTTGAATGGAAACTTCCCGAAGGAGATTCACTTCCACGTCCAGAGATATCCAATAGAGACTGTGCCCACTTCAAAGGAGGAGCTGCAGCTTTGGTGCCAGAAGCGTTGGGAAGAGAAAGAGGAGAGACTCCGACACTTCTATGAAGGTGGAAGATGCTTCAGTGCAACAGGGCAAGGCATTGTTCCCCCCTGTAAATCCGAGCTCAGGGTCCTCGCGGTGAAGTGCATCTCACTCCTGTACTGGACGGTGTTCCCGCTGGGAATGCTCACGCTGCTGTACCTGTACAGCTTTGCACAGTGGTATTTTGCAGCCATGGTCGTCTTTTTCGTTGTGCAGCAGAAGATATTTGGTGGGCTGGAACTAATTGAACTGGCTTGTCATCGATACTTTAAAAAGCAACAGAAATTTCATGACACAAAAACAAAAAACAATTAGTTCTGGCCTAGAGAAAGGGTGGGTTTGAGATGCCCTGCGAATTTTATGCACAGGGAACAATTTTTGCATGAGAATTGTCTTTTACTATCGCCATTGTTAGACATTTGCACATGATTCTGTGAAGAGAAGGAAAAATGTTAGTTATTCCTATATGTGAAAACGGTAGTTTTTTAATCTCTGAATGTAATTTCAACATTGCTCTTGCAAGCAGCTAGCAACTGCATTCTACTGTCATTAAGAAACAAATTGCTGGATTATTGAACAATCATAAGGATGTTAATAAATGTGACATGCACTGGACTTTCATGTAGAAACCCAAACTGTTCAGCTAAGAAAGACAGATGTATGATTTCTGTATAATCACATTGTTGTGAAGTAAGCATCAGATTTGGAAAGCTGGTAAGTTTAGTGATGTTTTGATGGTAGGTGGAAGTTGGAGAAGAAGTTTTTCTCTTTCTTTTTTATATTTCAAATACTCAAACTTATTTTAAAATAATATTTTTGCATAAGCTTTTTTGAACACTACTGAGCCTACCACTGTTCAGCCATTCTGGCTTGGCCACTCAGAGGATTTTTTAAGCCTTGCAGTCTTGTGTCATAGTACAGAAAACAGTGCTGGCTCTGCCTCCATTTAAGTCTTTGCTGATTATTTAATAGACCTGTGCAGCTAAGTTTTGGTTTCTCACTGTTTCATACTGTTTCAGTCTCCCTGTTAGCTGTGGGAGAGTTGTTCCTACTGTAGTATGCAGAGGTGTGGGATAGGGGAACTGAGGTTTTTTGTTGGTTTAGTGGTGTTTTTTTCTCACAGAGGCAAAAGCAAGTGTCTGTCTCCAAATAGCTGGAAAATGTTTTTCAAAAGAGTTTCCTTGTAGACATTCTTTGATTGAAAACATTTTATATAATTTTCAGAGTAGGCAAGAAATCTTTTTTTTAAGCAGCAATTTTGGTTTTCACATTGCTTCCTTTGGCATTTCATGTGTCCATATAGATAAGCAGGAAGACTGCTTGTTCCATGCATGTCAGACAGACCTGTTCAAATGCATGTGATGCAGTGGTTGTCTTCTTATTTGGTACAAGAGATGGGTTTGAGTTTTAGAGTTACCACAGCACAGGGAAGAGCTACATCTTCCCTTTGCTGTATTGGCTTTGATTTCTTGATGACATCATTACTTTTTTAACCTCCTTCACAATTTTTGGGGAGGTTCCCTTGGGGCTCCCATTATAACAAGTTCGCTTTTTTTCATGACATTCAGAAAATCTGAAGGCTTAAGCTTAGACAAGGCACTTTCAAGTGTATTCCCTGTCATATACATTAAAAGTAATGCTATATTCACACAGAAAAAGACAAAAGCATTGCCAGCACTTAGGAGACACTTCAGGTCTTCAGGTTAGATTGTTCTGCAACCTCAAAAATTTTAGACAACTTGATCAATTCTATTGCTGCAAAAACTTCCGGACTTACTAAATATTTGTTGTTTATTGCATGAGGGCTTGTTTGAGCTAGACTGAGGTAGCCTGGCTCCGTGTGTTAAGTGGCATTGCTGTGAAATGTGAAAGTACAGAGTGCAAAATGTATCTTGTAACTGTGCTGGGTGTCTCAAGCGTTGGGTTGGCATGGTGGACACACCTGTTTGCTTTTAAATTGTGACACTAAGCATGTTGTCTTATGTGTTTGTTTCAAAGACCATTTTTTTAAAAAATCACCAGCCTCTATTCAACTGTCCCTTGCAAGGTGACAAGACTTTTTTAATCTGTGCTTATAATAACTAATTGTTTATTATGCGAAAAGTACTTGAAGCCATCTGGTTTACTCCAATTTTTTTAATCCCTTTTTTCTTAAAAATAAATAAATAAAGCTAGGTTTATATTTAGGGTTATGTTTCTTAATGATTTTTTCATATTTGTATTTGAGTACCTGACGACTGACAACTGGTGTTTCATTGTCATGAGTGGAAGGAGGTCATTTCTGCTCCTCAAGGTCTTTTTTTAAACACAATTCTGTAATATCACAGGCATGGTTGCAGCTTAAATCTACATAGCCTGGTTTTTCTGCACCTAATGCTCTGCTTTGGTGCAGTTCCCTGCACATCCAGGTAATCCACTGTAAGGGAAAAACGAAAAACCACATCTATGGTTAATGCAGAGGAAACCTAAAAGGCTTCTTCTGGTCTGTCCTAAGCCACGACTGTGCTTTCGTACCAGGAGTAACCACGGCCAGCCTACTCCAATAGCCTTAACATCATCTTCAGGAGTGAATTCAGAGAACAGGTTCTATGTGTTGGTGACATAAATACCAGCTATGCTTTTCTCAGTCGTTCAGAGAACTTTATAGTGTCATCGTAGGTGTCAGAAGCATCAGTGTTAGTCTTGGTCATGGAGCAGTAAAGGATTTACATCTGTGCGTGATTAAAGTTGGGCTCTGAAAGTGAAGTCAAATGCAATCCATCATCGACCCTTACAAGGGGTTTTCTCCCAGCTGGAGCCAAACACATAACCTACTGTAATGTGGTAAAAACATCCTGCAAATCTGTAATTCATCCTCCTCTCTCGTGTGTTCGGATCAAAGAGAAAGAATAATATTCTTATCAGCTGTTAATGTCACTTTTGCAATGCCCAACTCTGCGATGTGGAGAAAGTGCTCAGTGAAGAATCCTCCTGTCCCAGAGAAGGGTGTTTGCTTTGTGTCTGATGTAAATTCTCAGATTACATGCATCATTTTTCAGCTCAATTAGAAATGCAAGATGGGGAAAAACTGAATGAAAACTAAAAGCTTTGTGGATGTAAAAGCTTCTTTGTTTAAAAAGTGGTTAAGGAACTTAGGGACAATATTTCTGTCAATGTTTTTTTTTTTTCTCTTTGGTCAAAATGTAGCTTTTTACTGAAAATATTCTAATATACAGATTTCTTGGAGCCTTCTTTGTTCCTGCCCTGTTTTCCTATTTGAAGAATGCTAAGGTGGCACTTAGAGACGTGTTTTAGAATCAGTCTTGGCAGTTCTGGGTTTATGGTTGGACTCGAGGGTCTTAAAGGTCTTTTCTCATCTAAATTATTCTGTGATTCTGTGCTGGGTAAATCACTTTGAAATGTTTTCAGTGCTGTTAGATTAAAGGTGCCAGTACTGCAGGAATCACCCACTTCTCTTTCATGTGTCACGTATTGGCACTGAGACGCGTCTCACTCATTGGCAGGTTTGTCACAGCTCACCTTCTCCTGTAGTCCCAGCAGCTGCACTGCTGAGCAGCCACTGCTCTGTCTATGGGACCTACAGGTCTGGGTGGGTCTTGTTTACATTATTTGAAATCAGTGACATGCTTTAAGGATGCTGCTCCCATTTGCTCAATCAAATGTTTCCTCTTCAGCATCGGGGGGGTTTCTTTCTCTCTGCTCAGAACAGAAGGTTGAAATTCTGCCATCTGTGTGTGTCATCAAGCTCATCTGGGTAGCAGGATGTCAGACCAAGTCTCTTGACTTCAAAGCTGCAAGGCCCAAAGCTGGTCTGTAAGGTGTTGTCTGGATCATAAGAAATGTAGTTATTAGTTTTGTGCATTGCATCAATCGGTGTTATTTAAAAAAAGATCCGTGTTTTTATAACTTGTTTTTATATGTGCACTGTGTGAAAGGAAACACCAGGATACTACAAACCTACAGAAAGCCTTAGTTTTCAGATTTCACTGATAATATTATTAGAATGTTTTAACCATGTACCAGTTACTCTACAGCAACAATAAAGATCTGAAGCATTGCACGTGTTTAATTTTACTGTTTTCTTTTTGCTGCACCTGTAAGGAGCAAACCTTGTCTTGGGTTTGTCTGCTCTTATATTGGGCAGACTGGTGTCCATTTGGGTGCTCAACACACGGTTTGTGGCTACTGGAGGGGAGCCCGCCCCTTTTCTCCTTGGAAAGTTGGAAAGGGGGTCTGACTGCACCCTCACTCAAGCTTCTTCGTGTAAAGGGGTGCAGACACTTTTGAGAGTGTGCAAGAAGTACAGCTCAGCTTTAGCCTTGCTGTGGTGCTTAACCAGGATTGCTAAAGAATAAGCTGTGTTAGGTAGTGATCCCTTGATAAAGTCCTCCTTTTACCATTTGTGGAACTGCTGACACAAGAAATGATCTATGGCAAGGTTCACATTCTTAGAGGACCTGTCTTTAATGTAATTTCAGGTCACAGGCTCCTTGATTTCTCTCTCCACTGCTCGAATGCTAATGCAGTGTGAAAGCACAAGGGCTGTGTTTCTCAGGTCCTCATTACCTGATGGGGAATAGCCTTGCTGTGACAGCCCTAGTAAAACAGCTGCACCTCCAGCAGGTAGAATGTGCCAGAAAAACCACAAGAAACAGGCACCTGGTAGCAGTTTCTGCAGCTGGAGAGGATATTTGCCATACCTGTGTATGCTCAGAGCATTCAAATCAGTCCCCCGAAGTCAAAGTCAATGGCTTGTCCCTCTGGAAAGATGGTTGTCCCTTCCTGTTGGTTTCCTCAGAACTCAAGTGTGCACTGAAAAATGTATTTATCTATCTATCTATCTTTCTTGTCATTACAGAAAATAATAGTAATGGAGGCCAAAGCTTTCACCCTTCAGCTGCCCCAAACACCTCCTTTGCAGTTCAGTACAGCATGAGAAAGGTTGTCTGATTTTCTGAGGACCTTGGATCAGACCACAAGCTGTCTCAACCAGAAATTGCTCCTGGGAGTGGGGAGCATGGTCTGTGCTTGTAATGTGGTTGGGTGACTCTCGTCTTAGAGAGGGTTTCTCCTGAGACACACAAGAGGCAGAGAGCGCTAGCTTCTGTTCTTGCTGGGCCTCTCCAAAGTCTGGGCATCTTTATCAGGAGTGAATATAAGGCCCCGCGTTTTTAAGTAGATGTCTTTGTTCTATTACAGGAGGGCGTCCATATGGTTTGTCATCCCTTTTTCTGGAGGTCTTCATCTGGAGTCACTGTTTTCTCTGGTGCTAGGATATGCAGAAGACCGACAGGAGGAGTTTGAGCCGAACTTCACCTTCATAGCTGCTCTCAGGAGAAGAGGGAAGGGTGTTTGAGATCCTTCATGTTGGGCTGCATGAGAGAGGCAGGTGTGCAGGTGTTGGTGTAATGGTTTTGGTGGTCAGCAGCCTCTTTCCTGGATATCTCTCTCCACTTGCTTGTGTGAGACATAAGGCAAGAGCCCTCTCACCCTCAACTGCAGGGAGCAGAGAAGCACCTTCAGCCTTACCGAAGGGAAGAGCTAGAGGGGCTCAGGCCTCAGCATTGCTTCTGCATCTCCAGGGCACTTAGCAGAGAAGGATAAGCTGTGCAGGGTGCAAGAGCACCAGGAGATGCTGTAGGAGGAGTGGGAGGCACTGCAGGTTACAGCAGATCTGTAACCAGGCACTGTCATCACTGCCCGGTTTTGCCCTCTGCACCCCTGCACTATTTATTTGTCTGTTCATTGCTTGCTCTGCGCTTTGAACTCTGCTGGGTGTCAAGTGAGAGGAATGTATGTTGATTGACACTGAACCCAAAGGGGAGGGAAACGTTAGGGATAACAGGATAGAGGGGGGCAATGTTAGGGATAACCAAAGTGCTGCAGAAGGTGCTGACTCCTGCCAGTGCTGGGTACAGCTGTTGGGAGGATGTTACCCTGCTTCAGAGTCTGAAAGAAAAGGTCTGTGTTAAAATACTTCTCTTCTTAGACATCTAGATAAAGTGGGGAGAAAAAGAACATCCTCCGGGGGGTGGTTCACAGCTTTACCCACTAGCTGCCCCAACAGAAGCTTTTTCCTGTTCTTACCTGTTAGGCTGCCCACTGATGCTGGCATTGCCTGTGTGTGCCTCTAGCTAGTTGGGGTGATTCCTCTTCTTTCTCAAGTTTCTCACTTGATGTCCTGCATTTCAAGACATTCAAACAGCTCCTCCTGCTCCTTTTCCTGGCAGCTGTGCAAGAGCCTGAGTTCTTTAAGGATATAGAATAATCCCTCACTGTCAGTAATATTCCCTGCAGCAGTCTGGGAAGCTACCTACCTTTCCAGGGAAGCTTGCAAAATCACTTGTAACACAGTGCTGTCCTATGCAATCCATGTTTTGCCTGGCAGCTGGGTGCTCCCTCACCTTGCTGGAAAAGAGCTGCCTCATCATCCCTCTCACCACTGCTGCAGTTAGTTTTTCTTCCAGATTATCCACTGAAATTATTCAAGTGGAGATGTTGTGCATGCTGGTAGATCCCCAGGTTTGCTTCCTACAGCTTTGCACTCCCTGCCATTGCTATTTGAAGAGCTCTCTGAAGCTCATCTCTAAACTCTTTCACTCAAGAAGTGCCAATTTTATAGCTACCTAAGCCAAGGTCCCCACTTTCCCAGGGGCTTTCCATGGTGCTTTGTGATGGGCACAAACATCAGAGTCAGTGGGTCGGTCTGAAGGTCATGGAGAGGAAATCTTTCCTCTGCTGTAAGGGCAGGAGGGGATTCCCTTCCAATACTTGGAGTCTGGTTGGATCAGAATACCATGCACAGTCCTGGACAGGGAGGTCGGGAGGTGAATTCATGCTGCTTCTAACAGGCCGTAACAGGCAGGAGCAGAACCAGTCATTTGATGCTCTAAACAACCCCTTTTAGCAGCAAACAAAACTCATCCTGATTCCTTTCTTGATCCATGCCTTCCTTCTCCTCCCAGGAGCAAGAGGAGAAAGTTTTGGGACACCTTCTGTGCTACAGTTTCTTAAAGCAGAACATGATGCTGAAGCCACTGTCCTGTGTGGATTGAGCTGTGCCAGGCAGGTCCACAAGGCAGGAGTTGAGGACTGCTCAGCACTGCAAGCTCCTTGCATTTGTCTGTCCCTGGAGAGACCCACAAAGAGAGGGACTGGATCCAGCTTCTCATCCACTGCTAGTCTCTTGTGTGAGCACAGGCCAGCTGGTTCATCTTGCCGGGTTACTGCATCAACAGTGTGAGATCCTCGCGCCCCACACGAGGACAATGGGACATGGAGCATCATCCTACAGCTCCCCAGTGCTTCAGCCAGCAGCTGGGAAGCTGGAGAGGAGCGCTTGGGAAAGATGCAGCTGCTTGGGAAGGGACCTGCTGACTGATAGCTCTCAGGTGCCCTTGGTCTTATCAAGGATGCTGTGAGTAATGTGGGCCAAGGGTAAGGGCACAAAACCAGCACCACTTACCGCAAGCCAGGGTTGTGCCTGGCATCAGTTCTAACACTCACCTATGGGTTTGATGCTGCATGTCCACCTGGGACAGGTATTATTCCTGGCCCCGGAGGCCTCAGCTGGGAGTAAGTCCCACCATCATGAGCTGGACAGCACAGGATGCAGCTGTCCCACAGCTACCAGGATAACAGCAACAAGTGCCACACTGCCAGCAGCAGCGAGGGCTGGCACATAAATTCCAGATCCACTGACTCAGCTGCCTGCCTTGCCTGGCCCTGGCATGTGCCCAGCACACTCACCCCAGAGCGTTCATCCTAATAATTTGGTGGGGGTTTTTCTGACACAACTGGGAGAAGGGCTGATGTTCAGCTGTGATCTCTGCTCTTCACTTGCAGTTCCTGCTCCTACATCATGTGAAGGACACTTGCACGGTCTCAGAACATGAGGTGACTCAGCCTACATGCCTTCATGCCCTTTAAATTGAGATGCTGAAGCTCTAGGAGTAGTGTGGCTGCCTTCTCTATTCCCACACTGGGATGAGCTGCCAGCAGGGCAGCTGGCTCAGGCCTCTGCAGACCATCAACTGGGTTCTTGCAGAGATAAAAGGGCAAACCTGACCTTGTGGTCACTCAGTGGTCAAGTGTCACACCCAGTGGGCATTTCCAGCCTCTTCACCGCCGATGCTGCACTCCCCCGGCGGTTTTGCTTTCTGCCCATGCTGGGGAAAGAGAGGTTCTTTTCCAGGAGCCCCTGAGAGGCGGCACAAAGAGATGTTTTATGCAAGATCACAGCAAGGTGTTTGGGTCTGCCTTCTCACAACATGTGAAGGTTAAAGGCAGGCTCTCAGCTTTCCACCACTAATGACAGAAAGTGGTATGTGAGTGAGAGAGAGCCTAATTAGGGATTAATGAGAAAGGAGCCTGTGGTTTTATTACCCATTGGACACGAGTACCGTGGATGAACAAGAGAGGTTGCATTAGCTGTTTCCTGCTGAGTTCTTCCAGCAGGAAAGTCCTTAGCAGACTTTGCGCACCATTTAAGGATGGGAGGTAGAGGAGGGCACTGCAGGCAAGGAGTGATGGGGCGTGGTGTCCTCTGCTGCAGGCTGGGACAGACCCCAAACCTGTGACCCCATGGGTGGACCCTGAGATTACCTCAGCTGGTTAGAGCATGGAGCTAAAAACGCCAGGGTTGTGGGTTTGATTCCCATATGGGCCATTCGCTTAAGAACTGGACTCAGTGATCCTTGTGGTCCTTTCCAACTCAGAATATTCTGTGATTCTGTCACTGCAGACCTTGGGGCAAAGACTTTGGGCTCTATTGTTGAGTCTACCACTGTCCAGTGGTGTGTGTCATGCACGTCTTGCATCCCAGGTGGTTCAGCAGGACTGGAGGCATCTGGGGATGTGCTGCTGCCTGGGGACACACACCACGCTGTGCCACAGACCCCTTCTGCGGGTGAAAAGGGGCTCCAGCCCCATGAGAGTATGGTCACAGTTGTCACCTTTCCTCAGGTGGTGCCCAGTGGCAGGCCATGGCATTTCAGAAGAGGGGCAGTCCAGGAGCAAAAGCACAACTATTTGCTCGTGTAAAGGTCAGAGCAGAGGCCCCCACTTTGGGACCAGAGCTCTGTCCCGCTTCAGCCTGAATCTGGTAGCGAGGGAAGCTGGAAGAGATCAGATTGTTGATTGTCAGATAGAGACAGGAATAAAACCAGGGAGGTTAAATACCTAATCCTGAATTAGCTTCATCATTCCTAGCCATTGCATAAAAGCTATTAAAGTTATTACAGGACATGCTGGAATGCTGGCACAGCAGGAACAACAAATATAGGTAGAATGGTCCTTGTCATAAATATCACTCAAGCCGTTTTGACAGCCCTCTGCCATCATGATGCTGCTCACAGCCAGCCTGGCAGAGCAATGCCAAACCCACAGCGAGCAGTGGGGGCATTTTATGAGGACAGGCATATTATGTACTATAAATAGTACAAGGTTTGCATTCTCAAGGGAAGAAACCTTCTGTTGTGGGGCAGACCTTGTTTCCCTATGTCCTCTCCATGGGGCTCTTGCTGCAAGTGCCATAGGGAACCAGAGCTCAGGGGTTAAGAACCACTGCACAAAAAAAAAAAATCCCCTCACTCGTGCATGCATTTGTCAAGTCTGTTAATAATGTGCTTCACACTGTACTTTGAATGCTTTTTTAAAAATAATTACTTTGCATTTTGCAACTCAGCTGTTTCAGTTACATCCAGGTCCTAAAGTTATCAGACATATATCTTGTAAGGTCACAGCCTGACTCTACTGATGACTCATTACTCGATACCAAGATGTCTTTATTACCAAGCACATGAACTTTTTAAGCTTTCTGTACTGGCACAGCTCACAGGTAGGTGCTTTTGTTGCTCTATTAACCAAGCCAGGTGCCTTTTCCAGTGACAGACCATTGTACCCCTTGGTTACCTGTAGTCTGCCAAATGCTCTGACACAATACAATTAAGAAATGAATCCAGCTTTTAGCTTAGTCTTTTTGAATCCTAATCATCCCATCCCACTCTGCCATGTCTCCCTGAGTCGAAGGGAGGATCAGGAAGGGGGCCCTTACCCCACACACTGGTGGCAGTGGGCATAGCAGAGAGGTCACCCTGAACCTGGAGTACTTCCAGGACCATCCAACCTCACTGAGTCACTCGTTAAGATGGTACAGCAGGAAGTCATTGGAAATGGAAGACAGTGGAAATAAAATGGAGAGCGAGGCATCCATTCACACCCTTGGCAGAGGCATTTCAGCTCCTGGTTCCCCGCGTGCCCGCAGGGAGGACAGGCACTGCTTATTAGACAGGTTATGTAATTGAAGTGGTCTATATTTATCAGGAGTGCATGGCGTACACACCTCGAGGGTCAGAAGCCCAGCAGTTTGGAGAACATTAGCTCCCCTAATGAATCAGCAGGGAGAAGGACCTAAAAATACAACTCGGCTGCAGAAGGGCATCATTGAGTTGCTCGGGGAGCCAAGGTCAGGAGGCCCCGATGTGCCCTTCCAGCTCCGGCTGGGGTTGTGCTATGCTCAGATGCTCATTGCCTCGGAAAAGGTAGGATCCACATTGTGCTAAGCCTCCTTTCGAACTGCTGTTGTGGTGCTGGCTGTTGCATTGTGCCTAAAGGAAGAGAAAGGTTCATGCCATAACCACTGTATCGTAAAGTCAACCTCCTTTTTGCACCATTCTCCCTCTGAGCCTGAGGGGTGAAACCTGAGCACACATGGGATTTATCCTTCTTGATAGGGCATAGAACCACTGCAAATGCTTGATTTCATTCAGGATCAGGGTAGTCCTTGGCTAGTACCAAATGTGGAGGCTGGTTTGTACTACCTGTGCTGAGCCCTGCCATTGATGGTAGTGGTACATGTGCTTTGTGCCTCCTCCTCTCCACTGGAGAAACTGGGGGCAGGTTTGTCTCTGTCGTGCTCGGTGCCCAGCCTTCAGGAGCAACTGTGTCACCTCACACTCCCTAAGCTGTCATCACAGTGGGGAAGCTCCAGCATATCAGCAGTGGCCCACGGTCACCCCATGTCAGGGTGGAGACACTGAGGTGAGCAGCTAGCTGGAGGGGTGTTTTTGCTGTCTTGCATGAATAAAGATGGTTAATGAGAGCTATTTTTAGGAAACTGGTGGGGGTGAAAGGAAAAAACAGATAGACTTTTGTTTTCTTGGTTTCTACTATTATAAGTGAACTTGTTTGCCTGTGGTGCCGAAGAGCACAGCTCAGTGCCCTGGTTTACTCAGAGCAGCGTAGGCAAACAGTGGTCCTTGCCCCATAGGCCCCACGCTGTGTGTGTGCAGTGTTTACACAAGTCATTTACCTTTTTAAGACCTTAAATACTGTGCCCTGCACCAAATTCTGCCTTCCTGTAGACCAGCTGGTGGACCTGCCTGCCCAAGGCAGAGAGCAGAGCCTGGCCACACAGCCGGCCCCATGAGACTGGCCATCGCTCCCATGGCTGTGCATTCCCATCACACCCCCAGTGATGTTTTAGTCCTTGGCTTCTCACGGCCTGCCCCATGCAAGGGCCACCATGGATGGGCTTGTGTGGCTCTAATCCCTGCCCACCACTTGGCAAACAATAAAACTGTAGAGGGGTAAATTGCACAGAGCGCTGAGTTAGTGACCCATTGCAGCCAAGGCTGATGTTCCTCTCAGTGGGGTTTGCAGAGTGCTGGCACTGATTCAAGCACTGCAGTCCCAGGGGCTCTCTCTCATCCACCTGGAGCTTCCATGCTTTGTTGTGGTTTGTAAAAGCTTGATCATAAAGTGCTTTCTTATTGCTATTTTTGTGTCTTTCTGAAGACAGCTCTCTCCCATGAATGTCAGGGTGGAGGTTACCTGCAGGAGCAGTAGCGCTTCCTGAGTGCTCCAGGTTGAAAGGAGGATCCTGCTGAGCTGTGGGTTGAGAAGCAGCAGTGTCTTGGGGGGAGTACAAGCAGAGGTCAGAGAGAAGAGGAGAGTTCAGCAGTTCAGGGATTTCCCAGGACAGAGGAATGCAGGCAGGTGCAAGCACCGTGTAGGTGCTCCATGTGGAGCTCTGCAGGTATCGTGCACATCTCCCATGCCTGGAGATGCTGGCAGCCCTGACAGGGAGAAGAGACTTCTGGAGAAGGACAGGAAGGTCAACACCAGTGGTCACATCCATGCTGCAGGCCAGGGGCACTGGGTAAGGTGTCCATCTGTGTTGCACTCGTGTGTAGTGTCTGTCCTACCTTCAGTGTAAAACTTGGTGGTTTTTAACAGAAACCACAGGAGGATGTTCTCTTACTTCTTCTTGTCTGTGGGGTCTCTTGCTCACTGCAAAGTCCCCCCATGCCACTGGTGGCACTCGATCAGGGCTCTGGCTGGCCAAGCACCTGAGTGCCATCCCCTCTCTGCTCCCAGCAATGTCACTGGCTGAGGCTCAGAGCCCCAACCCAGCACCACCACTTGGATACACTGGTCAACATCCCTGGCCCCTCTGGGATGAGGCTCTGTCCCACAGCAAACAAGGAAAAGGACTGACTCAAACATAGCTGTAGGGCTGCTCTGCCCACTGATTATTTCCTGAGAAAGGTAATTTATTTGGAAGAGTTGGTCCTGGCAGAGAACTTTGCATACATTTTTCTGCTCCCATCAGTCTTCCCTGCAGATAACTCAATATATCCTCCTCCCCCAGCCCCACATCTCCTGGACAGGCTCACAAGGCACATTCCTCTCCTGCAGTGGCTGCCAAAATAGCTTTTTATTTTTAAACCCCAGGACACAAAAGCCCTACCTTTATCATTTGCCTGCAGTCCCAGCAGCTCCACATATCCTCATTAAGTAACCACTGATCATCAAATGAACCTGACAGGCGCCAAAGGCAGGGGGAGATCCGGATGCCTGGTGCTCCCACAGCTGTCCCAGCTCTCTGTGGCTGCAAAATACAAGGGGTCTTCTCCCTGTGGAGTGGGGAGAAGGGCTGTCAGGAATAGTGAGCTTGTGTCTTTTGACTGCAAGGTGCGGGCAGGTGGCTGGAAGGCCTGAGTTCACCCCAGCTCTGCCAGATTTTATACTGACAAAAAATTAAAGGGTGTTATTGGGATGGAAAAGTGGGAAACTACATTATGATCTATGCAATTTCATTACCCTCTTTGGATACACTATTGAAATAATAATTTTTTTTAATCTATTTTTAATCTCTGTAGCACACACTCTGAGAGAGGACGTCTTCAGAGCAGGAGGACCACCGGCCCTTGGTCAGCTGAGTGTGAGGAGATGTCCATGGGAAATTTGGGCCTGATCCCCAGACAAGGCTGCTTTTAGAGAAAATTTGGGGAGAGGGATGGATCATGCAGGGATATTGATATGTAACTTTGTCCAGAGAAAATCCTACTCCTATTTGTCCCTAAATGCCCAAGCATTCAAAAGTGTTTGGACTCAATGTGTTAAGCTTCTGTTTTTGTTGGGACAACCTCCCAGCTGGTTTCTTCATCCACAAAACTTACTGCAGAGTCTCGCAGGGGGAAGGCCACGTTGCATTTTGGGAGAGAGCATGCAAAGATTGGTGCATGCAAAGATTGGTACATGCAAAGAGAGAATCCCAATTGGAAACATTACAGTGAACCCAGTGATGGGAGCATGCTTACAGGCAGGAATCATGTCCATGCTGGGGTGACAGGAGAAAACGTAGTTGCTGGTGGTTTTTATGGGGCCAGGAATCTGCTTTCTGGAATATGCTAGACTTGGGCCTGCAGCAAATTTACAGCTTGACAAGGATGCTCAGGAGACCCTGCTGGGGCACACTTCACCCCGAGACAGGTACCGGCTGACACACAAATTAACTGGTTTTCCCCTCCAGCTTTCACAAAGGCTGATGCTGGGCTCTGTAATTGCACAGAGTTTTAGTACAGCTCTTGTCTCGACTAAATTTCTTTAGGCATCGCTAATTAAATTGAATTTACTGGGATGACAAGTGTCTTTCTCCTCTCACCCACAGATGTTGTGACTGCTGTTCAGGCTCCAGCACAGGCTGTTCGGTCCTTGGGCTGTGCCCATGGCAGGCTCAGCCTTGTACAGGGACCTGCTGCAGGACCCCTGGGTTCCCCTGGGGCTGCCTGGGCTCAGAGGTACTGCCTGGGTGCCTGTACTGATGTGAGAACTGAGGGACAGACCAGGGATCAGCCCAGCGTGGTTTTTATTTCTGCTGATAACTCAGATGGCCATAGACCAGTCTGTAGATCCTTTGTCGTCCTCCTGTCTGTGCCTGGTGGGGAGAGTTAATAATAGATGCTGGATGCTGCAGGAAGATGCAGAATTTAAATGAATTCCCCTTCCTTCTCAGTAATAAAAATGTTTCTCCCCTAAGAGCCACTTGATTAATTGATCTGGCAATTGACAAATCAAGGATGGGAACGCATAAAATCCAATAGAAACGGATGAAAATAGCATTGTGTACCATCTGATGCAGTCAGCGATGTCACGCAATGAAATGACGGCAGAAAAATAGGGCCTTGGGCTGGAGGAGCCTTCATTAAGATGTGGCAAGGGTATTATTAAGTAAAAGAACATTGATTTTGTTTGAAAGATTTGGCCATCCATATTAAATATAATCTCCGTAATGTAATCTCGGTAGTTGCCTTAAATGTCAGCGTCACTTGGCTACATCTGCTTGCTGGGGCTGCTGCTCCGAAAGGAAGATGAAAACTTCATTCTCCACCACCACACACTGTGCCCCGTTTTAGCTGCTTGGTAGGCTGTGCCCACACAGGGGAAAATCAGCATATGGGTTTCCTACAGGGAATACAGGTATGCCAGAAAGGCCCGTGTATCTAAAACATATGTGATGGTAACAGAACAAGTTAATTACAGAGTCAGAAACAGCCAACACACAGGATATTTCGAAGTCAGAAACCACTTAGAACTCTGAGCTTTCATGTGAGATTTAAACACCTGGCCAAATTCTCTGCTGCAATTAAGTCATGTAGCTATGCTGGCTTCAGCTCAATGTCCTTGGAAGTTGAAGCCCCTATCTCAAGTCTAATCTGACAAATTTTTCTAAAGAATTTTTTTTTTTTGGCTCACAGATGTCAAGATTCAGCAACAGCAATGCCTGAGCAGGGTTACCATTGATGTGTGTGGGCAGGCTGGAGAGAGGTGGTGCTTGGCTGATGCCCCCATAGCTCATCAGAAAAGTGGATACTTCAAGACTGGGGAAAACCACCGTGAAAGTCACAACCCTACAGCACAGTTAATGTGATGGCCCTCACCCACGTGGGTGTTTCCACAGCAAAATGGTGCATGGCACCACTGGTCTCAGCTGAGAGCATGGGACCGCTCTTCCCAAAGAGGCATGAATCTCGCATCCCACAAAACTTAGAGAAGTTGAGCATCCCCTGGGGCACAGGAGATGCTGTGAAAAAAATGGAGGTGAGGAGGAGGATCTCTGCTGGGGATATAAATCCAAACCCCAGCAATCAGAAGCGTGAATGTTCTTTGCTGCCTGCCAGGGGAATCTGCAGTCAGAAATCCAGCACAGCACATGTAAAAGACACTCTTGTCATCTGAGACAGCGGAGATTCTATGACAGGAGGGACCATGGGTTTAAAAGTAGCTGGGCAAACATTAGCAGGAGCAAGAGAAGATTGGAGACTTTGTACGCAGTTATTCCTGCATCCCCCGGGGTCCAGTGGGCACGGGAGGGCAGTGGTGTGAAGAGCGGGTGGCTGAGCACATCGGTTGCATAGCTCTGCTAAAAGAGCACAACAAAAGGTATGAAAATAATTTTCCTTGAGAATCAGAAGTGTTCAGACAAAACTGAAGGCACCAAGCCACTTGACTGTAATAGAGTCAATTTTCTCCTTCAAAGTGTAGCATATAAGCCTTTTTATATCCATGCACCAGCAAAGCTATTTTTATTCCCTGCCAGCTGCTGGAAGCGATTTCTGTGGCTCCCTCTCCATGCCTTTGCCCATTATCCCACAGTTACCATTTTGTTGCCCACTTCAGCACTTGGGACCTGAACGGCAAAGAAATAGGAAGCTGCCACTCCGCTCTGATGGTACTTTGGGGCCAGGAAGGAATCCTGTACAGATGGGGGCTGGCAGGAGATGAGGAGGGGGAGCAGTGGGAGCACTGTGTGGGGCAAGGCTCACCCCATGTCCTTCCAACATGAGGTCTGCTCCATGCATTGTTTGTGGTTGTGAGGCCACAGCAACAATAGCTGAGTCTTTGTGTAGTGAGCAAAAAAGCAGGGGAGTGCCTGGATCCAGGATGCTGAGGGCACAAAAAAACCAAGGGAAGAGCAGGCACAATGGCAGAAGAAGGCCTTTTGGACAACTTGTTCATGCTCAGAAAACATCTCAGGTGCCAAGCTCCTCAGCAACATACTGCTGGAGATGTGTAGGGTTTGTGAGCAAGAACCCTTCTGGTTTTGCCCGAATTTTATTCTTCTCCTAAGAGCCTCTCTTCAGGTAATGGGCTGTGCAGACCTGTGCTCTGACCAGCTTCTGCCTGGCCTGATGTGGAAACCAAACAATCCTTCCATAGAAATGCTGGCTATTTTTCCACCTCTACTGTGACTATGAAACAAGAAATGAGATAAAATCACTGTCAAGATCATCCTGCAGACTTTTGCTGGGTAAAGTCAATGTTGCCATACCATAACCATGACCTAAACATTAGGCTTGATCCAAAAGGGGCTTTTCTCATCTTTCCTCACAGCTAACTGCAAAATTAGAGTTTGACATTTGGGGCATGGAGCAGGTACAAACACTTGAGAAGGTGGTGGCACAGAAGAATTTAGCAGCCATGTAGGAGGCACGTGTCAGGCCCCAAAGGGGGCCAGGTCTCTCTCCTCCCCCGGCCCTAGGCCGGGGGCAGGAGCAGCACTGAAGCCCCCCCTGACCAAACATGTAACAGAGTGAAGAAAAAAAACGTGAAGAAAAAAACCTTTAAAGAAGAACTTGGACAGGCTGCTGCAAAAAGAATTCCAACCAGAGAGATAGCAGAGCCTTCAAGATCAGAGCTGGCAGACAGAGAGAGAAAGAAGCGACAAAAAGGGGGAGACAACTTCTTCTCCCCCTTCTCTCTCTCTCTCCCTTCAGCAGGGGAAAAAGACTGAAATCTAAAATCCCTTCTGCTTGTGGGACATTGCTGAGAAGCAGAGACAACTCTAATTGCAGTTTGAGGAACTCATGCTGAAGCAAAGAAGTACATGAGAAAACTGAGATTCTGTGGTAGAGACCGAGATGAAAGAGAGTCTTGTTGTAGATGTAGATGTAGTTGTTTAGGGTTTATTTTTGCTAGTAATAAATTTTGGTATTGTTTTCTCCCCAATCAGATCTCTTTGTCTGCATAAACCTTCTCTCACCTTAGAGCACTTTGTGGAGGGTGTGGTAAAATTGTCCCTAAGCAAACCCATGGCATCTGTTCTTTCAAATGGCTGAGTCAAATACCAGCTAAATTACAACAAGTTGTACAGAGACATGAAGGACACGTAATGACAATATTTTGTCATTCCTTCCTCAGACTAGATGGATGTGGAAAGCGGGAAGGAGAAAAAATAATTGCATTAGTGGTCAGATAGGGTTTTGATAGCAGTTATTAAATGAAATGTAAAGGTTATTTTCAAACCCAAACCCTGGGTGCTGCTCCAAGCATGAACAGACTGGCAAATGATCTGAATTTTTCCATTTTCTTAATAGGGTTCCTATGGATGTGTTTACCACATAGGCAGGTGTTGTGACCTTAGATTATAAAAAGGGAAAAGCAAAAGAACAAGCATTTTGCTGGGTACCCAGGCAAAACACATACTGACAGAGCAATAGCTGGAATCGATATTTCATTGCCAGTACACCTTCCTCCAGGATAAGAGTAACAATGAGCAGGACCAGGACGCAGTGTATCCCACACTGTTTCCACTCTCAGTGTTTCAGCTCTTCCACCCTGAGTACAACCCTGGAGCAGATACTTAGTACTCAGAGAAGGAAATGTGTCTGATGGTGTCCAAACCTGGTTGAGAAGCCTCTGTAATGATTCCTGGTGACTTTGATGCGTCGGCCCCAAGTGCAGGCAGGCAGAGCAGGCAGGCAGGAGACTGGCAGGGTTTCTGGAGAAACACAGGCAGCCTTCACACCTGAGTTCATAGGGAGCTCCTGCATGTCCAGTTTCTGGTAACTCATCTTGTCGAGTTTAGATGGGATTCAGCAGTGCATACACTTTGCATGAGAAGAGGAAAGAAAAAGGCTCATTGTTGCTCAAACGAGAAAAGTCAGTCTCTAAATTAATCCACCAACCCTGGTGAGATAATGGACATTGCAGAGAAGAACCATCACACTGTCCCAGCCCAGCCACCACCACCTCAGGGCTGACATTGTCCCTTGCATCCCAGTGTGGAGGAAGCACTTCAACAACAGCTGCCCCTTCTTACATCACACTGGGCTGCAATCTTATTTTTGATTAGCTCCTCAGAGTGACTTGTTTCAGATCCTCCTCTCCAGCTATGTCTTCATCCCTCTCCTCCATTAAGGTTTATCTGTCAGGGACAGTCTAGTGTCAGCTGTGAATAACTCACCTGGCAACTTTTGATCTTCTGTCATTTCATCTGCTTGGTGGTTACAAACCAGTTGTGATCCTTCCGTTGTGTTTAGGGCCAGAATTGACTATTCCACCTATCTGGCAATGTTTTCTTCTCTGAAACCTTTCCACAATTTTCAGTGCTTGGAGGTACCGGCAGCTGATGTTTTTTTTCAAATGAGCAGTGGTTCATGTGGCAAAAGGTGGGTGTGGAGGAGAGTAGTAGAGGGGGTTAATGACCACAGTGATTATTTTCTGTAGTGGTAGTATTTTCTTATTAGAATCCATTTCTGCATGCTGCAATATGGTCACTGGTGTCAGCTTTTGCTGACCTGTGGGCTCAATACTGATGCCTGGTTTTACAAATGCCTCCTTTCCAATAAAAGTTTTTCCTTTTCATTTCTGAAGAGCTCAGCACTGCAGGATCATAGAATCACAGGATGATTTGGGTTGGAAGGGACCTTAAAGATCCCAAACCAAATCTAGGCAGTGATGCCAAGCTGAGGTTACCTGCACAAGCTCCAGCTTACTCATGCTTCCTGGGTAAGTGTGGCATTATGTGGCTTTCCAGTTGGACTTTAACACTGTCACCTTATTCTTTTTGGTGCTACTGGTTGTGAGCATCGTACATAGCAGCAATCCTATTATTGCTGTGAGAGCTCATGAAGCAGCATGTGTTTTCAGCCACACACAAGCAGCTCCCTCTCTTCCCAGCTGGAGTATTTACTCTCCCTTATGATCTTCCCCCTGGCTGTTGCCATTCCCTGGGAGTGGCACAGGGAGGAGGATGCTGCCACCTCACAGAGAATGGGTTGCCCATCTGTATGCTGTCCATGACTGTTGCAGACATGGCATCAGCTGAAGAGAAATGCCAGGGGGAAATGCTGAACCACAAAGCGTTAAGAGGAAAAGGTAAAAGACCTCTGCCAGCATCCCTGTGTGCTTCGCCCAGGTGAGAGGCTCTGACAGCAGCACCCCCCATGCCCACCACACCATGATGCTCTTGCTTGATCCCACATTTTTGTGTCCCAGTATGTGTGCAGTGAGGACTGGCTGCACTCCTTTGAACTGTGCACTGAATGATGATGAAGTGACATCGTCATGGCAACACGTGCAGGTTTCCCGGTCGCATAGCAACCCGATGCAGGCTGATGTAATATGTGTGCTGGCTTCCTCCACTGGCTGCGCTCCTCTGATGTGTCTGTGAGATTTGCAGGGGGTTTAGTTGCTTTTTTCCATCTGTTGGACATGCCATGACATCAGAATGATGAGATCATTGTTTTGTGTGTGCACAGAGGGGAAGAGAGTCAGATTATCTCCTCTGAGAGCCCTCATCCCAGGCCCTGTCTTGCTCAGGGGTACTACCACACACTGCTTGTTTTTAGAGTCTTGATAGTACTTAATCTTGCACTTATTGTAACTCCTTTGTGTAATATAGACTCAAGGAGACAAGAAGACACCTCTAAGTGATTTTGTCTCAAGCTATCTTTCTTGGTTTTTGTGCTAATCTTGTCAAAGGTACAATAGTTTTGGGCATGAAGCAGCTGTGAACAGATCTGATTTTTTCACAACGTGGCAACACATCAGTGCTATAGGGAAAGCTGCAGGCCTAATTTGTGTGCAGACAAGGTACCTGCAGAGCTGACCAACCCATTAGCTGTTTTGTGGTTCATCTGCAGTACAGGAAGACTAAATCCTTGTTCACAGTCACACTAAATCTCTGTACACAATGTGACGTGGCAAAAGCCTGCAACATCCTTCTTGCTTGAGGGTGTGTTTCTCTACGTGGAGCAGAAAAATGTGTTTACAGTGATGGTTGAGGCTTCAGTCTCTGCTGATGGCCAAATGGTCAGAATGTACAGATGTCAGAGTAGGTGCCTGCTAAATGTGTTTCAGGTCTCTGACAGTGAGGACCCAGGTAAGTTGCTAGACATTGCTTGTGAGGAGCTCACATTGCATCGGTGTTCTCCTTGCTTTGGAAAATTGGTCCTCAGGCTCAGAAAGAAAATTAGCACTTTACTACCCAGGGACCTTAGCAGAAGACATTAATTCAATTAGCACGAAGTGCTTGGCCTTTTGGGCAGCTCTGTTCAGCCCCCTCTGCTGCAGGTCACGGGGGGGCAGCTCCCGTAAGCCACAGGGCACAAAGGAACCAGGGTAGCACATGCCCTTGGAGGAAGGTGTCTGACGGCCTACTCCAGCCTGCACACGTGCAAATTAGGCAGAACAAGTCTTGTAGGAAAAGCAAAGCTCCTGAGACTGCTCCATTGGCTTGTCCTGGTAAAGCGAAGAAAGACAATCCCAAGCTGACACCGGGAGCTTTGTGTCTGGCATCTCTTCTAAGGTCATGTGGTGAATGTCAGCTGGAATACCATTTGGGAATAAAGAACAACAGTTCAAATCAGGGGAAGCTGAATTAGAGCTGGGGAATTAACATCGCTCAGTAGGTCCACCCAAATGTACCGGACTATCCATTTCTGCCTGCTTAGCCCTTTGCTTGTCCTACACAGATCAATGGAAGATGATGGAATACTTCTGGTGCCACTGTGTATGGTCCAAGGAGAGAAGCAAGAAGCTACAAGACAGCCTGGAAGAGGGAAGGGACAGCAACCATTAATGGGCCAGAATCTGCATTCCCAGGGTAACAGAGAGGGAGAGGGCAGTCCTGGGAGAGGCCGGGACCACCTTAGTCAGCCACTTGGGCTTGCTCAGAGAAGGATGGAGATGAGGGCCACCTGCTTATGGACTTGTGCCTCTATCTTCTTGTGCTATATGGGATGAGAAGACTGGACACTCAGCAAATGTCCATGCCATCCATGCCATCATTCAAACCCTAAGTGGTTTGAGAGAGGTGGAAGGTCTATACATCTGTGCGTTATAAAGGGGAAAAAAATCCCCTGGCTCAGCCAGGAAATCCATGCATGCGCCGGTAATTCCAAAATCTAAGAAGGGCCAATCATAATCAATAAACAAGCAAATAAAGTAATAAAAAATAAATAAAAAACATTGCAGTCAGGTTTCATCCATATGGCACTGCCAACTCTGCAACAAAGTGTTTTAAAGGAGCCAGAAGAGATTTGTGTCCCAGGTTTCCCATCATCAGGTGAGGAGATGCAGATGAAGAAATCTGTAAGGAGATTGATCTGAAGCCTTTTGTCTTCCCAAAGACAGATGGAATGGCTGTATACACCACTTCTCAAACACGTGGGATGTTATTTAGAGACAGCAGTCTCCAAACAGCTCTTCCACATGATTGATGGTGGTAAAAAGGTATCCGTCACTGTTTGGCTTCAGGCTTTGCACTCAAAACAATATTTTATACTTTATTTGCTCACAGAAAAAAAAATACTACAACAAAGGCTTTATTTATTTGACAATAAATTGTATGGAACTTGGAAAATGAGCCTACAAAATTTGTGGTGCTTTTTCCCAAGTTACTCAGATGTGCACCCCTGAGATCTGATGCCAGAGGGCCAGTCAGGCCCCGTGGTCAAAGAGTTAACTCTTGCCCTGAAGCAGCCTCTTCTGGCATCTGCTTTTTTGATTATCATCACACAGAAGTTTCCTCCTGTGAAGCCTGTGTTTATGGAGCAAAAATCAAAAGAGCCTTTCTAGATGCCTGCTTGTCAGGTGCAGTGAAAGTGCCAAACTAAACAAAATTATTGTTGTATCTTAAGACATGTGCCTAGGAGAGGCTGTGGCAGGCTTTTAAAAAGCCTCTTCAGTGTCATACACCTAAGCAGCACAGCTCTTCCTCCTCTCATCCCTTGCCCATCACTTCTCTTAAAGCTCATAAATGGAGAGTCTCTGCCTCTCTCTTTTTTTTTTTTCCCTTTAAATTTGTTCTGTCTTGCTTTTGGATATTACAAAACTGCGTTTATTTTTTCCTTCCCATCCTGTCCTCTCCCATTTGGTCAACCATTTCTTTGAGGGGGTGCATCTGTAGTGGTACCTCTGTTCCACTCCCATGGCTGCCCCAGGCCCAAGGCTGTATTGGCTCAAGCAGGGGTAGTTGGATTGCTCACATGGGAGCATTTTCTCTCCCAATGCAATATTTTTGGCTGAAAACTGTCTTCTCATAAAGCATCTTTTTTTTTGCCAAAGAGGTGGCATTTCTATGAAAAATGCAGCTTTTCCACCAAAACACTCAATGAGTGGAAACAATGTGGCAGATAACAACAGATTTGTTATCCCTTGGGAAGTTGTGCTGATCCATATGAACCCCTTGGAGGTGCAGCCATCATGCCTGAATGGCTCCTCTCTGGACAAACCTGCATCCACCTGGCAATGTCAGGTCTCTCCCTCCTCCCACTAAGCAGCAGGAACAAGGTAGGATGCAGCTCCCACTGCTCACAGCTTTTCTCACAAAACCACTGAGTGCTCAAAGCAGTGAGGAGGTAAGAAAGCTCGACTTGTTTACAACTGCACTTCTGCTGGCTGTTGTGTTTGGATGAATGGTTTATTATTTTCTGCCTAATCGCTTTGCTTCCCAGACCATTCACAGAAAATCTGGGAGCAGCACAAGTCTGCCTCCCCACCAGGAGTGGAAATAACAGTGCTGGCAGATGACATTTGTGGCCTGGGTTTTTTTAAGGGAAGGGATTGTTCCTTTAATTTTTATTTTTTTTTTTTTTGGTATGAAAGACTGAGAAAAGTCTGTATTTGCAGATTGATCTGTTTGCTTTAGTTTTGTCCCATTTGATTGATTTTCTAGAAATCAGACACAACTACATTTGTGGAGAAAAGACCTCTTCCATTGCTCTTGGCATCATGCTCCTTCAAGAAAAGAGGGAAATGCAACCCTGGGGTGATGGCAGGCAGAGGCTGCTCTTACTTCTGCTCTGCCAGGCCATCAGCCCTCACCATCCGTGCTGGACATGACATTAGCCATGGGGGTGATTACAGCTCCGTCAGTTCTGCTCCTTCCCACTTTCCTCTTGAGAGGGGCAACACTTTCTAGAGATAGCTCTGTAGATATTGTCTGACTTCTTTACACAGTGGCTGAGCTCAGCGATAGGATTAAGGATATCTGTGCCAGTTTCCAGTTCTCTCATGGTTTGTTTTTGAGGAAGACATCTGAATTCTTAATTTTTATTTTTTTTCCCTCATAAATACAACAATAGGGATTTTTCTGGCATTTGGAGGGAAAACATTGCAGTTGCTGTTGCTGTTATTATTGATATTGGTATTGCTACTCATTACTTGTTGAGTAAGAGGACAAGCCAGAGGATGCCCCCAGCAGGAGAGGTGTTGGGTGTCTGTGCAACCCAAGGTGGCACTGCCCTGATGTTCACAGTTTGCAGGAGTGCCAGGAAGCACTCCTGGATTTGAGGTGAGTGCCAGAGGGGGGCTGTCAGAAAAGAGCATGGGCAGGAGCTGCAGCCTCCTGGCCCAAGGAAAGCGATAAAGAAATGTGAAACATGGATACAGCCACCTTGGGTGAAAAAGACAAACCCAGTGGTTTCTTCTGCAGGTAGAATCATATCAAAGACTCCCAGAATGGTTCGGGTAGGAAGAGACCTTAAGGATCAGCTAGTTCTGGCCCCCCTGGAGGGACATTTTTCACTACACCAGGTTACTCAAAGCCCCATCCCACCTGTCTTTAACATTTCAAGGGATGGGACATCCAAGGGTTCTCTGGGCACCCTGTTTCAGTGCCTCACTGCTCTCATAGTCAAAAATTTCTTTCTAACATCTAACCTAAACTTACTCTCAGTTTAAAGGCATTTCTGCTTGCCCTATCACTACATGCCCTTGTAAAAAATCCCTCTCTAGCTTTCTTCTAGGGCTCTTTGGCAACTTTTTTCTGGATCTTCCCAGCCCTGCCATCCTGTCCTGGGAGACCCTGGTCTGCAAAATCCATCTCTTTCCTGGGCCCTTGAGAGTAGTGTAGGGTGAGCAAGAGTGTTGTCCTGATTTGCTCAGCCACAGGTCTGGTTGCAGAGCTGGCTTCAAGGCCTGGGAGCTATTTCTGGCCGTCCTAGAGGAGAAGGACAGGGCAGGATTTGCTTACTGTTGGCAATTCAAAGCAGAATTTCTGCTTTGCACCCAGGCTTGGGTCTTTCTTCTCCTTCCCCAGGAGCACCAAGCGTGGGTGTGCAGCCGCTCACCTCTGCATTTCGATTTTTTTCTGAGCAATCCTAAAGCTGAAATTTTCAGTCCCACGAGTAAAACACAAGCAGGGGTAACTACAGGATGGGAGCCTTGCTTAGAGGTGGCCCCAGGGTGTTTCCTCTGCCTCTCTCCCCATGAAATGCTGGTGCCAGCTGCGGCACTGGCTGCAGGGCGGCTCAAGTCTCAGGGTCCCTCCAGCCCCTCCGAGCTGGATCCTGCCAGGGAGCAAACCCAGGACAAGCAGCCATGAAGCCACTGAAGCAGAGGAATTCCACGGGAGCTGCAGCCTTCAGGAAAACACAGCTGGGGCTGGGGAAACAGGCAATGACGGAAACAGCTAAAGGCACTCGGCAGTCTTTTGACTCCCAGCGAAAATGTTCTGTGAAGTTCATAGCGAAAGAGAAAGAAATTTTGCAGAAATCGGGTAGTAAGAGAATGTTCTGGTCTGCTGCTGAGCAGTGAGACTGTCAGGTGGAATGACTGCCTGTACCTGTGCCTTTCTGGATAGGTATTGCTGAAATGGTCCTAAGAGTGCCCCGGGATAGATGTTGGTGAGATCTCCAGGCAGCCTAGTCCAGCATTTCCTTACTGTTGAAAAGACTTTTCTAATATTCAGCCCAACCATTTTTCCCTTCTTTAACCCACACAGCCCCAGGAAAAATATCCATTTTTTCTTTCGGGTCATTTTGTGAAGACCAGTGATGATTCTCACTGCCTTGCTAGCAGCTGCCACCCAGGTACCCCTCTGTCCTCTCGAGGCAGGGGATGACTCTGAGGTGATTTTGTGACAGCTGTCAAGGTTGGACCATGCCAGAGGGGAAAAGGCAAAGGGAAAAGGAGAAATAAAAGCCAAAAAACAAGGGTGAGGACAAGTGGTAGCAATTTGCCTCCCAAGTTGCTCATTCCAAACATGCTTGAACGCTGCCTTTGCATAACGTGTAGGGCTATATTTGTCCATGAGACAGAAAGGGAGAGAGAGAGAAAATATTTTTCCATTGAGGTCATTCTTGCTCACTTTTTCCTCTAAGAAAATCACTGTCCTCTCCAGTACTTTCCATTCCCTTGCGCTCCACCCTGCAAACTCATAGCCCTGCCTCTGCTCCACAGTATTCCTCTTGTTAATGATGACTGGGGTCTTTGGCCCTCTAAATCTCACAGCTCCTTGCAATTTCTTCTGGCTGTTCCCCTTTCAGGCATCTTCTCCCCCTCCTCTGTTTCAAATCTCCTTATTCCTCTACCCTCCTCCCCTTCAAATGGGAAAGCCCTTTCCTGGACCTGGTTCCCAAGGGCTCCAGACCAGTTGCAAAGGAGAAGAATGATGGGTGATGGTGCCTTTGGAGAGGTTCTAGAACCCTGAGGCAGGTGCTGATCTACACTGGGTCACTGCCTGTAGAAGCTGGAGTGGCTTAGAGGTGATATCAGGAAGTGCATTTCCCAAGGGTGATCATTAGCTTGTCTGAAGGCCACCAGAAAGCCAAGAGCAGTTTCTTGGTCTAAAAGAGAAACTTAAAATGCATGTATTTCAAGCAGAACCTGGCACCTGATCCTGGGACATCCCCTTCTCCCTGGCTCAGGGAGATGTTCAGATCAAGGAATGCAAGTTATTCTCTAACAGATCAATGTCCTTGAACATCTAACATCTTTTTAACATAGCCAGAGGATCTTTTCCTGTGAGAGGCAAAAATGATCACAAAATTGTGATTAAACTTAATTTCTTTTTTGGCTTTAAATTAACCTGACAGCTGGAGGATTTTGTATCACCCAAGGAAAACTATATGGTAAAACTGACATTTCTCATTCCCTATGTACTAAACCTTCAAAAATGCAGAGCTGCAGCTGTGCAATTCAAAAAGAGGGGTGCAGTGTGTTTTCCTGGCACTGTTAGCTCAGCATTACTTCTTCCCGATTTCTGGAGCAAAGACATGCTACTACTTCCCTTGGAAAAGCCTTGGGGATCCAGAGGCAGAGGACAAGCAGCAGCAGGAAAGTGTTGGAGCTGGTGTCTGTCCTTGCCTGCTTTCCCTGGGCAGTGGCACACACCTCTGACCGGGGACTGGCACAGTTTAATATCTCGGCAGAACACAATGGTTAACTTTTTTTAGAAATTTAAGGTCTAGTTTTGGAAGCAGATGCCACACGCAAATCTCATCCTAGTCTAGTGTAGACCAGAGTTAATGTGAAGGTGTGGTGCTAACGGGTCTGCCTTGCCGAAGGACCCAAACTCCCAAGAGCTGCCCAGAGCTGAAGTCAAGCTCTGGCTGTCCTGGCTGGCACCCACATGCACCTCCTCCCTCCCACTGTAACTGCTGCCTGATGTGCCCCTTTCTTCAGGGCCAAGCAGGAGCTGGACTTTGACCACCCAATTTGATGCCAAAAGAGTGTGTTTAGTGTATGGTAACTAATGCTTGTTAGCTAATCTGCTGGGAAAACTTGAGGAGTTGGGCACTGCGCTTCCATAGAGATATCCTCCCTAAAACTGTCATCTCAGTTTTCATGTGTTCAAAGTCTCGTGTTTATTATCTATTTCCTTTAACCTCTCTGCTGTAGTGTTTTGTTCCCAGGGAAGATCAATAAAGAAGTTAAGCTAACTGGGTCTCAGGGCACACGTAACACCGGCTCTTCCACTGCCTCGTTCCTCAGAAGATTTTAATTTTTCTGTTCAAAAACACTCCAGCATGTTTCAGGGCAAAGGTTGTTAGATCCTCCTCACAGAGTGAAAGCTGCTTAAAATGCTATTTACTGTTTAGCTTGCAAATCATGAGAGGGGAAGGATAAGTAGTTGTTACAACAGATGGGTGCATATTTAGTGGTTGGAGTCAATGATCTTAGAGGTCTTTTCCTATGTTAACAATTCTATGATTCCATGATCGTTCATCTTCCTCTGCAGGAAAAGGGGTAACACTCAGCTGTAGCACGTGTTGGTACAAAGCCACGCAATACATCTCTCTACAGCCATGGTGGATTAAGAACAGGACTGCTGAGAACCCTTTCCATCGTTTTTGTTTCCCTGCTTGCAGGCCAGGAGGGAGTTTAAGCTGAAAGGGCTCAGGTGATGCAGGAGAGCCAGACTGCATGGGTGAGCTGCTCCCTTCTGACAGAGAGAGTCTCCACAAAGCAAGGCTTTGGGATCTTTCCCCAGATCTTTATGGGATCTTTCCGGGATCTTTTCCCAGCACCTACCTGGCCCTCAAAGCCTTCAGCCTCTCACTGCCATGCTTTGCTCTACTACGGTGAAAACTTCACATTTTGGATTCCTGTGAGCTAGAAAAATCTCTGATACTCCCAAACGCTTTAAAAGGGGGCACGTAACCACCAGTTCCTTATGGCAGCTGCTCACTCTGCACTCTGTGTCCCTCATCCTTCAAGAAGAGTTAAGCAAAGTATGAGAAGGTAAGTCCCCACAGAATTGCAGGCATCCACAATTTGTCTGTAGAATTAGAATACGAAAATGTCCAAATTTCTCATCCAGAGAAACTCTGTTTGAAAACTTTGTTACATCATCTGTCTTACTTTGCTTTGATGTTTTCTAATACATTTTAAAATGTGATTTAAGGAAGCACAAATTTATAAGAAGAAACATTTAATTCTGAAAATACTGGTGGTTTTTTCTGTGCTTTTTCTTTTCCCCTTAAACACAGTTTATGATCCAACTCTAGTGTTGGAGCACTCCTTACTACAATGCTTCTAGCAAATTTTATGCTGTGATCCCTTTTTCCCCTATCCCTCTGCTTTTCTTGGGGGAAAAAAAAAAAAGAGAGAAGAAAACAAATAAACAAAACCTCCCATCTGCAAAATCAAACATTATATACCAGCGGCCAAAACCCCATCCCTGCAGGATATTGTTCTTGCAAAAGCAAGTTCATATCAAGCTTTCTGGTGTGTTTGCTCTTGGACTGATGGGGTTGCAGATAGAGAGGGAGAGCAGGAGCAGATCTCTTCAAGGTGGAAGAAACAGTGACTGTGGGAGGCACAAAGTGGGGGGACCAACAGAGCATTGTAGTGATTTTTGCTCAACATCATCACAATCCGAGGAAAACTGCACGATCAAGGGCTGTGTGCTCTTGTGCAAAATATATTTGCGGTTACTCTAGGAACAGATGAAAGACCTCCCAGGAAAAATAACCCCTGAAGAGCTTTCCTGGGTTGACTTCCCTGCCTGAAGCACTGCTAAATCGGGAATGGGATGCCCACCAGCATGGAGCACACACTCAGCTTGCACAGCAGAGCATCCCCACGCCCAGCACGCGGGGCAGAGGCAGAAGGTGATCGGACACGTGGGCAGGGCAGAGGGACAGAGATTTCCAAGCCACAGTTGGACATCGCAGCACCAGACCTTCCTACTGAAAGTGATGAAGCCAAATGGCTGTACCCTTGACTGAAGATGCAACAAGCTTCTGCAAGTGGGTCCTGCCAGTGCAATGGAGATTCTGCTGTCACGGAGCAGGACAGGACAGCCCAGGCCACAACCACCATCTGGTCTTGCTTTACCTTCTGTCCTGTTGGTTTACCTCACCTTGGGAGGCAGGTACGAACAAATAGTGGAGACAGCCATTTGCACAGCCTTTTTTGAAGCAGAATGGATGAGTCTGGCACACGGCAGCTCCACATAATTGCTTGGGATGGGAGCCACCGGTAGGCGGAGGCAAGGCTTAGCCCAGCAACTGCTGGAGGCAGCCACTGCCCAGGACTAGCCATGCCGAGTGCTTCGCTTTCCCCCATGGAAACATGTGCATGGACACAAGCACACACACACGTGTGCCCAGCTGCCTCCTTGGGCCCCTCCCTGCACGTGCAGCCGTAAATGGATTCCAGCATGATTGTGTGAGATTTGGGGAAAGGCAGATTAAAGTGCTAACCATTTGCAAATGCAATTATGGCAAAGTAATTCAGTGAATAGAATTATGCTCTCTCACCCCAACAAGGGATTACACCCAGGTTTTGAGCAAATTTAGGGTAAGGGGAAATCAGGTGCTGGACGTGGAGATTACCAAGAATCTGGAGAAAGGCCAGTGCATGCTGCTGAAGGAAATATCCAAGCATCCTTGCCTGCATGGATGCTGCATTAGGCTGGGCAGACCCTTTTCCAGTGTGGAAAGCCAAGGCCAGCATTCAAGTAGGTGGCTTCTCCCCTGTCACCTGCCACAGCAGCAAGCCAGGGTGCAGCACAAGCGAAGATCAAACTTGTTCTTCTTTCTGGCCTGTCAGTAATCAAGTAACTACTTCATTTAGCTACAGGAACAGCTTATTCTGCCAGCATAACTTCCCCAAGCACAAGTGATCAGAAGCATGTACAGCTACTGATTTCCCGTAGCTATTAACTAACAAAAAGTAGTTTTTTTCCACCTTAACAATCTTGTTCATTGACCAGTTTAAAAAAAAATTAAAAAATGTTCCAAACAATCTGGTAAATGGTCTCACATCAGCACATGCTCCATTTCCCTTGTAATGTCACTCTCACCTCTGGACATCCAAGAATTTTTATTCCATCTCAATTACCTCATGGGGTGATACGGAGACACCAATAAAGGATGCAGGGGCTGGGCCCACCTTCTGCTCTCTCAAGTCTTCAGATCCATCCTTAGCTCAGTTTGACACATTTAATTTCCAGTGCCTGGATACCCACCTTGCTCTGGCCAGAGGGGTCCCCACCACTGAAGAGCAACCACCTCGATTACCTGTGGTGTCTTTCTCTGCACAGTTTTCTACTCTTCTGAGGGTGGAAGAAGGTGGGCACAGCACCCTCAGGGCAGCCCTGACGGTACCAATACTGGCTGCGAGCCGCTCTGCTTGTGGAGGAGAATCTCCTTGGCAGTAGGGGTTTAACACCTCCAAAACAAGCTGTGAGCTGGCGTGGCATCACCAGTCTCACCTACAAAGTGCTGCATCGTACTTTGGTCTCTTGGTTGAAGGTATTTGCCGGTTGGGAGAGCAAACGAGCGCTGGTCAGACAGGAGTCTGCAGTTCAATCCTGCCATCTGCAGCTCCCGGCTGGAACTGCTTGAGACTGTCGTGCCCCATTGGCAAGCTCCCGTCTAGGGAGGGGCAAACAATCCCTTATTTAAGCTACCTTCTCCCGTGACGTTTGTCTGTTTAAAATTCCCAGAGGTAAGAACAGAAGAAAAAGGTATTCAAGAGGAATGAATATACTGTAAAAGAGATAAAGTCTTTTCTCTAATGATTAAATAGCTAAACAATTCGCCCCTTAAGTGAAAAATTAAGATGAGATTAGCCTCAGCAATGTCTGCTTATCAGGAGTACAGGGGGCTTATAGCTGTGCTGTTTCTCAGGTGTTCTTATCCAACCTGTCCATTTCAAGAGGGGAAAAAATGTTTGTTGAAGTATTTAGGCCCAGGAAATTCCAACTTGTCAAAGCTTTGCATGCTTTCATTGCTTTTTCACAGAATCATGAAGTGGTTTTGTTAGAAGGGACCTTAAAGATCATTTGGTTCCAAGCCCCCTACCAAGGGCAGGAACACCTTTCACTAGTCCAAGTTGATTAAAGCCCCATCCAACCTGGCCTTGAATACTTTGGGGGATGGGGCATCCACAGCTTCTCTGGGCTACCCGTGCCAGTGTCTCATGATCCTCACAGTAAAGCATTTCCTTCTAACATCTAATTTAAATCTACTCTCCTTCAGTTTAAAGCCATTCCTCCTTGTCCTGTCACTGTAGGCCCCTGTGAAAAGTCCTTCTGGTTTCTTGTAGCCCCTTTTAGGTACTGGAAGTTGCTACAAGGTCTCTCTGGAGACTTCTCCAGGCTGAACAACCACAACTCTCTCAGCCTGTCTTCATCAGGGTAGTGTTCCAGCACCTTTATTTTTGCAGGAAGATGTTTCGAGCTTGCGTGTTTCACCAGAGAATGAGTGCAGGGGGATCACCAAAAGTAGCTGGCAAACATTTGTTTGGACTCATAAAATCCAGCCATCAAGCAGTGCTTGAACAGATTGGTAAGAGCACATCATGATGACTTTGACCCCAAGTGCCACCAAAATGATTCTTCTGCTGGTGTGTTCCTCTGAACCACCCCTGGCTGGGTCCCACCCTAACTACAGTAGCTATCATAATTCTCATCCAGAACTCACCACTTCAGATTCATGTGCTGCAGGAGGACATTGTACTCTATCCATCTGAACTCCTTTATTATACATGACATGGCACGTCCCTGGATTAATGGTATCTTCTTCTAATCAGAGCGTATCTTGTCCAAAAAATGAGAAACAATCTGTTCCTGACCTATACATTTCTACCTCTGACTTTCTACCACTGGGTACACTTGAGCCTCAGGCCTTTGTAAAGGCTTTCCTGTTCCTTAGTTAAAATTAAAAGGGAGTTTTGGAAATCCTGTCCCCTTTTTTATGAACTTGCTATGAACTAAAGAAGGAAATAATTCTTCCAAGACTCAGCTGACTCAACAGAATCAAGTGTCTTGAAAGTGTCCATAAAGTGTCTTGAAAGCCATGAATATCTCTATAAATATCTAACACCAGTTATATCAAACTATCCAAAAGCTTTTGCTCAGCATTTCATGCAAAATTGCCATCTCAGTAACAGCAGTCTCAGTAACAGCAGTCCGTTCATTAGCAAGATGATTTTTTTTAATGTGTGACTCATGAATCCCTGTAATGTAGGTCAGTGGGAATGTGTGTCAATCCACCACCAGCCTGGCAGCACAGAGGGCATATCCTGGGGACACAGCTGTGATGGCTCAGCATAGATACCACATAGTTTCCTGAACATTTCAGCAGCTTTGCAAGCAGCTTCTGGCCCTTGCCTTCCTCAAGTTGGCGCTTCCAGCTCAGCAAAGCAAAGCTGGTTGCTCAGCCTGTTGCCTCTTGGATGTGGCTAATGTCCAACAGCATGACACTCTCCCAGCCTCAGGGAGGAAGTGAGTAATAGGACCTTAAAGCGAAATTGCTACAGGGCAAAACCCCAGAAATTATTTTTTCCGATGTGGTTTAATGGAAAAAGGCTTCTTCTATCCCCTATTCTTAATTTGGCTTTAAAACCAGCCTGCTGTCTATGAAGAAGTGCTTGCAGTGTTGTGCCTTCATGTCTCAGCAGCAGAGATGAGTGATTGCAGATGTCTGCCTTTCCTAGGACTTGTTCACATTAAATGAACATTAAGTAGGAGAACTGGATCTGTCACCTGCTTCAAGAGCTGAGCCAAAAACGCTGTTTCCCAACATCTGTTAGCATGAAGTTGTCAGGTAAGCTGTCTGTTAACGCCTGGAGGGAGAGGGAGTTTGTAAGTCCTCCATAAGGTTAGCCCTGTCAGCACCAGGAGCAGTGTCAGAGCCTGCAGGAAACATACTTTCCCACGGATAAGGTGACCCCAGTCGGCATGCAGGAGTTTGCCAAGATCTCTTAGCTTGTCTGCTTTGACTTTCCGAGGCCCCCATGGTTTTGTTTCAGGACAGTGAGACGCACAAACCTCCCCAGAGCATCTCTGTAGCCACTTCTGGAGCAGCCTCTTGATGGAGGGGTCAGTGCTTGCACCAGGCGACCTCCACAGCACAGAAAGTGCAGCCTTTGCTTCTCTGTACACAGACCCATTACATGCCCAACTTCATACCCTCTGGTCCTCTTTCTTTATTCCACCAGTGCCACGGAGTGTCTTCCTGGGAGTTCTGATACCTCCTTTTGGGAACGAGGAGTGATGTCAGCCCAGGTCAGAGCCAACACCCAAATGAGCAATTTGAAACGCTGAGTGCTACAAAGACCAGAATTCCTCTGTGCTGCCTTTAATGAGAATTCAAATAACAGATGATATAGAAGGTATAATGCTTAATATGAAATTTTATCTGGCCTTTCCCTGAACACTCACAGTATTGTATAAGCAGACCCAATTGAACTTTCAAGCCCCTTCTTTCACCACATGCAGACACCAAAGCATTCATACAGTATGAAGTTGAAAGGAAATGTCTGAGGTAAAGCCTGATCACTGCTGTTGTCTTCAGCTGCTTTCACCAAGGCTTGGTGTTTCTGAGAAACCAGGATCTCAGCGTGGTTTTCCTGAGGTCATGCTCCCTGTGCCTGGCAAGTAGGGACCAGAAGAGCATGTCCAAGTCCACCACAACATATTGCTTTCCCTTTGGCTTCCTATCATCTTCAGCCTGGTTGGAAGGCTTTGGCCAAGGGACCTCAGTGGGAATGAATGACAGCTGGGGGCCATGGGTCAGGTGTTCAATTCATCTGCTAAGTTTTATTAAACATTGTGCCGGCCGTTGCAAATTATCTTCAAAGCCTGGAACTTAATTTTTTTCCAGTGGGAGAAAGAAATCCCTTGGTTTCATCTGATAAAATAATGAAAAGGGAAGCTTTTATGCCACTGCCTAAGAGAAAAAAGAAAGTATCTGAAAAAGAAAAATCTGGCACTCACAGCTGCTATTTTCTTTTAACCATTCTTCTTGCCATCCAGTAAAATTAAGACAACCTGACAACTTCAATTTCATTCCACACCTCCTGTAACCTCTGAGCTCTAGAGCACGTGGAATGCTAATTTGGGAAAAAACACCCTAAACAACTAGACACATTAGAAGTTCTATATGTTAATGACTGTGTTTAGGTTTTGCAAATCATACCCACCATTAGTAAACAAAGCAATTTTCTGCTCCATGGATGGAGGTGTTACCTGTGTCCCTCAGAGATAAAAAAAGTGGGGTTAGGCCATGAAATCCGAGGATGACGGAGAAGGTTTGCCTCCTACCTTATCCCAGCATTTCTCCCTGCATGAAGCTGGGAGTTATCATTACAGCCCAGCTCCTTGGCATCAGGTAGGCAAAATAAGTCAAGAGGCAAGGATGGTGAATATAAGACTTGTGACAGGAAAGAGCCATTCCTCCCACTTTTCGCATTTTCACTATTCGATCTTCCCACAGATTTTTTATTGTAAGAAAGCTCTACTCCACTAAGTTGTTCTTTTCCTGATTTCAGACTAGAAGAGCATTTGCAATCTGCTCTGCTGACTCAAAATGCCTATGGGATATCACCCTAGAGAATAAACATTGTATTGAATACCAAGTACCCTTCATATAGGCAATAGCATTCCCTCTTCTCCATGACAGGCATTTCAGCTCAAACCCTGGGAATGCTTCAGGAGATGCATTCATCATCTGGCTGAATAATTCAGCTTATGGAGATGATACATTTCCTCCCCCTTTCTTGAATGCATTGCTTTTAAATGCATAATACTGTTTGCACAATAATCTTTCATCTTGCACAGCTAGCCTCAATACAGAGGTGTTTCTGTGGCAGCTCTGCATTTGATGCTAGATGGCAGCAAATATAATGGATGGCGTGTAAAGCAAGGAAATAATATTTCCTTAAGTGGAAAGCTGTATGTATTATTTAATCAGCACCAGCCTCATATGGGCCAGTTTTTCTCTCTGGGAAGGGACATGGATTAGTTCTCCCAAATCTTTGCTATCCTAGAAGCAATATCAAATTTCCTTGAGGTGCTACAACAAAGATCCTTCCCGTGGTGGTTTAGGGAAGAAGGGTGAGAGAGGGACTTGGATTTAAGTCTTGTAGTACTTCACCCTTAGGGTGTGAATGTACTTCCCAGGAGCTTTCTGAGGGACAGGTTTTTGCCTGACAAGTGCTGTGAGCAGTGAGAGACTGAAGCTCAGGCCAGAGAGCCTCTAGATGTCACTGCCAGGCAGCAGAAATGGACCCCGCTGCCACAGCGGGCTGGGGCACCCAGCCCAGGCACAGCTGGCAGCACAGGCAATGGCCAGCTTGGTGGAGGGCATTGGGAAACCTGCTCTGAAAAGGCTGATGCACTCTCAGACTGCCTGGGCACCCCCCTTCCCAGGGCTGAGAAGCTGCAGCTATCACAGAGTGGGACCAGGTATAAGGAGTACAGCTAGAAATTGCAGGATAAGGTATTTCATGTAAGGAATTGAGAGGTACTAGTAAAATATTTCAGCTACAGCCCTGCAGCAAAGAGATCCTAAAGACAAGTGCTAAAGCTAAGCACGATAACGCCAAACACAGCTGGTGCTCCCCACCAGAGAAACGACCCCAACATTTGTCTGTGCTCCTGTTGAGCTACCTAAATACGGGGGGAGGGTGTCACTCTTGGTAGGATTTCCATCTGCCTCCTACTCAGAGAAGGACAGGTACCTCTTTTGAGAAAGGGTCACATCTCACTGAAGGCAGCAGGAAGAGCTGAGCATTCCCAGGCCCCCCTCCAGGTTCCACACTGGAATACCAGTCCCTCACTGCTGCACCCTTGGCCGAGAGATGCCCGTGACTCTGCAGCTCACGGACAGGGCATTTGCTGTGGTGTGGCGTGACTGGTCCCCGCTTTGAGAAACGTGTTGCACTAAGAAACAAAAATAAAAATCGCTAGTGCGTGCCATAAGGTGCATTGGCCAGTGGGCTGCTCACAGCCAGGGTCAAACCCAGCCTTCCCTGCTTCAGCCACGCATGAGGTTATGGAACAATGCGCCTTTCTTTTTTTCCCCTGAAATGTGTCAAAGTTATTCTGTATAAATTGCAGCAGTTTCTGTGTGAGAGACCTGAGTCACAGCCAGCGATGGAGAGGGAGGTTCACTGGACTTGGACACCCTCAGTCTCCCATACCACAACAGCAGGATAAGCTCACTGAGGCAAGCATATTAAAAGCACGGCCTCTAAGGCATCTCAGAAAGCCTTGATCCAGGGTGCATGCTCTGGAAACATCTTCAGGAACAGGCAAGACGTGCATGAGCTTCCTCCTCTGTCCATCCTGAGATGACTTGGGTGCAGTCTCTGCCAGGCAGATGCGAGACATGGGCCTCTATGTCTCAGAAGAAGGGCAGTTAACAGCAGGGCTTTGAGATCTACATCCAGAGATTATGCTTGCAGGGTCAGCTGTCACCACTTCTGCACCAAAATCCTTCTAATGCTAATGGTTGGCTTAGATCCTACCTAATTTCATCAGCTCTATATCCCATCTTCAGTGCTAGGGAGCTCAGCATCACTAATCTCTTCTGCTTCTTCACATTGCCTGCTTCTTACCCTCTTGAGGGTTTTAGCCTCATGAAGACTTAAAAATAGAGCATTTGTTTGAGGTCCTGCTCTGCAGTTTCTAACAGCAGATCCTCTTAGGGCTTTTCAGACGCGTCCCTGAGGACTGGAAACTGATTTTAATCAAAAAAAATTAGAGATGATATTATCATAATTGGATGAATCTCAGAGCTTTCACAAATGACAGAAACCTCATGGGGATCACACTAACACTTCAGAGCTGGCAAACACAGATGAAGGGGTACTGAAGATTTTATTAGGGGCACCATGTCCATAAAGTTGGCCTTCACAGCTTAATCACACAGAGATGAGATGTAGAAGTTTTCCATCTTTATCTAACACCCCACTGATCTGAGCTGCCTTTGTTTTCAGTGTTGGCCCCTGTGTTTGTGAAATGTATTAAGCTTCTTGTTGCTTTTGGAAATAACAGTCACTGCTGTATTATGGCCAAATCATTGTTTTTCTCCCTATTGACCCTCTTCTTTTTTTTTTTTTTTTTCAGGCCACCAAACACCCTTGACTTTGCTTGTGGGATGGTTAATCAACAAGTCTGTCACAATGATGGATTCCTCCTGAATTGTTGCTTAATTAGCTTGGTTGGAGGTATAAATCAAGTGGAATACCAATTCTTCCAATGCCACAGACAGGCAGCCACGCTCAGCTTGACAGCAGTGAGTTATTACTCTCTGCCCCGGCGCAGGATCAGCACGCAGGCGCCAGCCCGCAAACAAAAAGGGGCTGTGCGTTTGTCCCTGAGACCACTGGTGTGCACAGACCACAGAGGCCACGCGCACCTGAGAGCAGGTTGCTGAGATTGAGGTGAAGGTGGGCTCTGGCTGGCAGTGCCTGCAGGGCACCGGCTGCAGAGGCTCTGAGCACAGGCACACACGTGCCCCTTTGCATGGGAAGCGCATCATCCCCAGGATCTGCCCACAGGGAGACAACTCCCGTATCGGTGATGTTTCTCACCTGGGACGCCTGGCGTCTGTGCTGGCTTTTTAATGAATAAGAGACATTTCAGTCTCCGGCCAGACTAAGTTACGAGACAAGGATCTCTGCCTCATGACAAGCAGAATTGCCTTCTGCGGAAAAGCAATTATGCATTGTAATAAAAGAAGTAATGCATTGTCTGCAAATTAAGATTTTTAAGATTGATCTTAATAGCTTGGTATTTTTATAGATAGGACTTTCACACAACAACAATGTTTTTGAACCACTTGACCTGAACTGAATTTTTCAATTTTAACAGGGGTGACTTCTGTGTCAGCTTGTTCCCAGCAGGTCTGAGCTGTCTTGAGCATCTCTGACCTGTGTGGTGGACACCATTCAGAAGTACTTCAAGACTTCTACTTACTTTTTTTGGATTCCCCAGCTAACTAAACTAAACATACTTCTCTGAAATGGATCTACTAATAAGACTTTTTTAGCAAAGCATATTTTCTTTCCTGTGGCCACCTTTTTTATTTATCTTCTCTCTTTGCCAATATTTTCAGAGAGTTTAATTATTGATTAATCATTTCAGGTGGGATGTGTAATCACATTTTGGAAAAGGAATCAGTTTGTTCAAAAGTTACTGAAAAATATTCGAATAAGTCTCATTTTACTGATCTCATTTTCAGTGGAAAAGTGGATTCAGTGGCCCCTCTTGCACAGGACTTACATGCATGAATAAAGCTCTCCAAGCTGCTGAACGAGGCAGTGATGCAGACTCACCTAATGATAACAAAGTCTCTTCTTTACCTTGTGATGTACTTATTGCTCCAAGGTGTAACATCCCACTGCCAAATGGGTAAATATGTTGTTAGTGTGTGAATGCCTCAATGGAAACTTGTACCAAGGGTCTGGGTGAGGCACAGTGTGAATTATATTGCCATGGCAACCCTGAATTTCTTTCATCCATTGACATTTGCATCCTTCTTTTTTGGCATTTTCACAGTCTTCAAAGATTTTTTTTTTCAATAGTTGAGTAGAACAGATCACTAAATTTGCTGTTATCACTGTGATAAAAAGGTATGAAAATGAAGTTTGCTGTGGGTACAGAAAGGTTACAGTTATTTTGCAGATTTAAGTTAAATTTTTGAGCGTGAATTATGACTGAAGAAGCTCTATATTTTTTTAAGACATCAGGACAGAGGAAGAAAATGCGGTTCAGATAAACTTGTCTCTTCCCAGACAGTCCTGATATAGATGTTGGAAGTCAGAAAAAAACACTAAACAATCTGTTCGACATCTCTAATATGCTTCCTCATTGCTGTAGCAAATAAAATGGAAACCCTATAGATGAACTCAAATATGCTCAAGATTTTTTAAACAAAATTTATTAATAAAAAGCATAAATAAAATCAAAAGGCTTCTGGTGTTATTTATGAATTATTACTAATTTCTTTAATCTTTTTCTGGCACTTAGGAATGGCACACAAGCAAATTAAGAAATAATTCAAATAAAACTGTGTCTGAATTGTTTTTGTAACCTACACGACACACAGTCCTTCCACGCAGAAGAAGTGGTTGTATTCTTATTTGCAGTTGAGTTACTGGAGCTGTTCCTGACTCCCATGCAGGTTCTCCTGATCAGGAGAACCAGGCATACTATTTACAGGGAAATGAGAGAACATTGCTTGCCCAGACCACTAAGTACTACCGGCTTGCCCGGAGATCACTCTCATTAGCTCCTCTTCTCTCTCCAATGGAACTCCAGTTTGCCTGAAAAGGACTCTTTATCCCAACATCTGCGTACTATCCAGCGTAACCAAATACATCCATGGCTTCAATCCCTCACAGCGGTTTTTCAAGAACCCCGTGGATGGCTTTTGTATGGGATGGCCTTGGGCAGTGTTCTATGAAGGAGCAGAGAAGCCACCTAAAACAGAGGTAAAAACATTCACTCAAAACACAGGCAGCTTCAGGTCAGTCTTTAGGAATCACTAATGAGAATATTTTTTCCAAGGGAATTTTTTCAACGGACGTCAAGTGCATTCTTCTGCATCACTCATAGTTCATTAGACTCTAGTTTAAACAGTCTCAGCCCTCCAAGGGGGCCTGTGCTGTGACTGCCCAGTCTCTGGCTGCAAGTGTCTGCTAAATTGCTCAAGTGAACTGCTTACAAACACCCTACAGGCAGGATTCCATTCCAAACCGGTAAGTGAAAATTATGATTAATTATATATTCCCAGAAGTTATGATCAGTTTATGAATGATTCATGAAAGGCAAAAAAAAAAAAAAAAAAAAAAAGGACAATTGAACAGGTCCCATATGAAAATTCCACTAACTTGTCTGTCTTACATTCATATTCAAATGCACCAACACACAAAATTCTGCTTTACAGTTAAAATTCCTTTATCTTTTTAGATTAACATATTTGTCATATGCCTTCTTCTGATTTGTTTGATTATATATAAATAAACACTTCTTGATATATATAAATTTTAATCTAGAGGACAAAGTTGCAAACAATGTTGAACATCAGCAGAATGTCAACACACCCATTTTAGAGAGAATGGAATTCTTGCTTCACAATAACGTTCAAGCCTTCTTTCACGTTTGCAAAGCATCGAAGTGCTTTCAATATGCAAAGTCTACCTAAGATACAAAATGTATTCAGGAAGCTCACACTGTAAGGCTCCAGGCTCTGGATAAGAGCAGGCCCACACTCAGTGGGATGCTCACATTTCAGGTTTCACAAATATTTCTATGTCTGTAGGTGGATATCCAAATGCAGAAAGGGAAAGAAGCTGAGAACTCAATGATGAATGCCACATACTTTGCAGTTCTGCTTTTCAGGGCTTGAGAATTTTTTTAAGTTCAACAGAACTAAATGAAAACAAGTTATATTCGTATTTAATCTCAATGATTAATATGATCATTATATTTTAAATACAGTGTCACTGAAGCAGATTAGTTTCACTAAATTATTTTTTTTGCTAACTCATGTCAAGTACTTGCCTCAGCTTAAATTTTATTTTATTTGCATTGTAATTACATTTTATTCAGATTCTACCTAATTTCCCTTACATTTCATAGCTTCCAATAATAAATTTAATATCAGATGCAATGCTCCAGCACTGGAGCTATTCAGTGGTGCAGATGATTTTCTTCAGAAGCACCTTTGAGTAGAAGGCTGGACTAATGACCTACTAAGGTCCCAACCAACCTGAATGATCCTCTGAAGAGTAAGGCATATTTTTATTAAGAGCTTCATATCTGTTTTACCTATGCCTTCTAGAGATTATTGGTAATGGCTGAGCACATGCAACCCCCTCAGCTCTCAGTGACGCTGGGAAGGCATCTCTGAAAACAGAAAACCTCCTTATCAGTTACTAAAAGGAAATATTGCCTCCAGGAAAGTTTATGATGACAATTGCTGGTCCAGCAGCCCAAAACCTTGCAAAGCTTTGAAGCCAAGAAAAAAAAAGTCTGTCAGTGAGCGGGCAGCTTCATCTCAGTACTAGTCATTAACCAGTAAATAATTAAAACATCCTGGAAAAGACAGGTAAAATACAAGCAGCAATGTCAGTAATAGACATGAAAGAGAAGAGAGGGGAAAAAGAATTTAAAAAAGCAAAGAAATAATTCATTTGAAGTTTTAATAAAGTTTCATTTGCAGTCTTGTTTAAAGATATATCAGACTTCAGGGATGTAACCTAATTACATTTTTATTCTAAGTTCTATTCAAAGATCTTGGACTTTGAATCTTTAACACAGATCAAACATAGTATAATTTACTCATGGCTATCAATACTTTAAAAAGATCTCTTCATTAAATGTCATAGTCTTATGAACACGCACATGAAGCCAACAGAGCAACATCTGATACCAAAAACATTTAGAATATGATTCTTACAGAAATTTCTATATAGACAATTCAATTGAGTGCCACACATTGTATTCAAGCAAACATAAAACGTCTTGTCTAAAATACTTCTGATACAACCTCTCCCAGTTCAATGTAAACAGCAATACATTTTTAGTAATTTCATCTTAGTTGAAAATGAACTTTACAATCACCAATACCTGAGAACAGGAACTAATTTAAGATCTTTTTCATATGTGAAAACTTTTAATGAAAATGCAAATGACAGTTTAGAATTAGCACTTCTGTGAATATTTTGAAGACCTTATTACAAAGCAAGAATACAGACCTGTCCCCAGGTGTTATATCAGAACTGAAAGGCACTCTGAAGAAGCAGGCTAAGAAGGTGGCTGGGACAGTGAAAGGATTAAGAAAACTTACTTTTTCCATAGTGTAAAGAATATTATTACTTCCCTGTGCTTAATAATAGACCTTGATTTAAATCAATTGAAGGAAAGTATGAAGAAAGCATTTCATTTTCATGAGATTTATTTTCAGAAGTGAAAAAAATATGCTACAGAATTCTCTTATTGCCTACCAATAGCTTTTAAAAAATAAGAATAAAAATAACTATATGAAGAATATTTTTATGAACTCAACAGGCAGACTTTCTTAAGGCTATACTAATTTGAGCTGAAAACATTCCTAATTTCTATGACATCAATTCAAGACAGTACCTGCTAATTCAGGTAACAGGACATGCAGAATTCCATATCTCATTAAGTAAAGGCTTCTTTCTGTCTCTAAAGTTCCCTGATGTGGAGACTCTTTAAGTATATATTCTCTACATGAACTTAAAACTTAGCAACAGTAAGAGGTATGAGATTTGGAAACATGTGAGTATGTTTGCAGGTCTGAGCTATTCCTACACACCTTTTTCTGAAAGCTATTTGAAATAAATAATCACAACTAAGAATAAATATTAGTGGTTAGCAGTCTGGGATATGCAACCTGGGGTGAGGAGGGGAGAATATGATGATAAATCAATGGTATTTGCTTACTTCTAGATGTAGTCTGCAATAAAAATATATATGTTCTCTACAAAAAATGAACAGTATAAAAAGACACTTTTAGTTTAGTCTCCACAGAGAACAAGCCTGTGTGGTCATCCTGTCCTCCAACTACTTCTGGAGTGAACTTCAACCAAACGTGGTAAGAAGTCAGTAGGACAGTAAGTGTCCACCACTTTAGGAAAAGCTAGGAGCTTGAGGATAGACATTGATCCAAACTCCAAACAGACAGGGAGACAAGCTGAATTCTGCTGTAGGCACTGTAGAGGGCAGAACGCTCCCTGGCCAGCCAGCAACTGGGTGCTGGCCACTCAGCAGCATGTTCTCATCTATCCTTTAGTTTATCCCACCACACAATGAACATTATAAGTGCTAAAGAAGCATACAGGAAATGTTATTCCATAAGTGCACAACAAAATTGTGGTTCCTGCCTGAAAGGATATATAGTTTCTAAATACCTAGAACTGCAACTCTCCTTTAGGCCACTGCCATGTTTTGAGTAGCACTCAAGCTTCCTGTGAAAAAAAAATTACATAGGGATTTATATCTTTAAATCCTTCTCCTCTTTTTGCTCCACGCTATGACAAATCCCATTATAAAAATAATTATGAGGTTCATGTTTTATCAAAAATCACAAACTTAAGTAGGTATCATTTCAAACCAGAAGAAGTTGCTTACTAAAAGGAAACTCCAACACAAGGATAGACAAAACCAGAAAGGCCTTGGGAGCTTTCAGGCGATAATTTGAGTTGCTTTTCTTCCTGAACAAAGAGATGGGATCTATTTTAGGTCGCCTTCTTCCAGTGTCACCTGGGTTTGTGAATGGAGACCTCTAGACACTCTAGAAGGTGCACATGGGCCACCTATCCCACAGATGAATTTTATTCTGGCTATACTTGGGAATCCCCTAGCAGCAAAAGAAACTACATTTTTACGCAATTAAAATAAACTTGTAAAACGTACACACACAAAAGCATATGAAATTTCATAAGCAATTTTAACTTTTGCTTTTTTAAACCTTTTTAGTACTTCATTTTGCAATATTAACATTCTCTTTTTTATAGCTGAATATAAATTATTTCTGCCTGAAGGCAAACCAATTGGGGAAATTCTGCTTAAACGTGCATATTTCCTCTGCATAGATCCTCATGAATGTATGCTGAGCTTCTCTCAATTATTTATACATTACAGTTTTCAATTAAAAAACACTTGCCATAAACAATTCAAAATGTAAAATCAACAATCTCTTAGTAAGAATAAAAATAATTTCTTCGCTAACAACAAGAAAATAAACAGTTTCAACTTTTAAGTTCCAAACCAAAAAGATGTTATGAACTGTCTTCTAGTTGCTGTTCAGCAAATATATCTGTTAATTAGTACTTAAGCTTCAGAAGCTTGAAGCCATCCTGTGCAACCTGTTTTAGGTGCACCTGCTTTAGCAGGAAGGTTTTGGGCTAGGTTTTCAGAGGTCCCTTCCAATCCAACCATTCTGTGAAATGCCCATTAAACACAACCAGAATCTTTCCACCAACTTCTGCAATGCCTTGATTAAAAACATTAATTTCAACAGTATGGTAAAGTGATTGGTACAATTCTACACCTTGGTCTTAATCCAGACCTGCAAGACTCCTGTGGTGTTTTGGGTTTTCTTCCATAACAAATTATTTTTTCCATAACAAATTATTAAAGTTCCTTGTTATGACCGGGCTTTTCAACCAGAAAAGTTTATATCAAATTCCAACATATGAAATAAACCATATTTTATTCATGATTAAAGATAAAACAATCATAACTTTCTCATAAATTAGGCACAATTTATTAATAAATTTTGGGGTGGGTGCAGAAGGATCAGAAGTGACCAACTCTGGTATAACATTGGTCTGTTTGAAGACCAATGGGAGCTTAACACTGCTTACAATCAAGGCAGAGTGGGATTAGGACTGAACACTTAACACTGAACACTTAAAAATGCTCATTAATTTGCAGGATATGGCAGGTTTTTGAAATGTTTAAGATTATTTTAGAAAGGACTAAAACAATTCTTTATCAGGATCTCCTAGGACTTGCAACCTAAAAACTACACAAAAATGGACAAAATCAGTTCTGTGGACTGGCTGTATGTTATAGGAATCAGCACTGAAAAATCTAACACTGCTATTTGCTTTGCATTTGGTCTCCTTCTCTCACTAGTTCTGCCTGCCTTCAATCTCCTCAGTCTGTAAAAATTTCAGATGAAGTATTACCTCCAGTTTTGTTGATCCTTATGTGCCAGCAGAATATAAATCTGATGACTAATTCAAAGTCACCACTGCATTGAGACTAGCAGCATAATTTTCACAGCTCTCATAGCACGGGAGATGCAGTTTCTGGCATGGCACTGATACACTTTTGTAATTCATTGTGAAAGTTTTATTCATTGGACTCTACGGTGATACTTACACACTTTCTCAAACGAGTTATTTTAACATATCCAGAAATATTTCCAAGCACTGCAACCAACAGGTTCCCTAGTAAACTCTCTTATGCATCAAAACATTGAGGCTGCTTGCAAACTGCCTGCAACACTCCTAATGACCCAGCTGTGCCCATAAACAACTGCAGGGCAGGAAAGTCCAAGTTAGCATAAGACAAAAGCATGTGCATGACTATTAACACTATTTCAGCACTAGAGCGGTTCCAATGGTCCCAGACATCCTGGTGCACTGCTTCATTTACTCACGCAGGAAAGCAACCGTGGCCTGTGAACATTCACCTTTGCTGCCAATGTCTGAAGGGTGAGCACAGAGATCCTAGCATCATTTGAGGGTGAGAGGATATATATTTATAAGGCTATAGTGATGATGTTTTCGTTGCTTCCTCCGGAGACCTCGATGTCACTTTTCCTGCTCCACTGTCCCACTGACAACATGCCACTGAACTATCTTTTTTTTAAGGGGACAAGTTAAGGAAAGAACAGTCATGTGTCTGTATTAGACAAACACTATCAGATGTGTAAATCAGTCACCTTTAAGCCTCTCTCACAAATGCAGAATTGCTTGACATTAAGATCAAAATGCTGGCATCTAAAGCACTGGTTATATTTGAACATGTGTGTGCATATATACGCATGTGTACGTAGCTGTGTACACACATACACATTTATACAAACACTGTAGTACTTTCAACGATCCTGAGGGCTGCTTTTAGAACAAGTACACTTTCAGATGTCTGTTTTTATTAGGCTTTTCAGTAATACGGAAATATCTAATTTTGTTATAATCTATATGAAACAAATAGCCACTACAAGTACAAATTCCTTGTTTCCCCCGGCCTGCTCTTTTTACTAACCTAAGTTGTGCGAAACTTTGGGATGTGTATATATAAGCTGCATATTACTTCATGCATATAGGTGCTAACCATTTAATACAAAACAAAGCACTCAAATATTGCCGTGATAACTCACACAAACTAGCACTAGCCATTATGTTTATCAGTACACTCAGAATGTTTCTTCTGCAAGATACAGCAGTGTAAACCTGAAGTTCACAATTAACTTCAGCAGAAAGTACGCTGTATTAATCTAACTCTCACAAACCATGATTATAAACTCATTCTCTGATATGCAGAAAAATGTGCACATTTATAATGACTGATATTACTTCTGAAACCACATTCAAAGCACAAAAAGAAAAATGTTTTTTTAAATTGATTTTACTTAATGGAGATTCTGTCACAGTGACTGTGCTTACTTGGATGACAAGTAATGCTGGATTTAATGTGAGAAAATATATTATGTTATTATATTTTCAATATGTTTAAAGTGACACCAGCACACTTAAGAACTATATGAGAAAAGTAATAAATGAGTAACTCAAGTAAAATAATGAGTAACTAAAGTAATAAACCAACTTGTTATCAGCCCTCTGAGGAAGGACAAACCATGGGGTGAGCACAGCTAGTTGAACAGTATCGAAAGCTGAACACTCCTACAATAACCAGTGAATAGCATCTCATTTGTAAACAGAGACCTTATTTTACAAATGGAGTACTTTAGGGAAGGGGTTAAAAAACTCATTCTGTGAAGACTAAAATCATGTTTGCTCCAAGCAGAATGTTCCATTTGTGTCTGTAGCAGGCTACTCAGTTATTATTGTTTTCTTTCCCTCCCTGGCAGCTATTAGTCGCCTGCATCCAAATATCATGTCTGAAGTCTACACCTCAAATATTTAGCTTTGAAGATTAATGAACATAAGATTATATCCAGCCTCTAGGACGGGGACCAGGCTGAAAGTCAAGCAACTTTAAATTTGATTACACAAAAATTACCCAGCGAATTTATTGATTTTCTTCCAAGGCAAACAACAATCTTTACAAGTACATGTTTAACTTTATACTCCCAAGCAATCAGTCCTAAGCATATATAGACAGCTTCCTTTCCCAAATAATGAAAAATACACTATAGGATGAGAGAACTGAAAGAACTGGTATGGGACATTTACATCTAAAAGGATGCACACATGTATGTCTGTAAGACTAATTTCATTTCATCCTTGCAAATACAAAGCGCATGGAACACATCTGCTGTCTTTTTTTCTCAGTGGTCCCTCAAAGCAAATCCTGCTTACTCTCTCAGCTTCTTAATTTTTTTTACCTTTTCTTCTCTATAGAAAGAAAATACCTGCAACAGCTAGACCCCACAGATACGGTGGAGTTTTACCCTGGGCAGTGAAAATGCACCTTGCTTTATGTCTCTTTACTAAAGTTAATGAGAAGTCTCTCTTCTAGAAGTTTCTAGTATTTTACAACAGGAAAATAAAATTTCCTTTCCTCTAATCATCTCAGTGTATTTCATAACTTCATGTGGTTTTGCAATGGGCTTCAAGATATTTAAATATTCAATAACTTATTCTTAACACACCATAAAGGTAGGAGATTTAAAAATTTTTTTAGGCAGTGGTTGGAGAACAGTAGCGAGTCACACTCAGTATGTGTCTCTGAAGTTACAAGCAGATATGAATATTTGCTTTTCTGCACCTTCTTATAATTTTATTTTTAGTAACTGAGGAACCAAGAGAAACGGTTGCAAAAAACCCCAAACCCAGTAAATTCAATAGTTTTGTTCTACTGAGTAAGAGACAGATAACCTAATTAAGCATTTTTCACTTAAAATGAAAATAAGTTGGTTGTGATTGGGTGGGCTTTAAGCAAGTACTATCTTATCTACTGGGAAACTGGATTTAGCTTAAATTTAATTGCTAGAACAAAACAACACTGAAATAAATAATCAATCAGATTATTACCAAGCATTTAGAGAAAACATGAAAATACTACAGCCAATGTCAATATATCAAGAGTGAATGTCATCAAACCAATCTTCCATTTAAGTTCATAAATTCTCATTCTCATATAACTCCAGTGTACAGCATTAGGGGAGCCTAGTTCAACTGCAGCTACTGTTAGGTGAGCACAAACTAATTAGGAAATCCTATACAGACATTGGTTATCAGTAGTTTGCTGTCAGCATGGGAAAAACTATATGCAGTTTATTACTTAGTATTTTCATTAAAGGATATGAATTACAGGGTAGAAAAACGCTTTCTAAATGTTCAAATGATACCAAACTAGGAAGAAGAGAAAGCATACTGAAGAACAATTTCAGAAATCACAGCAACCCTGACAATTTCTAGAAACTACCACCAAAACTCAAGGATGCTACTCAGCGCAGAGAGAAAGCAACAAATTGCCTTTAGGCACAACTAACTGGTGATCTCAGAGCACAGAACAGGACAGTCAGGTAACAGTTCTTCAGCAAATAACTTAGAGATTACTGAAGGTCATGAACCAAATATGAGTATGCAGTTCATGCTGACACATAGTATGTAGATATCATACCTGAAGACACAAATAAAAGTGCAGAGTGCAAGAAAAGTAATCCTTCTATATTACTGATTATTGATATGAGTTTGAATTTTAAAACTGAATCCAGGACTGTGTGTTGCAAAGCAAGAAAGTTATGGTAGCAGTTCACAGAAAAACTGTGTGAATGACCAGTAGTCTAGAAAACATGTGAGGAAGTATTAAAAAAGGTGTGATGTTTCAGCTTTAAGAGAACATGGGTAAAAACCAGGGAAATAACCTTTCAATTAAAAGAAAATAAAACAAAAAAAGGCTGCAGGCCTTATGTTTTATGTCCAGGTTTTTGCTGGGAAATTAGGACATATTTCAAAACACACCCATTCTGTCAGACATTTAGTGGAATTAGACTGCTTCCACAAAATATTTAAATTTCTGTGAATCTTCTTTTGTTTAAGAAAAGCCACTCTATTTGAGAAACCAGCCACAAGTTGAGTTCAGAGCTGGAGTTGTTTCAACTCACAGTCAAACTCAGAAACAAAAACACAGTGACTACACAAATCACATATTTTAAGCCATAGTTAGGTATGCAGTATACTTAGGAATTGGAACAGCAAGACCAGCTTTATTAAATTACTTGAGGCTCACTTACTGTTGTCTTCCCACAACACGAAAGGATTTTATGCAAACAGAGGAAAACACCTTTTTTATACTCAAACTGCTACATACACACAAACCCTTCTGCCATGAAAGGTAATGTATGCTTTTAAATACAGAAACAAGGTTCATCTTGATATAAGAAAGTAAAATTGTTTACAGTGAGAGCCATTGTTCACTGAAACAGTCTCCCCAGGGACGTGGCAGAGTCCCCATCACTGGAGGTTTTCAAGATGAGATTGGACAGGGTGCTAAAATAACCTCATCCAGACTCCCTTTCCCATGAAAGGTTGGATCAAATGATCTTTCGAGGTCCCTTACACCCTGGGCTGTTCTATGATTCTAGTTACTTCTATTAATATATTTTCTAACTTCAGAAACTTCCAGCTTAAGGATACAGATGCATGGATGGAGAAATAGAGCTTGTGGTAAGGTGGAAGTCTGAAGCAAACACAGATGTGGCAGTCACACACAAACAAACAGGGTGTAATTTTCAGTCAAGAGCACCAGAAGGCAGTTTTAAAAAACCTACACAAAAATATATACTGTTTATCTAGGTATAAACTGGAAGGCAGGATTAAACTAAATTACCTCTGAATTACCTCTTAAATCAACCCAGTTTGTGTAACTACAGATGCCATCCTACTCAAAACACCTGTGGCCTGAGGCAGCATTACCAGTCTCTTGTCAAAAAGAAGTAAAAAGAAATCATATCCAACACAAAGAACCCTTGTGCTAAAAAAATCATCCCTTTAAACTTGTGTTTGTATTTCATCTGATGGAGTACTTTCAACTGCAGACAGAATGCCAGAAGTGGATCTGTGAATAATTACAGACTTCTTTGCCTTCTTATTTGATGCTCTAAAACCAGAAATTGCAACCACTGTTTTAAAAATTACTTTAAATTTTGGTTCCAAAACAAATTCACATTGAAATATTGTGCCCTGTGATAAACAAAATATAACTGTCTCCAGGCTGATGCAACGTAGCTTTATAATCTCAGTGACTTACCTTGTCCCTCATTGATGAGGCCCATGTTTACATGTGCTTGTGCCTTTCTCTTCCCACCATCAATTTTTACTAATTGAGCAGTGTTAAAGCATTGCTCATAAAAGTAATCTCTTAACCATTTGTCCTCAGGGTCTTTGAAAGAGCAGGCCAAGCTAAGCTGGTTATCGTACACCTCCTCACTGAGCCCTTTAAAAACAAAAATTACAATCAAAATGTTAGAGTATCATCAGCCTTCAGTAACCTTGCATGTTATAGAAACCATCATATAATGAAAAGGAAGGGCTATTTATATTTCCACCATTCGAACACCGTCAAGTTCTCCTACATGTCCACTCAAAGAAATATAAGAGGAAAATTATAACTTTACCAATTAGGCATATTTTTGTTCTCATTTCTGTGTGCAAACCCAAAATTCAGTTTAACACAACACACAAAACTCTGGATAAAACATTGGCTAGTTAGAAGTTAGAGTGAGCTTAAAAAAGCTCACACTCTGCAAACACAAAGCATTAATTCTTAGAATTTTAAATGTTCAAAGTAAGACTAACAAGAAAGTCTTTGAGTTTTCATGTGTGCTCCCATGTTTAGTACCTTACCACTCTTAGAAATTAAGGACAAATTGAAATTGCACACCTTGCCCTGAAAAAAATGCCACAGTTCACCAAGGTATTGCTGTCAGAACAAATGCGGAAAGGAGGGGAGTCTGAAAGTCAGAGATCTTCTCTGTGATCTGATGTTTGGATCCCACTCTTTATCATCCCAGACAACTAGATGAACACACATTACCCCTAAAATTTACAAAAACAGTCCAATCTGAATTCTAAGTAGCATTATGAAATCATCCACAAATATATTATTCACAATTTAAAATTACAGAATGATAGCTTCAACAGAATTAGACTTCTTTCTCTCAGAAAAGCCCCTTCAAAAAAAGAGAAATCCCCAAGATTTGAATTATTCCAAAACTTTATTAATTTGTGGTAGAGATCTAAAACTTTCCTGACAAATCTTATCATACTGTTTCTCCCTAAAGGAAATTTGAAATATCTATTCCATACGTGATGCTGAAAAATCTATCAGATTATAAAAGTACAGCATGAACTCATACGTGTCATGGCAAAATTTATCACTGACTAAACTAAATTAATTTTTTTTGCAAACTCTGCTCATGTCAGATGTGAAATGGAATAATTAGCTAGAATTCCATTGCAGTTCTGGTAGGCTACTTAGTGTGTTTGTGGCTATTAAATGAATGTCAGCCAAACAGCCAGTTCTTAAAAGAATTTCTATTTCATTGGGCAAAGAAGGAGTTAAGAACCACAGATCTTGCAGCAGGTAAGAGACTGTTTGGTTAAGCTGGATGCGTGAACAGAACTACTTTGCTTCTGTAAGTTTTGCTCAACAAAGAGAGAAAAGGGGGAAAGAAAAAACCCAATATTTTGTTTGTTGCTTTTGGAGTTTTTTATTTATTATTTTGCTTTCCTATTTATTTTCTCAGAGTTCTCCCCTCTATGAAGTGGTAACCTCATATTCCCTTTCATAGCTCCCATTTACGGCTCCCATTAAAATACACAAAATTATGATTTTTTGAAGTTTGTGTTACATATGTTTCCATTTCTAGTATTTTAAATAACATTCCTTTCAAGAAATGAGTGTTTCACAATCTCTTTACAATCACTAAAGTAGAACTAGCCCAGAAATTATGTTTAGATTATCATCTTATCATTTGTATCTAAGGTTTTACACCAAAACATGCCAAAACATCAGCTTAAGTTTAGAAATTTAGCTTTGAGAGGAAATAATTACCAATATATAGACTTCATGTATTCCTAATCAGAACATTCTACACAGCAGTGAGGTTTTGTGCCTTATTCAACCCCCCCGCCCAACACTAAAAAAGTACCTCCTGGGTACTTCTTCTTCAGAATATCCAAGAGTGTACATCATATAAAAATTAAACACATAAACTTTAGAAATCAAGATGATTGTTGTGCAACAGCCTCATAAAAATCTCTGCAAATGATACTGGAATGGAAGTAACAAAAATGGATTGGGCTTAATACATATATATTTATCTGTGTGCATGTGCACAGTTATATGTGCCTATATTTATATATATTTATAATAGATATAATATAGATAATGATGCTGTATATATGTATATATCACATCTATCAACATTATTCATACTTAATCCAACACACAGCACTGTAGCAGCTCCTAAGAAGAAAATTAACTCTATTCTAGCAGAAACCAGGACAACATACACAGATAAAAAAGTTAAGACATAGTTAGGATTCATGCAAGCTAGCCAATTTAGATACAGACACAAGTGACCTGGGATCCCTTTACTCTCAAGGAAGAAAACCATAGATACTTCTTGGCTGAGATTCATTCATCCCATCCTGACTTAAACAACTATTGCAGCACAAGGGAGTTAATTCAGAGATTATCTCATAAGTAAAGACAGAGGTTCCCATGACAATTACAAGCACACAAGCAAATAACCACACAGAGAGAGAAATACAAAACCTAATTATAACCACTAACAGAAAGATAACAATACATATTACATACAGATTACAGCTAAGCGAAAATTAACTCACAACATACCAGAAGATACATACAAATGGTTGCAATAACACAGAAAGAGAAGAGGCAATTGGATTGTCATTGGGGTAAAACACTAGATACAGATTTGCTCCTTTGAAATCTTGGCTACGAAGTATCAAGGCACAAACACGACATAAAATTACGCAAATAACTTCAGGTAGTGCCCTACAAATCCCAGGAGATGGAAGTGACCTGAGGCAGACTATAGCTACTGCCACAGCTTTGATTGAATGAACTTTAATGTGACCCTCTGATGACTATCCTGCCAGTGAATAACAATGAGAAGTGCACAAAGACAACCAGTTCTCTGTCATTGTCTTGGACAGTGGCTGACCAGACAAGCTGGTCATAATATGAACCCCCAAACCCAGACTTTTGGAAGTCATATTGACTTCTGGATTCAAAGTCTGATTTACCAATCAAGAAATTAATTGAAGTTATTCTGATAGTGGCAAAGATGGCATGTCGGACTTGGTAAAAGTGAACTTTCACCTCTTCAGGAGAAGAGCATTGGAATAGGTAAATACAGTTTTCTATAAAATTTCCAAGAAGTAGTTTAGACTTCAAAGCCTTTAATTCTCTGATTTTGTAAAGTTCTCTACCACTGATAATAGAATACGTGTAGACAAGCCATCTTTATGTATCTGTTGATTAAAAAAAAATTATCTGCACCATTTATCAGAGAGGGAATGACAGCACTGGTACGTGATACAAACTTTTCCTTCTGTTCATTCAGTATCAGAGAATGAACAGAGAGAAATGTTTCAACCACACAAGCAATTGTAAAACAGTTCCTGGAAGAAAATTTCCTGTTTTTTAAATAAGAAACAAGTAAGATAGCACATAGAAAAAGGTCCAATGGCTGAATCCCATTAATCCTTCAAAAATTACATTAATGTCATAAAACATTGGAAACTAAATCCAGGTCTTCCAGAACACTTAAGCCACAGGCTTGTCAGAAAGCTTTAAAGAGGTCTGCCCAAAAATGGCAGCCGCATAGAGCAAATGAAACTAGATGGAGTAGATGGTGAAGCCTGTTAGTTAACAGTTTTAGATTGATTTGAAGATCTGAAAACACACCTTACGGGCAATTATTCAACTGAGACTTATTCCGTGCAAAGTTACAAAATTGAAGGAAGTAACATTTTACAAAAATTAAGCAGAAAACAAATTAGAAGTTAAGCAATTAGGCAGTATTTGTTTTATAACATCTTCATATTTTTATGGTTTTGTAATGAAATATAAATTAGAAAAAATTGGACTCTCATTTTGTTTAATCAGAACATTTCCAAGTATTTTTTATTTCCATTGAAACCCCGCATATTAAACACATATGGTATTTCTTGCCCTGTATAAGGATCTCTTCAGGTGTACCTCAACTGTCAAGTAGCATCTCTCCTTATTGTGCAAGCCATAGACTCTGAATAGACCACTGAACAACATCTTTGTTCCTGGGCTCTTCTCAGGAACTGTTCCCTTGGCAAGCAGAGGTGTGCATGGAAGAGACGATCACTCAAATCCATGTTTGCATGTTCGTTGTGTTCAGTCAGACAACTACTAAGTAATGCAATGCACAGGGACACTGAGGTGCAGTTTGAGTATGATAACCCCAAGAGAGCTAAAATGAGGGAAAAAACCCATACAGAAAGTCTGCAAGCCATACTGTGTGGTTTAAGTACAACTGCTGCCACATCTGCATGATCTTCTTTGTGACAGGATGTAGCGGAAGAAAGGAAAAGCAGCACAATAAAAGTCTTTAGAGAACTGATAAAAACATCACAGAGAGATCCTGGCTTGGTGTTTTCCTTGAAGAATAAAAGAAAGAGACAGCTGTCCCATTTTCCATTAACAAGAACTTGCACTCCTTTCTAAAATACGAGTATTGAAAAGAAATTTTTCAACATCCATTTCTGGCTCAGTATTTTTCACTCAAACCCCACCAGTGAGTTATTTGTTCCCAACAAAGGCCAAATGGAAACTTTTCAACAGCTGTTAACGCTCATGCTCCAGTTTAGTTTGTTGGTTTAAGTGAGCATGACTTCATTATAACTGACCATTCCCTCTTGAAGACACATAAAGGAGTGTCCTAAGGCCCATTAAGTCACTAGGAGTAATTTTTGATGTCAGAATGAGACACTATTAATGGTGGAAGTTTCGTTTCTCTTCTGTTGTTTTCTGTTGTTAGCATGATGACACTGTCCAGTTTCAGTCAGAGCCTGTTTCCCAGAGTGTACACAGAGCACACTGCTCCCTCTAATTTATGTACTGCTGGGCACACAAAGGGAAAATCTTTAATGAATGTACAATCTGCATGAAGATGCTAACAAAATGGTCAGTATACAATTTTACTAGTAAAACCAAGCTAGCTAATAATAATGATACAAGGCAATTAACTGGTAATCTGGAAAGCTAAATGGAGACTCTAAGCCATTGGCGATGAAAACACGCTACAGAAATTTTCCAAGAAATGCTGCTTCCACTGAAGACAATGGTTAATTCCACAACTGGCTATACTTTGAGACGGCTTGGCTTCTTTCCTGGACAGAATCACTTCAACTTTTTGTAAGATAATTACAAAAAAAATAAAATCCACTGGTCTCCAGAAACTGCTGCATTTTCTCCTGTGATAAAATATTAAGTGGAGAACGACAAACCTGCTCAGAAAATAAAACAGTGTTCCTTTCCCCATTTCCCCAAAACCAAACAAAACTATGCCTCATCCAAGCAAATATTAAAAGAGGGTTTGGTATGTTTATACTCTCTCTTTTAATGCATGACCTTTCTCCATTCTTTCTTTTTTTTTTTTTTTTTTTTTTCCAAAATAGCATGGGTAATATGGTTATTGCAATGTTTTTAGTCCAGCCTAAGGCATAAGTCTGAAATTTCACAGAAAAGCTTTCCACTGTAAAATGCTAAACTGTTTTCAACCTTAAGTACCTTGGACAAAGAAAGATTTTTCCAGTGCAAACACATCAAATACTCACACTTCCTTCATATACTTTATGAAAAGACATCTTTCATAACAACAGCAAATAACTCATACTATCAAAAGTTACCTCTACCCTGAAGTGAGGGAAAAAAGGAGCCAAATTAGCACTTTTTTCTAATTCTAATGTGTGTCTGATACTCTCTAGAACAAGGGTCAGCAGCCTGCGGCACATGCAGACATCGAGCATTTAGCATATAGCATATCATAAAGGTTGAATAGGATCAGGAACCAGGAGTAGATGAAATCTCAGAAAGGCAACAGCTTCAAGGTCTTAAGTTCTACTCTTCACCAGATGCCCCAGCGATCAGCTAATGAGCAGCATCTTGCTCTTTTGAAGGCATGTTCATGCCCAAGCACAGGTTGCATCCTTTGGCTTTGGCACAGTGATCTGCCAAGCAGTGCTGACTGCTCAGTACATTGGAGCCACTGAACTGTGGCATTTTCCCCGGTTTTTGCTTTCCTGCTCTGGCAAAGCAGAGTCAACAGCTGAGATATCTCTTCCTTTAACTGTTCTTGAGCTGTAACTTGCCATGCATTCCCTTCATTTTCTACAACCGAACTGATCACATCAGCACTTCAAGGCCTCTGCTAGTCCAAGCTAAGGACTTGAACACGCATTTAATATGTAATCTGAAGAGTAACACTTTCCAAGTGCTTCTGTAATAATATTGGGACAGGTGACCTTTAGCTTCACAAAATCCTCCACCCAGAGGCTGGCCTCAGCCTAAAACACACAAGTGATACTTTACAGTAATACCTGCATGCCATCAGTCATCCCCCTCATAGAATCAGTGCTACCTAACTAATTGACTAAATAAAAGGAGCTACACAAACCCTCAGAGAGATGATTCAAACAATGGCCTAGCTTAACAAGCACACAGACCCAACAAGAAAACTGGCAATGCTTTTTAAAACAATAAGATGAACTGCAGCAGCCAAATAATGATTTAAAGAATCAGTTACAGTCACACAGTAAAATCTGCGCAAGCAGAAGCTCAAAGGCTTTAATTTCACTTCTAAATATTTTTATCTGAGGAACAGCTACATTATCATTATAACGAACTGTTGTCCCAGGCACATATTATACTGGGAGCCCTGGCTCTCCAAAGGGATAGCAAAAACAACCTGTCAGCACTGGGTTACACCTTTCATGGGCAGTTGTACCTTTAAGTGAAATTACTCTGAACAGTGCAATCAGGCAGGCTATTCCATGGCCTCAAAGTAGAACACTTGCCTTTTGAAAGAACCCCCAACCCTTTCATAAACATGCCAAGAAATCAAATGCTGAGCTATGCAGGTACATTATTCTGGCATTTATCCTGCACTCTTCTGTAAAAAGCCCTACAACTATACATATTCAAACAGTTAAATTACTTCTTTTTTTGTCCTTCAAGGTACTGAAACCAGAACTAGTAAAAAGAGAGGTTAGTCCAGGATAATGAAGGAACATCAAGGAGTAATTAAAAACAACTCAATTTTCGAGTCAGAAACATTTGCATTATTTGGACAAAAAAGATCAAATAGGAATACAGTCAAGTATTGCCAATATTTCTGCCAGTCTTTTTAGGATAATGCTGTACCTGGGGCCAAATAACTCTGTTAGCTCTTTTTCTGAGAAGCTGCAGGTATTAAGGCTAGCTCTGTATTTTTGAATACATGGGAGATATTCAAATACAATGAGATTAAGTTGGATAGAAGTGAGGTATTTTCTTTGAACACATTAAAATATTGCTAATAGGCTATTAAAAAAAGACAATTCCTGTATGATTTGAAGTTTAATCAAACTGTTACATTGAAAATGAAAACAAAGGGAGCATTCAGTGGTGTATATAAAGGTAATCGGCCTGTACAATGTAATGCTGGTAACCAAAATGTCACTGTTTTCAAACCCAGCAGTAAAGAAAGTAATTGCTCTTTTATATTGGCCTCCACTTTGTGGTGGACGGCACTGATTCTGTTCAAGCAAATAATTTATGTCCAGCATTATACCATCCTATAAGTGTAAACTATCAAAACCATTGAAACCTTAACATTTTCCAACAATAAATACAGAAAGCAAACAAACGCCTAGATTGCTCTGTGCGCTGTTGCAAGTACCATAAAACTCTAAACCTAGCAGTTCTAGGTATGTTCACAATTAAGATAGCTACACTCTATGATTCACAAATATCAGATGAGAAAAATCAAATGGCAAATAAGAAAATTATTTACTGTCAGACTAAAAGAAGTTTTATTTTCCACTTACCACTTCTGCTTCAAAATCAATCATTTCACTATGTTTCAATTCATGAATAAACCTAAAAGTCATGATTTTTAAATTTTCATTATTTATATCTGCTATCTCTTTTTCAGCACAACTGTTAGCTCAGGACAGCATACCTGAGGCAGGTAAACTTTCAGCTTGTCTAATATGCGTAACATCAACCACACTATGAAACTCTCCCAATTTACTGCCCTAAATGTTACTTTCATCCTTTTAAGCTTGAACTGGGGCAGCTGAAAAGCAAATTCAGGTCAGCTGCTGTAGTGGCTGCTACAACATGGCAAGTTCCAGCTGAGGTGAATTGCTGAATGCCTCTTAAATGGTGTCAACTGGAGTTGTCAGGAGATCATAAGCCAGAGCCCCAAGCAATCTGATTAGAATCAGAGAGTAACTGGATTAGTGGAACTACTGAATTAGTGTTTGATGAGCTACACAATTCATATATATCTTCACAGCACTACGAGCTCTCAGACCTGCAACACAAATTACCATCCAACCTTTCCTGTGCCAGGCGACTCACACCTCATCACAAGGGATTTGTGCAAAGGTTTGCACTGAAACTGGTGACAAAAAATCAAAACTACCTTGATCTAGCAATTCAGTAAAGACACTTGCCAGCTCTATTGGTACATTGTCATGATTTTCTTTTCTTTCATTTTAGCCACTTTTTAACGGGTGAAATTGGGAGGGGCCAGGTGCAATTAGTCAGACAGCTCATGGTACCTTGTCTCTGTGAGAAGTGAAAGACTTGAAGGGCTCAGCATGCAGCAAATGCTGGGTTCAGTGAGAGAAAGGGCTTCTGCCTTTCAGAGGGGCAGGAACTGCCCAGCCAGCAGCGCCTTGACTCTCTGGGAGTGCATTTGCCAACTCGGTTGTCACACATCAGTTTGTGAAAAATATCACGCCCTGATGGAAGGCAAAATGTTCTCCTCAAGCAGCTGCACAGAGTAGGCCCACTGAGATAAGCCATGTCCACTACTTTTTGACCACCAAAGAGTTGGCAGAATGCTTCTGTCAGGGCAGTCCAAACACAAAACTCCTCTCTTATGCTCTGCAAGCTATGGAGGTCCCCATTCAGGTTTTAGTCATAGTCCAGACAAATCTGAAGATTCCTTCCAGTCGTGGCTGAAGAGACTTCCTGTCTAGAATTATAGTGGATTAAATAAAGAAACACAGCTTCTGACTTTCATGGCACACATAAAATAAACATTTTAAAATGAATATTTTTTTTGTTAAGCGCTGAAAGGGTTTCTTCTGCTGTTCCTTTTTTAAATGAAGATGTCTGTTTCTACATTACAGTTAAAAAACTTAGGGTCCAGACTCACAAGCTTTTTTGTAAATTTTCATACTTGCAATGATCGAAACTCAACTTGAAGCCAACTACAGTGAAATCAACTCAGGCAGAATCAGGACTGCAGTTAGAGCTTTATCTACGTCCATCCCTACGCCACAACTATTCCAAAACAGAAAGATGGAGTAAGTTATGTTACTATTTATAGTAAAAGGAAATGATAAATATGAGTGCTTAGTAAATAGTAGGCAATAGAGAAAACACAGTAATTTGGAGTTATGTCTTCACTAATATCTAGTAATTCACAGGTGGCATGTTACATCTGTGTGCTGTATTTTATTTGACATGTTCACAATCCTTTTTAAGTCAGTCACAAATCCAAACACAGTTAGCAGACAGGGTATTTAATAAAATCAGATTTATAAAACTATTACTGTGTGAAACAGCATTTCACCTATTAAATTTTTCTAATACAAAGTCAGCTACTCAAATCAGTAGAGAAAAACCCCAATAAATAATGAAACTATTAGAAAATAATTGAGGTGTTATCAAAGCTATAAATACATCAAACATTTCTGATGATATCATAATGCACTCTACATGTTTTTCCCTCTTCGTTTCCTTCACAAAACCTCTCCTGATATCTGCAGCTCCTAATCATCTATTCTATAAATACAGCTTAGTTGACTGAGACTGAAATGTGCTAAGATGCAGTAATGTTTCAAATTCATACATGAAACAATTTGGCAGCTTCCCCCAGGCATTGGCGGCTGTGGCTCCCGCTGCTTCGCTACCCACAATCCCCCCATTTACCTGCTCGCTGGGCTGCCTCAGCCCTGGTCAGGAAGTGGTAAAGCTGATCCAGCTTATCAGGCTGCTCCTCCAGGGACTTCTCATGCCATATGGCTGACCCAGGCCCTGCAGCCTCCCTCAAGGCATTCCACTTTTGTATCAGAGTGAAGAGCTCGGAGAAGGACTTGTGATAACCCCGCCGCAGCATGTCTATGCAGATGTTCTTCGTGTATGAATTCCTGTTACTGGGAATAAGAAAGACAGATTTTAAGCCTTTAAACCTGTATTCTGTTCTCCATCTCACCAAATAAGTATAGATAACTAAAACAGCTTTCAAGAAGAGACCTCTGCAGTTCAGCAGCAGGGAATGGGTATTTTCTTCCCCCGCTCCAAAAGTGATCTGTTATAATATGATTATAAATGCCATACCCCAGGGAAGTAAACATGGCAATAACGAATAAATACCTGTATATATATTTTTTTTTTGAAAACATATTAAAAAATACACTGGTATGCTTTAGCTGGTATTTGGTAAAAAAGGCTGTCTGATGGGAAAAAAAACCCCACATTTACATTAGTTCATGAAAACACAATGAACTCTTAGTTTGCTTTAAGACAGTGCACAGGGAAAAATGAGGCACATTCCACATGTCAAAACAACGTACATGTTAAATAGTTTTGCTGTAGGACATGATGGCTTGGTTTAAAACGTCAAACAAATGCCATGCCAGAAACACAATCATTAGATATTATTTTGCTTCTGTTTAGCATATAACTTCAGCTGGGACTGGTTTACTGATGCAAAAGTTTGATACTTTCTCCCTAATTTTACAATCAAATGATGCTATGATGAATTTATATCAAAGTTTATCTCATTCATAACGTCTGACAAGACATGCATATTAAAAAGTTGTGTAATCAAATATCCTCAAGAGGTAATATATCTTTTGAGGTATTATTTATGGAAATAATCAAAATATTTCTTTTACGGGGCATGAAACAATCATTGTGTCCTATTCTGGAGAAAACTATGAGTCCAATGGGACCGCCTGCAACAGGGATAGGTACCTAGTGGGGGAAAACAAACCTTTGTCCCAGTAAAATGTCATTTCTATTTTGTATATTCCATTAAGTTTCTAAACTGTTCTCAAGACTGTCCTTTTAGATTAAACTCTATTTAAATTCAAATTCTCAGCAGCTTTAAAATAAATACGGAATTCTGAAAACTGAGATTTACAGTGTATGTAATAAATTCAGATGATTTTATACTAAATAATATCCTAATGAGACTAATACTTCAAGCCTAAAAAGAGCCTCTGCAGTTCTTCAACAATGCTGATATATATAAGTGATGTGAAAACTTCTTAGCTAGATGGCAATGAAATAAACAGCAATGTAAGATGTCAGAAACAAATAACCTGTGATATTTCATATTTAACACAATTAAAATAAAATCTCTTACTACACAGATACACACTAATCCTTCACCATGTATTTTTTACATTTCAGTTGCAGAACTGAACAGAAATTATTAAATAATACTGATATGATATAGACTAGATAGTACTGAATTTATGTTTCATATATATAAAGAGATGGTTTTTGAGACTGAAAAGCACACACAGCTCAAACAGTCAAGGAAAAAGATAAAACTGTTCTGCAACAAAAAACATTTCAACATTTACCTTAGAAAAGTAAAGTGAGAAATATCTTTAAAGATTTAAATTTTAATTTGCCAGAATATGCTATATTTGACATATAGCAAATGCAGAGTATATAGTTTAAAAATACTGTGAAGATATTATGCTAATGCCGTGCAATGTATTCTCTATTCTGTATAGAATACTCTCTTTTTTTTTTCCTGTTTTAAAATCCTATCTAACTAACAAAAATTGAAGAATATAAGTAAAAAATTCATCCCAACTTCCAAAGGCCAAGGACTGGATCCTACATTAATATAACTCAGAGAAGTGGAATAACAATCTGCATAGCAAGCACACATACGTGCATATTTATTTACACAGTGGGATCTATATATGCTTATATGTGTGCATGCATTAGATCATTAGATGAACTGGAAGTAAACAAAGCAGTACTGCTAAAAGATCTTAACAATGACTAACCAAATATCACTCAGTTAATTTTTATCACTCACCGCATACTCACTGAGCACAGCACTGAGATTCATATAAATAGAAAAAACTGTTCCCATTTAACATGTTATTTTCTGTAGACTGATGCATTTTACTTGAATTCAAAGCACATTTTCCCCCACTAGAAAGCATTATTAACAAACCAATAAAGGGAAACAAAGCATATAATTAAACATATCAGTTTTAAAAATCAGTGTCAATAGTCTCTTAATAAATCCCATCCCAATTAATGAAGACATTGAAATAATGCTGAAGTAATCATACTGTACAGAGCTCATTTTTTTCTGAGGCAAAAAGAACTGATTTTAGCACACAATCAGTGATGATATCTACTGTATAACCCTTCAAATTTAGTGGCATAAAAATAAAAGTAATCTCTCAGTTAGAAAATACACAAAGCACAAAACATTACTACAATTGTTTCCTTAAGTTTCTGTAATATATAAGACACAAGTGACTGATCACACACAAACAATAAAATAGGGCAAGAGATTAATGACATCACGGGGATGAATGGTATTTGTGCCACATAAGAGAGCTCGACATGGCAATGAATTCTGTAATTGTTACGAAGTGCTTCCAGATGAAAATTCCAGTGTCCTTTTTTCCCCCCAACAAACAGTTCTTTTGAACAGAGGTGTGATGTAGGTGACAGCAGTAAACTTCTCGTGATACCTTGTGATAAACTATAAATCCTCAAAATCCTTTCCATCCTGCTTCCTATGATGTCACGCAGCGTATGAAATCCAAGGTTAAACAGAGCACCTCATGTTTTGGATAACTAAAGATTATTTGGTTTGTGATATCAATATCAAATAACTGATTTCTAAGGTCCCTTCCAACTCACGATATTCTATGATCTATGATTTATTTTATAAAATCCAACTGTTAACAGTATGTTCCTACTACATTAATGAGCTAGTTTACACCAAACATTTGAACCTTACAACCGAATAAATTATGATTCACTATTGAACAAGCGAGTTTGTTTTTCTGCATTGCGTCCGCGCCGACTTCAGGTTTCCTTTGGACAATTATGTTACTTCCAGGAGCGAAACGTGAAAAGACTGCCCTTTCCTCTGGTTGGAGCGCAGCCGTTCAAGGGGTTTAATGGTCTCTGGGGGCACCTACTGGAAATGTGGGAAACTGCAGGCAGGACACGCTGATCCCGGCGCTGGCAGCGCGGCAGAACAAAGGGCCTCCCCGGCCGTGCCCCCGCACAGGGAACGGCGACAGGGAGACACGCTCGCCCTGCCCGCACAGCCGCCTGCAAGCGGGCAAAGGACTCGAACTAGAACGAGCAGAGGGGCTTTGCGATGTTAACCGTGTTTGATTTTAAAACTCAACCGCGATGTGCATGCAAACCCCAAGTCCTCTTCCCCCTTTGGATGATCGTGTGTGTGTGCGCGCCAGGAGAAAGAGATTTCAGATGGATTTTTTTTAGAGCAAACTAATTTCTTAACGAATTCGGGAGCATATCTCTATATTTATGATTGAAGCAAAGATACCGATTAGCCTGGGTATAATTCAAACCAGAGCTGTTTGGTTTGGTTTTTGGTTTGGTTGTGGGGTTTTTTTTGTTTGTTTTTGTTGTTCTGGGTTTTTTTTCTTGAAATTCAACAGATGAGAACCACAACGCTTATCATAGACCCAGACGAGGCTGAACAGTCTGCTGAACTCTGCCTGGACAGTCACCTCTGTCACGGCTGAACCCCTGTGATGTCGCTACATGTTTATTTACACAGGCTGGGGAACACAGTGAATTGAGGTCCAGGTGGATCTGGCGAGATGTCACGCACTTGTCCTACATCAGCAGTTTCTGTGATACAATATTCTGTCATAGGGTGCTGAAAAATTCGGTGAGCTTCTCTCTCTGTGTCATGGGTGGGTTGTGTGTCACAAGAACTTTTAGCACCAACTAAACAACCACCACAAATTAAAGTTGCCACTTTAGTGGCACCGTGTTATAGGTGACGGTTTTGTGTTGCGTAATATCACACGGGTGGAAGGAGCTACTTACTGAATGCACATCTGGGAGCTTGAAAAGGCACTGCTGTTGTTAACACTGTGCTTTAAAAGTACCTGGATGTTGCTACAGGCATTTTAATTTTTTTTTCTTAAACTACAGAGCTACTTATGTAATTTTCTTATATGGATTTCTTTTTATTATTTTCTTTTTATATTTTTATTATTGCTATTTTGAAGTGTTCTAGAGTCATGCTGAGGAATCACAGGAACCTGATTCTAATTTGCCTTTACCAGTGCAAAATAAATAGTAACACTCAGTGAGGCTCATGAAATTACACTGTTCCAGTCCCAAGGACCTTCCTATTTTAAGGTATTATACTTTTATGAGACTCTTATGCAATGCTGGGAGATCAGGACAGCACCATACAACATTCTCTTTACCTTAAAATCTTGCACAATAAGGCTATTTGCATTCTACCCTTTACACTGAAAGAAGGAAAAGAAAAAAAAAAAGAAATTAAGAGGCCAAGAGGCAGGTACTGGTGCTAGAAATAATCAAAATAGTATAGCATAACAGAATCATTTATCATGAGCTTAATTCTCCATGCCTCCTGTCTGGTGTGGCCAATTACAGGCATGCAAAATAAATCCAAAAATCTACTATTTTTGGATGGCAGATTTATATATATATATTTAATATCAGGTTTCATGTATTAAGATTTTGTAGGATTTAATTAGTACTTCTGGTTAATTCTAGCTGCTGATTACAATACAAATGTACTGCAGCAATCCCACTTTGTAAAGCACAAAATGGCATGGTTTAAACAACGGTAGTATATAAAATATTAAAGTGTACTTTCAGTGTAAAATAATTACTCTAGCAATTATTATAATATTTAAAAACTGTATTCAAATAGGTTTCATCCACTTGGGATTTCCTTCTGCAGTTGGCAAGTCAATGACTGATATAAATGCCTTGGATAAGCATCACAAAATTATGAAAAAATAATCAAGATATTTTTGCTTAAGTTCACTTAAACAAATTTATTTTACTTTACCCACATTTCCTGTCTATAAATCCACAAATAAATTAAAATTACATAAAGTATGTGAACACTTTGCTACTTTTTGCTTAACTTCTGTGCAAACAAACAAAGCATAAACAGGGGGACATCAGATTTTCCTCACTAAAATTTGAAAAGTATATGCATCAAGTAAAAACAAATATACTATGCAAAACACAAAAAAACCCCAACATGCTGTAAGAGTTTATGACTTCAGGCTGCTCTGCTTAAGAACTGAAAGAGGAATTATTATTTAATTATAGCTGGACAGCCAAAAAACAAGAACACTTTTTCAACACCTTTAGTGACTCATATCTGAAATATATTCAAAATTTCTGCAGGGAACTGTTGAACACCGAAAGGACTTGAGTAAATACTTGGCAAATGTGGGATCTGATGATTTGCCTACTGCTTTCAGTGCCCCAGGTCACAGTGGTGTAAACCACGTCCTCACAGTGCTGAGGGCTACACTGCCTCATCTGTGGTCTGCAATCCACCAGAAGTAGGGCCACAGCTCACTGAAAAATATATCTGGGTCATGTGCGTGCCTCAGTTCTGTGGGAAAATTTATCTACGTAAGTACTTCGGGAAGACAAGCCCTCAGATGGTCAAGGTACTCAGCACATTTTCACCACGTACTGCTACAGACACAAGGCTGTTGAGCTGCATCAGGGCACAGCCTCTTTAATCCCGGTTTAAAGACCGCCCATTTAAATACTTTCCTTTTAATGAAATATTTACTGGATGGTAATATGTTAAATTGTAGACTATAGTAATGTCATTAAAAAAAGATATGACAGTACAGTAAATGCCATTAAGTAGTAATAGACTGTTAGCTTACACTTTAGAATTTTTTACTGCTAAGGCTGCAAATCAAGTCATATTGGGATGGGGTGCATACTTTTCAATTCCAAATTATCAAGTTATAAATAGCACAAAAGCATAAAATCCACCAACCCCCCAAATGTTATACAAAGAATTTCCTAGTCTAATTATAAAATATTGCATGAATATTTGTACTCATCATGAGAGGAGAAAAGCATCACTTGCAATTGGCTTCTGCAACAACTCAGATTTTTTAAATAGGAAAAGCTTTATGGAGCTATGTATCCAGAGCTGTTGTTAGAAAGATGAAAACAAAGCATATATAAAAAGAAGGTACTTTATACCATATATATAGGTACAATAACTTTCAGCATAAGCAATGCAGTATTTTTCATCTACTGCCTCACAGTCACTGACTGTTGTCAAACCACACTTTAACCTAAATCATGCAATCAAAGGGGGATGCATAACCTGTCAGTAGGAGCCCGCAAAGAACACATATACTGAACTCGCTTCCTTTTGTTCAAAGCTACATAAAATGAAAAATTAATCAATTATAAACATCAAAGGGTGACACAGAGAAAAAAAAAGTGTTTTAAAATGGATGTAAGTACTGTAATAATTAAGAATCCTCGTTAACCCAGAAAATGAAAATACAAATTTAGCGGTGAACTTTTGGAACGTTCTGTCCTTAAACATAAATGCAAAGAAAATACTAAAAATAAAGATGAGAGCGCTACTCTTATAAAAATGTTCATCATACAAAAGCACACACACCTGTGATTATTTCAAGCATAATCAGAAAAAAAGCATTATCTTCATTAATATTTCTGCTTTTCTTTCTAAATTAATAATGTTCCTTAAGAAAAAGTAATTACAAACATATTTTTTTGACTATTACTTACAAAATTAAGTATTTTCAACTTTTCTCTTTTATTTCAGAGCTGACCTAGTGGTCTGAGAGCTAGAAATATCTGAGTTTGGAACCCTTTCTGTTCGACTTGCACGATATCAAAGTTGTTAAATTTCTCCGCAAGTTTCTTTCACAATGTGCAAAACAGATAATCATTGTTATTTACTTTCTGTATCTTCTCAAGCTGATCTTATGAATTATCATAAAACCCTATACAAGGCTATGCACTATTACAGTATTGCTATGAACAATTCCCACAGTATTTTTGCTTTTGTTTAGGATATCTCTTACTCAAGTCCCCAGCTGAACTTACACAGGAGTCTAAGGATAAACAGAGCACATGGAGGTTAAGAGGAAAGGAAAAGCGAGGATTTTACACAATGCAGAAGACAGAATAATTTTCACTGTGAAAATTATTAGGAAGTCTTGATTGTACTAAGGCAGATTAGGCAGTCTTTATTTTAGGCTCTTTTTTTTTTGTGTGTTAGAGATGCTTCACCTTTATGGAGTGTTTTAAAAATAGAAGTCAGTTGTGTATTGCTGGTACATTATCTTCAGTACTAAATACTGTTGAACTATTGAGAAATGAAAGCACTAGAAAACCATAAGACCAAACTTAGTAAAAACAACAAGTTACGTAAAAAAAAGAAAAACTTCAGCTCACTGTGTTCTTCTTTATTAAAGTATGTCATGTATTTTATCTTTGCAAGAGTTTGATGAGTTTTTGCAAGTAAAATTCTGTTTCCTCTATACTTGCTAATAGTCATGAGAATCTGTAGTTTGCACCTTCCCATTAAAAATGTATTGTATTTTTTGAAATTATTCACCCCGCCTTTTATCCAGATCATGTCTTTGAAAGGAGGAAGTAGATAATAAATGGAATAATTCATGATTTCCCATTAAATATGAAACTTTCTTTTGCAGAGTTTAGAAAATGAAGTTCTACATAATGTACAGAAGTTGATTAGAACTTTTTTTAACCTTTTCAAGAAAAACCTTTCACATTACACAAATGCACAGAGAAGTTTCTCTAGGAAAGGCAAATCATCTGCTTCCTACACAGTTCTGTTCTTTAGATCACTGCCTAATTACAGTAAATAATATGCTTATCAGGCCCAAAATTTGCAGAGATCATTCATCTGACCAAAAAGGATGTGTGCCTCTAAGTGCTAAAATCTCTTTTTGAAAGTTGTTTAATAAACATTGAATCCTGGTCATGGCAAGCAAGATTGTTAGGAATTATTCAGACAGGAAAAAATACATATTTAAATAATATTGTGAAAGAAATTTAAAATTTATCATCTAGCTCACTAAGTGACTTGTGCCATCTCCCTTTTCACAACCAGCAGGGAGTTTGGGATAGAGTGCCTTAATTTAAAATTTCTTTTACTATGAAAGGATACATTTCTTTTATTCTGATTTACCCTTTCCCATAGTTTTTAGTATCTAAAACTAAAGAAATATCCCCATAAAATGTAAATGAGTTGATATATCATTCCACCAGTTCCCAACCAGAGTAATATGAACCGAGAGGGTCATAAGGTGCTTACAGGTCCTATCCAAAGATTGACAGTAGGAAGAAGAGCAAAATTTTGCTAAGACCTGAACATGAAAGGGAAAGAAGTTTATTTCTTTCTCTGTTTGCTGCTATGTCCTTCTTTAGCTGCCTTCTTTAGCCCTCACCATCTTCACAGTGTTATACGCAGAAGAAATGGAAGCAGCTCAAATCAGTGCATCACTAGAACCAAATACTGTGCAATCGAGGACTGAAATACAAAGGAAAAGCAGAATCTGCATCTACACATTATCTGTCTGTGCCTGAAATTGCCTTTTGCAAGCCTTTTAGCAACAGCAGCCACCCTTCTTCCTTCCTTGTCTTAATGCCATACTGACAAGGCATTTTCCCTAACTCTTCTTCTTGGCAGAGCCCCTGCCCCATCCCTCAAGAGCCTCACTTAATAACACAGAAATGGTCAGATCCACCTTACAACACAAAATTCCCAAGCCCAAATTAAGCATGTTCAAATTGGGAAGCACCAGAAAAGATTTCAGGTTGGTAAAAAGAAAACATGGCAATATGATGTCAATGAAAAAAGGTCCCAATCTATTTTTTGAATAAAAGACTTCGCAAGTCATCTTGGAAGTCACCTTACTACTTGATTTGATAGGGGTGACACCTACTAAAAAGCATGGGTTTGTCCAATCCACAATCAGTTATTTCTGTTCTGCTTCCTTAAAGAACTGGCCCATCCATGCAAAAGACTAGAAAACGAACAAATACAGAAGCAAATAAATCTGAGTACTGAAACTCTCACAGTTTAAATACCTTATAAACAGAGGACAATCTCAGAAGAAGCCCAGTCTAATAGTAAGGCTTACTAGTCCATCATGGCCTCAGGAATTAGAGGACACAAGTCAAAGACTTCTACCCCATCCTTTTCAAAGCTTTCAAAATTCCACAGTTGTCCAGTGTGGGATTCAGTGGTAAATGTACACGTCTACATCTGAGCTGGTCACCCTGAGCTCTCTCTCTAAGCAACGGAGAAAAATAGGTGATTCAAAAGTTACATTTACCTTGTTCTAAAGCAGTTGTCTGAATCCTAAAAGATGGAGCTCCACTAATTGCATTACTTCATCTTAACTATTTCCACTGAATATATGGGGTGATTATATGGGGTGATTAACCTAGTCCCCTGGATCAGTTAAATTTAGGTGAAAATCCCTTTGCTTTTCTGCAGGGAAGGACAAAAAGTTTATGAAAGCAAGGCATTGCTGCTATATTCATCAGTCATCACCGCTAGAGCAAAAATTTCATGTTCATTTTGCACTATACAATTTGGAAAGTCGTTTAATGATTGACATTCCCAGTATTAGCAGAGACAGTCGACCACTGCTCTGGGGGTCACAGCCCACTTGCCTTTTTCTGTTCCAGCTAATCTTGAAGTGGACCAGCCACTGGACAATTCCAAGCAGAACAACTCACTACATCTCAAAAACATCTGACAGAATGCATATAAGGTAATCTTGCCTCCTGCCTGAAAAAAAGTCGTACTAGAGCGTGTCTTTACTGACATAAATTTACCAAGGCAAGCTTTCCATAACACACCAATCCACAACTCACGAGACAGAAAACACAAATACAAATTTTTTGCATATCTAGGTCAGTCTTTACTGTCTCTGTGTAATAATTTAGATGTCATCTGACTACCAGAGTTTTGAAGACAGTAGAACTCGATCACCTAATTCAAATGTATTGAAAATACGTCTAGTAACATCACTAATGTAATATTTTTTTGTTACTGCTGAGCAAAGCTGTTCCTCTCATTAAATAGATTTCAAAGTCTCTCTAGTCTTTAACTCCTTTTGCATGATATGGTCGTCTTTGGACAATTTTCATTTGTATGAAGAAAGAGAATTGTTACTTGTTCTTTCTGACCCTGAAAAAAAGATCAGGAAGCAGCAATGACAATATCAAATTCTAGCCCATTCTAGGCTCCAAACTCACTTGAAGATTCAACCCTGGAATCAATCTCTTGATGAAAAATGCTTTATTTCACAGTTCACTGTGAACTTTTTGACTCTTAGTTCGGTCAGAAGGACTATTTTTAATTTTTACAATTTTACAATCCGATTTTGAGCCATTAATGACCTGGTGAGTCAAGACTAAGAACAGAAGGTACCAGGGAAAGCACACTGAAGGCCAGTGGAGTCAGCCAACCTCCTCAGAAGCTTACAGAAGCCTAGTTCTGTGGCAAGAAAGCGCTCACATTCTGCACTAACAGGAAACTTTACTTTTTTTCCATTTCCACCTTCTTGCACCACAGTCACTTCTTGTTTCAAGTTAAAGTCTTTGAGAAAAAAGTAAAACAAAATCAATGAAAAAACAAAGCAATATCCTGCTTTAATGTCATTAAAGTACTATCTTTCTTAAGCACTATTGTTTTCTCCCACTTCTATCATATCAACCTGGGATAAAAAAATTATTATGAACAAAAAAACCCTGAAAAACAACTCCACAATTTTCCACAGGAAAAAAAGAGATTATATCATGAGCACACTTAATGGCATTCTTCTCTTTTGATGAAGTTTGCAACAAATACTGTACAATACAAGAATAACTGCAACCTTTTGTTCCCTTTAACTATGAAGAAACTAGTTTATCTTCATTTTAAAGAATACTGTGAAGGGCATAATTTTAGGGAAGAGCTTTAAAGAATGTGGCTTGTTTCCATAAACGTGATACTACTCAGACATTCCTTAATTTAGAAGATAATAAATTTGTTTTCTGCCTAGCATACATATAAAAAAAAAAGTGTATAATATTAAGCACGAGTACGGCTCCAAGAATTTGTCTTGACAAAATAATCACTGACATATTAAGTTAACTAAAGTACAGATATTTAAGTGGCAAAAGAAGAAAATTCAGTCCTTTTATAAAGAAGTGTAATAATCTACTTCTGGAATGGACACAATGTCAAAAAAAGCGCCACCCTACACAGTATATCATAAGCCATCTCTCATAATTTTAAAAATAAAAACATCCATTGTCTGCTGAGACATACTAAGCATTACACTGATATCAGTAAGATCATTTACAGTAGGGCATTCCCTTACTTTATAAATTGGTTTTAAATTACAGATGATGTGTTTAGTTTCTTCTAACTAAATTGGCATAGTACTAACATAACTGTGTAGTTAGTTTGCTACCATTTGTTTGCTCTCAAATGATTTTATCAAGTTTATGGAAGAGCATAAGTAAATTATATATAGAGAGAGATAAATTTTGTAACTGCTGTCCTATTCAAAAGCTAAAATTCCAAGAAGAATTAAATACACAGAACATGAACATAACCTTTTAAAAGAGGTACTTTAAAAATCTCCATAGAAATAAACCAGAATACATATGATATTTCAGTTTAATCTTCTAAAAGGCTTTGATAACTTTGACAACTTTGAAAAACAGCATATTACAAAACTGTAAGGGAACACCCCACTTTGTGCATGCATTGCAGAACGGATCATAAAATTCTCAGTTCATTGTGGATGTCCTTGCTGGTTTCCTTTTCCATGACCTCCAGACTCAGGGTTTGGATATAAAAAGAAAAATCATATAGGACTTTTTGCGTTGTTTTTTTTTGTTCATTTGGGTTTTTTAACGGCAGTAAAAGGCTGACCCGATCAAATCAGAGCTGCAAAATGCACTTTGAAGCCCCAAGGCCTTCCTAAAATAGCAGTGACTTCCTGTGTAATCACCACAGAGCGAACACTCCCGTCCCTTGCAGTGTAGAAGCCCGCTGGGGCTGAAGACTGAGACAGCTCCCTGGGAAGGCACGGCAGTCTGCACCAATTGCTGCAGTGTAATGAGCAGAGCAGCCCTGCAGAGCTGGTGAGGGACTAAAGGTGACAATAAGTGAGTGTACCCAGTTCTCTGCTTGCTCCCTGGGTCTGAGACTTCTTCCCTCCTCACAGAGCATCTACACCACCCTTAATTCAGGGGGCAGGACCTCTGTCAACAAAGCATTTGCTCAGGAAGGATCTGTTCCTTACAGAAACGAGTAGTCACCGAGCAATCTTTGTTTTCTTCCCTTTAAGCAGGGAGTATTTACACCAGCTCTGACACCCAGCACCATTAGCACGACAGTGTGATCAAAGATAACTGTCCTACATCAACCTGCCCTGACAGAGCAGCAACAGGGCACTTCCCACTGCCTCACCTTACTCCCTTCCCTGACACCGTCAGGCTGCTCTCTCCCACAGACTGTGACCGTGATAACAGAGTCTCTCCTACAGCAACAAAGGAACGAACTGAACTTTGCACACACTATGATGATGTACTGAGAAGGTCCTGCCTAACCCCATCATTGAACTAATCTTTAGTCCATCATCTTTGAACCTAGACTGAGCTCAAAAATAAAAGAAGTGGGGTATGAGTTTGCTTTAACAAGATTGCCGTCCTAGATCGTCAAACCAGATACATTACAATCTTTGCACTCACTGTCAGAACACTGATTAGCTTTATCATGTTGCTACTGTAAAAATAAAAGTGAATTGGACATGTAACACAAGAGAAGGAAAGGGTGTCTGCTGGCTGAGTGTCATATGCTATGATTTTAGGACACCACCTAAAGTTATTACCTCTAAACTCAAATTTGGTAATTTTCTAGATTTTAATTTGAAAGTTCCTAGGAAAGGCTTGCAGGCACATTTTTAGGCTAGGAAGTAGAAAAGAATCAAGTTTTGCAAGAAACTAGCTGGTCGAATTCCTGTCTGATAGAAAGTTTTTATGCGGCAAGGGTGATCTTGCAATATTAATTGTTAAGGTGCCTAGAGCCCTTGTATATGCACCCTTTTATTATTTAAATATTGAAATAAATAAATCAGCTCACTTAAGCAACCAGCAATCCAGATTTGTTAGAATTCTTTCATTAATTTTGATGGTGCTGAACCCCAGATCTGTTAAAAGACTGCAGAAGAATAAGTCAGTCAGTCTCTTGTAACTTCTAAATGTAAATACCTCAGCTGTGAGAAATCAAAAGTTATCTAGATTTCTTTCATTCACTGGGTTTTTAAATAACTAATGGGGTATTAAATGCTTTACCACAGAAGTCAGCACTTGGGCTTGGCTAAATAATAATTCAAAATTACAAGAACGTGTATGTCGGTATACTCAGCTTCCACCCCAAAGGAGATATTTCACAAAGGCTCAGAAAAAAAAGAAGAGAAGAAGACAAAACAAAAAGGCAGCACAATTTTAAATATAATTACTGACACAATCTTAACGATAATGTTACAAATGTGATATAATTGGTAAATACCCAAATTAGTAAAACCAAGGAGATATTTAAACGCTTTGATATGTTTAACATCAGGAGAAATGAACCATCATTATTTAATACCAACTTCAATTTTTTAAATGCCAAGTTCAACTAAAAAGGGTAGGGTCTAGGGAACTTTAAATTTAAATGATTCTGATGACTAGAAACAAAGGAAACAATAAACTTATGGATGTTAAAATGCCTCGAAAAAGCCAACTTACGCTGCAGCTTCTTGTTTTGACAACCCTTTGATATTCTTCGCCAAATAATCATCTATGCCATCTTTGTCTTTGATCAAATGAATCCTAAATTTAAATGAAAAAAATTAAAAGAAACACTGTAAGGTGCTAACATAGACTTCTGCAGCATGTATAATATATTATCATTGCCAAGTAGAGCTAAATACTGAAATATTGACAAAGTAATATATCAGACATTCTATAAACACATACAAACATCTTTTTAATTTTTTGGTCCGTAGCTATTTCAAATCTTTATTTCTAAAAGAAAACAGAGATGGTATTAGCTTTAAAGGATCTGATTATCTGATATTTCAGTCTGGACTAGAAAAAAAACTGTATTAGCTATATCAATAATAATTGATTAAGCTATCCACATTTAAACTGCTTCCTAAACCCAGAACCATTACATTTTTGCATTAGCAGTATGGACCACGGTGGTCCACTCTATTTCATATTTAACTTTTTCAAATTTAAAAAAAAAAAAAAAGAAAACAAATCAACAAAAAAATTCCCAAATCCAATTTCAAATGTTTTCCTTGGTGCAATGCAATCTTTTAATACTGCTCTTGACTTCCCACAGTTAGAGCAGCATACTGCGACACATAGTCCACCAAGGGGGTAATTCAAGGGGCATTAAAATAAAGAGCAAATTTCAGGATGCATGGATCTAATTTTAACATTTGAACTGTGCATCGTTTCACCTTTCACTCCAGCCATCATCTCTTTGCATCTCTACTCTGATACACAAGAGATGCCTTCAAAGGATAATATGCATTTACTGACCATAAAGTGTATTTAAATAGAATCTGAAATCCTGACTGTAAAGGATATTATATTTATAAAAGTAATGTGAATTTATTTTTATTCTTCTGTAAAAGAGCATAAAGATTGTCTGGTTAATCACTCAGAGATAAAAGAAATTCAACATTAGTGTTCCACATAAATCTATTACTTTCCTCTTTCTCTGTCTGTATTACACTGCTGTCTTTCATTACAGTGATGAGAGTAAATTCTTTTCATAATGTTAGCTAATATAAGCATCATGCTCCTTATTGCTCTGAGAATACCAAAGACACTTCATGAAGTTCATTTAAATGAAAACAAAATAGCTAAGCAAAGCAGAGATATTTTGACATATCTGTATTTAAAACAATGTAACAGTGAAAACTTCCGTCACAAACAGTGCATTTAAATCTCTTCCAGAATTTGCTACAGCTGAGTGGCACCAGCAGAGGCTTGTGCTTCCAGACAGCACATAACACAGTCCACGTGAGTTGTGCTGACCCTGCTAAATGTACACCTTATGGATACTGCCATAAAAATTCAGTTATAATCAATACCAAAACATTAAAACCAAAATTTTAACACCAAAATAGTCACAATTTAGAGAGATATGTAATGTCATTTGGATCATGAAGATAAGGTAATTACTGTTTATTTAGAACTGATGTAAAACATATTTCAAGATACTATAGGTTTATATGAGGTAAAAGAAAAATTGAAAGCCAGTATTTCTGGGCAAATAAATATGAAGTTTCAAGTAGACAACACAATAAAAACCGTGGGTGACCTTTGTATTTTAAGGTTGCAAAAATGAGATTTCTTTACATCAGCAGCACAGAGAGAACACACCAGATATTTGGTGGGGTGGAAGTCCAAACCCCAAACTGAAACAGACAACTACAACAGGCAATTCCTAGGCATCACTGTCACCTTAGTGCAAATTTATCTATACTGCAGTTAAAAAACATCTCAAACTGGAACAAAGGAAAGCCTGGTGCCTTGTCATTGTCTTCACAAAAAAAAAAAAAATCATGGGAAAAGCTCTCAGAAGCAATTTAAAATGTCACCTGCCTTATCGCCAAGGTAAAAATTTCTGACTTCTTACTAGTTACTAGCTGAAAGACAACTACAGCCAAGGAGGGAAAAAAAAACCATAAGCAAAAACTTGCAAACTAATTACTCTTTACATCAGGTCTGCGATAACCTGTTTGGATTGATGCAACTACAAAGACAGTCACCCATCATAATGAATTGAACTTCCTGACAATAATAAATACTTATCGCATCCTGGCTGTAATTATCGATGATGTTAATGTAACAATAACACAGAAAAGGCAGACAGATGATACACAGGAAAAAACACATTAGAAAATTCCATCATTATTTAAAATGGCTTGTTATATGCAACGAGAATTAAAGACAATACAATTAATTTATGTGAAGAACTGAGATTATGACTTGGAATGGACATTGTTTCTTCACAGAGAATTGAGGTGAGGATAGCACTGGCTAAAAGGCATTCTTCCTTTTCTTCCATAGGTTGTCACTTGCTTTTTCCAAGCTGTTTTACCTTATTTCCCCAGTGTTTCCATAATGACTCAATGTATTTCATAAATAGTGTATTAAAAAAGTCCACTTCACCTGTAAATTGGCTCCTATTTAATTTAAAATCACTCAGTTATAAAGATAAATATATTTTGATCCAATGGGCATCTATCCCAGAATTAACATTTTCACCATGTTTTCCTAAAACTGTTTCTGTTATCAATCTACACAGGAAAAAGACAGATACTTTTTTTTTTCCCCTAAAATAAATATAATGATAAATACATCTGCTTTTTAACCAAATAATGAAATGGAATTGCATAAAGTACCAAACTAATTCTCACACAACTTTCTATCCCCACTGCCTATGCTGTTAACTCAGACTCCAGCTTTCTCAAAATGGCAGAGCTTGTCTTGTTCTCATCACTAGGCACCTACAGCACGGTCCAGGCCATTACAGAATCAGACATTTCTTTTCTGCAAATAGGCCCAGCCTCAATAGGATTCCTGCAGAAGGATCTCCTTGAACAAGCCTCCTATCTCCCTCTGGAATGAGTTCTCCAGCAATGCAGTTACTGGAAAAAGTGATGGAGAAAGTAACCACAATTTTTTCTGAAATGGAGGCAATTCCAGGAAAAAGTGCATAGCAGGGCAGAGAAGAAACTGAGAGACCAATACTCACTGAGGGAGACAAAAAAGGGGAAATGAGTGCAGTGGAACAGGAAGACACATAGGCATGTGCAAGAAGATGGGTTGTATTATGGCACTGCTGCTAATTCTCTCAGCTATTAAGTACAGTATAACACTTCAAGCCAGCTTTATCAATTATATTTTAAGAGTTGCAAAACTGTGGATGAATGAAACAAAAGAATCTTGGGTTTTTTTCATCGAAATAAGTGCATTTTTAATGACCTACATTTGTATCAATGCTAAATGCAAATAACTTTCTATGGCTTTTAAACTTCCCTAACGGAGAATTTCCTTGCCTCTGATTTTTGTAGTTTTAAACATTGCAAAAAAGCAAACATAATTTGTCACCTCGGCACAGCTGATTGAAGCTATTCACAGTGAAAATGATGCTTTGAAAGAAAAGAGGTACATACCTTGCAAAGTCTAACGGGGGGCAAACAGGCTGCTTTACAAACCTGGGATGCTCCCCTGGGCTTTGTAGGATCGCTTGAGGCAACACATTCATTTTAACTAAAACAAACAAACAAAACCAACATTAGTTGAAACAACATCTTCACTGCAGATAAGAAATGCAGTTTCTTATCCTTCTTGTGCTGCTTCCCAGTCCACTGCTTTATTTCCACGGACTGCATACAAACCCCATTTCCAGTTCCACACAAATCTCTTCAGCGTTACCTCAGTAGGACATGATCTAACGTTCAATGGTTTTCGCTCTTTCATTGAGGTGCTTTTGATTTGCACGGGGACAGCTGATTCAGGAACCACCTGTGCTTCCTCAAGCTATCTAGGTCCAAGTATTAACAATATTTTACATTAATACATAAGGTGAACAAATGACGGAACATACAGTGTGAGATGCAACGACAGGCACTGTATTAATGTTCGAAATACTACATAATCATAAGAGTAACAATCTTTTGAAGAAAGAACGTAGGTAATGCTATACTTACAACACAGGGTTTTACTTAAAACAAAAGCCAAAAGCCCCACAGTTATGTAGAATCGTCTAGCTTGTCATCTTGAAGTACATAAATGCTAATAGGACTTTTTTGTCATATAGCGCTACTGTGTTTTTTCCCCAAGTATTCAGTCTACACTTCCTACCATTAAAGTTTCAGCTGCCAGTTCCTTCATTTTGCATGTCTGTGATCTGAGGACGTTAGCAGCAGGAGCACCCTTACTTTTAAATTTGGTTTAATGTAGGTATTGCATGCCCTGCTGGTAGGCCTGAAGGCACAAACTTTTAATAGGGATGGAAAAACAGAATATAGTAAGAAGGGGGGAAAGAATTTAACTATTTGCTACATTTAGTGAAATGAAATTTATTTTATAGAAATAATTGTTAGATATGAATCAATTTGTTACTGAATGATCAGCATCAGACTAGCAGATATTTTATATTAGCCTTTCTGGGATCAAAAGCCATTTCATTGATGCAGTATTTTTTCGCAGTTATAATGAAGTAATTTTTTTAATTGCGTTACTTAGAATTAAATAAGAAAGACAATTATAGGTTGAAAAGATGACAGGACAGGATATTTCTCCTAAGTAATTATTTTAGCACCTGGTATTATGATAATGTTTGTTAAAGAAAGAATATTATTTATAAATACTCTAATCTGCAACCAGAGGCAGCAATATTTTACATAAGTGTATCATGGAAAATAAAAAAATCAATAGAATAAAAACATATGGGCAATTCATCACTAAAAAAGATTACACTACTCATAGAAAATGACAGGTTTGTATATAAGAAGTATAAAGAAAAGGAAACCCCCTTTTTGGGAAGATGCTATTCAGTGAGAAATAGCAATTAAACTTTGGAACAACAATAATGAAGCACAGAGAAGACGCAAAGCTTTCTACAAGCCTCTTTGTTTTGAGGTATTAAGTGAGAAAAAGAAAACATACATGCCTTAGTGGCAGCTGATGAACTCGGCAAGGAGCTGGCTGGCTGCAGCTATGGGGCAGAAAAGGCAGGGGGAGAAAAAGCTGACGGGAGACCCCGGTAGAGCCACTGTAACCATGAAAAGCTATGAATGAGGAGCTGTAATTTTTGGCCTGTCACAGGCTCCAGGCTGCATCCACAGGGCACCTGGCAGGAGCAGACAGCATCTCCTTGCTGCATCACATGCTCCAGGTTCCCAAACCGGGGAAATAAAGTCTGTGGGAAAACAAGCCGTCTAGCACACAGGTGTCACACGAACATGAGGCACATATGCGGACATTTTTCTTAGTACATTACTGCCTCACAAGAATCAAAACTACTGCCCTGACTCCTGTTTCAAACTCAAAGCTTGGGAAATTAAAAAAACACCCTGCTTCATAATAACACCAATTTAAGAGGTGGGAGGTATCTTTCAGAGTGAAACGGAGGGTGCATTTCCCTAACTTCCAAGGTAACTGTGATTCTTACAGGTAAATTACAACCACAGAGACACAAGCAGAAGGGATCAGCAACACATCCTTCTATCACAATCACGTAGATTTCATCGCTGGTCACTTAAAGACTGCTAACCCCGTTACATCTTACTCCTTTATAATAAAGCCCAAGCCACATCTCATTTACTTAATCAAACACCCACGGAATTCAGCACAAGACAAGGCAGTGCAGCTTGCTCCTGAAGAAGTGCTCTGTTTAACCACATGATGGAGGGAATCTCCCCACGGGCTGGAATCGCTCCAGGGTGCGCTGAAGCTGAAGGCAAAACGCCCAGCTGACTGTAACTGCGCTTTTCCTGGCACCTTTCGGTGAACCTGTGGGCCACCTCTCAGCCCTTCCCACACATTTTCCGAGGCGTGCTCAGACCTAACTGGAGGCTGGAGGAATTCCCAGGGATGGAAGCAGTCGAGGAGTGGCTACGCAGGGCTGTCTTCGCGGGCACCTCCGAAGATAAAAGGCCGTCCAGAGCGTGGCAGGACACTCTTACAGCCACGGCGCTTTACTACCGTAAAAGCAACGATGTAAATTGATTATTTTGTTTTGTTTTGTTTTGTTTGTTTTTTAAATCTCTAGCCAGCGTGATAGATGTTATTTGTTCCAAGTAAGACGGACCAGGCCACGGCCCCAACCTGCCCCATCCCCTGGATGCCCTCCGTCCCCGCGGCTCCGGGCACGGAGCCCCGCTCCGCCGCTCCCTGTTCCCAACCACTGCCCGGGGACGCTCCGGCTTCTCCCTTCACCCGTGAACCGGCCCCACTGCGACACACCCCCTCACCCCGGGCTCCGGCACCGCCTCGGCCTCTTCACAGATAAAACACAGAGCACATTGGCTGGCGCGCCGCGGGGAGCGGACCTGGGCTCATAGCGCGGTGGCCGGACGAGCTCCCCGCGGCGCCTCAGGGCGGCCCGGGACGCCGCGGCCTCGCCATGGCGACGGGGGAGGGCGGCGCTGGGGGCCGGGCTCCGGCAGGCCTGGCCGAGGGACCGGCCCGGCCCGGCCCAGCCCGGCCAGCCCCTGAGGGCCGAGGCGGTGGGCCCGGCTAGGCTGGAGGTGCGCTTTGTCCCAGGGAAAACACGGGAGCTGCGGGAGATCGGCACGGCTCGAGGGGCAGGGGTGCCTTTCCGGGAGCTCAGCTGGGATGAGCTGTCTCGAACGGGAGCATCCCTCAAAGGCTGGGCGAGTTTCTGAAGCTGGGAAGCGGAGAGCCAGGGCAGTATGGTACAGATACCGAAGGAAGTGTGGGCAGTGTCATAGATAACGCATGGACACACCTGCAGACAGCAGGCTTTCCTCTCTCATAGCATCGCAGAATGGGTCAGGCTCGAAGGGACCACAGTGAATCATCTGGTCCAAGCTCCCTGCAGAGCCCTCCCAGAGCACATGGCACAGGATTGTGTCCAGACGGTTTGTGAGTATTTCCAGTGAGGGAGACTCCTCCACAGCCTGTCTGGGCAATCAGTTCCAGTAAAGAAATTCTTCCTCATATTCCAGTGGAATTTCCTGTACATCAGTTTCTGCCCTTTGCCTCTCGTCCTATTTCTTGGCACCACCAAGAGGAGCCTGGATCCATCCTCTTGGCACCCTATCTTCAGATACTTACAGGCATTGATGGTCCCCTCGCTTGCCTCTCCTCAAGGCCGAAGAGGCCCAACTCCCTCAGCCACTCCTTCCAGGAAAGGTGCTCCAGTCCCTTAATCATCTTCGTTGCCCTCTGTCCTTTCAGGACCTGTGATCCTCTCCAACATCCTTCAGGACTTCTGAGCAGGGGGAAAGAGCAAGTACAAAAAATACTAGACTGAATATCTTAGTAAGTGACATAACGTGAAGACGGTTTGTGGAAAAGATTGTCACTTTCTGTTGATGAGAACCTGCTGCTTAATTAAGTGTCCCAAAGGAGCTGTTCTTCTAAGCGACTGGTCTCCTCGGAGTCAAGGGGCTGGTCAGAAACAGAAATATTGAGAGGGAACCAGTGAGCTTTTGCTAAATGCAAATGAAGACTATAAGAGAACACAAAGAGCAGAGATTTTTCAGTAACTTCTCTTTTCATGTTGGAAACTTGACACCAACAGAAGAGACCATTTTTTAACACAGATTTGACCTAGTTTTTATTGCTAAAATTGTCTGGAAAACAAAAATGTCAAAATCAATTGTTATAATCTATTTTGGAAGGATCAAGCGGACAGAAAGCTCTTCAAAAGGGGCATTACCTTTTCTGAGTTGATGGCAATTGGAAGCAAAGGATCTTGAATGTTTATGGGTCAGTGTTCTGATGGATATGTCAGAAGCTGACAGGATACTTAGCTGATATCAAATCACACTAGAGAACAGCATGACCTATGCCTTACCCACCACATATAGGGAAAGCACTGCTGTACTGAGTGAATTTCAATCTGAGTGACATATGCTGAAGGTCTCATGCTGCCAGTATTAAAATGTACTTGGAATTTCAAAATATTTAAAATGTCAGTTTCCTAACTCAAAAAGTGTTGCATCCAACACAGAGGAATTCTATATTAGATCTCATCTTGTCAGATAAAAAGGAATTGATCACAGAACTAAAAATTAGCCATAGCTTAGGTGTACCTGATAATGATTTGATCACATTTTTTATGTGCAAACAGAATCAAGTCCAAACCAATAACATATATACGTAATCCTTTGAAAGGGCTAATTTTATAAAGGTGAATACTATTATGAGCTAATTCTATAGTGATACTATAAGGTAATTCTTGTGGGAGAAAGAATTTAATCTGAAATGGGAGAATGATAACTGGAAAGCATTTAAGGATGTTAGTGCAGGTAACACATAGTCATAATCCCACAATTAAGGAATACATTTGCTGAAAATCCAGGGTAGTTTACAAGGCAAACATCTGTGAAACTGAAGAAAGAATGTGGTATCCTACATGTACACTGAAAGCTAGGAATTGTAGAAAATTACTGTGGGAAGCAATAGGTTATAAGGGAAATACACATATGGGCAACAGAATTAAAATGAGAAAAATTGAAGATTTTTGCAAGTATAGAACACAGAAAATGATCTGAATAGTGAGAAGACCCTATTAAGGAATGAAGTTGACAGCTTTAACCATAATTAGAGACAAACTTTGAATGTTAAATATATATACATATTCCTTCTGTGCATTTGGGAAGATGGCAGCTGCTGTAATTATGTTATATGGTGTTGAAGAGTTGTTTTCTGTTCAAATGATAATGTGGGAGGATGGTTCAACTTCAGTTACTGAAAGAAAACTGGCATTAGAGAATTTGGAATGAACATGCCATGAAGTCGGATGCACCATCAATACTCATATTCAGAAATTTTTTGGACACTAAGGTTTTTTTAAGGAGGACAAAGCTAGTATTATTCTAATACCTTAAAAGATTAAATGGGATAATAGTAGTTTACCAATGTGACATTGGTCACAGGCAAAATGCAGAGTAGCCAATATAAAACTCAGTTAACAAATAATATAAAAGAAGATAGATGATTCCAATTAGCATGGACTTCTGCTAAAAAAGCTCTATCCTGGCAGAAAAATAGAGCCTGGTAAACAGATTTTGTTTTCTTAATGAGGCTGCAGGTTTTGCTTGTTGATGTAATTTAATCAGACTTCAGTGAAGCATTTGACTTGTTATCCTTTGGCTTTTTGGATGAAACACTGCAACGACACAGTTATTTGTATCCTGTACATAAACTTACAAAGCAAACTTGTAAAAACTCAAAAGATAAACCAGCAGATTTAAAATTACTGGTAATATTCTGGAATGATATCTGAAATACTTCACAAGCAGACATTTACACCATGGCTACATCTTCAGTGTTAAACATATATAATTCATTTGACTTGGAAGCAAAGTAAGAATTTTTTTTTATGGAGATGTGTTCAAAGGATCCTGCATGCCAAACAATATGTAACTTAGAGAGAACACTCTTTAGCAAAGAATCAAAGGCATTCTACATCTATAGAGTAATATGAAGAGGCAGTAGCCTTTCTGTGGTTAAGGATGAAACCAACTTCTATTACAATGCTGTGTTGTAACATCAGTATAATTGGCCTAGAAATGTTTGGCCTGCAAGTCCTGAAGGGAAAGGCTATCTGTGAATGGAAAAAAAAATTCAATTGCTAACAGTTTTTGTTCCTATAATTAAAGGAGCTTCTCCTCCAATTCTGTAAGCAGTGATAATGTCCAAGGAAGGGCAATATTTTATAGCAGATACACTTTGCAAAAACTGTGTGAAGAATTAATTTGTTTGAGTAAATTTGAGTCTCAGATGTTGGCATATTCAAAATGTAACCCAAAGAGGCAAAAAGTGCAATGTATTGATCATTTTGAATAGCTGGTACCCTTAGGAAATGTGTTTGTGCACCTTTATTGGTTACATGAGAAAGAAATAGCTAAATAAATTGCTTAAATATGGCAATGCCCAAAACTTACCAGAACATATCTGGATATTCTTCAATACTGAATACTTGAGCATTGCTCATAAAAAAATAAAGTGTTTTGACTCCTGCCTAGCTGTCCACCTTTGGTCCTTGGTAGTTTTGATTTTCCTATAACTTGTTAACATACCCGCTGCAGAAAAAAACCTAAAACTGAACTGTCCCCACTCCTCTACTTCAGAGGGGACAAAAGAGATGGTTTGATGAAGACTGAAGTCCTCATGGAGAAAAACATGAAGGGAAAAAAAAAAGGAGAAAAGGTCAAAGTGTTAAAAATACAAAACCAGGGAACCGAAGGGTGGCAACACTAAGCATGCTACCAGGGAGCAATCAGTGTACAAAGAGGTACAAACTGCACAAAAATTACAAAAGCTGTGTGCAGCAGGTGTGATGATACGACAGGCTGGTGCAACAGAAATGATCCCTGAACTTGCCAGGATTTTTTTAGTCAAGCTCCCTCCTCTACCACACCCAGTGTCAAAAGGAGCCGAGGCAGAAGATTCTGCAACTGTCTGAGACCCCGGATGCCATACTAAGGTAGGTACTGTTTTGGCATGAACTTTAACCAAAAGTTGACTGTGGCACAATGGTTGTTTTTCATGCCAAGGGAAATACATGAAAACGAAGAAAACCAGAGAACTTACGAAGACAGATTCTGTAAGGTTTGCAGTCAATACTTCTAAATTCAAATTTCAGTGTTTTGTGTGATGTTTCTTTAAAGCTGAATAACAGGAAGTCTATCATGTCTCAAAACAGATTGGCTTTCCCTAAAATGATACATTTTTCCTATGCATCTTTTCCTTACCCATGTGACAGGTAAACATAATTTCTACCTTTCTGATGTTCCTATGGTAGTGAAATGTACTCTCTGTTCTAAGTAATTATCATAAGCCAAGTACCACCAGAAGTGGTTATCTCTCTCACACACACAAAGGACACTTCCCCAGGTACATCATAAGGTTTTTGTTCCACAGCAGATTCTCCAAACCCACATTTATGTACCTTACTCGTATTCACGCTACACGTGATATGCCCCGTACTTCTGAGATGAGCCTGTGGATTTTGTGGATCAGTATGGAGCCCAGGTCTGCCATGTGTGGATCAGCTGCTTTGTTAGTAGGTACTGGTGATGCTGCAAAACTTGCTAGTTAGGTATCAGCATGAAACTAGGACTTGAAAAGGAAGCAGAGTAAAAACAGAGCTCTCAAAAATAGGGGTCATGGTACACGTAGTAATTAGCCAAGGAAGGCTGTACCAGGCAAGATCTGGTACTGCTCTTTTTTACAGCTGAATAGAAAAGTTACTTTTCCCACAAGAGTAATCTCTTTTACTTTCAGAGGCAGCAAAAATACACAACTGAGTTGGAGGACTTGCCTCTGATTTTTTTCTTTATGGAAAATGCATATTTTGATCTGAATAACCAGTATCATATTGACTAAAGATTTCCGCTGTTTTTCTAATGCAGCACTTGCAACCTCTTTAACCAGCTTCAGCAATGTCTCTACGTCATGTATCCCCTTTTTCAGCTTTCTGTTTGAGTGACAAGACAGAGACAGCAGTGCTGATGAAGATCAAACAAACTTACAGTGTGAAAATTACTATAAGGATCTCTAGTCTTGCTAGTCATTATATACATATTATGCATCGATATACTAGATCATTGTCAAGTTCCATTGATGGCATAACTGGATTCAGGGTAACCTAACACATCTCAAAAGTGTCTAAATCAGTATTTCTATAACCTGAGGGACGTGTACAGCATATACAAATGTGGCATTGTACAAAGGTTTCATTGGCATTTGCCTGAGAGCACCTAATAAACTTACTCATGAATGATGGAATTGCAAGTAGCGCTGCTTTCCAACTATCATGCTCTTAAGCCTTTTATATCATGCCATTACAGGCCCTATATTCTATGTGAATTACGAAAAAACTGCCCCAGCATGCGTTTATCCCCACTCCCTTTCCCACTTCCCTCTATGATAAACTGAAATATATCCCATCAATATCTCCTCCTGGTTCTGTGGTAATGCTTACTGATTTCAGGTATTAGTACTCACAGATTTATAGGTCTGCATCAGATAGATTTTTACCTACTGAAACATTTTTAACATTGTCAACTTACTTATTTTGCCTTCTTTTGAAAGCTGTCTAGAAAGATTTATATAAAAAGTTAATCAAACTACATCACTGACTCAGCCCATCAGCACAACTTTTTCATCACCATAACAATATCTCCGTGACATCTAGCTTATCATCATGAATTATGGGGGAAAGGATAAACAACCCATTAAGAAATTAAAGTCCCACAAAGGTGCAGTTTGATAAAGGATAAAAAAAACCCACGGGGTATGTATAATAAAACCTCTCTCCCCTGAAGAGTGATTGTTATCTTTCTTTCATGAGCGTCAAAGACCTGGAGCTTCTCAGTGCCTCAGGCAAGTGAGTTTGAAGGTCTCCTTCATGATTGAATGGGAAATTGTAATCAGAATTAGGTTATGACTGTTTATCCTATAGAGCATTTAAAAAAAATGTTTTATATGTAGAACTGATATTAGTAACTATTAGAAAAAGCCACTGTAATCACGTTTAGAAAACTTTGCTGTGTTTTCTGTGTTAAGTGTGCCATTGTCTGTTTATTCTGGTGTATGTTGGGTCAAGCTGTTTCATGGAGAACTGAGCTAAATAGTTCTGATACATTCATTTGTATAGTCTCCATTCTGTAATACATGTAAGCCTGTGTGAAAGCACAGTGACTTACAGATAAAGATGTCTTTACAACCCCAAGAGAAATAAGTTATTCTTAAATAAGTTTTCATTTCCTGAGACAAAATATGCTGCCGATATCGTTACTGCACAGCAATCAGTTATGCCTTTCCTTATCCTAATAGGAGACAGCAGCGTTTACAGCTTTTCAGACTGCTCTGAGTGACTTTCATGATGCTGTACGTGGTATAACCTGTGGCTCAATGAGAATGTAACTAAACCAAAGGAGGTGCAATCCAAATGAATGACTTAAGTGATGACAATAAAATTACCCTGTACAGTTCCCTTTCTTGTATGAGGGATTACGCTTAAATTAGTGAAAAAATAATTTGAGATGATAAGAGAGACTACCAGCAAGAGGTGCTCATATTAAGCTGGCTGATTAATAATTTTTTTCCCCAGTAAGCTGAAGCTCTAAAGTTTTGCACTTGGTCTCTGAAGATTGTTTATTCTGACTTGCTATTATCATTATTGTTTTCTAGTTCTGCTCACACCCATTGATTGCCTCTCATCTAAAACACTGATACAAACAAGCAACTACATATTTACAGGTCACATTTTGATGATGGAGCCTGTGTGCACTACCGCAGTGTAAATGATAAATAACAATACTTTGACTACATAGAATAGATGTCTTTTGAGGTCAGGACATCTAAAATTGGCTTTCTAGATGACTTCTGGAGCTCTGTCAGTAAGAGCCACCACTGCCTTTGGCCTGCTCTCTGTCAGCCTATGATTTATATAATGTATTCAGGTGGGAGAAGCTCACCTATATTTTAAATGCTTGCCTATTGAGGCTCATAGCTTAAAGTAGCAGGAGTGAAAAAGGCGTGAAAAAGGCATGAAAAATCCTGTCTAGGAAGATAATGTGGTCTTGCTGTTGCATAGTCCTAGGCCAGCATTTAGGTGCATCATGCCAGAGATGGTTCAAATCCTTGGGGTTCAGCATGTCAGGTGATTAATGGATGTTTATGCTCTACTGTGTAAACTCTTTTCTATCCACAAGGCTAAGAAATGTTGGTCTTGTTTTTGGTATAGTAGATGTTTAAATTGAACTTTGGAGATTTTGGGGATGAAAAGCATTTTGTAAGCACACCCTTCAATGTTAAGTACTTCTAGGTACTTACCTCCAAACTGAACTTAAAATTATGCATTGTGATAAACCTGTGCATTATTCTACTGTAATTTTGCCATAGTGTCCTTACCAAATTATTTTGTGGAAGTTTCTGATACAACAGATCATTGCTATCAACCAGGCACAAAAGTGATACTGAAATTCTAACGGAGGCCATTTTAACATTCCCTATAAGGGACATGAATATAGGCTTCATATATTAATTGTATCTGATTAGCCACAAGGCAAACATTTAATTAAACCTTGAGAGACAATAACATTGCACATAAATTATCCATTTAAGAGCACACAGGTCTTTATATTTCATTAAAAATTGTTTAGCCAATAACCACACATCTTAAGCTCAATCTGTGTTTGCACAGATTTGAAGTAAAAAAAGTCCCTAGTGCATTGCTGGGTTTTTTCCCGACATTTAATTCTTGATGTATTTTGATTTGTATTTACTTACCAGTTGTTCATGCTGTTTTCCTGATTAGTGAGACTGCCACTCAACTCATGGATTGACAATTGACTTAAAAAGTCCTACCAAATTATTTAATTTTAAATATATTTCAAAATAGTCCAAAAGGTATTTTAAGAGCTCATGGGATTCAGAAAAGCAAAAATCCAAACAAATACAATGTTATATTGCTATATATTGAAAGCTTCTGTTCTGAATTATTTTTGTCCAAGGCTGCTATTTTCTGTTCTACTACTGAGATTTATTTTTTTCCTACAAGAATACGTGCCTACTGTTTTATATGTTTTTCTGAACACTGGCATTATATTAAATGTGTGTTTAGATGCAACCAGCAAGATGACTGCTTAAGAAAATGTCACATGAGTCTTAAATCCAATTTGCTGTAAAAGCCCCCCCACCTTCCATGAGTTTGAACAGATCATTATCTCCTCTCTGAAGTAACTTTAAGAAGTGAGAACACCCTTAAAACCCTCATGGTCAGCCATAAGTTTTGTGGGCAGGTTATTTCACTTCAGCATATGTTTTCTACCCATACATTTTCTGAATGGTGTAGACTGAGGCACAGAAATCTGACAAGCAGGTGAGGAAAAACAAAAAACTGGTAAACAGAAAAATGATTTTGATAATGTAATGCACTGATTCTTATTCCATATGATTTAAAAACTTAGAGTTCAACCTCAAAGTTATAAGAACATGATATTAAATTCTCTTTCACTATTCTGTGGTATGGTACTGTATAAGGAGCACAGGCAAGCCTAGGAAGACTTTCCTTCAGTGTACTTATATTTATGTATAAAACTTACAGAAGTATCACACAAATTTTTGTGTCTCAGATATTGCAAATATTTTCTGAAAATAAGTCAGAGGAGATTCATATAAATGTTAATGCCAGTTCATATGCATGCCACCTTCTTTACCTGGCTTTTGTCTGTGTAGACAATACTCACAGAGCAGGGATCTTGCCTCTCTGTTTTCAAAGTGTCTTATTTTTTTAGAGTACTGGGAAAACAGTTACTGCTTGATTGTGAGATGAAAGCACTTCTGAAAATCAGTCTGGTGAGGTATTAGCAACACTTTGCAAATAATTACTGCTACTACTAAGACACTGAAACTAGACAAGCTGCTCTTTCTTGTAACAGCATTGCTTTTGAAAAAAAATGCCAAACTTAAGTATATGAACACCACCAAGGGAGCCAATAAGATTAAACCTCTTCGGTGAGATGGGCTCTCTAATATCCCAAGCTAGCCTCTTTCCCTTCAAGTTTAGGGATAAACTGCGTCACTTATTTCATAACCTTTTTTTTTTTTTCCCTTCTCCCATTTTATTTTTGGTTTGGAAAGCAGAAGAGAAAACATCTAGAAATCAATTATCAAATAAAAGCAAGCAGACAAAAAAAAAGCACAACAAAACCCAAAAGCTGAAATACAGTAGATTTGCACAACTGCCTGTGAAGTTAAATGTAGGTTACTACATTCACGTACAAAGATATTTAGATGGCAAATGGAAACTCACTGCTGTGAAGCACATCACATTCATATATAATTGAAGCACCCAGGAGTAAAATACTGAGGCACAATAGGTGACAACTGATAAAAACAAGAGAAGAAGTATAAAACAGGATACAAAGCTCTGGGGAGTACAGAGAATATCTAACACAGGCTGAAGAATCTACAATAACTGTATCTAAATTACCAGATAATACAAAAATAATAACTGAACGGATAAAGCCAGAGAATTCAGTGAAATACTGCTGTTGGAATGATACATTACTGGAATCAGAAACTTTTGCCTGATTTTCTTCACTGCCACGCAAAGAGAAGGAAGACTTTGCTGCAAGATGTCCAGAACAGGGAAGCAGGAGTTTCCCAGCAAAAGCCACTGTCCCTGTGTCTCTAGAACAGCTTCACTCACTCTTTATGGATCTGCCTTAAAACCAAGTGTTCACAGATGGAAGTGACATTTATTGTTCCTCATTCTGCAGGGATGTCTAGGTTAATAAACTCAAGTTAATATTGGTCCACTCTAGTCTTACCCTTTTTCTGCTTGCTTATCAAGTTTCACTCTCTGGAAATCACAGTTTAGGGCCATAAATCCTAAAAAAGACATATTGTTATTCTAAAAGCTGAACTTGGATTTACGTGCAGTTGCAGTAGGCTCTGACGTAAACGTCTTTGCCTTGTGGTGGCCACATGGCCAAAATTGTTGAGTCACATTCTTCTCTAAATGTGGAACAGAAGTTTGTGCCAGGCAGTTTCTTATGAATTAGGCTTTGTGAGACAACCCTGTTTATTGAAAACAGATTTTCTTGGCATTCTTCTGTGGACAAACTTCACACTGTTGTAATTGTAGTAGACATACACATAGCATTTTTACACCAGTATCCTCAGCTGCAGAGAATTCAGGCAATTATCTACCTTTCTCTATCCTAACCGTCATTTTGACAAATCATACAGGTCCTCTGAATTTTAAATCTCTCAACTCCAGAAAGAAGAGAGGATGATGCTAAGGGCTGCTTTTCTTGACCACGAATTCAAAACCTTCATAACAATTCATTACCTTTATGTCACAATAACATCAGTCTTTAGCTTTGTCTTAAATGCTGCCAGATATGTGTTCTTTCAGGGTGATTAATGATAATTTGTTTGAATAATGTTGTTTAAACACTCTGAGCTAAGTACATCATATCTCTGTCCAGAAACAAGCTGAACTGAAATTGTACTTTAGCAACATGGCTCAGCTGGGAGATAGATTATGGCAATGTTTAAGATAATGACTGGAGTTTGCTGCAAGAAAGATTGGAAGCCGATATCCATAATGAAATTCCATGTTATCTCCCCCTGGATGGTACACGGTAATGTGTATATCCAGACCCATCTGTCTTGGATTTGTTGAGAGGAATTTCTGATCTCCAAAACTCAGTATAGAGGATTCATCCAGGATGTACCTGTGTCCCTGTTCACTGAAGGCCAGTAAAAGCTGGTAAAGCCATAGGACAACAACCCAAAAAACAGTGTATCTCATTGCTGGGGACACAATGGAGAGAGCTAGCTAGAGTTGCTCAGTCTGAGAGCTGAATGGGCTCAGATACATATTTGGAACTGGCAGCAGAATGAGTTCATTGCTAAACCAAGGAGGAAGAGAAAAATGGCTTGGGAGAGTGGTGTTGGATAACAACTTTGGAAATCAATAAAATTCCTCCTATCTGCTTTGCAGAACCAGCCTTTTCTGACACAGCAACTTCAGAAGTTCAGGGTTAACAGCCTTGCATAATGTAGGCTTATAATCACCTACACTGTAATCTTACCATCATAGTCTAATTTTGTAATTTTTACAGCCAGCTTCTTGTCCACCATGTGAACTTTGCATCTGAATTCTCACTAAGTTTAGGCATTGCCTTCCAGTCTCTGCATACAGTCCTATCCTGCAGTTTCCTTGTCTTGCACACTCCCCTGAGAGCTGGTCCCTGCTATCCAACCAGGAGGGACTCTTCACAAAGACAAGCTCCACGGGAGCCTTCAGGAATTCAGCACTTCTTTTCTCAGTTGCAAATTAGTTGGCATAGGTTCTGAAAGTACCACAGCAGAGGATCTGATGACTGAAGCGTATAAAATACAGGCATTGCAGAGATCCTGCCTTGATTTTAACAATGTACAGAGCTGGACAAAAATGTGTGAGGCAGTTACCTGGCTTGTTTCTAAAGAGCTGGTGATAATCCTTCCTTGTGCCTCGTGTTTTCCTTCAAGTATTGGTGTTCCTTTCTCTCATTTGCAGCTAATTCTTGGTTCTTTCTGGAACTCGTGGAAAAATGGAGCTTTTTCCTATGAGAGCAGTTATTTTTGCTGTCTTTATCTCAGTATATTTTTCTCTATTTTTTTATCATCTCTTGAAGAGAACAAAACTCTCTATCCACACAGATAGGGAGTAGGCAACCAGGGCAGCACAACATGAAAAAACACTGGCAGGCATACCCAGAAATGCAGGTCATGCTGCTTATGGCACAGTCATATCCACAAGGACGTTAAGTAAGAGTTATGTATTTAGTTTTTTCCCCAGAAAGATTTAGTCAGGAAACATTCATCTCTGATCATTCGTTTATGTACATGAAAACACATCATGACACCACTTACAGTGTGTAGTAAAGGTAGTATTAAAGATTGGATATCAACATAAAATTGTCGATGGCTTATAAAATAAAATGAAGCAAAATCCATTAAATGATGAAATAAAATGAATATCACACTTGTGCTCATATACGGTCACCGACTGCTTAATGGAACAATTTTATTTTAAACTTTTGAAATCTTTGCAGAGTATCTGTTTCATTTGTAAGTGAAGAAGCTATAACCAAACATGCCTATCAGTCTTTAAAGATTCTGTTCAGTTAAATAGTTCCTTATTCAAAAATTTTGTATTGATTTTAAAAGGTGAAGTAATCTCTTGTTAATATAAGGGCAATAACTGGCAAGTTAGGAAAGCAGTGAAGCAAGTCTTTAGAAAAAAATTTACTTTCTATTTATATCTTTGAAGCTGTCAGCTGTATTTTCACTAATTGATAATAATGTATCATAGAATAAATAGAGGTGTTATACTTTTTTATTCTTTCATAGTTGAAGCAGAGGATAAATATAGCTGATAATTGTATGTATCATTTTAAAGTTACATCAATTAACTACTGTTAATTTTCTTGCGGGTTAAAACAGTTTTGGGATTGCAAATTACATTCACCTGTACAAATTAAGCATTTCTGCTCCTTTTAAAATATTACTACAGGATTTCTGTAGTAATGATTTAAGACTATAAGTAACAATAACAATACTGCAGTTTGCATTAATTACTGTAGAATACTGTTTCTTATAAAGGTGACACTTTCCATCATATTTCGGCCAGTAAAATTCAGGTTTTTCATGTTTTAAAAGTAATGTGCTGTAAGGCAAAAATGTAAATATTCAAGTGAAAAGATAGACTTATGCAGATGGAGAAACAAGTGTGAAAATCTAGACTTCCATGTCTATGTTTATATAATCTGCATTTCAGCATGATTTCTCACCCTATAAAAGGGTGAGAAAGCCTTCAGATTTTTCAGGATGGGGGTCTTATTACTAAGGCAGAAAGTGGTAGCTAATGCTGAGAAACAGAAAAATATCCAAGTAAGAATATGCAGATCTAAGTTGCTATACAGAAAACATCGAGTATTAGGGAGTGGCTTTATTCTTTGATAGACATCTGAGTTATAAACCATAATTAGTAATCATCAGTGGAATGGAATACTTTTGCCTGTGCCATGGTTTAACCCGAGCCAGCAGCCAAACCCCACACAGCTGCTCCCTTGAAGCCCCACCAGTGGGATCAGCGAGAGAATCAGAAGGGTAAAAGCCAGAAAACTCATGGGTTGAGATAAAGATTGTTTGATAAGGAAAGTAAAAGCTGTGCATACAGGCAAAGCAACACAAGGAGTTCATCCATCACTTCCCAAGGTCAAGGAGGTGCTCAGCTGTGTCCAGGAGAGCAGGGCCCCATCACATGCAAAGGTTACTTGGGAAGATATATGCCATTACTCCAAATGTTTCCCCCTTCCCCCTTATTCTCCCCATTTTATATATTGACCATGATGCCATTGATAGGGAACACCACTTTGGTCACTTTGGGTCACCTGTTTGGGCTGTGTCTGCTCCCATCTTCCCATGCAACCCCAAATTCCTTGCCAGCATGACAACATCTCTGCATTATAAACCCCGTGTTCAGCACAAACCCAAAGCACAGCCCCATACTAGCCACTGAGGAGAAAATTAGCTCTATCCCAGCCAAAACCAGCAAGTCTGGCTCACAAACACATTAGCATGCACAGTTTCCCATGCTTCTCCTGTTATTTTTATTTGCTATTGCAACAATTATTGCATTATTAGTTGTATTGGTAACAGCCAAGACACTTCACAAGGGGACTCATTTTTCAAATGCCATTCTGGGAAAAAAATACTGGTCCCACTGCATGTTTTAGCTCCCAAGGTTAGCTGGTGTTCGTTCAAATTCAATTTCAAAATGAGAAATATATATTCTGATGTCAAGTTGGAATTGGTCATAATCTTTACAGAAGATAAAACACTTAACTGCTTTAATGTTTCTTGATTGTTGTAACTGATTGTACCTTCGGAGTAAATCAGGGAGTAAAAACTGCACCTGTGATTCACTTTCAAGCGCACATGACATGATTTAAGTTATCACACCATCATAGTAACGGTTATGGACTGCAAGTTAGTCTAAAATAGTGCCTCAGATGTCTTTATATCTAAGAGTTTTCTACACCGATAAGAGAGTTCTTGAACACATTGCTTGCTTTTGCATAGACTAATTTTTTTCTACTTCAAATGATTCTGCATCTTTCCTGCACATACAGCCATGGTATGTTAGTCCTTATTTTTCTTTTCAAGTATGAACGTCATAAGTGGAATAAAGAGCTGATGCCAGGTGTCAGTTTGCATAACCTTTTTTGATTCCAGTCTTGTGCTCTGTTCCCACTGCTTATTCCAGTTACAGCTTTTGAACTTCCTGTTCCCATACAGATAATTGGTATCTTGCACAGCCTTTTTCTATACAGAGTAAATGTGCCACTTCTGGGTTTTAAGTACAATCTACGGTCAGTTTTCGTGCAGTATCTGTGCATGTCTTTCCAGAAAGAGTATTTTGATGCTAATTTAGGCTGCTGAAGAGCAGAGAGCTATCAGTAGTAAATTAAAACCTGTAGACAAATCAGATCTGTTACTTCATATTTTTCAAAATGATGACAACTAAATGATATGTGAGTAACACATCCATCACCCCCCACCCCCAAGCCCTTCTCAAATCCTGTCAGTGGCACAGAAGTTCGCAGTTTTTGTGGCTTCGTTTCTGTGAACTCTCCAAGGGTTTTTCTATATGAAGTGGCAGGTACTTCTGGAAAGTAGGGATTGATGTAATATGCAGGAGCAAAAGAAAAGATCTTGAGACACACAACTTTTTCCACTTTGCCAGAAATTTGCAGACCTAGTTGGTAGAAAATCTGACATATTATTGATTAAACATATTAGTTGGCCAACACCGTTGTGTATAATATTTCAAAATTGCTTCAGCATTATGGACCAAAATATATCACAAAATCATTGCAGTACAATAATCAGAAATTGTACATTATACCACAAGTGCAGCACTAGTAAAAGGAAACAAACTGTGGCCTTGCAATAGATTTTTGAAAGTCTGTGTTTGTTTTCTAAGGACATCATTGATACAATAATGCAAATCACTCTGTTAATGTGACTGTGCAAAGCTCTCAATTTGTTTTACTTTTTTTATCGTTATGTATTATTCATGTTGCATTAGTATATGCAGTGTTTATTTCCCTAATTGTAACAAGCAGTTAATTAATTACACTATAACCTCTTGAATCTATAGGCCAACTGTTGCATCTTTAGTTAATATTTTAAAGTCTCATCTTTTTCCATTTTTCCATGTGTCTTTGATGTTTTGTTTCTTACCCTTCTTGTTTGGGTTCTCTGTGGAATAGTCTCAGAATAATTCTGCAGTTCTCTTTTATGACTGAAACTTTGCATTTTAACAGTTGTCTGGAGATAGTTTCTTCCTTGTGAAATATCAGTTTTAATAACAAGAAAAGAAAAATGCCATAAATCTGCACTAACCACATAAAGCTGAAGTCTCTGAGAGACTGATTAACATTGAGACTCTACACAGGTTTTTCAATAATTAGAGGATGTGCTTGCGTGGAGCCATGACTGCTCTGGCCTTGATGCCATTTCCCAGGGCAGACAGCAATTATTATAGCCCACAGTAAATTTCCTACATTCCCTGCCTCCAGCCACTGAAGATCTTTTTGGAGTAAAGGTCTCTTAATTTTCTACATTCTTGTCATCAGCTTGGATTAGCAACATGTTCTACTTATTTTCTTCAGTTGGTTTAGAAACAATTGACAGCTGCTTTTCTGCTGCAGTATTTTCTTGGCACTTGAGGTTGAAGGGATCTGATCACAGCTTTTATTATATTAACATAGGAGATAACTGTCCTGGCATTTTCAGCAGGGCAGCTTGAACCGAACTGTTACCACCGTCTTTGAGCTCAAGTGATTAACCCCCACTCAGCACTCCCAAGCTTTGTGCTGCAGATTATATTTATTTATTATTCTTAGATTTTTGTCACCTCCATGGTTCACAAATGAATTATTCATTGAGGTAGAGGGCTCCTTCTACTATGATACAGTGTCTTCACCTTGTTCTGTGTTTATTTTGACCAGAATTATACTGTATTATAAAAAAACACAAACTGTAAAACTGACTCATCTAATCTAACCTTAAAAACCAAAATATATACTGATGGCCAGTATATAATTGTTAATTGTTAATAAATTAAATGTTAAGTTGTTAAATTTAAAGAGGTTATACTGCTATCTAATTATACAGGTGAGATCCTGCTAGTTATTACCGGGGAGAAAGATGTCCAAACTGCTTTTTGTAAGATAACCTTGGACCACTCTGAGTAAGATATGAAGCCATTGCTTCATAATTTGCCTTTACATCTGCTGTTGTCAGTAGATGCTAAGCCTCTTTGCAGCGCTACAGTTAAATACAGAAAAGGAACTTCTTAAGCAATGCAGATAATTACAGCTGGAAATCAGTGGCCTGATCTCAGTGTTGCCAAGTGGAGCGCCTGGCAGTTTTGAAGAAAAGCTGAGATGTCCAGGGCAGATGTAACATGTGAACAGACTTCCCATTCTCATCCAGTTCCAATACAATAGGTTTGAGTTGCCAGGTGGGAATATCCTGATGAAAGGAGCACCTTCTTATTGCTTTTCTGTTCCACATGTTAACAAGATCTTCAGTCAGGCATCATTTAAACAGAGTAACAGTTTTATCTGGCACTTCTCTTACAGGAGAGGATCACGAAGTATCCTTGTAGCTTCTCATCTCAGTTGCAAAAACTGTTAATAGTGGTGGCTTTGATTTATATATTTCAGTACCAGGGAATTGCTGCCACATTAAAAGAAGGTGTTGATGTTTATGTTTCATTCTTTTCTAAACAAAAAAGGGAGGAAAGCAGCAGACCCTGAAATGGAGAAGGAGGCTCTTCCTAAGCCACTTCAGCAAGAAGAGAAACTAGCACTGTTTCATCTGAGATATCCACTACTAGGTCAAGAGGATGACACAGAGTAGTGTTGCTTGGAGCTCACCTTTTCTCTACAGCATTGCAAGAGCTGAGATAAAGGAGATGCTGGAAGAAGAAACTTTATCTGAGAAGGAAATTGCAGCAGAGCAGGCAGATTTAGAGGAGAAGAGAGAATGTTTAAGAATCCCAATAAGATTTTTGAATAAACTTCATACCTCTGTATAGGTTATTTGCTATAGAATATGGTCAGTTATGGCTGGTAGGGGAATTAAATTAAAAAATTTAAGACCTGGTTTGCCAGGGATAAAGAAAGGTAAGTCAAAGCAAGGCCTACAGATCTCACATCTTGGCATGGTATTAACTGCCAGAGCATCAGAGGAAATCAGACCAGTGAGCAAATGCAGACACAGCCTGTTTCTTCCAGCCTTAGATGAGATTAGATAAGCTAAAGGTGACTCAGAAAAGTGTAAATAATGTGACACTGATAAATCCCTTTTAGTCCAAGATCTTGGATGAGATTCTAGTCAGAGCCCTATTACATGTGGAAGGAACTTGTGCTCCTGTACCAATGCCCTGGACTTCCTGACTCCAAATTAGTCACCAAAATGTGTCATTCCCACGTGCCACAGCTTCTTTCTTCAGGCTTTAGATATTTACATATCAGTAATTCTGGAAATTGAACTCAGGAGTTTAACCTGACCTTGCAGAAACGTTCTCCACATTTAGTCCCTAAATAGGTTATTTTGTGTTCTATAATTTTAAATTTAATGTCACTGAAATCAGTCTGGCCTTCAGAGTAATTTTCTTCTGTGCATATTTGGATCCTTCTCTGTTTAAAACTTTCTCTCAGCTTCCACTCATTAATTCCTAATTGCCAAGACATTTTTTGAACGTATTGCATGTGATTTGTCCCCATTATTTTAGCAAAGACTAATATTAGGTATAATCTGACCTTCATTCCTGTAATTCCAGGCAGTATGCTTCACAGATTTCTGTGTATATATTTCAAATTTCATTGGCTTATACTCTTTAAATTAAAAATATGTTTTGAATAGGAAACGAGTAATGTTTAGAAATGTGGGGCTAGATTCTCAGCTAACATAAAGGATTTCTCAGTCAACTATGCCATTTTTCACCAGCTGATAATATGGCCTTTGACCTCCTTTCACTTATTTTATCATGCCATGAAAAGAGAAAAAAAAATTAATTAAATTGAAATTGAAATTAATGAAATTTTCAAAATTATTCTCTAAATAAACAGTTAGAAAAACAGATGTTTCAGAGTTTATGCCTGTTAAAGAGTATTTTTAGAAAATACAATATTTTTACTTCCAGAATGGTTTATGGTGCATTGATTTTTAGTTGTTTTGCAGTTATTGAGATCATAATTAATAATACATTTCCTAAATAAGGGGTGTTCGAAATGGATTAGCATACATAAATATATATGTGTTTTTATATGCACATAATAAGTCTAGCAGCTCATCACTGTACCAGATTTGAACAGCACTTTAAAATGGAGCAGCAAATAGTAAGCTAAAAAAAACAAAAAAAGAAAAAAGAAAAAAAGAAAAAAAGAAAAAAAAGAAAAAAGAAAAAAAAGAAAAAAGAGAAAAGAAAAAGCTTAGTACTCAACCATAGAACTCTAGCTGGGTTTGCTAAGGGATACAGACTATTTCAGAGTGTAAACCAGGAGTAAGCAGAGGTGTGAAAAGGAAACACCCAAATAGGGAAGATTGTGTGAGAATTCTGCACTGAGGTGCCATATGCCTTTTTATAGGTGAGAGAAATGTTATCATAAAGAGAGGGCATCTGTTTCTCCCTGATTTGCCAGGTGTATTTATCCTCTCATGAGGATAAATGAGTGATATTACTTAAACAGCGCAAAAAATGTTTTAGTAAAAAATTGTGATACTGCAACGTGGTATTTTGGGATAAAAATAATTATTGCAAAGTATTTGACCATAGTCACAGCTCCTGCCTTCTGTTTTTTGTAGGGCAGCTGGTAGGATCTGCAGTGGCAGAGGCAGTGCATGAATTAAATACAATTAGGAAGAAAGAAGTTTTCACTCTAGAACGCTGAATAAGGCCCTCATGAAAGAGTAGTTCCTTAATTTTAAGTGGTCAGCTCAAGGGCTGTCCTGGCCTTCCACGACCAACTACAGTGTTTCCAAGGATCCTGGGAAAAGGATCCTGTGGATCCTGCCTCACAGAACCCATGCTCCACACTTCTTTGTTGGGCTATTGTTTCCAGTGCTAGCTGGGTTTAGCTAACCAGGGATGCTGACACATGATAATGAAGTTACGTCTTTATTTTACTAGGTAGACAGCTGCTCTGAAGTTAGAATGTTATGGGATTCCAGGAAGTTTTTTTTTTTTTTTTTTTAGGCAAAACAGGTAATGATAGAGTTTGATGTTAAAATTGATGAAACAGACTATCTAAATAGACTTGTTCAGAAATATGGGCAGGAAAGAAAACAATACACCAGGGTAAAGCAGCACTCAAGACAGATTGATCAGAGGGAGCAGAAAAAGGTATAGTTAGAACTGAAGACTGAATAAATTCTTAAGCTGTTTAGTATTATTCTGGAAAAGTATGGCTGTCTGTGACAAGAATGTTCTGAAGACTTAACAGAAGAAGGGGTGATCAAGGTCACATTTGTGACACCAGAAAAATACTACACTGAAAGTTGTTGACTTTTTGTCAACCAGAGAAACAGATGAAAAGGAAAAAAGGGAGGAGGGAAGATACATCACAGAACAAGCTAGTTATATTCTTCAAATTTGAGTTAAATTTTGAATTTACCCCAAAATACACACAGAGAATTTAAAAATTATTAAAAAAACCCCCAACTTTATGGACAAGTATGTTAAATGTCTTTTACACTAAGACATGCCCTCTCTCAAAAGTCTAATATCTAAAAGAATAGTTTCTATAGATGTTTTCTCTTTAACTTCCATACTGTGTTTGCTCAGTTTACCAGCCAAAATAAGTTTTTGATCTTTTCAGCAGTGTGGTTCCTGTCTAACAGATGCAAAGCTATATTCTTTTGGTTTCAGAAGCAATTTCCAACAATAGAAAACAAAATCGAGATCCAAGAATTTTCTTTTTTTTTTTTTTTAAAGCGATGCTGCCAAAAGCACAAAGAACGCAGTCAGCCTCTTGAAAGCAAAGCAACTCCCAGGGCACTGCTTGTCAAGACTCTTCAGAGCATTCTCTTCTGTGGATTTGCAGACACGTAGGACTGGCTGTCCATTATTGACATTGCTGCCATTGCTCCGGAGCAGAGGAACCACTGGGGGTGGGCATCACACGCACACCGGGACCTTTGCGAACTCCACGTAAGTAACTTGCAGTGTCTTCTGCTTTACTTGTTTCGATGAGCAGAGTTGCCCTCACGATCACAAGCAGCACTTTTGTTGCTCTTCTCAGCAGAGATCACTCTCTGTGTCAGAACTGCGTAGTCTTCGTAACTACTTCGTAAAACTACTTTTGAAATAGTTTTCTGGAATGTCTGATATGTTCTGGGCATCTTGCTCATGACTTGGTATGTGAGGGAGGGATTTTCATTGCTAGTAATGCCTATTTGTATGTTAAAAAAAAAATTTAATTTTATAAATACCTGTAAGTAATTTTCAACGTGCTTTCAGCATGTCAACTATACCGCAAATTAAGAAGAAACAAATCACAATTTAATACAACTTCCAAAACTCTCTCTCTAAAGTCCTTAATACTAGGCTAGAATAAAAATATTCTCAGGATGGTGAAGAGCGATGGGATATAAAGGATTGGTTGAAAACAGAATGCTGCAGTCAGATCTGACAAGCAAATCAGAGGAGAATACACAAGATAAAGAGAGACCCTTTGGAAGGCAGAGAAGATTGTGTCTTATTACTTGATTGTTCCCTGCTGTAGCATCTAACACCCTTCAAACTATTTAAAATTAAGACTATTAAGACTATTTCTCATCATCTGTAGCGTGTTAGAGAAAGAGTTTAATTCTTCTTCCTTAGATATGCTGTCTGTTGCTAGTTCCTGTAATTGTACCAAGTTTCGTTTTTGTTCACTTGATAAATGGACTAAAGATTAAATGTAAAGTTATCAGAACTTTTAATTTGTTTAATTTTATTAACTTAAAATAATTATTTCAAACATTCTTAGCTATAGGAAAGGTTTTTGTCCAAGACTCCTTTTTAGGTGTTTTATGACTGCTTGAACTTTACAACTTGACTTAAGAAAGGACCTCCACTCTTCAAATAAATGCCACTTGGCCACATGCAGGTGTATTCTAATTTATTGTAAATGATTTACACAAAGCTACTTATTATGTTCTGTCAATAGCTGCTGGGCAATTACTTTCTTTCTGGTTTCTGAACTCTAAGGACTCTCCCCTCTAAGTGGCCATCCAGGTCACACATCTCCTTGTTCCCTGAGCGTAACCTCTCGAACTGGATATCTTCTGTTCTCTGCTCTAAGCTTAAATTTGGGTTGTTTTTAAGGTAGTTAGAAGAATGTTTTTTCTTGCCCTAGACCCTTTTTTTGATTTTGGTATCAGGAACATTGTGAACCTTCCTCGTTAAAATAATAGATGAAGAAAAATTACAGTAATTTGTCTTGCTAAAGAAAATTGTTCAGTCTCTGTAATGTGTTATACTGTGCTCCAGTTTCTGGACCAGCATATTTATGAAACTGCACAGTTTTGTATTCCTGAGGCAAAGATGGACTGGATGGACATACTGGACATTCATCATTTTTCAGGAGACTAGTACTGTGTATATAGTTGTCCTGTTTTCCATGACATTCCCCCTGGACGTTTGTCCTTGGATCTGTGCATAATTATCTAGGCAACTGAGGGTAGGGAGTAGTTTCTGTGAGAGAAAGATTCACATAGACTAGAAAGAGTTGAGAAAGGAGGAATAATACAGGTCAGTAATCATTATTAGTATGAAGAAAGTGGTCAAGGAAAGATTGCTCATTGTCTCCTTGTTCAGATCAAAACTTTTGGAATTAATTTCTTGCAAACATTAGATGTAATCTAATCCAATAAAAATATGAAGAAATCACCCTCATTCATTTTAAAAAACTCACACATTTGGGGATATTTTTGAACTTTCCTTTTTGGCCCCACTGCAGTTCCCATACAGAAATTTGTTTTGAAAGGATCCATGAAGATGACCCCTGACAGATTCCATTGTAGTCGTCACTGAATGATGTTCCACAGCACAGCATCACCTTAATTTCTCCTTTCCTTTTTTTTTCCACCACATGATTTGAATGATAAGAATATAAAGTGTGCATAAAATCAGTACCCCATCTTTCATAATGAATGTATATACACACATAAATATGATGTGCAGTTTTTCTCTGCTATTTCTGGACAACCCTAGCTTTATATGAACTTAATTGTATTATTTTATTATTTGCATTCTATTTTGTTATTTAGTAAGCTCCTGGTTTGGATGAGAAATAATGAGAAGGCTTTCAGAATGCAGATTAATGCAGGAGTTTTTTTTCCTCTGGCTGACATTTCCTATAGACCTACTGTACAAATGTCATCTGGGAAAATAATATTTGTCACAAATGTATTAGCATGAGGAGTAAAACAGAAAAAGGTTTTAAACAAAACCAAGTTGTTATGTGTTTCTCTGTTTCTTGTGTTTTTTTAATGGAAAAGCTGTATTTTCACACCATTGCTAATACTGCAGAAATCATGGCAGAGATCTCTTCATTACTGACCACTTGGGCAGGATGAGGCCAAAGCTTTGACAGAACAGTCAGTGCAAAGGGTCACATAATACTTTGCAATTCTGTTTGAGCCTGCAGGTTTGAAAGGAGTCTCAGCCACGAAATAGGAGGCCTTTTCCCATGCTCCATCATCTCACTGAGATTTAAATAAAACATTGGGAAGTGAAACAAGTTGAGAGTTCTTTGGAGAATGACAGGAACAAACCAAGTAAGCAAAGAATCACTGCTTTGGCACCAGCGGGGCACTCGTCTGCCAGCCTGCCTGAGCTAACAACTTCCTGCAAAACAAATGGTGGGGAATACAGTCATCCTTACGACAAAATGCTCTTAAAAAGTAACTTTAAAATGTTTATTTTTGTACCTGGCAGTTTGTGTATCTATGTAAATTACCACAATACTGTTAAACACAGAAGCCACCGACTACGGTTTCTTCAAATTCCAACCTTATTCATTAGCTGTTGCTTCGTCATCAGTGGAAGAAAATGATCTAGAAATCACATTGCTAATTGCCAGTCCAGCTCTTGCTATGGAGACTGTGAGACCCAGGACCTTTTCCTCCATTAGATGACTTCTGTGGTGAACATGACAGAAATCATCAGTGTAGTGTGAAACAAATACTGCTGCATCCAAAGCCATAGCAGAATCGGGATTTTACAGTGATTAAAAAATTTCTACAGCCAAAAGAGAAATGCCTCAGCTTTTGGGATGTCTTTGTATTCAAAATGAACACAAATTGTTTTATTTTTAACCCAGATGATCCAAATTAACACAACCTAATTTTGCTTTCAAAATATTCAAACTGGATGCCACCAAGCCAGCTCTGGGGCCAAGAAAATGCCTTTCCTCTACTTCATCTCTTTCTCTTGCTTTTAGTCCACTCCCTCTTCCTTCCTGTGCTCGGCTTTTGAACTGAGAAGTCCCTCAGCTCAAAGGAACTAGCCTTCAGCAGTTTGATGTTTCGAAACCTTGCCTGGCCTCAGACAAGTGGATGTAACAGCTCAGCCCCTTGTAGGGGTGAGAGATGAAACAATGTCCAGGGGAGCCCAGATTTCCCCCAGTCTCCTTCTATCCAAACACAGCGCTTAACCTATACGGTCACCTGAATGACGAGGCCCTTTATGTTTAGCACTTTCTCTGGATAGTTTAATATGAAGTAATTCCATTAATGTTTCATACTCTTGTTTCATTAATTTTTTGAAGGAAGAATGTATTATTAAATGTTCAGTCCCTTCTCTCTTATCAGTTCAATTAAGGTACAGGAGGTACATCTACAAAAATGTCCTCCAGCAAAACCCAAATTAGCACCTGATATTTTGAGGATTAAGAAGGCAGTGAAAACCACAAAAAATATAAGGTTTTCAAGCACCTCTTAAACATAACACACAGAGGGGGAGAAAAAGTGCAGTTGCTATTTTGATATTAAAGAAAAATGCTTGTTGTAATTGCAAATTACAACATATAAAGTCCTCTCTTTAAAATAAGTACCTTTCTTGATTAAGGCCTTTCCCAAGGGTATTCAGCCTTCACTTCCCATGAAAACCTTTGTCTCTCAAAGCATAAGCTCTTCTCTCCACTTCTTGCTAGTTTTCTTTGTCCCTTTCACATTTCCACTTACCTATGTTGAAATTTCAGTGTTGCTACCTAATGGTTCCATTTCAATGCTTTTAATGCTGATTATTAGCACTACTTATTTACTTAAGACATTCTAGGACTAATTTAGCTGCATGAACAGTGTGTTTCCAACAAGCACCACATCTGTTTATTTCTAAATTTTTGTCTGTGGTGAAGTTCATTCAACTCATCATAATTCAGTTGACTTTACAGTTAGATGACACAGTTAGAAGTCCACCTCAGCATGAGAATGCTGTTTTAAAACACCTATAGTTCTGTAAAATTACAGCCTACTGCATAAAGAAGTTATGGTACATCCAAAATTGCTCGGAATAGGATTCTCCCTGTGGTGGGTGGTAGAGAGACCCGACAGCAAAAAATGCTCCAATACCACTTTAATAAAAGCAAGGTTCCTGAAAAAGCCAGTTTCACTATAATGTGGCTGGGTAGTGGTACCACCTGCTTAAGTGCCTCACACAGGCTGTGCATGAACGGAATAATTCTGTCCCAACAAACCCTCACATCAGTCTCCAACACAAAAGTGGATTCACTTGGGATTGTGCCATCTACAGCCTTTCACCAAAGCTGTAAGGCAGGTTGACAGAGTCCCCTAGTAATGATTCCATCTATTTGTGCTGGGACTCCAGAAGCCTCAAATTCCCTCCAGTCATCCCCACTTTCCTGCACACCCCGTGTGGTTCTTTTCCCTATCATTCCTGTATCCTACACAGTGCAAGCAAAGATGTACAGTATTTTGTTTGGTTTTTTTTTTTTTTTTTAATATGCTGTGCCTAATGAGAACCTATATTCCTGTGTGTACGTTACAGAGCATTCTGTGTAATGCCAATCATTCCTTTGACTTTATTGCCATACTTGGGAAAAAGTTCCTGATTAATGAGTCTTTTTACCCATGTGAGCGGAAAACGAAGAGATGGCATTTGAGCCCAGTGAGCTGTGGAGACAGGCAGAGGAATCAGCACAGTGTTGTTTATGGGTTTGACTGGCTTACAGCTTGTTACACACCTCAAATAGTGAAGGAATACTCGTGTTTTACCTGTTAATAGAGCACTGTGCTGTCCAATGTTTTCATCTACTGAAAACGCTTTTTATAAAGTATGGATAAAGCATGTATATTTAAAAAAAATTCCCACTTGCATAAGCTAGTACATCAATGACATAGTTGAAAACACTTTGTGAAACAATGTATTAACTCAGGAAAATACAAATGAAAACTGTATATTAATTGCTTTATAAGCCCTCCTATACTCATGTTTTATTAACATTTTAATATTATCCAGTATCATGCCAGCATGTGATACTCCTCCAAATAAGGTACTAATTTTACTTGGTTTATGAAAATAAATGAGCATCTCAGATTAGCATTTTGATTTTGCATGAAAGCACATAATGTTTTTTCTCGTATTCCCTGATTGTTTCAAGGGCATTGTATCATACCATAAAGCTGAAGAGTCTTTCATCTTTCTTCAGATAAAGTTGCTAATTACTTTTAATTTTACATGATATTTAAGGACTTTAACATTCCAAATCCTAATATAATTCAGGGTAGGAAGACACTCAGGAGCTTTTTTTTTTTTTTTTTTTTAATGTTTCTGTTACAAAGTACAGTGATGACATACTCCACCACTGCCTCATTCCCTTCCCTGACTAGATTTTTATCAGAGTACAAATGTTAGGAAGCTCAATGAAAATACAGTTTAATGCAGCCAGTTAAATTGCCTGAGAGGAAACAGTGCATACAGCTTTCTTAAAGCCTTTCCCCTCAGGCCATTAACTAAGAAACTGGTCACTAACTGCTGGTAACAAACCATTTTGGAGGGATTATTGCTATTACCAGTATTCAGTGTTTTATGGCTACATTTTGTCAAAGACATGAGGAAGTGTAATGTGGACAAGTCCACAGTACTGGGAAAATCATTTTCCCTTGTGATTAACAATAGTTTTTCTTCCAGACTAGATGTCTCGAGTACTGGGTTCATTATTTGTCGTATCTCCCCATGCTGTAAAAAAGGCTTTCCATTCTGGCCAGGTTTCAAATGAAAAGAGTGAAACCATAACACTGGTCTCTGGGAAAGTATGACTCTTGTAGAAACCACCACAAGTAGACCAGATTTCGATTGTTTCCAAGAACTGTAGCTGCCCCAGAGAACAGGCAGACAGAAGAATACACAGCAGTTTCCCTCTTGTGATCAGCTGTTTCTTGGTGAAGGCTTCAGTACTGCTGAAGTCATAAACAGGGTTATATGGTCATTTGATATGATGGTGTAGTTTAAGTTTAGGTGTTAGAAAGGGTGTTTGATCAGGATGTTTCTGGCACTCTGCAGTTAGTTCCATTTCCTAATTACTGCAGTTTACATAATCTATAGTATTAGCAAAGAGAGGTCAGCCTTAGTTGTAATGGAAAGTGCAGAATTTTAGGAAGTTCAGCACTTAATTAGGAAAAGTTCTGTGGAGCTCCAAAAATCTTTTTTTTTTTTTTCTTTTTTTTTTTTTTAAGGAACTCCATCTAAGAAGGTATTTTGACAGCTTAGTTGTATAAATTATATTGTTGAGTTGGAATGCAGATTACAAACACATTATTTTCATGGCAAATATGTTTTTCACTCTATTCTATCCCACTCCATCTTTTAATTTAGAAAAAAAAAGAAAAACATAGATCAGAACATATCATTAGCTGTGCTTCTTAGTGAACCTGACTTTTCTCGAGAAATTTACATCTTTCTCTCATTTTCTGTTAAGGTTTCTTACCCTGTTTTCTCACCTAAAGAATTATAATGAGGTAGAGAGAATGAGATCTATGGGGAAAGCAGTGGACCTAGAGACTAAAGGTAAAAGGATGATTGATGGTATGAAATTACCATAAAAGTACAATCAGGATCAGATTTTAAAATGAATTTTTAAGCAGCCTAAGAGATACTCTTTGATTTGTAGTCTGGTGGAATGGATAATGTCTCATTCAGTGGATAAAGTTTCTCACTGTGTGACTTGAGCTTTTTCTGATCTTTCTGACTGGGAGTAAAATGGAACCAAAGCATAAAGTGGTTTTTAATGCTGAAAATATCAAAAGCAATATTCTTAATGTCAAAACCTAGGCGTAGCAGGTGAGAAAAGAAAAATAAATATAAGAAAATTATAGTGTTGGTATTATTGTATTCAAGACACTGTCTTCTTATGCACCCTTTTGGATCTATAAAAATATTTTAAACATAAGTAAGGAAAGGGTCAGATCTTTATATTGATATGAAAATCCCCCAAATTTTTAAACACTTTAAGACTGAAACATTTGTGAATTTGTTAAAATAATCAAATTCCAATACAAGACAAATACTATCATTTATATCTGAGCAATGCATGGCAAGTCTTGCAACCTCTATGTAACTAACAACAATTTACAGTGCATTTGGTGGGTCAATTAAAGCAGATCTTAAGGGGTATTTTAGAGTGTAAAATAGTCTGTAAAATTATTACTATATAATTGCATCAAATATTAAGATAAATTTACAAAAGTTTCAAGATGAAATTAGGATGTTTTAATCTTTCTAATGTAGTGCATTTTCATGAGGCAAGTAATTGGCTCTGCAGGATTACGTTGTGGGCAGGTTGGTGTTTTTTTAAAGAAAATTCCTTCGATTGTGAATTCTTGGATTTTATTCCCCCTCACTCCCTAGTTTTATTTATTTAATTCAGAGGATTTAAATATGATAGTAATATTTTAAAATAGGGATTTTTTTTTGTAAGCTAATTCACTCCTTTAATGTAGAAGGAAATTGATGATAAATTTCCTTCCTACTATAAATCTAATATGGTCATGTATACCATTTAAGGGCATAACCTCAAAGGATTTATTTTATTATATGGGTTCTTATTATATGGCTGAATATCTTGATAATAAAATTACAAACAATATTTTAAATATTATAGCATTATATATTTAGCATTAAAAAAAAAGCCAGGATTTCCAACAGTTCCGTCTTATGACAGTTTTCATTTTTTTCCCTCCCACTGACAGTTCCCATAATGACTTTAATCATATAGTCTGGAAATGGAGCAGGTTACTGAACAGCAACAAACTCACTGGTCAATGTCGGTGTCACTTTTCTGGGAGCAGGACTTTTTTGAGCATCAAGGAACTCATTTTAACAGCCTGCTGGAAAAGTGTTAAGTGAATTAACTCCCTGTCAATCACATTTTTAGCATGCTGGCCAAATTATTATTATTATTTGGCTCAAGACACTCTATTGAAACTTATTTGTGTGGTATTCGTATCTGTGTACCTTATGTGACTAATGATGATTGTTTATGGAGAGGTGCCTGTCCAATTATTTTTGAAGGAACACAAGAATGCAGAATGACTGGAAGCATCAGGTTTTTGCCAGAGAATGCCTCAGGTAAGAGGAGAATGGCTAGAGGCTATAAGGAATCACAAGAGACAAGTCAGAGTCGTAAATTGGGAAACTGACATATCTCATCTAATATACTTGCTAACTAGGCCTTTAAAAACCTTGACATTTAACTAAGTTTGTGGAAAAGTTATAGATTTTGTCCTTTTCTATTGGCTATAACTCATTAATATGATGAACTGAGGTGTTTATAATCATTGTCGGCATTAGCAGACTAGCATATGGGATCATTTAGAGATCCAGTTAAGCACCTAACAACTGCTCAGTTGTTTATGTAGGTTGTGCCTTTTCCAAAGTCAAGTCAGTCAAAAATGATATTGCAAGTTATTTACCCTTTTAGTACTTCAGTGTATGAAATGGGATGAAAGAATGCTGGTATTCAGCTGAGGCATTTAAATAATGCTTTGGAAGTCCTGGCCTGCTTAGAACAGACTGCAATCTTTACTGTAAAACAGAAATTTCTGATGGTTTCAAGAAAAAAAAGGTAGTATAAAAACAAACTTTGCAGTGAATGCTGCCTATTAATTCAAAAGGATTTAAACACATTAGGGACTTAACTTTTTTTTGGTGAAAGTAAACTTTGTCTTTGCCCATTAATGTTCCAAGGATAAGATATACTGTGTAATTAGATACATGCCCTGCCCTGATTCTGATTCTATATTTACAGATATATACAGGGGAAAAAATTCCATTTCTGTGTAAAAACATAAACCAACAGAAACTTAAGCCACAGAATTCTGTGAAATAAACAACAAAAGAAACTCGTTTCAGTATGAAAAGTGGAGATGATCAGAAAAGCAGCAGGAGGAGGCACTACAGTCCAATAGGTAGAAATGGTCTGTTTTAATTTCTGAATAGCTTTAAGAATTAAATTTAAACAATATACTTTGCATGTAAGCAAGGTTATGCTTAGGGATTGCTATAATTTTTTCAAAAAACAGGGAAGATACGAAGAGAGCTAGTCAATGGAGGCAGGGGGAAGCTATTAGGGATTGTTTTCCCAGGGCAGGAAACTGAAATTCAGCAGGAAATGGCATTTTGACAAGCACTTTGTATTTCCAACCAAAATGGAATCTTGCTCATTTAGTGCAACTGGAAAACAATTAATTGAGGCAGAACCCCCACTTTAATCGTACACATGAGAAACTCTATTGACTTTTAGAAGGTTTGAGTGAAGTCTACCAGCACTAAGAATTCTTTCCTTTTACCTAATGTATTTTGGGGACATGAATAAATTATACGGTCACATATTACAGTAGGAGAGAAAATGACTACTACTGTTCAGGTTGTGTGACGTTTTCCATGCTATCCCCATTTTCAGCAGCTCATAACTTTCTGAAAACTTCTGGCTGCTGGGTGAAATTTTTCATAGTTTAGGTCTCTGTTGGATGAAAATTATTTTTTGAAAGTTTGAGGGACTTGTTCCATTATTTCTGGATATGCATGGAAAAAAACATATAGCCCATCAGGCAAACATTCTTGTTCCTTCTGCACTGTACTGTCATCCAAATGGAGAGTGAAAAGGGGATCATTTCATGTGAATTCGTGGACTGCAAATGAATAATTGCATCTCTTCTCAAAGAGTAGCCTAGTTACTTTGGGAAGCAATGAAAATCTTAGCGGGATTTCCAGTTTTATCCACTGTGCTGCTGAATTCCCTAAGCTCTCTGTCCCCAGCACATTTTTAAGGTGATAACCACACAAACTTGTTAAATACAAGCGTTCTTTACCTGGTCACTTAGGATCAACAATTACTGGGCACTATTTTGACTGGTCTAGGATTGCTGAAGACTGTGTGTTGGGTTATATTCAAATAAGTCTCCAGATGTAGTGAAATGAAATCGGTGTGTTCCCATGGGTATAGGCTCCTTGGAATGCTGTGTTCCATCATGAATCTAATCTTTCAGAGATTTCACAGAAGTAGCAGACTCCTAAATATTAGTGTTTACACCAGAAACTTGGCTACAAATTGTTCTCAGCCAATGCAGAAATAGTAAGCATATGATCTCATTCAACGTCCAAAAAATCCCAGTAAAGCATTTTAACAAATTGCCTGCAGGACAAGAGTGATTGTAAAAATTATTTGTTATATAAATGCTTTAGGTGAGAAAGGAAATCATTCCTATCTCAAGAGGCTGAAAATTAGACAAGCAATCAAGGCAAAAGACAAGCAACACACACACATATATATGTTTATGTGTGCTACTGTTTCCTTTAAAGTTCCTTTACTTTTTTTGGTGAACAGACCATGACGTGTGTGAGGGCAATGTAAAACTTTCAGGCAATACGTTCCCCAATCAACAGATACCGTGTTTAAAGAACAAGAACTGTACTATGAAACACAGCGTATAGCAGGAAATACAGAATATACAGGCCTCTTATTCTTCGTGGGAATCAGTTCATAGGTCAACATCTCAGCCTAAATATTTTTATATCAGCCATTTAAGAAACTAAGCAGCTGAGGAACAGTCACAGAACCTGATCTGCTGCCCCAGCAAGGCATGCAAGTGAACAGAGGGATGAAAACCCACAAATTGCACCAGAGCTTGTAGGGCAAGAGACACATGTGAGTTTTCTTAGTTCCAGGTGCAGTGAGGCTGCTTTATCCTACAAAATTAGTGTCACTTTTGTGATATTAATATCTGAGTTGGGGGTCATTAATTTAAATAAAATAACTAAATAAAGGTGTATAAGCAACATATCGCCCGCAATCACTAAAAATAAACTCTTCTGAATGGACAGTAAAAATAAACCCTGCAAGGGAGTACATCTTCCCTGCAGAATGAAAAAAAGGCTGAGAAAGAGTTGCTTGCTTTCTTCCTTAAAAGAATAAAGTGTCTTAACAGCTAGTGGTTAATTGATAAACTGTTTCTTTTAAAGTTCTGAATGTAATCTCCCTGTCTGAATTTACAAAGCAAATATATAAATAGAAAAGAGGAAAAACAGTATTTCAGTTCCCGTCAATTCTTTGCATTTTGATAAATTCCATAAAATACGACTCCATAATTCAGAATAGATTGTTACATCTTTCCCTGGGAAGTCATGTGAACAACACTGTGCCAAATTTTAATGCTGGGTCTAAACTTGCAGTTTAGACCAAAATTCAAGCTCCAACCCCAAGCTTCATTGCTTAAATAACATGTTTCAGCGTTATTTTATAGCTCTTATTTTCTGTTTTCTATTGGTTAATTGATAGGAATAAGTGAATAGAAGTTAATTATTTGAAGTAATAGCTGCAGTTAATTAAAAAAGAGATATGAAATGTTTGTGCTTCATTATGAGGAACTGTCTGTTACTGTGAAGGTCAGTGAAGTTAGCAAAGTTAATACAAGCTGCATACAGTACATTAGCTAAATTTGCAAGAGCATTTTGTGGAAAGGTGTATGTACAAACTTTCCAGTGTTGGAAGCTGGATTAAGCTCTATGCCTGCCGTTCCCTTTCCCAACAACTCCTCCTTTGTACCCGCAGGCTATGCCTTTCAGTATTTTGGGTAGGGAAAGAGGGAAGAGTCTTCTGAAGCCTCAGAGCCGTGAATCCAGCACAGAGAGAAGTGTGTAAAGGCACAGGCAGGAGGTTCAATATGGAAGTAGACCTGAGACGGAGGGTGAAAAATGAAGGCACTGAGGAAGAAAGCACAAAGCCTCTGGACCTGTTAGCAAAAGGAAAAAATGAAAAAAGGAATCTCTTTTGTAGTAAAAAGACATAACCAGGCAACAGATAACATCTTTTTCCATAGCAAATTTCTTTGATCTGAGGTTCCAGATAGATTTTGATACATGATACATACGTTATTTATTATTATATAGCTTGACCGTGACCCACTCAAGTCAGTGAGGACTTGTCACATAAGATTCAGTGTCTTAGTTTCCTTCTGTGTAGTACTTGGATAATAACTTTCACTCTATTTGTAAATACTTAAGAACACTTTAGAGAAATAGATGTTACTAATTTTTTTTTATTTAACTTAACTATTTTAATTTAATCAATTACCCCCAAATCCCAAGGTATTTAGGAGACAACATTTATTGCCCCTATTGCTTAAAAATAAATGATTTCTCAGAAAAGAATTGCAAGGAGCACACATCACTTTTCTTCCCCAGCAGGAGTTGCTTGCAGCAGTATCAGGGAAAGGGTGTCATTTACTATCCTTAAAAAATGCTTATCCATTGCAGGTTTAATTCCAACAATCTTCTAGTAATAGAAACCATCTCTTAGAGCTAACCAAATCTGAAATCAGATAGCTTAGCATAAACTGCTCAGACCAATGTGTAGTTGTAATTAAAAAGCATGAATTAATTTCAGCAAAGCAGCTGACCACAGTTACCATTCACTCTTTAATAACTATTGTTTTCATAATTGTTTTCTTACTTGCAGTTTAGAAATTTCCCTGGCCCCCAGTTTACATTTTTCTAAGACTCTCTAATAGAGCTAAGAAATAAAAAGAAAGCATTTGTTACGCTTTCTCAGGGTGATCAACATGAGCAAAGAAGGGAGATGTTTATTAAAGCACCTGCTTTTAGCCTGTGAATATCAGGCTTACCTGTAAATTTTCACCAATTTGTTGTAAAATGCACTATTATCCCCATTTATTGATAGAGAGCTGAAGTAAAAGAAGACAATTTACTCCACCTCATAGTGAGGAGTTATGATAGGACTATGAGAAAGGTTGAATTTCCTGATCTTGATAGAAGGCTTTAACAACACATCACACAAAATTGCTACCTGAACAGATATAAAACTGGCTATGGAATTAATAATGCCTCCATCATTATATGAGGAGGAAAAGAACAATTTGTCTTACTTTAATATGACACTTCTTGGTTTACGTCTTTAAAAGTCTCCCTTAAATTGCATATGTTTTGGGGTATCTGTATTGGGGATGATTTTTGAGGGGACAGACAATTTCTGGAATACTTAGGGACTGATGGAAGACCGGGTTTCTACTCAACAGCTTTGAGAGGGGCAGGTGCCATCGTGTCTCTGTTTTATACAGCCTGTTTGCAACTATCACTAAGGGTTTCTAGATCTATTGGAAGGATGGAGCTGAAGAAGTAGTGTCTGATGGCTGTGAAACAATTTTTGTTGGATTATTTGTGGATAAAAAGAGGCTTTTCTTGTCTAGAGTTGTTAGTGAATCACTAGTGGAAATTGTGACCAAAATAATAAACAGGTAGTCATTAAAAAAAAAAAAAGTTAAACCTGTAAGTAAGACACAACCTGACTGCAAAGTCATTATTTTAGGCAACTACACTGTTGTCATAATCATTACAGCAAACAATTACATCCTATATATTTGTAAATTTATTTTAGTAGTTCGTGGGTATGGTTGCCCTCCAGGCACATTTTACGACTTTGTGCGAAACATGTTTTTGACCCTTAAGTCTTCAAATGATAATCCAGGTTTTATTATTGACCATTAAGCTGCTGATACATTGCCTATGGTACATATAAAAAACTTTGTGGAAAATAAACACCAGTTTATTTGTCAAAGGTATTTGGCAGATCAACAGAATACCACTAGTAGTGCCTTTATGGAAGGCAGAATATTTAAGTCGATATTTTGCCAAGACTTTTGGTCTGAATTCTCTTTTGTCTCTATTGACAGGTAGATGAGCACTGTAACACCTCTGATGAGAACCAACCTATCACCTTTTGGTGATCTGGATTTTATGTTGGGCAATTTTTTCATCATATGAGATGTTTGAATGGTTAGACAGGGTCACTTGGAGTGGACCAAAGCTTTCACTCAAAGTATTTTTGGTTCCTGGGCTCTTCTGTGGTTTTCTGACTGTTCCGATTGTGAGCCCTGTTCTGAGGGTAGTGGAGAAAAGCTAGTGACAGCAGCAGATTCTTCCATCATGTTGGTCTTTCTATCCCCTGACAAGGTTGATAGTCAGCAACTGAATACGCAATGGCTATAAATCTTGCAAAATGATTAGCCAAAGGCTATCATAATTCATAAACTCCTAAAGATTGAGAAGTGTTCTACTGAGCTGGGGTGCCTTTCCGGATTGAATTCAAATTACTCTTTGAGTTAGCCTAATTGAAACAGAACAGCCACTTTGCAAATGAAAAGAAACCAACCAACCAGCTACCCTGATATGTGTCATTTAAGCCTCTACCTACTGAAAGCTTAACTTTGAAGATCACAAGGATCGCAATATATAAACATCACCTTTATAAGAAATGTTAATAAAAACATAGTAAAACAGTGAACTGCAACTCCTGTATTCCCTTATTGCTTCTGCTCAACCTGAATATGTTGTTTCCTTGCCTTTGTAGACCCAGGAAATTATTAAGAAGCTGCAGCAAGTTTCTTTTCTTTCCAACTAAAATGGAGCAGTTAGCAACAGGTAATTTCATTCAATTGTCCTTAGAATGCACTTTACAGTTATAAAGACAGGCAATAAGTAACATTTAAAAGTCATGTGTACTACTGTACAGCTTTGGTACTTAACTGCTTGCATTTTCTATCTTATTTATTAGGCATATAATAGATTTTACTGAGAATTTCTATGCAGAATCAACACATAATGTTTTAGTGCTACACAGCAACAAGAGTCAAGCGAACACTCCTGGATTCTGCACCCAGAAGCCATAATACTAAGCAAGTAGAGAATTAGACTCTTCAGAACATATTTTTGTCTCCCTTGAGCTGGAGTAATGCAAGCACCTCCTTGAACTATTGTGGGAGAATTCTCCTGTGTTTTCTTCACACATGTAATCTGGGGAAAGCAAGGGAAGAAAACCGGAACTTCAGTTAAGCTAATCTGCAGCCTTGCTATTGAATAATCATATTAACAACCGAAATTGTAGCAAATATCTTCCTGACAGCTATTTGGCTGCACCCCCCACACCCCGCAATGAAATGTATGCTAGGAAATAGTGGTGGCCCAATATTTAAGAAGTGGAGTGAAACCTTCTAATGAAAACACACAGAATGAATTTAAATTATATGATTTGAAGATTATTTTGCCTATGCTATATGTCACCCTCCCATCAATTTTCACCTGATGAATCCTTGGGGAAGGCAAAAAGATACAAGCCTTGCAAAGTGAGAGCTCTGATAGTCCCACAGTCATTCAGCCCACTGCCCCACGAGGCTCTGGTGACCTAAGATCAAAAATGTCATTTAAAATCATCAGGCACAGGTGTCACCAGTGTCACCAGGCCAGAGTCATTCCAGGAATAATTTTACTGCAGTCAGTGAACAGACAAGAATAGAGAATGTTGATACTTAATTGTAATTTACACTTAAATGCAATTAACACTTTTTCATGTGAACGAGTAACATTTTTAGTGTGAAGAAGTTATTGTGTAATCCCACTTTTTTTCATACTTATTGCCATATGTTTTGTCCTTCTAAATGGTGTTAATATTCTCTTTAACTACATTGAATACAATGGCACATCTTCCTTTTGATTTATAAAATATGCTTATGAAACTAAAATCACATACAGTATTAAAATATATTAGAGTAATGGAGCCACTGTCAATTAAAAGATTGATCCAAAATGCAGTTTATGGTCTCAACAAAGTCTCTTCAAGAAATCAGCCCTTGAATCTTCTAGGGGAACAATCTGGGGCTTTTTTAGTCAGCAGGGAGCTGAACTCTGAGCTCTCAGTGCTCAGCACAATTCATAGCTGCCTAAATAGCTTTATAATTCAAGAATTTCATCTCATCTGAAGTGTCAAAGTAGAATACAAATAGAGAAGAGACCTTTAATCAGTAACTCAAACCATAAAACTCATGTATTTTGGAAACAATCTGGAAGCAACTGCAAGATTCCCTATGAACAATCCCACCACAGCAAGCAGGCACATCCTGTTTGACGTGGAGAGACACCACATTTAGCTCGGCTGGAATGCATTACAGGGGAGAGATGAATCTCTGAAAGGAAAATTTCTGTTGCTCTTTGCCAAATAAATGTAGGAAGAAAAACACTCATGGGTCCAGATATTATTATTTGTCCATCAAAAATAGGCAAAAGCACAGTTTGCATGCGTATTTCCAGCAGGCATATTTTACCAGAAGCCATTTCCTCATAATAAAACACAAAAACTCTAGCAACCATTAGAGTGTCTGTTGTCTCTCTAAAATGCACTTAGCAGCAATAGCTTCCACAGAGGTTTTATTGATTGTAATTTAAATAAAAGATTTTTTTTAAAATAAAATTGTTGATGAAGAGGAAAGCAAATTCCTTTAATGAAAAGATTGAAAAAGATCCTATTCAACTAATGCAGCAGAAACTACTTCAAAATTATAATAATAAGAGAAAATTTTGTATTCGCTATTCAGACCCAGTTCTCACAAATATATCACCAGATATACACAAAATAATTCTTTGTAGCTGCTGCCTAAAGATACCCCTGGTTCCAAAAACATCTCTACAGTGGACCAAAGTATGCATGCAGTGTCTGATAGCTTTATTATGCGTAAAAAGAAGAAAACTACAGAAGGATGTGCAGTGTAGTGTGACTAAGAGAAAAGAGATTTTTAGATTTCTCCCCATTTTCTCTGTGAGTCTGTGTTGGCAGCATTCATATTAATTTAATTTTGTGACTATGTTTCTTCAGTAAATATTCAGTCCTGCTGTAACAGATGATCTGGGACCGTGTTGGCAGAAGCTTCAGCTTTCATTTTTACATTCTGCTGTTGGTCATTCCAGGCAGCATTCAAGGAATGTGCATATTAAAAGAAAAGGCACTTCAAGCACATAGCTGCTCTTGCTTCTCACTACTGTACAAGGGGAGCCTTCATTTACATCACTTGAATGTAGAAGCAGTTTCAGAAGAGTCAGATGAGGCCCATGAGGCCCCAGTCCTCTCAGGCTTGCTACAGCATCTAGTTATTCATCAGTGCCAACGGGTTCTGTGTGCACAGAGAGGCTCAGAGAGGACACATTCCACTCCATAGACCCGGGTAAAAGGCAGCCTAACAGGAAGACTCAAATCATGCAGGCAAGGATACAATAAATAAAAAGAGCTGCTCTTTAACAGACGTCCCCATTTGGACATTTCTAAAGGGGCATGATGTTCGTCAGTCATCCTGTGAGTAGTGGATGCATTTATTTAAGGAAAGGAAGCATCAGTGTTTCAAGAATGACTCCTGCAATTGCCACACTGCTGTAGATAAACAGATCCCATCTGCTGGCACTAAGGATCAGAAATGCTCACTGACCACAAGTGCTGCCCACAAGTCACAAAAAACTGCTGGAGAAAGATTACACAGCCTGAGCACATGTCAGTGTCAGTGTTTGGGTGAATTAGAAGACAGAACATTTACCCAAGAGAAAATTTGGTCGTTTCTGAATTTTTGTCTTGAAGCAGAATAAGGAGGCAACATTTCTAAGTTTGCTACTAAATTCCAACAAACCTCAGGGAGGAAAGATTTTGAACAATTCAAAATGATGTAACAATACAGAAGCAACCTATAAAAATGAAATACAATATGCAAATAACCATTAACTTTTTTTTAGGTATTCACAGTTTGCAGGTAATTACTAGAGCTACGAGTATATTGACAACCAGAAGGGCTGTGCAAGGTAGTTCTGGTAAAAGGACAGCAGAGATTTATCTAAGTAACACCTGAAATAAAGCCTCATTGTTTAAAGCTGTTCACCTTCTGCTGGAAGAAGCAACAAAGTGGAACTCATCATTACGTTATGACATTTCTTTTAATATTACTTAAATGGAGAGGACTCCAAAATTTCTCAGTGGAGTTTCTTCTGCCAAAACACGCACACACATACACTCCTTATAAAAATCAATATTAAAAAGTGAAGGACCAATTATAAAAGACCCTTACCAAAACACAGATGCCTGTTCCACATTTTATTTCATGGTAAACTACTGCCAGAGTTTCTCAGCAGGAATCATCAATATAGCCCCAAGAGACCAAATGACATCTTTGTGACTGGCTATTTATCTCTATCTCACTTATGTCAGGAAAATTTGTACTAAAAGCGTAACAAATGGTTCTTGAATTTGTAATATCTAATTCATGTGATATAACTAACTGCTCAGTGATATATTAATGTCAATCTCAGTTAAACTGGCCCAATTTTGTTTCAGTTGCTACGAGAAATGAATGTCACCCTTATAACTGCATTCATTTTGAATGCACTGAGTATAATGCAGTACAGTGCTACCTTCCAAAACTAATTCACAAGGGCTTTAGTATACATCTGTGTTACAAAGTTAACCTGTAGCAGCCCTTTAGCCAGTGAGGAACTGAAGCACAAAGATTAACAAAAGGCGATTTTAAAAGCTTTTCTCTTCAGCTGTATCAGTGTAAAAAGAGAGAAGGAAGTTGTGAACCTTTTTGTAAGGGGAGGGTGGCTGCTAATACAGTGCAGTAAAACAGAGAAAAACAGTTCAAGAAAGGAGGTGGCCATATTGTTGCTGGCCCTTTTATGTTGCTCTGGTTCATATGTGTTTACAGAGTTGTGTCATAAATAGAATAAAGAATACACACTTGGAAGAGTAGAGTTCCTTTCTGAGAGAAAAGGGAGGGAAGTGTATCCTGTGCAGGGAGTGAAAGTGAAATGTATGTAGGCAAGGAATGAGGGACACCTGCAGAGAAGAAAGTGGGAGCCATGAAGAAGAACTCAAAGGCTTAAAAAGAGACTGTAAGACATGTAGCATGAAAGAAGGGAAAAAGAAATCTTAGGGGGACAGGTCAGGCCAAAGACTAAGAACAACATGGTTTTGAAGAAGGAGAAATGAAGCATAATCAAAGGCTATTTGGGTCTTATGAAACAGAGAATGAAAACAGATGACAAATTGGATGAATGAAATTATAAAAATATTAACAATCAGAGCATCCCATGATAGTTTTTTTAATCAAGATTCTTATATAGAGCACAGCTCTGACTGCAAGTGTAAACTACGGGCTGTCTGCAGGATGTCCTCTGGCATGCAATTGTCCCACCACACAGAGGATCTCTTAAGTCACCTTTCTGTGTTCTGGTTTAGAACTACAATTTCTAAATAAAAGAATTTCCCAATCTTGAGGTTGCTAATTTACAGGTATAGATGAAGTAAAAACTTATCTCTTTTATGAGGTTTTAGCCAATTTCTGTAAGATATTGGATTTGCTCTGGCTAGCAGGTAGATGGAAATTATCAAAGAGCAGTCTTAATTTTGAAAAAATGACGTAGATATTTTTAAGCTTTTAAACGAATTTAAATAATAATACTGCTTTTTTTTTTTGCATATCTGGAGCATATATTACTTCTAAGCCATATTTAATGCTTCAAATACATGCATGACATTTCATTACTGACCCTTTAGCTGAAAGATCAAGTTAAATACACACATCCAAGACACTGGGTCATAGTGATGGGTTTAAGACAAGAACTATTAAGTGCTGTTGTGATTTTCTGGAGTGCGTAAAGAAAATTTCAGCTCTTCTTTAACCTTAAAATCATCTCCATCCCTTCCACAAAATAAGAGAGATTTCTCAAGTAATTGTGTTACAATTTTCTGGGACTCAGGGGGACTGTTGATATTTAGTAAGCTCAGTATAGCTTTTAGGATAAAAGAAACTGTCCCCCTCTGAAAATGGTCGGTCACTGTTTCACTCTATGATAGAAGTAAAATTGGTTCCAGGAAGAACACCAAGATATGAAAATCAAGTTTTAGAATCTTTGTCTTAACATTACTACGCCCAAAAGCAACACTCAGTCTCTTCTCATGGTGATTTCAGGAATGATGGTACTATTTCATAAAAGCTCTCAGCGCTCCACAGCCTTGGTTTCCCTGCAGTTACTGTCTCTACTGTCTCTTGAAATGATCTCCATGGCTTCTTTGCATAACTCATTTGCATGGTTGCTGGTCCAATATGTTACCTGCTACATGTGTGCATTTCCTCAGTGTCTTAGTCTGGGAATGATTATTTGCTGAACAGTGTTTCACAGGTTGTTGATCACAGTGTGCAAACAATCAGTGAGGGTATACAAATATGAAGTACTGCCACAATTTATTAAGTGACATGTAAGTGACTTCTAGAATCAGATCAAGCACATTTTCCTCTATGTATACAACGCATCAATGAGCATCTCCCTTGCCCTGCCAACTGCAGAGAAGCTAATTGTATTTTCCACTTTATATCACATTTCAGGAAGCATAACTGTCTTTCATAGTTTGTGCTGAATGTTTCTCTCATGAAGATTTACACAGAGACAAACAACCATGTGGCTGCTTCAGGAAAAGTGTCAGGGTAAGCAAAGGAAACCTCCACTGTCCCCCAATCAAACTTAGATTTTTGCAGACATGTTCCCTCAGACCACAGGTTTGCCTCTAAACTTGGCACGCCAGTCTTGGACGTTTCCATTCTCAGTTTACATTCAGGCAGCAGATTTATTTTAGACAAACTCCAATTTCTCCAGTTTGGAAAGGGAGGGAAAAGTGTATGGTGCTGCCAGGCAGAAGATTATATCTTCGTTTTGGTGGAGGTTTCAGGCCCTTCAGAGAGCCTGTGGTTGTGGCTGTCACTCTCTGCCACACTCAGAGGCTTTTTTTATTGTCCCTGTCAGTTAGCAGCCCAAGGTTACTGCCAGCTCTCTGTCAGTGCTTTGATTTTTGTCAGCTATGGCCAGGTCCTTTTAGTTATCTGCTATCTTTTCAGCTTTGTTCAGCCTGAGCTCTACTTGTCTACTAATTAGCTCTTTGGAGATTTCCCTTTTAAAACTCACTATCACAGAGGACAGGAACCGTTCAAAAGTTTTGTGCTTCATAGAAATTCCATATTCATCCACATCCCATACAGCCATCTTTTTAAAATTAAAAGTGGCAGGTCAGGCCAATTTAAGGTATATAAGCAGCACAGCTTGTAAAAAGATACCTTTAGGTTCTTGATCAGGTATGTAGATGAATGACAGAAAAAGAATAAAGGTTTCCACTGAAAGGACCAAGGTGTACAAATAAAAAAAGAAACTATCATTCTGTGTAACATATTCTCATTTTCTTTATCTTCTGGTGTGCAAATATTGTGCTAGCTGAATATAAAAGTAGCGCAACTTTAGGGTACAAAAAAAAAAACCACACTGTAACAACATCAAGAGTGGTCTTACATCAAGGAGGGCCCTGAGGATGTCTTTGTTGTCAACTTCAGAAGAAAAGAGAGGAACAGAAGAGGAAACTGGCAGAAGGAATAGATGCCAAAGAGAACTCAAAGGATTAGGTCCGGGTGAGGTGATCGGTATTCGAAAACAGTCTGCCTTCTGGCTCTGATCTAAGGGAATAGGCTGGCAGCAAAGCCAGAGGGCATAACAGCACAAACACACCTTCAGCACACTGCTGGAGGCTTGCCTCAGTGCCTTAAAAATTGTGGTAGCAATTAGAAATAAATGTATATAGGAGCAATAGGCAAAAGTGCTCTATTTATGAATAAAAGTCCTCTTTTTGCATAATACTTGGTCTACTTGTATCTCCTTTTCCTTCTTTTTTGACACTTAGTATGTTTTTCTTGTGGTATCTCATCGATGCTGTAAGTTGCGCCTACATTGCACTTACACAGTGTTAATGCCTGGAAGATGAAAGTAAAAACCTTTGAATATATTAATGCTTTAACACAGATGTCTTACTTTTTACACTCCTTTTTTAGAAATATGGTGTGGTTAATAATGATGCAGATTGTGCTGGATAGATGAGCAGATGAAACAGGGGAATACAGATTAAATAAAAATTTCTTCAAAGCTTACGTTTGCTTCATAATTTAACTTCTGTACTTGTCATGATAGTAGTAGCTAGCGAGGTGCAACCATGCATAATCACATTGTTCTAAAATATCCTGGTGAAACAGAACAAACCTAATCTAAACAGCACTGCCACACTTGCTCAGATAACTGGAAAAAGAAAGTAATTAGGAAATGTCAGTTTGGCTCCATGGATGATGATAATTAGAAACCTGTAGTTATAATAAAATACACACAAACAGCTTTACAGCTGAGAACCAAACATTTCTTGCTGAAAGCAAGGCTGCAAAGAGACAGTGGAATAATCTGTCCAGACCTCCCTTTTCAGATACAACACTTCATGTTGTGCCTTGTTTCATATTTTTCTGCTGTCATATTTATCTCACGCATTTCATACCAGAAAGAAATACAGATTTGGCAGCTTTTGCTTTGGTAATGGCAACTCTCCCTTCTCAGGTCACTGCTAACCTGGGTGATGTTTGGCCAGCATGTGGTAACTCTCAGAGCACTCACACTTCCATCTGAGACCTGTTCTTCTTCAGAGCTCAGGTTTTCAGTGGTCTGGGTATTAGAAGGAGTTATTAGGTTAGTTCTTATTCTTTGAACTCACTGTGTACATGAGGTCCTTTGCTCCTGATGTTTGGCCAGACTGACAGATCAACAAACATTTAGTTGTTTCTTGTTGTTTACATCTTTGTGTGTTTCCAGACTCTCTTAAAACTGTCTCATAACTAGTCTGGTTGATAGATTTGGAGACTTCAAGCACTTTTTCTCTTTTTTGTAGGTTGAAAATTTAAGACATATTCTGTTACAATATTGTAATTCTGCAGCTTTCGAGGTTGGATATATACCATAATCTTTTCCTTGTTGGATTAGTCTGCCCTTCAGGCATGGGTGGCTGTCACATTGCTTTAACCTTTCCAGATCTAAGGTATACTCATAACAGAGAGCCAGCATTACAGTGGTGGTATTCATTGCTTCTCTTGTTTCTCCCTTATTTTAGTTAAGAAACCCTAGCTTGCTTTTAGAAGCAAAAGGATGTTGCAGACATCATCTACCTTGAGTTTCTGCTAACTGCAAATTACTAGACCCACGCATGCTGATCATCAGCATACTTATCTCAAGGAGTCTTCTTAGCATTTTGGCTGGCAGCATTAACATTCTTTTCGGAAAATTTAATCCATATGTGGAGATTAGGGTAAACAATTTCTGGTTTAATACAAAATCGAGTGGTTGTGAGACAGTCTGTGCTTTTGCCAGTCAATTCAGATATTATTTCCTCAATTCCAGGCAACTTTTATTGAGCTTATCTCAGTACCATCCTGTAGAAATGAATTGCTCTAAGCAAATGGATTTTGTCAATTTTTCCACCAGCTGCCATGCTGCTTACCCAGCTCAAGGGCTGTGCCTCCTTGCCGAGGTTTCCCACTTACACTGAAAACACTTGATGCATCAGCTGAATCATTTCATCTAGTTCTAGTACTACATGTCTGACAGACATTACAGTCCTTGAAGTACGTCTCAGTAATCTTTTAATAGCTTTGTTCTGAGATGCATATTTTGATTGGACCGATTTTATTTCCTCTTCTGTGTTTATTTTATGAATTGCTTGTCCTACTATAATAACTGAGACAATGAATACCTTGTGATTCAGTTTGTCAAAAGCAGGGTGAGGATTCAAACAGTATCATAATTGCCAGTGCATTTGTAGCATGCTTGGGAATTTTCCATCATTGGATGGGCACTGTCAGATTGGCTGTACTGGACAGTACATCACTAGAAACACATTACTGTCAATATCAAAACAATCAGTTCATGCTGAAACCTGTTCCTAGGAAAGGAGAATGCCAAAAGTAGGGAATATCTCTGTCCTTAACGATTTAAAAAGGTACCTTCTCTCCTCCAGAAAATAGAAGTTGCTATCTTAAGACTGTCTAAAGATCAAGACTAGTAAAAGAAAGAATACAACGGAAATTTAATTGACTGAAACTGATGTAACTGTCAGATATCAGGTTTAACTAGTGGACAAAGCAATAATGGGTGCTCTGTGCTGCTCCTTTCCCATATTGATCCTACCCTCCCTGTTTCTGCACAGCGAACAGCAGCTCCTGAGGATGGATACACCATGAGTTGTGGCTATAGGAAGAACTATGGGCCTGTACCTCCCGATCAAGGTTCATGAATTCTGCAAGCTCAGCAGAATCACACTTTAGTTGAAATAAAATTCTTCTAACATTCTTGGTATTCGAGTTCCAGAGTATGCTCTAAGTCAAATAAAAGCTCTGATATATGCCTAAGTTTGCGGACAGCTGTGTTTATATTTGTGTGAGAGGAAAACTCATTTATTAATCTTATTGTTTTAAAAGGCAAGCAAACCCCACCCCAGTAAGAGAAGAACAGAAGAGAACTAGCCCTCAAGAGGAGAAGAGACACAAATGACTATTCCTGTTCTCTTAAAGAACGTGGCCACTCTTTTTTGGGAGATAACCTCTGATTATTGCTCTGAAAGTACTCATTCATCCTAAGTGTGTGAGCTGAGGGCCAGAGGGCAGGCAAGAGCTGGAACCAGAGCCCTTCCCACATCACAAATCAGGGCGTGTGAAGGCCATGGCACCAGAGCCCAGGTACCAAAGCAATGGAATTATCCAGCAGAAGGGGAGGTGGAAGCAGAGCCAAGGAGACGTTTTCTGTTGCAATCACTGACTTGAGTGAAATGGCAATATTATTTCAAGGGCATAAACCCATATTTGAAAACAGGGTTTAAACTGCAGAAGGAAACAAAACGCATCCCTATTAAAGTATTTCTTTTCCTCTATGGACAAACATCTATTTTACTGCAAGAATACAGTAATAAAAAGAGCAAAGCTCCCACAGGCAAAATTTGATTTTATCCTACCTGCTATATTTCACATGCAATGTGGACCATATTACTGGGGACAGGATTTGTTTACTTTGCTTACTAGAGAAAGCAAAGGCTGACAGATTCATGCTAACACTAAACTCGTTTTCTTCCCAAGAACTTAATTAAAGAGAACAGACAATATTTCTTCAGGACTTTAGCAAATACTAAAATCCCTAAAATGAGTTTTTGAGGGATGTAGCTGTTAAGATCCTTACTTTACAGAGGGGCAGAACCAAGACAGAAATTTTGACTAATCATTTTTATTGTTCTTCATTTTAGGTCCCTTGCATTTTGGATGCCTGAGTCTAAATTTTCTGTTTCTGTTCTCCTGCTCCTTCTTTGTCTAAGAGATATTGGCCTGTCACAACTGCAGCTAAGAAGAGTTGTGTCACTGCTCAGTGTCACAGAAAACTAAATGATATCAGGTAGAAGTACAAGTGTTAAAAGTTTCAGTGCAAGAAACTGGACTCTCAGCATCTTACTGAGGTCTTTGAGATTTGATTTCCTCCAGCTCAGCACTCCTTCACCAGAAATTCACAGTGCTGCCACCACGTATCTATGTGAGTATAAAAAAGTAATTTATAGAAAAGGCCAAAGGGCAAACAGCTGCTGCATAAATACTTTGAAAGTCAGACTCTGAAGTGGTGAATGCTTGTGGGGACATCTACAGTCTTCCAAACAGACAAGAGCCTACTTTGCTCATTCTCAGAGTTTATCGGGCATGGATCACTCCAAGCTCAAATCCTACAGCCATGGCCAGTGCTTTGATGAACCTGGGGGCAATGGGCCCTGCAGTGACAATTAGCATTATAGTAATGGCATCATTTGGCTTCAGCTATGAAGACAGGCTGCAGACAGAGGCTCGTATCACCCTGTTGCAAAGACTTCATAGGTGTATCTTAAACATCAGCTCTTGCTCGACTCTCTCAGGAATAAAGGAATATAATGATACGGAAGTTTCATCTTCTTCCTCTCATGGTTTCACACATTTTTATGTTTGGATTGTGTTTTTTTTTCTGATGATATCTGGCAAAGTCAGTAAGGAAAATATAGCTGGCTATAGGTGGTTACGTAGAAACGTTTTGAGTTCAGTGGAAGTGAGAAAAGGAAAACAAAGAAACAGGAGATAATCCCAAGCTAAATGTAAATAATTAATTGAAGTTGCTCGTAGGGAAAAGAAAGGAGAAAGTAAAAAAGTGAACAAATGAAACCTAAGAACACAAGAACATCCATCTGGTTTAATTAAGGGATGTTCTACCATTGCTCTAAAAAAGCACTGAGCCTGTTCTACCTGTCAGCTTTGCTGTAGGTGAGCAAAGAGCTGTGGGCAGTGTGTGATGGGGTTTCACCTTCAACCTTTCCAGATACAGAGCACAATGAATGTTACAACAGCCCGAGATCAGAAATTAATAGGAAGTGTTCTCCAAAATGCAGGTCTGAAGTGTCTTGCTTAACAACCTGAGGTATCATTTGAGATGAGAAAAATAAAAAGCCAATCACTAGAGTCAGCTCTCTGCAAATTCCCACTTGAGTAGACAATCAATCTACTGACAACCTTCTGGCCATCATCGAATACTGTAAAGCCACTAAGACTTGGAGGTCACCACAACTCTTATATAGCCAGGCATTCTCTTCAGCTCACATGCAGAAAGCAACCCGACACAAAAACTTACTGTTGTTAGAAATATATTGACTATGGACCATCTCCTGAACAGAGTCATAGCAAAATATTTGTGATTCCTGGTCAGGTGAGTCTCCCACACATTTTCCTTCTTACTTATCCCTGAGCCAGTCTGCATTGCAGCCATCTGCCAGCACAGGGGTGGCAGGGAGCAGTGTGGTGAGGCCCAAGCTTCGACCAAAGGAGCTGGTGCTTTGTCAGCAGAGGTCATTGTGTAGCCACAATCTATTCTAAATCTGCTTTTATCAGCCAGGATTACAGTGTTAAAATAAAGGGGAGATTTTGATTGGGTACTTTTTTTTTTTTTCCGAATGGCATCCTTCCTTAGAATACTTTCAATATAGGTTTGAATTTTTCCTAGCATAGCAGTAGCCTGGAACCGAGTATGAGAAAGAAGCTCCCCTTTTTTTTTTTGGTGTGCATTCCTTCTGTACCAAGCACCTCTTGTGCTATTCTGAACTGCCTCAAAGGAGGCCCTGCCCAGTGCCCAAACTTGATCACCCACTGAGGTACAAAGCAGGCAGAGCACCTGAGTTAGGCACCTCTCAGATGAACACACAATTTTACCTGTAATCATTTAAAGTATTTTTGTATTCCATAATCTGTCTCACCCAGCTGTTGCCACATACTCGTGAGTATTAAGGGTGTATTAGTTCACTCCTGGAGAAGGAATACATGTACATTGACAAGTATGATTTACCACAGTCCAATATCATGAAGTGGTTCCCCTTCCAAATCCCAGAACATATGGGATGAGCAGTGTCCAAAGCCACATTTTCAGGATCTCATTATGATTTATTCTCAACTTTGCAAATGACTGTAGTTGTTTTTTTTTAAATGGCATTAGAAATAATCAAATATCTACTGGGTTTGTGATTTAACCTACCTATCTTCCACTTCTAGACCCACAGATAAATGGGATGTACTACATTCAGCCTAATGCTGATTCAAAATTAAACACTGTCTGTCCTATGGCTTTTACATGCATTTTAGAGGAAGAGAACACATCTTCTATGTTGGCTGGAAGAGAAACACCTCTTACGTTGGTTGAAAAAGGGATTTATGTGTGTGGGTGGATCAGCTGTAGGAAACTAAGTGGGCCATAATCAAACTATGCATAGTTTTATCAGTGTTCGAGGAATGTACAAACTAATAATCAACATGACATTCGACTGTTCTTGTAGTAATTCTCACTTTCTAATTCCTCGCTTTACTCAGGAAGACAACGGATTTTTGAAAGAGGAAAGTGTCAAATTGTTTTTCAAATTAGAAACTCTAGAAAACCTAAGCACTTTGAAACTAATCTAAAAAATGGATCACTTTACATGGATTCCATCTGCATGTCCTTCTGGTGACAGAGGTGTGTCTTCCTGGGCATAACAGCCACATGCACAAGAAGAAGAGATCTAGAAGAGAGAGATTCTAGAGAAGTAGAGAAGATCTCATGACTCAAAGTCATACAATACAGATATTTCATATCTTCCATATTCAGTTCTGGTGGTTTACAACCTTAAAAGCATTTTTTCTATCCCAAACAATGCAGTGGTATATGAGGAGGGTAAAGAGTGTAATTAATAACAAGTAGGATATGTAAAAGCACAACTTCCCTGTGCCAGAGAAGCAATGAGATCCCACCTGGTCCCTTTTGGGCTAAGCTGTTTGATCAGCTTCCCTCAGTCTCTGTGGATGTCCTTATACCAGTCTAATTGAAGGACCCCTGTTCTCTTTTTATTTTTGCTCTATGAAAAATGCATTTGAGATGTCTTATAATGAACTTTGATATGGTGAAATGATAATAATGTCCTAATTATATATAAAAATGTAATTACACTTGCTACTATTATAGAAAAACTCCCTTTATAATGAAGTGTTATGTTAGAAAAAAAGATTTCATTATAGGCGGAATCCTTTACTTGTTAATTTGGACTGTGATTCATCGCTTTAATATTAAAAAAATTCTAAGTTACTTTTGATGTTTCTCATTTATGGTTCATTTCTCTGCTCTGGCACCTTAAGATGCCAAAAATCACAAACTTATTGAAGACATACTTAAAAATGCACTAGTTCTTTAAAAGGAAGATGAAGAAAAAAAAGAGTAAAATTCCTTTTCCTGGTAAGAATATTTTATAATGGAACACGTAACCAGGTTAAATACCATGGCTGTCTTCTTGCTGACCAATTGCCTTTGCTTTTAAAACTTTCTTTCTCAACTTATTATTAAAGCTAGCATCAAATATCGAATGTTACTTGTGAAAGGAAGAACAGTATTAAAATAGATCATTTAGAAAGGTCAGTTTATTGAGAGAAGCACCCAGTTAGTTCTGAAAGTAGCAATAAAGCAACAATTCTGAGCAAAAGTTGGGGGGAAAAAAAAAGAGAAGAAAGTGAAAGAGAGAGAATTAACATATTGTGATCTCAGGCCTAATATAACAAAATTGATATGAGTTCAGAATAAGAATATTTTCCCTCTTGTATCATGAAAACAGTACTTCAGGTGTCTTTATGAGCCAGCAAGTTTTTCACTGCATTATAAGGTAGTTTGCAACCATACGTTGTTTAAAAATCAGAGGGGGAAGGTGACGGTCAGGCAATGATTTGCTAATGACATAAAAAGATAAAAGTAATTTTCTAGAACAGCAAAAAGCATTTCCCAAACCAAAACATGATCGTGAGGTGCTGGAATATCTAACCAACACTATTAAACTACATAGTCACTGTAAGGAGACATCTCTTCAGCTTTCTTAAAGTAAAAATATTTTAATAAAGCATTCATTCTGGCTTCTATCACCTTTCCAAGTACAGAGCTTCAGATTCCTTTTGCATGGAAGTCTCCCGCTCCTGCCCATGTGTTGTTCCTTTCCCTTTGTTTTGTTCAAGGTGGCCTCACTAAAAGAGGATCTTCCCCACCAGCCAGAAGCTCTCAGGGCTCCAGCCCTTGCTGAGGTGGGTAATGGTTCTACCTTGTTACAGAAGTCAACCAAGGGTGAGGAAGATGTTCACGCTTCTCTGTACTGGAGACCTAATGGAAGATGCTTCTTTTTCCTAAAGCCTTGCCTCATTTCTGTCTTTAGACCGTTACAGCTGGAACATCACTCACGACAAAACTTACTTATCCACAGTTAAAGCCGATGTATTCTGTATGATGCTTACACTGCATCATGCTGCCCACCCTTCCTCCCTTGGCAGATACCTGTGTGGGAATGTCTTTCTGCTCTCTTTGTAGTTCATATCCATATATGTCTGTTAGCCAGCACATGAAGGCTGAAAGACTCTGAAGGCCTATTTTGTTTATAGGTACAGCAGTAAAGGACACTTGCATGTTTTCCTCATGTTACACTCCTACAAAGCTGCCCAAGGTAAAGCTCTCAGTCCTGTGAAGGTCCTCACCAAGAATTTTGGTCCACATAACTTTCCTTGCTCATTTTGGATAAAAAAAGAGATCCAGTAGCATACAGTGCTAATAAATACGGGGGGTGGGGGGGGAACTGAATTTTACCATAAATATTAATTAAGACTATATGTTCTCCATTTACATAGTTTCATCTGCATTGGTCAGGAATCCTGGGTGTTATTTTCCTGGCCCACGATATAGGTAGAGTTAAAGTCATATGCAGTTACTCATATTCAGTGGTGACAGAAACTGGGTCTGACATTTTATTCTCTGCATGGCCTGTATCTGACTAGTTCAAATAACTGGGACAAGATTTTAGTATTTGCCCCTCTAATATTAAAAAAGAAAAAAAAAAAAAAAGGAAAGAAAAGAAAAGGGGCATGGGGGGCAGAACCAGGTCAGAAGTTTGGAGTTCTCTCCAAGCTAAAATTTGGGCATTATACTTTAGTGGTTGTTCAGCTGTTTCACCCTTCTGGATCTGAGAAGTTAGTGTGGAAGAGACATCGTTAAAACAGTGTTCCTGGGGACAGAGACCACTCCTGTGCCGTGTGACACCACTATCTCCTATTGCAAAGGATGCTGCACCATTCTGTTACACTGTTGTACTACTATACAATATTGTTTATTTCCTGGTTAAAAGATGGGACATGAAAAAAATTCTTCCCACATGGAAGCTAAAATAATATAGTATATAGAAAAAAAAAGTATTTTGACAGATACGATGTACAAATGATTGGTGTAGATTCTGATTTACAATAATGCACTTTTGCCTATAAGGTATAAAAAGTCCCGATCATGAGACAAGAGTAGGTCACTCCTCCACAACATCCCTGCCAAACATCCTCCTAATGAGTTCTTTCAGCAGCCTGGTGTAACACACTTCATGGGATTCATTTCCTCACAGTCAGCAAATCAGATTCTCATCTTAGTGTGCGTTTAAGCCTATATAATTAATTCCACGAAAATAATTTAAATGGGACCCTACGTGTGGAAGGCTGAGAGAGGAAGAGAGGAACGGACGTGTCCAAGGCCACAGAACAAGTCAGCTGTAGGACATGGGCGATTTACCAGCAGGGTTGACTGTTCTTCCAGCTGTCCTAGTCAAACAACTCATTCCTTTTCCAATTAAAAATCCTTCAACCTAGTAGTCAACCTACTCACAAAATCAGCACAGGCATTTGCACATCTAATGGTGCAAATTCTGAGAATATTTTGAGGTTTGGATTTGGAGAGGCTAGACACACAGTTAAGGAAAAATGAGATCAGCTGGAGAGGTAGCACTGAATATATGCCTATACATTCCTAACCTGTAGCACTATTCTCTCCTTAGAGGGGGCAAAAAGTAAGAAAATCAGCAGAGATGTGAGGAAGGGCAGAAAAGAGACTTTTAAAATGGAGTAACAGATGTAGTCTGCAACAGGGCACTAAGTGTCACTGGAGGAGATGTAATCTCTTGCACTATCACAATGCAGAATTCCCACCAATTTTGTTATCCTTTGTGAAAAAAGCCCTCACATGAGTAACTGCAGATGAAGCAAAATTGGTTTTACAGAGGAAAACTAGCTACAATTTTAATCACAGAAAAATTCTGAATTACTAAAAAGGCATACTTCAGTCTGTTCCCTTTTCAGCAAGTTTCCCTTTCGCAGAGAGTGTGTTGGGATTCCTCTGATGTTTTGATAGAGATTTTTGGAGTGTTACTTCTGATCATATTAAAGCTATTGGAAAATGAGGGCCTTATGTTCTGCTTGGTTCAAAACACAGGAAAAAACGTGAAGAAATGCCTAATTCAGACTTAATTACGGCCCTGCCTATGCAATTTCTGACTCCAAACAGCTGTTCAGTGGTGGATGGAGTCTTGCCTTCCAGCTGTGCTCACCCCCCAGACCCTCATAGCATCTACCTCAAACGTACTTGGCTGGTAGTTGCACTGATGGGGCCCTGACAGATCTACTTGGCCAATGGCTACAGAGCTCAACAGGCACTTAAACTCATTTACCCACAGTACTTCTGGCAGTCAGAGATGCTAATGTTGATGTACTAGGCGAGTATTTCTCCTGCTAGCAAAGCCTCACATAGCAGAGCAATCACACTGTTTTTTGACAGAAAGCACACCTTTGAAGGCTTTAAGATCCTTGCAGCCTTTAAAAATTTCATTCTAAGCTAGCCAGTTGCAAGATATTTCAAAAGCTTAAGCTTCCCGTGATCAAAGGCGCTCTTGAATCACCCTATTATGTTCTCCTCCTTAAATCCTGTCTACTTGGCAGTGTTGGTGAGGAATTTGGCAATTTATTGCTCCTACTCATGAAGCATATTGAAACGCACAAACTGCATGCTTATAGCTCCCCAGCAGTGTCACATATTCTGTTGACATCTCAGGATCTGACAACACGTAGCGACATTTTGAGAAAACCGGATTGCTGTTTATACCACCGCTTCATTTAGAAAGCAGAAAAGTGATCAATGTTTAGTAATACCATTGTAGGCAAGAAAAACATGTAGTTGCCACTTTGTAGTCATACACTTTGAAAGTAACAGCTGTTGGAAAATAAAATTGGGGATGAAATTTTCAGTCTCTGACTTCAAAATTTCTTACCGGTTTTGCCTGCTTCCCTGTCTGCAAAGGCAGGGTGTATTCAGACAGCTATGTCCAGGTGCCAGGTGGTTCACCACAAATGGTGGTTGGCCATACAGACCCTCACCCGTGTTTTATCCATACTGCATTTGTTTGCATAAAGTAAAAGCATCCAGTGAGATAACTCAACTGTACAACTTGTGCCAACATACGGTCTCCCATCTCAGCAAGGCTGGTCCAAAGCTGTAATCACTAAATAATCACTTCAGAGATCCTGTTTTGGGGGTTACCTTTCTATCACTATCTGAACATCTCAGACAGGAAATCTTTGTCTCCATTTCCCATACTTTTATTAGTTATAAGCTATTTTATCTCTCTTTTTGTTCAACACAGATGAGTATGACTAAATGTGCAGGTTTTCCATGGAACCTCCATGATTGTTCATCCTTGCCATTATGTCAAACGCAGCCTCTCTTCTTGTCAGGAGGGGAGAAAGAGCTTGAGATAAAAAATAGGGACACTGCAGCCTACTGCTGGGCTATTATTCCTATCTGTTGGCTCATTTTTGAGGAGCAAGGACAGAAAGGCAAGAGTTGTTCTCACCAAGAAAATCAGGTGCTGAGACAGCTACCAACGAAACTCAGCTCCCTTTCTTACACAGGTCCGTGAACTACTGTTACCTAGTTGTATTCTGTTGTAGTCTAAGCCCTGACCTAGGCTTATAATTCCTTGGTTTTCTCAAATATAAAATAGCTTTCAAATGACAAAATATAAGCACCTGTAGCTACCTCCAAAAGATTTGAATCAGATCCCCATTTCAAGCACATTTCCTACAGATAGTCCAGTAAGCACCAGCCACCACTGAATGAACAGTACAGATTGCTAAAATGTTCTAAAAACACAAATGACAGAGAAAAAAAAAAAAGCATAATGCTTGTGGACACGTGGGGGCAACTTCAGTTAGCTCAGCAAGAGAACCCAGGTAATTTTCTAAGTCCTGGCAAATTTGAACATTTTCAGCGCATACAGATGACCAAAAACTTGGAAGGCCATAAGCAGAAGCTCAGCAGTGCAGCAGAGGAAGTCACACACACTCTTGGCTCTTTTAAATAAAACTTTGTGCTCAGTGCTGGGAAGTCATAAGACACTTTCCCTTACTGTGACACAGAGGAAGCACTCCAGAGCAACACCAGCCACTTTGCTGTAATTTTAATTTCCCTGGCATAGATAACCACTTGTCTTACGAACACTCTACTATATTCCATTTGGAATTAATAAGACTGTTCATGCAGTGAAGCCTAGCCAGCCTGATTAGGTGCAACAAATTACCCAGTGACGTTTGCAAAGAAGTCAGGTAGCTGGGTGATAAGTCTGACAGCTGGGAAAATCATGCAAACAAGAAAGACTTCATAATAGAATACTAGTTTATAATTCAAAAACAAATGAAAAATTAGATATTTGGGGGAGAAAAATATATTGACTCAAAACCACAGGAAATGAATGGGAAGGTTCTGTTAAGGTTGCATCTTGAAAGAGATGCAAGAGCAGCAATCACCAGGATATATACTACAAATACAGGAGCTCCCACATTTTACCATGAAACTGCAGTACTCAAGCTGGGCAAACTGCTGTTAATAGCAAACCAAGAAGTCCATAAAATCTGCCTAGAAGCTTTGCTAACTTTTGAGGGGTCATTCATTGTCAATTCAATTTCAAATATTTCAGCTGAAGAGCATTCATTTGAAAGCGCTGATTTAACATCCATGATGAAAGGTAGAAATTGTGGAAGGTCCCAAACACATACTAATATGAAACCAAAATCCTTTTGAGAGAGTATTAACTGAGAGTTCCAGTCACAAGTAATCTCTTGTAGATTTTCCTTGCTTCAAATAAAACTATCAATACGCTTTTAGTAAACTTGAATGTCAATTATTTTTAGCCAGAGAAATGTCACTAAAGACAGACATTCTGCCCCAGGAGCTGTACAAGTCACAGACTGAGTCACTACACAGCAATGTGTAGCAAGCAGCAATATTTAGCTAAAGCACTGATCCTGCCAGTTTTAAAATTCTCTTGATTTTGTGTACCGCCAACAACTTCTTATTCAGAACTATGGCAGCTTGAGTCCTACTCTTTGGGGAATATCTGCAAGACATTTCACTAGCTGATTCTTCAAGTAGCTCATTAAGGTGATGAAAAGCCACATGATGAAGGGGCAGTGCCATGCATGAGGAGCTAGGGGTTCCTGTTGTCTTGAATTATTAACAAGTCAATATTTAGTGGACTGTTCCTGCCTGCCTGCCTACAGCAGGTGGTACCCCACTGCCTTTCACTTGGAAAGCATCTGCTGGCTCTGAGCCTCCCCAGAGCTTGCTACAGTCATTTGTTCGATTTAAGACAGACACTGTCATTATTCCATGCAGCACTTCACAGAAATATTTCCTACTAAACGCTTGAACCATCTGAGCAGCACTAGGCAGGCTGCAGGCTTCATTAATAATGCATCCCTGCTTATCAATAGATTTAGACAACTGGTATTTAGAAGCTTCTTCAGAAGGAGTGGATTTTTTTCACACCAGTTAGCTTCATTCTGTCAGTTCCTTGATGTAGACATTACATCCAACTGAGTTCTGAAAGGCAGAGGTGCTAAAATTTTATTTGAGCTGTTCCCTTGCTTTGGAGCACCATTTGACTGATGTAACTCTGAAGATCAGCCCCTCTGCTTTGCTATTCTTTGCTGGTTTCAGGGTTTGGAGGAAGGGGTGGAGGCAAGGTTACGTTTATAATAAAATGTAAATTTGCCTTTATCTTACTTGAAATACATTGAAGCATCGGCTTTATATTCTCAACAAATTTATCTTTCACTAAAACTTCTCTGGACTCAGCTCACAAACGAGGGAAGAAGATTCAGTATTAGTTACCTCCTGATTTGCAGAGTAGTGTCAACCACTTTTGGCAAAGCAGTTAGGATACTAAATACAGACTGAAAACCATCAAACTGCTGTTTGGATCAAAAGCAGTGCAAAAGAAATATTTAATTTAGGGAAAGGTAATTTAATATAGGGAACGAGACAATAGAGATACAATTCCATTTTGGAAAGAAAAAAACAGGCAGTCTTGAATAGCTCTGTCATGATTATAGAAAAGATATGCTTGGATCCATTTTGGTACTCGTAGTAAGCCTTCCTTTGGGATCAGATTTCCCCTCCACCACCCCCTTGCTGAAGTCCACTGCCTTCAGATGTATTTTCAGATTATTTCTGCAGTTTTCTTATTTGCTGGACTGGTTCTAGTTGATAACTAGAACCCATTTTTTTGGTTTGGCTTTGGGTTTTATGAAGCATTCAAAAAAAGGGTCAGAAAAACTTAATATGTACAGATCTTACCTACACTATCATCTTTATTTATAGTTTATGGAAGTCTCAGTCTGTTACCTCCATCCCTGCATGGGAAGAAGCCACTGTTTCCTGCAGTTCCTGCCTATTAATCTCTAGAGATCCTCATCTCTAACTGATGTGAACAATCCACTCAGCAAGTTTACATATTTTGGTAGATTCAGAACGATCCAGAGCTTTCACATGCCCTTGTGTCTGGCTTGCACAAGGAAGCCAGCTTTCCTTTCTTTCTTTCTTTCTTTGCTTGACATAAATCCTTGATTCCTATGGACAGGAAATCTTCAGTTGCAGAAATTACATGAGAGAGACATCAGCAGCAAGTATGGAAATATTGATGCACAATTGCAATGGACAAAGTTTGCTGTCAGGCTCATTGCAGGTTGCTTTTACTATAGATGGTTTTCAAAGCAGAATTGCTGGCTGCTAATCAAATAATTACATATCACTTTTTTTTTTTTCCCCCTGGACCAGTAAGATTCACTGCATATGCACAGATTAATCACACGTGCACATTAGATTTAATACCTCTTAGACCTGAGACACTGCACATCAAGCAAGACTCCATGTGTGCAGGTATCCAGTCTGCTGTCCAAGGCATAATTCATTTAAATGCCCTGGTGGCTGGCAAATTAAGGGCCTGAGCCTGTACCCATCAAATTGAAAAGTACTCAGCCAGCACCAGAAGAACTGGACGCAGTTTGTACACTGTGCTTTGTGAATAAACGAGCAGTTATTAAAATGTGGACAATGGCACATGACTGGGGGCTGCTGTACACAAACTAAGAGTTTGTTGAAGTTCATGGGAAGCTAAAGGTTGTCCAAAAAGGGCAGAATTTGGCTGTAATGAATAGGATGGCATTCTCACTATAAACAAGGGGAGCTGAGCTGTAGCTGCAGCTGCTGCTGTGCTTACAACAGAACTGTCTGTTTCAAATATCTGTCAAGAACTGAACATGAAACCAAATTCTGTCATGCTCCAAGGACAGAATTCCAACAGGGGGAATAAAGCCAGAGTTAAAAAAACTAAATAGTTTATTCTAATGGTTTTATGCAAATATATGAGAAATGAAATTATTTCAATCACAACTCTTCTAACTCCTTTGAATTACACAAGAGGTATCCATTTTCAGTGGACAGAAGCTTTTGATGATGACAGTTATTACAGGGGACTGAACATCCATGCTGAAAGGACCTCTTTGGGTGTAGTATGCATCCCACCCCTGTCCACTGCAACTAGGTCACACATGATTTCTCCAAAGATGTAAGAGCATATTTCAGAAGGATGACTTTCGGATCAAAAGGCAGTTCAATCTCTTTGCCTTTAATTCCACAGCCTAGCTAAGAGGCTCCAGCCGTAACTAATTCACAGCTCTGTCCACCAGTAACTACGCTGTTGTTAAAAACCTGTTTATTAAATTAAGAATGATTACTTAAAGCAGAGGTACTGTAATGCATAAACTATGGGGTTTATGTTTTGTTTTCTTTTTTCTTAGGGCATAAATTCCCTGATACTATTGTTAGGAGTCTACAAGAAAGATGGACAGGGACTCTTTACAAGGCCATGCAGTGACAGGACAAGAGAGAATGGCTTCAAACTGAAAGAGAGCAGGTTTCAATTAAATATTAGGAAAAAATTCTTTACTGTGAAGGTAATGAGGCACTGGTGCAGGTTGCCCAGAGAAGTTGTGGATGTCCCATCCCTGGAAGTGTACAAAGCCCTGAGCAACCTGGTCTAGTGGAAGGTGTCCTGCTCACAGCAGGAGGGTTGGAATTGGATGACCTTTAAGATTCCTTCCTACCCGAACCATTCTATGATTCTATGATATCCCTCTCACAGGGCAAAGTTCATCTGCCACGAGCAAAGTAAGCACCAGATCTTCTTCCCCATCTGTATATAACATCGATACATAACTTCACATTTTCAGTGGACAGCAAAAATGCAGTAGACAACAGAAATATGCAATAGGCATGTGCAAAAGCAAGGAAGGAGCAAGCTGAAGCAGTAGTCACATAGGAATAGGAGGACTGAACTTCATACTTTGACATGGAGATGGAGAACACCTTTCTAAGTCGGCCTGTTCTTCATCAGGACAGTGAGATTCCTCTTATCAACACAGGGAATTATTTCACCCCCAGGCTAGTCTGAGTTTTTGACTGCCATCAAATCAGAATAAAAATTCTAATTTTTTACTGACTCTTATTTTTCTCACTTCATGCACAGCAGAAAAAAAAAAAAAAAAAGAAAGGAAATAAGAAACCAGTAAACTGGTTTAATAATTTTTAAAGAGATTTTAAATGATACTCACTTTATCAAGGCTGATGAAAATGACAGTGGTGTCAGAGGGTAACAGGTTGCTAATAAATACAATAGTTTAGGAAAGTGCTATTCTTGTCATGGAAAAATATATTCTGAGAAAAATAATACCACTGTAATTCAGTTTTGAAAGCTATAGAGACTTCTTAGATGAGGAATGCAGTTATTAAAGGCAAAAGTACACAATATGTTGTAATGAAATGGTTGTTGCTATACACTTCATTAAACGTTTTGTGAGACACCTGGGAAATTCCAGCTCTCCCCCCTCAGAAGGAAACGTTTGACGTGGCTGGATGAACTAGAGGAAGCATACAGAGCAAGGCTGAAACACAAAAAACACACCGCCTTGGTGATTCCAGCCTGCAAAGCTGCATTTAAGGGAAGATTAACTAAGGGGCTACAGTAACTTGCGTTTATTCTTCCAGTGCAAGAATTAAGGTTACAGGATTCATTGAGAAAGAGCTGAACACTTCCAGAGTTCAAAAGCAAGTTGATATAAGCAAAGCTGAAGTTTGTTCTGAGCGACAGCGCCGGGGAAAATCCGACAGACTGTGCATCGCACGTGTCCATTGGAAGAAAACATGCTTGTCATATGAGATGCTGAAAAGCTTAAAAATTCAGAGAGCACAGTAGGGAGTCTTCCAGGAGGATTCAAAGGACTGATATGTTTTGAATGTGTTGTTGAGTGTTTGATTTACAATATTTAAAGGTAGAAAATAAAGGGGGAAAAGCAGTCAAATTTTATGTGAATCTCAGAGAAACAGGAACTAAGGAAGGGAAGCCATACTGGAATATCTGATATTTGCATGATCATTTCAAAACCTCATCATTTGTGTAAAAGAAAATCCCCAAATACCCAAACGAAACAAAGAAAAACAAACCCCTAACTCTGTGCTTTAAAGTTATGAGCAGCAGTTCTGAAATAATACTGTTTACAAAGCATGTTTAGCATGTTTCATAGCTCCAGTTCACTGTAATCCACTATTCCTTTCAGACCTGCAGCAAAAGCACATTACAGACACAAGAACTGGTTCTGAAGAAACTGGTTATATCACAGAATCCAGGGAGCTGCTGAAGTGCTGCATCTTGCTTAAAAGAATTTATAATCATGCTGTAAGCTTGAAGTATACACCCAGCAGTGTCCAAGAGCAACATGAAGGTATTGTTGTACAATGTTATACAAATAATGCGTAATATAAATAGTGCTAATGTCTCCTTCTGCTCATGGTTTATCAGACCTTGCAGCCTATTAATGACACTGTTTTCCCCCAACTAGAATTTACAATATGCTCATTTAAGCACTGTAATGTAAAATAAAGATCACAATTTTAAGTTAATACTTTCAGTGTCAATGCTATTATTACTGTCTTAGAGTAACTGCAATAACAATTAATTCTGCCCATACCCATAGATTCATCCTCAGAAAGCCCCTATGGTTATGAAGAGCTCCCAGCCCCCCGAAGCGTGTCATCTTACACGCACATAAAACAGTATTTCAGTCTCAGACTTTTCTCCTTGAAACAGCAATTAGGAAATTTAGCAGTGAAATGCTACTTATGGTCAACAGTCAAGTCTACCTGTCACCCTCCCTCCTGTATCCCCTCACAAACGCGTCTGTGTGCCAAAAAACAAGCGTGGAGGTGGGCGAGACTTTCCACGCGCAGCAATCGCATCTTTGTGTGGAACTCTTGCTGGGTGGTCCTGCTGGACTTTGTGGCAGAAGATAAATCCAAGTCCTAAACTGTCAGTAACCTCCCGATCCCAGTAGCATTCATTTCTAGGACATTCATGACTTGTGATGTTCCAGGCATAATTTTCTGCCTTTATACGCAATGCTAATCTCAGCCTGGGAATGGTTTGGTTGGTTACTGTGATTATTTCACTGGTAGAGAGCTCACTGGTGGAGCTGGGTCTCCTTGGATAAGAGGCTGTAACACAAGGCTATTCCTATCCTAACACTCATAATTTTTTTCTGGTGTATGTATATCTAATGCAACTCTATAAACTAAGTCTGAAGTATATAAAGACTGCCAAGACATCACTCACAAACTGACAAAAATATTTTAAAAATATAGGAAACACCGGTCTTAGGTTTCTTTGTACAACTTTCTGTTTCTTCAACAAACACCAGTATAATACAATCTTGAACATTATTATCACTTCTCTTTTTTCTTCTCCCTACCAAATCGCTGCCTTATTCAACAAACATTTCCATAAGAAATACTGTTCAGTGAATGGATCATTCCAAGCCATATTCTCACACACTCCACATTCCTGCACTGAAAATAAAATAATCAGTTTCTGTGTCATCAGTTTCATCATGCTTTACAGCAACAACGCATGCATTTCCACATACAAAGCCGCCACCAGCAGAAAAATTATTGCCTTTTTACAGGTGGAGAACTAGGAATCAGAGCGATTAAAGTCAAAATGTCAAGTAACTGCTAATTTTCTAAGCAAGGCTGAGATTGAAATGAATTCTACAGAAGAAACCTCATGACTCTGAGACCACTTTTTTTTGGTCCTGTAACTTCCTCCTGAATTTATTACACACTTTCCAAATGGGACAGTAAAAGAGTTAGGAGTCCTAGAGACACAGTTCTCCTCTTGACTTGTTTGTTTTGAGACACTTTCCCCCGCTGCCATCACACTAAGTGTAATGCCACATACAAGTCCCCTGTAACTGAACTCTCTGAAGGGCAAGCCAGGAGGGTTTATGTTAAGCTTTGTTTATTGATATTCTGCCATCAAATAAAACAAGCCCCCTGAAGAGGCTCTTACAAAAACATTGTGGTGCAGATTTCAACAAAGGGAGAAAGCACGAGGAAGTACTGGGACAAGAGCTCCTCTTTCAGCACTTTCCAATAACAAGGAATGTGCTCTCAGGTGTACGAGCTGTTGTTTAAAGCCTTTATTGTCTAAAGCCTCATCACATCCCTCTATTTACAGTGTGAGCATGCACCTTGGAAAAGACGTAGGATAAGAATTTTTGCTCCTTGTTTCATTTTTGTTTGCAAAGCTGAAGAGCTCTGCAGGGAACTAAAATGAATAGAAAAGTCTGGTTTAACACAGCTTTTGGCCATTCTTGTTTCAGTTCTGTATCTTTTAACCTCCAGGGCATAATCCTTCCTCCTAATCAATCCCCTTTTGCATTCCTTATGGGTTCTCTTCTTACTTTTAACACACAGTTTGACTCCCATTCCAAGGAGATCTATACTCCTCCCTACTTGTATCATCTTGCTTGTTGCTAAAACTTTTTTGATTAAAAGTTATTATATGCCTCCTGCACGTTCAAATATGTAATCTTCCCAGTACTCACTAAATAGCCTCACTTTTTCAATTTGCCTTTGTAAGGCCCCAGAAGCACAGATTTATCTTTTACGTTTCTCAGAGAGAGATTTGGACAAAATTGAATCCGCTCTAAGTGTAGTTTTTATGTCCAAACCCATTAGGTCTTGCTGTTCAGTGAATGCATAACACATCATTATTTTTTGCTAGTTCATGGACTGTTTGGGAAAAAAAAAAATCTACCTTCATTTACTGCCAAGAAGACCTGACTTAAAAAAAATTAAGTTACAGTATTCAAAAGTCCAGTTTTTCAATGGACATCCTTTGGTTTGGGTAAGTTAAGACTTCCATGATCACATAAATTCCACTATTACTTGCTGCCCTTAACCCCCATCACCCTGCCCCACATCAAAATGGATATTATTATTATCCAGTGCCAAAGCTTGCATATTTCTCCACATCCCTCTTCCTGGTGGTCCCATTTTTTATTTCACCAATGGACAATTATATCTCACTGCCCATGTATATATTTCTCACTTTCCTAATTAGTTTATCCCTGCAATTCTTTAATCCAGAGTATATAGTGCCTACCTGCCTCCCCTATTTCTACCACTAGTACAAGATTTGTGTTTGTATTCAGTACTAGGAATTTTAATTCCTTCATTGTATTGTTCAGGCTTCCAGCAGTAGGAGGAAGAGCCAGTTTCAGCGATGCAACCACTGTACTTGCCACATCATTTAATTTCTTATTTTTAAACATCCCTTTTTTCTTGATTTCATCTTCATGCAACTATGCCTCAGCCCCTTTCACTGTCTGTAGCAGGTTCAAGTAGTTAAGAAGTTTTAGCAGCTTTCTTTCCTGGCTTTCTAGTTTAGAGCTTGTTTTAACAGTCCTGTCTGCTGACAGCCTAGGAAGGTCTTTCCTGTAAATTAACTGAATTTCCCTCTTTGAGGATAGAAACAGAATTCCTACGTGCAACAGAGAGGCCAAACACTGTTATATCTTCATAAGAGCATCACATCCTGATTTTTCAGAATTTGGGTCAAAGAGATTGAATCTACCTTCTCCAGAGGCTAAGTCATGTTCTCATGAGCTTCAAATGAACCAATAAGGGCTGATTTTATGAGAACGCCACATAAAAGCAAGTAAAGCTTACAAACATTATATTTTATCACATGTGCAGAGAAGGATTACACCTACCATTAGGGGAAACCCAAAAAGTAATCCACCTCCCAGTCCTTACAATAGGCCTCCATGACTACATTTCTTTATGCACCCATTTTGCCACTATCATCCCATTGGCCTCTGTCTATTATCACTTTATTTAGGAAAGTGTAAAATCAGAGAGGTGCAGAGGAGAGTGGCAAGGACTCAGGGAAAACCTATTATTCTTCTCAGTCTGTTCAGAAGTTTTAAGTGCCCTGACAGCAATTAAATGCAGTTAATACAGGTATACTACAGAGTGGCACAACACACTAAGAAGGTAAAATCTCAGCCCATATAGCATCAACCTCCTTGCTCCCACATCTGTCCCTAACCTTCTGCTCTTCCCAGGAGAGATATACTTCCCAGGAGTACCTTTTAATAGGATTAGGAAAACAATATGAATTAATTTCATGCTTAAAGAGCTGAGTATTAAATTCAACTGTAAAAGGAAGTAAAGGCTGCTTCAAATTAAGGAACAGTAAGACACTTCTTTTTTTGGTTTGTTTTAAACATCAATGAGAAGGCAAGATCCTACAGCACAAGGCCTCTTGGTTTCCAAATCCACATTTTGAACTGCTCAGAATAAGGAAATGTCTGCAGTTCCATGAAACCATAAAGCTCTCTGTGGTATTTTCATCTTCATTGCTCTTATCCTAAAAGCATTTGTCTTGACATCCCCTATTGCTGGTGCCACCAAACACTCGTAGGCAATAGGGCACAGTCTGGGCCTTCTTATGCTGAGATCTGAAAAATCAATTGAATCTCCAGCAGATGGAATCACTGGTGCAGAAAGTGACTAAACACTAACAGTTACTCTGTGATACCAAAGCCTTGAAAGAGGACACTGCAAACACATAAACTACAAGAAAAAAAAAAAGGGTGATCATATTTACAAGAACTCTGCACGGTATTGTTATTTGGGGCTCTCTCCTTCTACAGGTATGCTACTATTCTCTGCTAAATTAATTTTCTCTTGAAATATTTTCTATTCACTGATAACAAATAGTTATATTATATGATATGCTGTGACACACACTGATAGATGACATCACATCATGGTAGTGAAGCATGCAGAATATTTCTATTCTCTTACCATTGTGCATTAAAAATAGAGTAGACTGACAGCAGAGTCTTTACATACTGTGATAGGAAATATGATTTTTATTTCTATTGCAAACTTGTGTGATTCTAGGTTCTACATTCTTATTTTACTAAATAAAATCTAATTATTATATCCTGCACATAGTATCTACGATTATATACAGCTTAGTTCCTGGGTGTAAATAAATCCAGCCTGGCTCCTCTTTCTTCCTATTTTTCTTCCTTCTTTTTTTCTGTCATTCTCTATATTTTCTGCTGATTTTACCAGTATTTTCTCACCTTCTCACATCTTCTCCAATCTCTGTTTCCCTCTTTCACCTCACATATTGCCTTATATATCTGTGCTAACACCCAGCTGAGCTGCAGAGAGGATTTTTTAGTGTACTCTGTTTGTGTCAGTCCTATTATACCATACTCAGGATGTAATATTGCACTTGAAAGCTTCCAGTATAAATATAAAAGAGTCATATTATCTGTTCCCAAAAGAATGTTAATCATAACCTTTTAATTATAATTCTAATCATATACATATTTGGAAAAATCCAAACGTTTTACGGCTGAGCATGGGAAGAGATGTAAGAAGATACGTGTTCTTGTCTTGGCTTTTGCACAGACTTGTGGTTGCAAGGAAACTATCTCATTTTGTTTTCTAGTTTGGTTTACCTGTCAAAACACATGAATAATATTTGCCTTCTTGATTGGGCGATGCTTGATTCAGCCAATGTTTATAAAGGCTTTGCAAACACTATGCCAGGCTAAAGAGGTGCAAATTATTATTAGCTGTCAATTATGTTTTATAGAAAACACTGTGGCTGAACACTCACCAAACTACTAAATTGCTGGAAAGAAAATAGAGAAAAGAGGAGAAAAAAACTGAGAAAAGGCAGGTTTGGAACAGAAAAAATTAGAGCCCAAGTGTGATCCAAAGAAGTAAACTTTTGCATTAAATCTTCATAGTCTGCACCGCTACTCCTCACCTGCAGTGTGAAACTTCAATGCACACACACAGCCTGGTCAAAATTAAACTCTGCAGCTTTCTGTTTAAACTCTGTGCTGTAACCACACTGATGTTAATGGCATGAGGTCAATTAACTTTGATCTATAATGACAAGAGCACTAGCTCCCTAATTTAGTGGAAAAAATAAACTTTCAGCAACCCTGAACACCCCCGTACGCACTCTCCCTCCATGTGCTGCCGATCAGAGCTATAATTGAGCACACTCTAGCGGTCTCTGACATGCCAAGAACACTGAGTACACAGCAGTACAGCCAAACAGAGCAAATGTGTTCATACATTTAACTGTGCAACATGACACAATGGCTCAGCTGTGGACAACTCACCCGTGGTCTTCCAGTGGTCCCAAAGACTGATGAGATTTGGTATTTGCAGTTTCTACTTTCTGTACGTAGTTTCTCCACGAGGTTATATAATGCCTTATAAACTGGCTAGGGCAATTTGTGGGGGAAAAAAATGCATGTCACTACATTAGCCAGTTTGAGATCATAATTTATCTCTAATGGCCTTTCTTTGACAAGAAGAAAACAAAAGAAAATTAAAGCTGATAGGGCTGTTCTAGTAATGTCAAAAGTTGGCATTCTTCATCAGTCTTTAACTTAAAAGCAGTCCTTGTCAGAATAATGATAAAGGCATCATAGAAATTTTGCTTTTCATCTGTCTGGCATATAAATCAATGATCCAGAAAACAAATCATTATATATGTATTTTTCTAAAAAAAAGCGAATATAAAACAAGCCAGCTTGTCTACATTTTTTATTAATCTCTGACAGAGTCAGTTATACCATTTCTCTGAGCACTCACTCACAGCTGAAACTGCTCCCTCCTCCCACTTATAACACTGACCCCGTTTAGAGAGCACATCACAAACAGAGGCACTGAAATCAGGAGCCTTTTTGAGGGTGTGAGCTGACATAATGGGCAGCTTTGCTCCTCCTCTGGGGAGCAAGCACTCTCTTTATCACTAGGACAAATGACCTGGAGGAGAGGTACCCAAGGCTAGACACTCTATTTCCTTATAAATGCCAGATCAGATCATAACACGTTACTGTGACTCACTGTGTTAATGACCAAGCCCTTCGATTTGCGGGGAAAGCACCAAGACACATCAAGCCAGAGCCAAGCTCTGTGTGTCAGAGGACACTTCCTAAGCAGGAGCACCACTTTTAAAACTTCCCCTTCCCTTCCAGTACACAGCTTTGAAATTCGTAGTTACAAACACACCAAACCACTGTCAAATCAACAGCAAGCAAACAACAATAAAAACCCATAACCAATAAGCAAGGCTTACCTTACAGTAACTGCAACCTGTTAGAAACAGGGTAAAGCAGTGTCTTTCACATGAGGGGAGGGTGACTTTCAGCTCCCAAGGGGGTCCTCTAGGATCCTTCACTTTGGATTTTTTTCCTATTTTTTTATTTTTTGAGGGCAGATCCTTATTCCTCAGAGTGGGCAAGTGCCAGCAGCTGTATATCCTTCCTCGGAAGTACAAGAATCCACCTTGTGCCTCTATAATCTTAAAAATTAAGAAGGATTTCTTAGCCTAAAAAATTAAAAAAAAAAATCAATTATTTTTCAGGCTTGAATTACTAAAAAAGAATAGAAATAGAACTATTCAATGTTTAGGCAGAATTAAAAAAATAATCACCATCTTACTACGGGAAGCAATTAAAGATAAATTAAGAAAGAGGAGAAGTAGAGAAGGAGGATAAAGGTTAGATAACAGAATATGAGACAGAGAGAACAGAAGATAGAATCAAAAGCAAAGGATTAGAAACGTGAAAAAGAGAGGGAGAGTTTAGTAAGGAAAAGGAAATACAGGAAATAAAAATACTTCCTTTCCCTTTGATGTCTCTGTTAAGTTTAAGTCTGGGAAAACATGGAAAATATTAAATACCCACAGTTAATAAAAAAGCTTTCTGGAGGGAAAAATATAAAAACTAAAAAGAACCCCAAAAAACAAACAAACCAGAAGAAATCTAGAAACTTAGAAAGAGAATGCATGCAGAAGAAAGAAAAAATACAAAGGTGTAAAAGAAGGACATAAGCTTCACATTCACAGACACATATTAGGGAAGCCTAGACCAGAATAACCTGCCAGATATTCAGTTCATGTCAGGTCACGAAATACATAACAGAGCTTTTAAGTAAACAAAATGCTTATTGGATCAAAATAATGTGTCTGACGCAAAGAGCAAAGTAGAATGTGGTATATTAGGCCCCCAAAAAGAGATATTTTAGGTTAAAACTTTCAGAAACTGTACCCCCATGCTTTACAGGAAAGTTAGGAAAAGGTTTATTCTTGCTAGCTTTTTTAACACTCTGGCACGCTATACAAAGACAATGAGATATATTATAACAGAAGGTACTGGAGACTTCAATTCAAGCTCCTTTGATAACGCAACTCTAAGGATACATAATTTTTCTCAATAAAGGTTTTCAGAAGTGTTCCTCAAGGTAGTATTCAAACACATCCTTAGAGGTAGAGAAGCAATCAAACATACGGTCAAATGGGAGGTATAAGCGCAACAGTGTTTGTTTCTGTTCATGTCAGATGGACTATATTGTCTTCTAAGTCTAAGAAATCTGTGAGAAACCGTGTTGATTCTTTGAACTCTTACTCCTAGACTGTTCCAGAAACTCTCATTGACTGAAATGTCCTAAAACCAGTATTCAAACTTAAGTACCTATTGTGACAAAGAGATGCTGGCAATGGACCACGCAGAGTTTCTGTCTCCATCCTCTGCCAAGGATATTAGGTTCCTGCTTACTGTGCTTTTATCTGCCTTTATCCTCTAAGCTAAATTAATTGAAATCACATCTTTATCTTTTATTATTTGGAAGTCCTTCCTATTGTTTCCATCTAAAGTCACCTTCTTAATGGAGTTCACTTGCTTTTCTATAGAAGTGACATAAATAATAAATTAACTAACTAAATGGCCAGTCTTCACGAACGAAGAACCGGGGAAGGTCTTTACACCTTCCAGCCTGCGCATTGGATTTTTTAGGTGAGACACAGTGTGCGCG